>OX346223.1:5010000-6260000 GCA_947049295.1 Ligdia adustata
TCCGTGAAAATAAATATTAAAAACCACTTATTTTACCGGTGAGAAAATCTGGTTGTTGGAAATGGTAAATAGCACACAAGACAGAAATACAGGAGTCAAAACACATACATTCATACTTACGCTCGGCGGTCGCTAGGGTTATCTATTTTGGCTTATGCACAAAAAACAATCGCGGTATTTGCACTCGTATGTAGTTGATTTACTGTTGAAAACGTGGCAGTAACTACGGCAATATAAACCAATAGTAAGTAAAATATTTCAACTTTTGCACAAAAATCTTCATGTCGAAAGCGGATCACACTCGCGCTGTTCCCGATCATTCCGAGATATCGTGTCCATGAGCGCACTTTGTATATACATTGATTTCTGTACTCATTGTTTTGTGTTTATAGCTTTTGAAGACAAGTAAAATCCCCAACCGCAAATTGACTAGCGTGATAAACTTTAGCATAAAAACTATGAGTTGATACGCAAAACTATGTGTTAAAATAATGATATTACGCCACGGAACATGTGTCTTGACTCGTATTTAACCAATTTATGGCTAACAATAGTTGTTATTGTAGGCGCTTCACTGCGTCCTTCGAACCCGGTCTGACACTCCATCGAGGCACCGCTCCAGCGCTGGCAAGGGTTTGCCAATGTCAGGTGAGGTTTATGGTAAAAACTTTTAGTTCACTTGTTTACTAATTGTTCCGCGAACTGTAGACCTCGTGACTACAGTATTTTTTTGCGATTTATGTAGTAAAAACAGCAACCACTTGACCGATTTATGTTATTCTAATTAATGTTGTGTACCGTATGTCTGTACAAAATATTATTGAAATCGGCCAAGATTTACTGACTAGCGCCATAGCTAACTTAATCATTCAAGGAGAAATAGGTACCCAATCAAAAATCTCCAATGGCAGAAAATATAAACATTTGTAAATCTATACCAAACCACCTCACAATTGATGGAACGCTAAGAAAAAAAAACGCTGTACAAAATTTCCAGAAGACATACAAACATTTGCTTCAAGCTAGCTGAGACCAACTGGAAAGACTAATAAAAAATTAAATACCTATCATATTTTTTTAATTCAGTAAATGATTTTAAAACTTTACTGCTCGAATTACACAAAGTTTGTTAAAAAAATCCTGATTTATGATATGGTAGATCTATAGGTACAGGAAAAATAATCGCAATTAAAAGTTTGAGATTTTGAGCTTTGCGTAATTCGTGGCGCAAAGTTTTCGAATCCTGGCGGAAATGCTACCTAAATCGGGCAACATGCGTCTTTAAGAAATTAGCGAACTTAAAATGAAACACGCCAACCGCGTGTTTCGTTTGAATTCTGACAAAAACATTGGTGTTCCCCAATATAATAACTCCTCTCAGCAGTTGAGTAAAATTGTAATTTTAAAACCAACCTTCAAAATGTGATTACGACATGAGCACAAAGCTTTGATATAAAGTACACAGAGCGTAAAATAGGATTTGGTAAGTACCAGGAGATATTACTAGGAGGTGCGTAATCCTATAATTCATAATAAAAGTACTAGGGACTAATACCTAGGTCCTAAAAGACATTTTCAAGGATTATCTTTTTGGGACTCGTGATGACATGCTTCTATTTAAACACTTTAAATTCCAGACGGAGATTATTTTAGGGTATTCTTTCTCTATATAGATATAAATTAATCATTATAATTTCCTCATCATTGGATAAATACTTAGTATAATAATTACATTATTTGTGTAGGTACTGATTAAAAATATATTTTCTGTGCGGCAGACGGGGTGATACGTCAACTGATTGGACAGCGCAGTAAAAATACTGGATCGGACTGATTAATACATCGCCCATTTTCCCCACGTCATATAGGAAATATACTTATAGGTGCTTATTATTGCGATGATTCGAGCGCGGACAGACTCGGCGAATTCAGTAAATACGAGTGTAGTAAATAGCGAATTCAGTAAATAGGAACATCGCTCGAAATTCCAACCCGGCAAGTAGGTACTTGAACTAATTGGATTTGAAAAGGTGTGATATAAATAGCGGATATTTCCGATGAATATGTACATAGTCGCGTACCCGGAGTGTACCTACTTTATGTATGAGTAAACGATAGGCATAATTATACTTAATTAAAAGGTTCATTGTCATTATTAACAAATACGAAGAACAATCCGCACGAAGTTATTATTTCCGGATAAATTTCATACAACCCGGGTGTGTGAAGCGCAAGGTGAATTGGTTTATACTAAATAAACATCTTCACTTTTGACACCTGATAGAAAAAGAAATAATTTATTTCTTAGAAGTGTGTACATAGGATGTTACATATACATAGTAGTTTCAACAGTTTGTCTCTTTCAAGCGTGCAACGATACAATTTAGTAAGTAGGTAGGTAATTAATTGTAACCTATAATAGTACTAAATTATAGGTTACAATTTTATGAAGGTCAAAATATTATTTTATAGAATAAAGCACTTTACTGATAAGCCATGCCTCCTATATAAACCTTTTAGAATTTTGATGTCCAGCGGCAATCAGTTATAAACTTTGATAGCCATGGCATATACTCTAGGTGTCGATGGTAGTCAAATGTTGCATAGTCTGTTAAACAAAAAAAAAGGAGCTGATTTGTAGCGCTCATGGTAGTACTAGCTTAGCGGCATTGTTAGCCAACATGTGCGATTCGATAACAGGTTGAATAGGTTACAGTAGTTTGTCTTGTTATTACAGGCAATCACAGTATATTTATAGGCGATCTTCAAGAATTCTGTGATTGATTTGTAGCTCTCTTTGCGTCACTACTAAGTACCAGTGGTACTTAGTAACTTTCTCTGGGTATCACCTGTGTGGGCATCATAGAAATTATTTTTTTAATTTCCTATTCTTATAATTTCATGCACCTAGGTCAACTAGGTAAACAGAGTGGAAATAATGCTCTTCTAATTTCACCTTCGAATGATTGTGCCCAGGCGATGATGTCACCTAGATGATATTTTTTATAAATTATACCAAATTGTCATAATTGGTTCACCTTGAGCTATACTCGTAATGACGGTAATAAAGTAATAAATTCGAGTATTGCGTCCTTAAATCTGAAACCACATCGTGGTATTTCTATCAATATCATTAAGTATCAATGCTGCGTAGAATGACTCAGGAAATGTGTGTCTGCCTTTTCAGAAGCAGATTATGTCTCAGACGAACATCAATCATTTTACCTCTGACAAGTACATACGAGCACCTTTCAAGAATCAGTGGGTCTCATTCGTGAGCAAAGAACATTAATTTATGCTCGCGTATCCAATTTATCAAGACCTATTCCACGCAATGGAACAATAAGGATGCTCGTCACTGCCTGTGGATAAATAATCAATGCCATTCATATTTTTGGGGTTTGTTGTACATGTAATTGAAGTCTAAGCAAACAATCTTTTGATATATGACTAGCATTTTATTTCGGTTAACCTACATGACCCAATTTATATTTCTATTTCCACGTTTCTAGGGTTTATTGTTTATAACTAGCTGTACTCCGCGGTATTACCCGCGGATTTCAATTTCTAGTAAAAATATGGCATATGTTACTCGGTGATAATGTAGCTTTCCAACGGCAAAAGAGCTTTTGTAATCGGTCAATAGAATTTGAAATTTTTTTGCATATAAAAATTCAAAATTTCTTTCTTACAATATTAATGTAGATAAGACATAGGTTAAAGGTAGGACGCAAGGGCGTCGCCAAGGGAGGAAGTATATAGGTAGGGGCAGCTTAATTAATTTGACATTACAGTTGTCTATGAGTGTGGCGTTAACTCTGCAAGACTTTAATTAATGTTTTTTATTTTTGTACTAAAGTTGATAAAATACATGTGACTTTTTTATATGTCATTAATTCACAGTCTGTTACAACCAAAAGTATGCCGTTAGAAAAGTATAATTAAATTGTCGAATTCGTTTAACTATTGAGCGTTAGGTTAGGTTAGTCTTTATGTTATGCCTCGTATTATCCAATTTATCCTTTCCACGAAACATCGAATTAAATGGATTTAACAGTAATAAAGATACGCAGAAACATGATTTAAATTAAATTATGTTGTTAGAGGGTTAGTAGAATCTGAGCTGTAGGTATAAGGAGTTGTTGGCTCGTTGATAAAACTTATTCATGTTTTAATAACGGTGCTTTCAGTTCTGCAGAATAGATATATGCATTATACATATGTACTTAATGCTTGTTTTAAAAAAAAATATTATATTTTATTATTACTAGTACCACGATATTATTGCGACTATTTAAAAAATAGGACATCCACTTGATCGATTTCATTATATCCAGAAATCTTAGTGAATGTGGTTTTCCTCATGCCTATACCAAATATTTTTGTAATCGATTAGTATATACCGCCGTAGCAAACTTAATCTACTTTGAGAGAAACGTGTCTCCATCGACGACTAAAAATTCTAAAAATTCCTAGAATCTATACTATACTCGAACTTTAGTTGGAAAATACGAACTGTATGCCAGTGCCAGTTTCCAGGAAACATATACTAGGTAACTGTTAGACTAAAGAAACAATTGCTATGTATACCCGAAGCAGAAACGTTTTGCTCACTAATTCAATAAAAGTGGTTGGTTAAAGTTTCACTAAGCCGAAAAAGGGGCAAAAAACAACTGATATTAATCATTAATTACCTAACAAAATACACTCAAAGTGTACGTTGTAATTAATAATTAATTTGAAAGTTTAGAGAAAAGTCACTTTCTCCTACACGGTGATTCTAAATTGAGTGCGTATATACATATTTAGTATACTGAAAGAATATTCAAAAATAAAATACATGTGCTCTTTTGTTTAATCAACTTTAGTACATAAATAAAAAAACATTAATTAAAGTCTTGCAGAGTTAACGCCACACTCATAGACAACCTAAGCCGACGGAAAGCGCGGTCGCATGACCCATATTTTTGTATGTATGTTTCCCGATTTCTCATGGACAGCTAGTCCAATAAAAATATAAAAATACAAAGATTTAGAAGGAAAAAAAACTCGGAAACATTATACTTTAGTTACTGCCATGTACATTTTATCAAGATAAGTCTAAGGCCATTATTACTTAAAGAACCACGAGATTTCTTGCTGAAAACACGTGACGCATTTAACGTTATTTATACACAATACTTTATTCTGATGATGCAAAACGAGCGCTTTCCGTGGCACGGCACTTTATATAATTTGGTGTTGGCTTCTTGAATACCATTCTATTAAAATAGCGCAGCTACGTTGCGTGTAGAAATATTCATACTGAATGAGGGCCTTCTAGTTTGATTTATACTCGTAAATTAAAATAACTGAAAAAAAAATGAATTTTCTCTATTTTTAATGTACCTAATTCGTTTTTAACAGTTTCTTTTAATTACAGAAATGATGGGCATGAACGGGATCGGACGTCGTGGGACTACTAGTAGTTATGGGAGTCGACTGAATAGGGCTCCTACCTGCTCCTCCTGCACATCAGTACGGCGGGGAGGCCTAGTGGGAAATGTGAGGACAGTGGCGCCACCTATTCGGGCGCTATCAGTGCGACCACACTTCAACTAGGAAAATTATGTCGAGAGTGGTTCGTGAAGGTTCTACCAACACAGCGTTTTCGATTAGGGGTCTACTAAGCCATACAGAGGTCACTATTCTCATCAACACGAACAACTTTCATTACGGGACTCTGAATTCGAGTTAAAAAACAGCTGTTCCATAGATTTTGCCCACGATAAATTGACTTTTTCTATGAGACTTTTTTTCTCGAATTCCGAGTTGGTACATTAGTGAAAGTTATTCGTAATGATGAGTATATTAGTGACTTTCTTTGTATTGATAACATTGTATAACGCGGGTGAAATAGTGTCGTATGTCGAGACAATTCGACAAGCCGCTCCGTGAAAAAAAATCAATATCTGGATTTTATAACCACGAGTGAAATACAGTGCTTAAATACTATTGTAATTTTTAAAATATCAAGTAAGAATATGTTATGTTAAAAATAACACAGCTGTATATATCGTTCTGAACCATTTATAATATAATGCAAGTAACATACTAAAGTCTTTTAGTATCTAAGGCCACCAAAAATCAATACGAAAGAGATTTAAAAAAGTACCACTACTATAATACGCAAGTCACGTAAAAAAGCTTGTTATCAAAACTCGTAAGATCGCTTGTCGTTATTTGATAATGACTAGCCTATTTGAAGGATACTTTGTTAAAAGCGTTCGTTAAAAACTACTCTCATTATTTTAAAGCTCATTTCAAGTTGTATTCGCTCCAACGGGCTTTTGTTAGATGAATAGCGTAAAAAATGAAACTTTAGTTTGCTTGTTACGAAATTTATGAAAGCGTACGTTTATGTTCTCTTAGAAATTATCAAGAAGTACATAATATGAGCCCGTATCCTCTAAAGAACTACAAGATTCCTAGCAGAAAACGCGCGACATGTTTAACGTAATATTGACGCAATACGTTATTCTGATGATGTGATACGAGCGCGTTCGGCTTAGTGAATAACGTTCTACGTGAATTCGTGCACTTAAAATAACGCGGCCATATTACTTGTTAAAATGTTCATAGTGAATAAGGGCACTCATATAAACGCGTCTCAATGTTGAGCGTGTTTTGTTTTGTTTTGACGAGACAAAAGATGCCCTGAAAATTTGAAACGCGTTTATTAATAAGTACCTACTTAATATTTTTTAACTCCGATTGCCATTATCAGGCTGTCGGCCATCTTGGATTTGAAATTTATCTGTATACGAGTAGTATTCTAGTAGCAAAGTCCTTTCATTTGACACCTTAGGGAGTTTGGAAAAATCCAAAAGGTTAAATATGTAAGGACCGATTTTCATCAAACATAGCTAAAAACACTCCAGACTGATTTTCCTTTCAAACATAAATTAAAATCAGTTTATCCGTTCAGGAGCTACGATGCCACAGTCACATTTTTAACACCCTGTCGTTTGTTTAGGGGTTAATAAGGCAGTCAGTGTTAAATTTCTAGTAATTTTTTAGTTGGAGAAAGTCACGCGTCAAATTAAGACAAAAGACGTTTGAACTTAAGACGCGTTTATTAATAAGACCGCTAGTGTTTTCTACAGACTTCCAAAAAAGTAGATACTCAATTTGATTATATACATATATATTTTTTATGTCTTTTACCCGATTTGACGGAGACGGGTGTACCAATTTAAAAAAAAAGTTGTTTGTATGAAAAGTACCTCTCATGCTGTCCCATTTTTCTTAGTGAATAACTGAAAAATCTATCCGATCTAATTCTATCGGCACCTGCCGCAATGGAAGTCAGCAGTAACTTCTTTTTAAATTTATTTGGCTTCTTTACTGCGTCTGCGTGAGAAAACCAAAAGTAATTTTGTCTTAATGGTGTGGATATTTCTCACCACCTCACCTCACTATTTATCTTTTTATCAGTATCTAACTCTCTTCAGGAGATGTTGACTCGTCAAGCGCTAACGCTCTTATATAGTTGAGGTTTGGAAAGAGAAACCACAATATAAAGACAAAATATATTTCGGTTTCTCGCGCAGGCAATAAAACAAAGGTGAACAACTCTAGAGATTCATAAAACAACGTCTTATTTAAAATAACATATTATGTAGGTATATAGTATCAAAATAGCATTAAACTGACAATTTTTTCAAATGAAGTCATTAAGAAGTACATTTATAAAACTGTTTTGAAATAAATCTATCTTGAAAAATTTTATAGCATTTCCTTATTTCTTGAAGCGTTTACATAGAATTAATAACATGCCTCAATTACTAACTGCCTCCCGTAAGTAATTTTTTTTAAATAAAAAGTAAAGTAAATAAAAAGTAATATTAATTCATTATTAATACGTACGTATCAACCCATGACATCCCACTGCAGGAACTCCATTTTTTGATACGTTCGAATGAATTCATAACTCGCTAATGACGTCACTTACGAACGATATGGAATGAAATCGCATTCTTGAATATTCGTACCCTTCGCTAACAATACAAAATGAAAATCACCGGTGATTTCTTTCCCGCGTGAAAGATTTTACTAATACGACCGATTTCAAGAATAAGGCCAGAGGTGGTCCTTTGTTTTACGCAAAAAGTGACAGGATGGCCTGCAATTTTTTCAGTTATTTTGATTTGATTTAAAACTACTAAACCAATTTGGATACAATTTTTATGGGACATAAAGGAAGTACATAAAAGTAATGGGGAAAGAACATTAAATATTTTTAGAGGTTAATGAGAAATAAACATACATCAAAAAAATCCGACGAACTAAAAAACTATGCTGTAAATGAAGCGATAGCAAGTCATTAATTATTTTGGGTTTATTGGGTTGTTTATAGGTACAAAAAAGTTTTATAGGGCAGTAAAATGGCTGGTCCTTCGGCATAATTGATATTTACGACAGTTTTCAGGCATTGCTGGTGATAAGGGAACTTTCCTGCAAGATAAGCACATAGTTACACCATATACGACAAGCAATATATTTGTCGAGATCGCGAAAAGACACGCATATTGTAGGGTTCCGTAGAATTATAACAGAGTTGGTTTAAAATACAGGCTTTTCTAATTACTTGTTTCTCTCGACCATTCAGACAGAAAGTATTTATCCGGCCTCCTATTCATTACGTATTCAAATATTCATATATTTTTGAAGATAAGGCAAATCCTAGTTCGCAACTTTGCTTTCGAGGTGGGAAGTATGCTTTCTTCACCGCAGCCAGTTTCTGGTTTCTCTAGGCACTGGTCTCCCATATAAAAATGGCATAGGCCATAGCTGAGGCCTTCATTTAATTTAACCTTCTCCGACAAGCTGGTTTCCTCTCAATGTTTTCTGCTAGCACTTAAGGAATTATAATTGATTATGATTATAATTGATAACTATAACAATTATGTGCACAAGTATTAACAAAAATTGGAATTGAACCCGCAACCTTTCGCTTGTGTTGGACTGCAAAGGGTTTACCCGACTAGCCTACCGCTAACTTATTTATTCAATATTGTCTTAGAACCTTATTATAGTAATAAATATTATGCATAGGCTCTTTCGTGATATTGATATCGATATTACTCGTAATATCGCTCATACTCTTCACTGGAAAATATTTCTCCAAATTCATGTTCGTTCCAACCTGACCAAAAAAAAATTCTCGTCGATATTCCGCCCTCATATGAAAAAGGAAATGAATGGCTGAAGCATAATGATTACATTGCCAAGTTCAAACCTTGGCTCAGTAACTCGATTTGGGAGTAGATGGGACTGATAAATCGAATTTGTTAAAACAGCGTCAGAATTACTATGTGAAAGCTACCTTAAGTAGGATCTACCGTTACTCAAAGATATTTATCTTCAAAATAAAATCGGCCAAGTACGAGTCCGACTCACGCACTAAGGGTTCCGTGTTGTTATTAAATTCCAGCAGAAAATGCTCAAAAAACCGTTTGTTGTATTGAAAATGAATGAATGAATAAACTCTTAATTGCAGACACACAAACATCAAATAAACAGGAAAAATGTTACATCTAGTGTCACAAGCGGCCATCCTAAGGTTGCCTGGAAGAGATCGCGTTTAGCGATCCCTTCGTATTCCCGATAGCGTACTGCGACAGTACTGTTGCATGCTGTCGAGATCGGAATCATACCTTTAATAATGTCTATAATGTGAATGAATTAATGAATGACTGAATATAGCTTTATTGCACACCAAAAAAAATACAAAAAATACAGCAAGACAAACCTATACAATGGTAGTACATTGTGATAGGTATTTATGTGTGCATACGTTGAATATTGTCAAGAAATATTATTCTGGACAAGTTTCGAGACTTGCTTACAGGTCGTAGTACGAGTATCCAATCAGTCTTGACGAAACTTGGTATTTTAGTTATACGAATTTTAAAGATGTTTTGGTGATTGGGGACTTTAGATTGCATGATTTCATTTAAAATGGGGGAAGTTTACCGCGAAATTATTTTCCGGGCTATTTCAATAATTTTGGCATGCAGTACGCAATCTTTAATAAAAGTAAATAAAAAAAGACGGTCTTACTTATAAAAAAAGACGGTTAAGAGGTTGTATTTTTTTTAAAATGTAGTAAAATCAGTGTAGGCACGAGGGCAGCTAAACTACTAGTAAGATAATGTGGTTTTAAATATAATTCTATGAAACTATATTCGGAATTTAGGACAATGCACTCTGCGTAGCACGACACGATCTCGAAATATATTTTTTTACTGGAACTAGCCAATTGTACGTACGAGTAAATGAAGCAACTGGCAGCAGACACAATGTAGCTGCTGTTGAGGATGACTCCAGCACACTGTTGGTTCCAGATGCCCCAGAAGCCGAACACCACCAGGACTATACTGGGGTAGTTCCCAAGTTATGTATCACAAGTTTCATTTTAATCCATCTAGTAGTTTCAGTGTGATGCCAGGTCAACATACAGACAGTCAAACTCGGGTTTAGCATCGATAGTTAATAATCCCCCTGAGTGAAATTTTCAAAATAAATTTAATGTATGAATCGATTAGTTACAATTTTATTAAAAGTATAGATTAGGAAACCATAACTTTAAAAAATCATACATTTTAGACAGCCGTTTCCACAATCCAATCAGTGTAAGAACTAACTCTCCCATTGACTCCAGGATAGTATGGATCAGCACAATACCCGCCCCATGACACGATGCCTACGGGTACATTATTGTAGTATGGCGGACCTCCAGGGTCACCTTGGTAATCGTCCGCACCACCCACGTCCAATATCCCGGCGCAGATCATGTTATCTGTAACTATGCTAGGAACTGGTGTTATGCTCTGGTAACGCTCTCTGCAAAGCGAGCGGTTGATGCTATATGGTCACGTCCCGAAGCACAGGCGAGCCAACTTCAGTTCCATGTTACGAGAAAAAACATAATTTGTTATTCACCAGCCATATATTATATGCTACGTCTCTCAGAATGTTCATTATGGTAATTCCATCCGAAAACCATTATTTTAGAAAAGGCAGACCTGTTAACAGAAGGCGGACTCTACAAGATTGCTAAGACTTTCCTAAGATGGTAGATAATAGAGCCCTAATCATCTGAGTGATCAACGGATCATAAACTAATTTAAATCAATGAAACTTCAACTTACATATAAATCACACCAACCGGCGTGCACGACTGGAATATTATCGGTAACTCGAACCCTTGAGTAGGAATAACGATTGACTGGATAGAGCCCGAGAGTGTCAAAGCAGAAGAAAGCTGGGCCAAGGTAATGTCTCCATCAAAGCCTATGCCAGGAGCGCTGTAAGAAGGATGGGTGAGATACTAGCTGAGGTAAATCAAGATGCCACCGCTCATGCGATCGGTAGTACCGGCACGGATGCGGCGTTCATTGATGGGACTGTGTGATACCAAGAGAGCAAAAAAGAGTTACGTCTTTTTTAGGTATGATACGTACTAGGCTAGGCAGTGCTTAGAAATTATCTAGAAGCTATTTGTAAAGTATTGGATATTGAAGAGATTTCCTACATTCATATCTGCCCCAAGCACCCAAAATTGCTGCCATACATATTTATCTGGACGGCATTCTTCGAAGATCCTTAGTTCAAAGACAAGTCTAGTTCTTATTTTTTGATAATCAAAGTTTTCTCTACCTACACATTTTGTACAACTCTTTACTAGATAGGCATTGATATTATGTGTCGCACGAGTATAAATTTAGCTAAACGCATATTTGCTTGGTACTTTCAAAAGAATTGGAAGTAGTGAATCAAACTTCCGAGACAATAAAGCAGTGCGCAGCAAAGACTATGTAACAGCTGTTGAGGATGACTGCAGCACAGTTCTGGCTCCAAATATTATAATAGCCAAATTCCAGCTGGACGATGCTGGGATAGTTCTCGATGGTAATGGGATCTCCTCCCGCAATACGGGAGGCGTTTGCATGTCTGACTGCTACTGGAATTACAAACCAACAATTTATGTGAAAGGTACAGAAATATCTTTTTCTACCGACTCCCAAAAAATAGAGGACTTTTCATTCTTGTTTTTTTTGTTAAATCATAATCAGAAATCGTTTATTTTTATAAAAATTATTACAAATAATGTCACAACAATATTATTAACGTCTTATAACAATAATTTCTATTTGTTTTAATGATATAAAATTTTATGACGCGCAGCTCCGACACTAAGTTATCTTGTATCGTGTCGTGGGTGACTGTGTCCCTTCAGGTGCTAATTTAATGTGACTTAGTGGACTACATTAACATGGGTAAGAACATTTTATAATATATCGGGAACGGGCACGCTGACGCATTTATATACGCCTGTCTTTTATATAGCTACTGTCGTACATTATTATCGCCAAAAATATTTGTCGATACGGAGGAAGTCGGGGGTAACAGTTTGATAGGTAATGGCTTGATATTTAGAATATATGGCTGTGACATGTGCACGACTTTCGGCATGGTGATTTATAGAGTCATAATGTTTTTTTCGTATTCGTAGAAAACTTAGATAGCAGAATACGTACCTAGTTTACCAATTTACGGCCGTTTTCAATAACTAACTTACCTATAACTACTAGTCAAAATGCCTACTAGTATGTTATTACCAATTATTGTGACATTAACTTAATCCCGACGATCTTCGCCAGTACGGTAATATTGTAGTTTGGATTATTTTTTTAGATTGATAAAAATGTTTCATAACATTTATTTTATTAGTGCTTTCGAAATTTACAATAATTTACCAAATAATCCTTGCAAGGTAATACATTTAAAAGTGTTCTAAAAGCGGTGTATAGCTAGAGAGTTACTACAATTTAGAGGAATATTACGATTATAAAAGTCCATTTTTTTAGATAAATATGTACTGAACTTAACCAGCTTAATTTCTTTTTGTAAGTTACAATGTTACAATACGGTTTGTAAGTTACAATGCTATGTTACCCTAGTTGTGTAAGTCCTTATGGACATACCTACAATAATTTATTAACTTGATTGTTAAAACATGTTTACAACTTAAGACCTTTGTACACTACCTTTACACTATCTCTCTCTGAAAATTGACACTGGCAAATATAGCAGTTGTATGGCGTTACATTAAAAAAGATTTTATCGTCATCTGCCATTACACTTAATTAATTGTCATTATAGAATGAGGAATTGAGTTTTCTTGGCAAATATACAAATCGTATGGTGCCATAAATCAAAAGTAAAAAAAATAGGAACTACCTATGTATCTGACTGTCACTACCATTGCACAGCTGAATATCTGATTTGTTTTGGTTTCGTTTGATTTTACGTATATTTTATACATTGATAACGTTATCACCTTCCAAGATAACCTTCAAAACTTTAGTTAAGTAGGTAATGTTTTAAATTAGTAACCCAATTTTTTAGTGTATCATATTCAGAACTTCGGTAACCTTTTATTTTCTAATATGAGCCGAAACATTAAGGCACTCATTGGCCCATCCATTCTCAATGCTGATCTATCGAAACTTTACGAAGAATCTCAGAAATTACTTGACAATGGCGCGGATTACTTGCATTTAGATGTTATGGACGGACACTTTGTTCCCAATCTAACATTTGGACATCCAATAGTAAAATGCCTTCGATCCAAAATAAAAGATGCCTTTTTTGAAACCCATATGATGGTTTCAAATCCAGAACAAGTAAGTTTTAGTACAAATTCAAACCTTTGTTTGTGTATTAGTGATCAGGTTATGCTGGAATACCTACGGATAAATCAAATACATCTAAATCATCAGTCAGAATTGTTGTTATAAGTACACACCTTATAGGTTAGGTATAGGTTAAGTATTACAATTAATGTAGATTCAGATACAAGAATGTTTTATTGTACCAAATGTAAATCTGTTAATGAGGTTTGGAACATTAAAGAATATGTCCTTTCCAATAGTTTGTCTTGTAGGTAGGTACCCTGTCTATACTCAGGAGTTGTTTGTATTTTATTTTAGTGGATTACTCCAATGGCTGATGCTGGGGTGAATCAATACACTTTCCATATTGAACCGGTAAAAAATGTGGAAGAGGTTTGCAGAAAAATTAAAGAGAATGGAATGAAGGTACAGTAAAATTGAAATTATGTAGGAAATTATAAATGTTGTCTTTCAATTAAGTGATCATAATCTGTGAGCACAGAAGTACCTACCACCACCATATACACAAATAAACATTTTTGTTCCACACTTATCAATACTTGGTCTAACAAATTAAAAATCAAATAGGTAATATTTATTATTGTTAATTTTAAAACCAGACAATGATGGCTTGATCTGGCTAATATGCTTCTGGTTATTATTCCAGGTTGGAGTAGCAATTAAGCCAGGTACTCCAGTAGCAGAAGTCGAGAAATATATAGCTTTATCTGATATGGTGCTCATTATGACTGTGGAACCAGGATTTGGAGGGCAAAAGTTCATGGAAAATCAGATGGCCAAAGTGCAATATCTGAGAGAAAACTATCCTGAATTGGATATAGAAGTGGATGGAGGTGTCGGGCCTTCCACTATAAGTTGCTGTGCTAAAGTAAGATTTTTAATTTTGCTGATGTGCACAACCATGATCTATAATTTTAAACTGATCCAGAACCACTTATTCATTCTTAAATGTTGCTTGACTTCAGTCTCACTCTTTACTATTATGGTTCTTGCAATGAGTCCTGTTCTAATGTCTCCTCATTTTTTTACAGGCTGGTGCAAACATGATAGTCTCTGGTACAGCAGTGACAGGTGCAGCTGACCAAGCTTCTACTATCAAATTACTTCGAGATACTGTCCAGCAAGCTATCACAAAACATTTTTGATTTCATTATTATTAGTATAAGACTACATTCCTAGATTTACATATTCCAGACAATGACAAGTTGAGGGCTTCCAAAAATATTTTTGTAATGGGTTTTGTAAATAAAAACACATTGTTTAATATCTACTTGTTTAGTCAAATCTACTTAAATCTATTTTACTGTCTAAATTTGTCACATTTGAGTCAATTTTCTGTTTTGGGAATATTGAGCTGCTTGCAATACCTGTTTCTGTAAACAGCATTGGCTCATTGTTAGCTTTTAATTTACTTCGCAACCCTGATAGAGTAACTAGGACAGCTTCTTCTGTTCTTATAGTCCGGGAGCCTTGATTTGGTAGCACATTCAAGTACTGGTTGAAAAGTAAGCTGGCCTCATCCACTTGCAGTTGTTCATCACACTCCAAAGCGCTTTCAATGCCTTGCACACCCCCAAACACAATGAGGGCATGATTGTACTCTAGTGACTTTTCTGGTACTTCATCAATGGATGTTCCTCTGTCAGATGTGCCAATGGTAAGATCATATCTGAAAATTAAAACCAGTTCTAAAAACCTTTTAAAAAAAATTAAAAATGCAGAAAAGCTTTGCAGCTGTGATATGTGTAAGCACACCATCTACAAACATTACTTAATAAATAAATGGGCAGTAAATAAAAATCTTCACTAATCTTACTGTTTTATACTTTCTAATCAGAATACAATATACAAAAATTGTCACTTTACTAAAATCGCATAGAACTATTTGTTCTTTCTACACATCTTGTTTCTTGATATTTAAGTACTGCTCGTATTTGATACCTGGCAGAAATATGTAAGTACATACCCATCTTTATAGGGGCTTTGTGTGAAGACCTGACTCAAATTATTTGCTATCCTGACAGTATATCCCCAGTACACTCCCGTCTCTGCTCTTGGTGTGGTAAGGCTTACAATCTTTCCCTTGATCTTCTTACCACCTTCAGGTGCTGGCAACATTCTCACTGTCACTCTAATGCCCGGGTTAAGTAGTTTATCAGTTGATATATCTTGCAGCAAACCCACATTAACCTGGGAACCTTTACCAGGCTTCACTTTCTTATTCATTGTTATACCTTCCCTAAAAGCACAGGAAATCATGTCAGTACAATAAGTTATGAGCTAAAATTCGAGTTATTTTCATATGGGTAATGCAAAGAGGTCACACCTAAATTTAAAATCATTTGACTGCCTCAAGTGGTGTGGAGCATCTAAAGGATTAAGTAGTCCTGCAAACTCTAAATCTTTGTGCAATGGAAAGAAATGTTTTCGTAAATATTGAGGGCATTCTAAATATTGAAGAATGCGCGCTAACTGCACAACACTTTTACGAGCCACTTTCACACCATCAGCCGATTCAAGTTTTGACTTTTTCGTGTCTATTTTGTCGCCGATATCATCATATACTACAACTTCGTCGATACAGAATACACAGGCTGCTCTAGCTATCTGTCCTGCCAAGTATGTACGTAACTCCGCGGACTGAGCGTTCTCCAGTATAGATCCAGGCACTGCGATACTAATGGTAGAGATTTCAGAGTATTTCTTTTCTTTGTCGGCCTCTTCTTTAGCTTTGTCTTCGACTTCCTTCTCAAGCACAACTCGTTTCTGTCGCTTGACAATCCTTTCTTCATTGCGCTGACGCTTCAAAGATTTTCTTTCTTGATTGATTTCTCTCCAACTCTTTCCTGATGGTTTAGGCAAATTCGGTTGGGACATAGCTACATTTGGAATGCAGCAAACTATGCACTAATTACACATCCAGAAAATATCAACAAACAGAATGAAGATTTAATACATTTGTAAAAATAGATAATAATATATAGAATATTTTCCTCTACCACGTGGTGAGTGCACAAACAAATAAAACAATAATCTAATGTCAGTAAGTGACACATGTCTGCTGACAGAGAGTTTTTTTCTTTTGATTAATGGCATCATACGATTGGTATATTTGCCAGCGTCAAGTTTTTCAATTTTCGAGTTATTAATCAATAACGTTAAGTCAAATATCAAGTAATAAGTCATCGTGGTCAAGTTAAAGTCATATCATATAGCTTCGTAAAGCGGTGGAGACTTTACCAGGGTTTCTATGGAGATTTCCCGCGAACACGAAAACCACGTTATTCCGTCTATATACCGCTTGCCCTCACTTGTGCACATAAACAAGACACTAATTGTTAATAATCCACCAATATTACACATTGAAGCTTGCAGAATCACCAGATTTGCAATAAATACACAGACAAAGACGCCATTTTTTCAGCGAACGCGGGAAAAGCTCTACCTGACAGAGAGTTCAATAACATGACAGTAGGACAGAGCAGTGGGAGCTTTATATATATATATATATATATATATATATATATATACGACTTGTATATTCGCTAGCGTCAAGTTTATTAATTTTCAAGTTATTAATCCATCAAGTTAAATTAAATATCAAATAATACGTCATCGTGGTCAAGTTAAAATCATCGTGTACCCTCGTAAAGCGATGGACGTTATTCATTCTTTACATCGCTTGCCCGCACTTGTGCACATAAACAACACATTAATGGTTAATAATTCACCTATATTAATAAGTAGGGGAGTTTCTATTAAATTTACTGTCCTTTTTTTCGACACGCTTGGAAATACTTTTTTTCTGACTGAACGCTGTGGTGGCTTTGTCAACCGTTATCTTTGCAGTCACTTATGCCGGCTCCACATTCACGCGCGATCCACGCCGAGAATCTTCGACGTTATTCACGACGTAAATTTCGCGATACATTCCGTAAAAACAGATTGCCTCTACACTCGCACAGCTTCGCAAAGCTTTCACAGTTTCGTTCACGCGCTCTTCGAGAACGGACGTGGATTTGACTGCCGCCGCCTTTTGCCACGCTTGCTCCTTTAGCTCTAAACGATTTTTATATATTGTAATGCTTTGCTGCAGAAGCTTGTAGATGATGAGAACGAGTTATTTCCTAACATTAGTATGTTGAATAAAAACCTTACGTACCTACATATATTAGTGTGCCTATGGAATATATATAAACTATGACTATGATAATTTTAAATAAAATAAAAATCGGTCAAGTGCAAGTTGAACTCGCGTACAAACAGTTTCATAACATTATCTATACAATATTAGTTCAAGTTTCTAACTGTTGTTGGTATTAATATGGAGCAAAAAAATGCTTAAAATTAAATACGAGAGACTCCGATCGGGGAACGCCGCAACCCGCAAACGTGAATCCGCGAGCACCAGACGCGAAACCGTGAATCCATCCACATTCGCAGTTCACGGCTTTCGCGGACTGATCGCGCGTGAATGTGGAGCTAGCATAATATCGTCTTTAGTCTTTACTTTAATGATCTGTGGTCGTGGTCGGTCAGCCCGGCGACGTGCGTGGAACGGTAGGTTATGTTATTATTTACTTTGCTTTAATTTAATTAAAATTCTCAAAGAACTCTATTTAGTTTTACCCCGTAACTTCGAGAAAGAAAAGGGTAAATAATCTACAATTTTCCAATCCTATAATTTCAAAGTTGGGTACTCTTCTACTATCAATAACTGGACTTATTCACATGCAACACCTTTGAAAACATTTATCAGGTCAATTATAATTTTCCAAGCTGAATAATTGCAAGGTATTGGTTACAGTCTTCATGGTAATTATGCTTTTGAATTCACGCTTATTTATTAAACGAGTTTTTCAGTACTTTACGAAATGCGATTGAAAGTTACTTTGTGCTAGATATTTAATGCAATTTTAATAATAGGCTGTATTCATTGTATCTGAGTAAGTAAATTGATAATAAAACAATACATAGATATTTTGCTACGTAAATAATATTAAGTACATCCTTTATATTGTTCATTATTGTGCTTAACTTAATGCTTGTAATAGTCTCCTTATGATAAGAAATAGAAAGTTAAATCAACATGTTTCATTAATTCGTACCTGGTGCGTGGCTAGTTGTTTGTAACTAGATTATTTTACTGGACCTCTTACATACAATATTTTTTATATCATTGGTACCTATGTGTGTTATCAGTGCAATCAATAAATATGGCAGAAGAAAGCTAGATAGAGTTCAAACTTCTCTTAAAATATATTCAAATTAAAAAATAAGGTCTACCTCCTAGTAAATAAAATATACTTAGTATAATCACTGGTAAACAACTCGGGCCAATGACAGAGTCTGCTCAGTAACCACTTTTACGTTTCTTGGAGGGTCCAAGGGCATGGGGCATAAATTAATAGATATGACTGCTATACATGAATAAGAAGTACATGCACAATTTCTTCCCTCCACAACTTTTAGCTACTGAAGTTTGCTGGGTAATTTAACAACCATAATTATTATCAGTGGGTAATTGGTGAAGATATAACTGTTTTACGTCAGATACATGTTTATTACTTAAATATTTTGTTTGTTGTAGAGTCCGGCAATGGTTCTAAAATTTTCATCACAACACTTGGCACAAACAATACTAGGGTTACCACAAACATAATATCGTTATGATATTGTTTCTATTAAGTGTGATATCTCAAGGATAGTTAAATATATGTTTAGTAGTTTGTGCCATTGCTGTCACACCAATTACCTTTGCAGTCCATGCATTAATGACTACCTAGAGTTGACAAAAGTCCTTAAATTACAAGAATCTAAACAATATAAAATCACACTAATATTATATAGGTGAAAGTTTGTTTGGATGTGTTTGTTTGTTACTCCTTCACACTCAAACGGCTTAACAAATTTGGTAAGAAGAAAGCTTTTACCTAGGACTAACACATAGGCTACTTTTATCCTGCAAAATCGAAAGGTTCCCATGTGATATCAAATATATTATTACTATCAATAAAACCGCGGGGCGCAGCTAGTATTTAATATTTCTCTGCCAAGACTAAACCTATGTCTAATTGAGAGTTCAAAGATAGACAAATTATTTTTTCAGCTTAATAAATAGTACTTGATGTCTTCTGTCACCTTTCCAAATAATCAATCTTTTTCACTCTTTCTGGCTGTAACCTTGGCTTGCTTTTAACCCATGCTTGAAAGGTATATTTTATATGCTCCAGGTGTAGCCAAACACCTTGAGTGATGGCAAGTTTGTTGGAGAATTGAATTCTTTTCAATGAACATGCAGCTACAGCCCTACATTTTGTTTTTGAAAACAAAGTACAATCAGTAAACAAGTTCTCATTGTTATCAGGAACCCCTGCGTGAGGTCAGCTGATATAAACTTGCTTGGAATAACTGTATCAATATCACCAGTTCAATAAAACTATTTGGAAGGTACAGACATGGCAGCCAATGGAAAATTAGGTAAAAGTTTTGTACTTTTATTCATTATTTTTTATAATATTTGATGTTTTAGGATAAAAACAAATTATGCAGACTGTTACAACCATTTTAATTTTCATAAGTGTTATATTTTTAGGCTAAATATCTCATCCCTGTGTCACAATTCTGAAACGAATGTATATAATTAATTAATAAAATTTGTAATCTGGTATTCTGATGAACTTTAATTATTGGGCATTGTTTAATGCTGCAAATTGATATTTTATTACGACCAATGAAAGACTGTTGTTCATAAATCTGGTCTTTAAGTTACATGAGTTAGTTGGCTCCATAGTGAAAGTTGTTTAACATGATGCGCACAGTCACTTTCACACATAGTATACGCCTCATCAGTTATCTGTATACAATGATCTATTTACAGATTTCTCATTAGGTGTATACTAAGCTAAAAGGAGGTGACTGTGTATACACATATATGGCAAAATAAATAAGAGCTGTAATTTCTGTTACAGCACTTCTCAGTGTGTCAGACAAGACTGGCTTGCTACCACTCGCCAAGAGCTTGTCGGAAGTGGGACTTCAGCTTATTGCTAGCGGAGGCACTGCCACTGCACTACGCAATGCAGGACTCAACGTGCTCGATGTCTCTGACATTACTAAGGCACCAGAGATGCTCGGAGGACGAGTTAAAACCTTGCACCCGGCTGTGCATGCCGGCATCTTGTCTAGGTAAGACTTATAAATTTTTGGTAAGTCCAAAGCAGCAGCAACGGCGCTGAATGATTTATCAAAACGTCTGATAAAGTATATCTAGTACAATGGTTAAAAAGTTACAAATAACTTCAATTTGGTTGGTGCAAAATAACAAGACTGCAAATTTATCAATTCTTTTTTATTTACAACTCAAACCACTGCACTGGCTTTGATAAGATATTTATGGTATACCCTGAGAAGTATCAATCCCTCGGAAAGTATTCCCATCAAAGGAAAAAAAATATTTCCTAAAAAGATCCACTTGTTGCATGAGAAATCAACATAAAACAACCACATTAAAGTTGGTTTAAAAGTCTGGTAAACTAGATGTACAGTGTAAACTCCGTGTAACTTTCGGCTTCGAGTTGGTTTAGCTTGCCTTCCACTGAATGATCCACTTATCAATATTTTCTTCTAGAATGGGTTCACCTTGATTAGTAGACTTTATCTCAATTTGACGACAACTCTCTATTACGACATATAATGCACAGTCTCTTCAGTGTCGTTATGTACAGTTTACACTATATTTAGTAAACCCATTGCAAAAGAAAATTTTGAAAAGTTAGAAAGGAAAATTAGGTTTTCCATACAAATTGGCCACGTCATAGGTCGAGTTGTATGGAAGACGCAATATTATTTCTCGAATTTTGTAAAATTTTCTTCTACTTGGGTTCACTTTAATGGACTTACAGACTTAAGTATTGTCACACCTTTCTGTTACACTTTGTCATCATCATTACATCTACTCTCAATAATAATAATAATAAGAAGTTCATTTTAAGTTGCCAAAATAAGTAAAAACTGCGTAGTAGTGTGTGTTTTTTTATCGCTTGTCACTCCTAGCCCGTAATAAACTTACTGTCGGCATAATGTCTTTCCTCTCTTTCTAGGAAATTCGTTGTTTTATTTACAAATTGAGACTGCTTGTACATATAAACTTGTTAACTAAGACTAAGAAATAGAATTCTTAAGTTTCTCTCTGATTTACTTTATCTTAATTTGACGACAACTCTCTATAACGACATATAATGCACAGTTTCTTCAGTGTCGTTATGTAGAGTTTACACTATATTTTGTAAACCCATTGCAAAAAAAAATTTAGAAAAGTTTTAAAGAAAAATTAGGTTTTCCATACAAATTGACTACATCATCAGTCGAGTTGGATGGAAGAGGCAATAATATTTCTTGAATTTTGTAAAATTTTCTTCTACTTGGGTTCACTTTAATGGACTTACAGACTTAAGTATTGTCACACCTTTCTGTTCCATGTTGTATAACAATCGCAAAGACTTTGCTCACGCCTACCTCTCATTTCGTTTTACAGAAGCACAGCCTCCGACCTCTCTGACATGAGTCGTCAGAACTTCGACATGATAAGTTTAGTAGTATGCAATCTGTACCCGTTCGTGCAAACTGTCTCCAAGGCCGACGTCACCATAGCTGATGCGGTAGAGAACGTGGACATTGGTGGAGTGACTCTGCTCAGGGCTGCTGCTAAGAACCACGATAGAGTCACTGTAGTTTGTGATCCCAGTGACTATGAAAAAATTATGCAAGAGTTGAAGAGTAATAAGGATCGCCAGACCTCTTTGGAGACGAGGTAAGAATTGTTTTCGGTAAAAAAAATAGGACTTTTTATATTCCTAGCTCCCCAAAATATAAATTTAATTCGCTTAAACGCTTTTCGGACTGTAAACCGAATTCGGGATCGTTGTGTTATGCAAACAACTACATAATGCTTCAATTCCTACAAAGTGTAAACTGAATATCACGTTTTGTTTTTAAGGTCTAGCAAAGGATAAATTCAGGTAAGTAAATAAAATTATATATAAAACTAGCTACGCCCTGCGCCGTTACCCGCGTTAATGCAGGATAATAAGTAGCCTATGTGTTAGTGCAGGGCCTAAGTTGTCTCTGTACATAATTTCATCTAAATCGGTTCAGCAGTTTTTGCGTGAAAGATTAACAAACATACATCCATACGTTCTTAGAAACTTTTGCGTTTATAATACAGGGATAGGCACTCGAAGTGTTACCAACTTTAAGTTGCTATAGCAAGCAAACTGTTTACAATATTGCGCCTATTTTTTCACAGTGGTAAGTCTATTGTATTGTTCCTAAACATACAGAAGCTCATTGTTTTTCGTCGCTGCTAAAAAAAGTTATCCAGATGGAATTCAAACGCCACAGTGTCATTACTTTGTATTTGGCTGGAAAATCGCAACCAGCCATTGTTAATGCACTACGATATTTACATCTGAATAAAATGTTTGTGTATCGGACCATCACGCGTTACAATGATACGGGTAGCATCAAGAAACGCCATGGAAGTGGACATCCAACAACAGCAGCATCATCAGAAATGGTTCGAAAGGTAAAGGCTAGAATTGAACGAAATCCACGACAAAGCGCAGTTAAATTGGCGAAATTAATGTATCTGCCCGTAGCATAGGACGCATATTAAAAAATAAACTACAACTGAAGCCTTACAAAATACAAAAAGTGCAAGACTTGACACTTGCACAAAAGGCAGTTCGCCTAGAAAGAGCTAAGGAGTTAAAGCAGTTGCACGTTGATAGCAAGCTTGAAAATTTGGTATTTTCCGATGAAAAAATTTTTACGGTTCAGCAATATGTGAACAAACAAAATGATCGCGCGTATGGTTTAAGTCTAAATCAAACGACAATTTAGACCAACGAATTGCTCTGCGAAAGCAAGCACCAGCATCAGTGATGGTTTGGGCCGCGGTAACTGCTACGGGACGTTCACTTCTCGTTTTCATTGAGCAGGGTGCAAAGATAAACCAGCAAATCTACCGTGAAAAGATTTTAAACGATGCTTTGTTACCTTGGGCACGTAAGAAATTCGGTAGAAACCATTGGACGTTTCAGCAAGACTCGGCACCATCTCACAAAGCCCGTGAAACCCAAATTTTTTTGCAAGAAAAAGTTCCGAGCTTTATTTCTTCGCAACAATGGCCACCATATTCGCCGGACTTAAACCCAATGGATTTTTCCATATGGTCAATTCTAGAGGCCAAAGTGTCAGCAAAAAAATATGAGACAGTCGACGCCTTAAAGATTGCTCTTCGCCGAGAGTGGAACAAAATATCAGCAGACCACATTCGTGCAGCGTGTGAAGCCTGACAGACTCGATGCTGTTATCCGCGCTAAAGGTGGCCACATCGAACAATATTTTTTTCTTTTTAATTTTAAATGTTTTTTTCTATATATTGAAGTTTATAAATAAAAAGAAACAAAATTGTCAAAATTACAGCATTTTGAATTGGTAACATTCGAGTGCCGACCCCTGTATTAGAAAGGAAGGATGGTATGCATAAAAATAACAGATAAAAATCCTCGTTCAATTAGTGTCAAACCTGTGTTTTATGAGATCAGATTATAAAAAAACACGTTCTCAAAGCAACTTGCTTGGTCTAAAATAGTTTCTAATGTAAAATAAAAACCGTCAACAAAAAAAAACTAAGTGAAATTTATTGGTTTCTTAGGCAGAAGCTAGCCCTAAAGGCGTTTACCCACACATCGCAATACGATCTGGCCATTACTGACTACTTCCGCAAGCAGTATTCCGGAGGACAGGCACAGATGACTCTAAGATACGGTAAGACAATATGTCCTCTTAAAATTACAAATATGTAGGTATAATAACTTAGATTTTTTCATTATCTATGAATTTAACCTCTCTTGATGGGTGTCTTCCGCTTTCTTATTCCTCTCTGAATATTTTTTGTAATGATTGTTACGAGTAGCTTCAACAAGGACTTCCAAAAAGAAGGTGGTACTCAATTTGACGGGTATGGTTTTTATAAATAAAGTAACAAATATACCCGTCAAATTGAGTATTTTTCCTTTTTGAAAGTCTGTAGAAAATTAAACCGTTTTTCTTCTTCTTTACAGACTTTCTAAAAAAGAGGAGGTAATCAAATCGACTATAATTTTTACGTTCGCAACTGTTTTCTTGACGACTAGACCGATTTGAAATATTCTTTTTATTTTGTTTTAATTTTATTTAAGTAGTTCGGTTAACATTTTATGAAAATCGGTCCCGACGTTAAATTTTTTTTAATTGAAAAAGAACTTGTTATGTCTTCTTTTTCACACCTAATTCCATACTTCAGGTATGAACCCCCATCAGAAACCGGCACAAGTTTTCACTACGAGAGACAAGCTGCCCCTGACTACCATCAACGGCTCGCCCGGTTTCATCAACCTATGTGATGCCCTTAACGCGTGGCAGTTGGTTAAAGAGCTGAAGGAAGCCCTAGGCCTCCCGGCAGCCGCGAGCTTCAAGCACGTCTCGCCGGCGGGTGCTGCGGTAGGCCTGCCACTCACTGAGGAAGAGGTTTGTTTCGTTTCATGAAAACATAAAATAATTAAATTCTCTAAAAATTATAAGCAAGGTTTACTTTAAATTGTTTATTTAAATCTGTTCAAGCATTTAGAAGTTAAAATAGTAAAGTAAAAGACCAAACATTCGTTTTATCAATGCTATACACTCTCTTAAATATCGTGGCAACTAGCTAGAGATCGGAGAAAAATACTAGACCTCCTGGTGCGATGGCGGCCGGGATTATACAAAAAATGCGGAACTTTAATAAAACCTTATAATAGCTTAACCTTATCGCATAAAGCAATTATTTTCTGGCAACAATTTGATGAATTAGATTAAGCGTTTAATGGTGTCTTTGTTTACCTAATCATAACGAAATTCACGTGTATGATTCACAGGCGTCCGTATGTACGGTACTCGACCTTCTCCCATCTCTAAGTCCGTTAGCTAGTGCGTACGCGCGTGCACGGGGCGCCGACCGCATGAGCTCCTTCGGGGACTTCGTGGCACTCTCTGACGAGTGTGACGTCATCACTGCCAAGATCATCTCTAGGTATGTTAGTATGTGCGGTACTAGACTTATTTTTCTGTTTACTAAAGGCAAATATTCACAAGATACCCGGCTGCATTGAGATACGAGTACAACCGGGTTGTGTAAGATTGTATCTACTAAAACCCCTTCGGTAGTACGCCTCGTTGCTTGCCTGATGACGTAGAACGCACCGGTGGCCTCCTAGCACATCAGGCAACAAAAATAAATAGACAATGGTGGTCTTATCGCCTTTAGCTCTAGTGCTGTAATGTAAATATTTCCGCATGGTTTGTGTCGCAGAGAGGTGTCCGACGGTATCATCGCTCCGGGATACTCGGCCGAGGCACTCGAAGTTCTCAAGAAGAAGAAGGGAGGCAACTACTGCGTACTACAGGTGATAATATTTATATTTATTAACCAACTACAAAAAGGAGAAAATAGTTAAGTCAGCAGTAGGTAGTTGAAATTTAATTATTTTACATCTCTCATATTCGGTAAGTAGGTCTTTATTACCCCCAAATGGGGCTTGTAGGTGACCAATTAGCACTCTAGGGTAATAATGTAGCTAGAAAAGCCCTAGGGCTGTAAGTTATTAAAAAAAAAACTTCACTCTTTCAAAAAGTTCGCGTACATCTAACCATCATACTGGCAATAGACATCATGCATTCAGCCCAATGACAAAAGAGGTCGCTTCGCTATTCAGCCTTGTCTTCGTATGAGTATAATAGTCATTAATTTTAAATAAATTACGAAGCTCAATTTTGTTCTTGAAAAAATAATTATAAATAAGATGAAAAAAGGCGGGAATAGAAAACTTTTACTTTAAATATTGTTTGTTTTTGGTTTTTTTTGTAACTACTTGCTAATTAGGAAAAAAACATTATTTCTGCAAGTGATGAAGATATAAACTGCACTCCCGATTCAATGAAAATGGAAGCTGAAGCAGCAATTAAAATGTTTTATTATTGTAATGCCGGTTTTTTTCTACTTACTTCACAATCGAGATGTAAAGCAGAGTAGTTAGCTCGGGTGTAAGCATCAATTGCACCCTCGAACTATAAATATCTCGGGCTGCAATTGATGCCTTACAGCCCTTGGCTACTAATCTACTATTTATGCACACTATATAAATAAATGTATACTATTTATACATTTATTTATTTCTCTGGCCAATTTTAGATTTCATATTTTTGTTGTAAAGGCTATTTTCATATCAAATCATCGGTCCTTAATGAAAGCTGTCAGTCTTTATGATGAGTATAGTGAACCCCTTTCGGCTTAGTATACCGCTAACCGATAACCCTGTTAAAAATACCTATTAATCATATCTTAGTTGATAATGTGTGTCAATGACTTTCATTGATAAGTGCTACTAAGCGACCTTTGTTCTTGAACAATGTACATGTTTTTTTTTATAAATTTTCATCATGTCGCCTTGATGTGTGATGTGGCCTAAGATATAATACATTTTACTAAAATAAATTAAATTGATAACTCAATTAAAATAAAAGCTCAATATTGCCATCATAAGAGATAGCCATTTTATTTTGATCTGGCTGGTTTAATTCAAATTTACAGTCGTAATAGTCATATTTGCAGTATATTCTTTGGTGAAAAGAGAATAATTTACTTATACTTTATGAACAAGTTATCCCATTTCGACGACCAGAAAAAGTCTCAATTAAAAAAAAAACTCTGCAAAATAAAAAAATAATTCCAAAAAAAAATGTGATGTCTCCATTAAATATATTTTTTTGTACTATCTTGACCTCCTTTTGACTTATAAACACTACCAATCAGTTTGTATTAGAACATAATGGATAATCTATTTATTTATTTTTAGATGGACGCATCCTACGAGCCAGATCTGATAGAACAGAAGACAATCTTCGGTCTCACTTTAGAACAGAGACGTAACGACGCTAAAATCACACCAGATCTGTTCAAAAACATCGTCACAAACAAGAAGAGTTTGCCAGAGAGTGCTATAAGAGATCTCATTGTTGCCACTATAGCGCTGAAGTATACGCAGAGTAATTCTGTGTGCTACGCTCGTGACGGTCAGGTTAGTGTTTATCTATATTTAAAGGGATTAAAAAAATATAAGGTTAACAATTCATCTGAATTTATTTTGTATGTTTCTTGACATCATAGCGACAGAGACCGCGGTACCGCGGATACCTGCCTATAGCGGTATCATGGGTAACGAGGAGGTGGATCCGAGCGAGCGCAAACGAAGCAGTTGCACATAGATGCCGTAATAGATTTAGCTTTCCACTGCATAGTGAGGCTCAATACGTCGTTAAATGTGGCAAGAATATTTTTGATGAGTGTTTTCGGCCGGTTTCTGGTATATAACTACCCAATGTGAGCTTCCCCGTTATCCATGATTAAATACTACTTCATGATATTTCTCAGTTTGATTCAACTAGGGCTTTGAAGTTTTCGTATATCTGTCCAGCGGATGTCTGACTTCTGCAAATCGCACATATTATATTTTCCTTCGTTTCAGACGCATTTCTGGCAACAAACGATACGAGGCCAAGTGGCGAACACTACCATATATATTGTAAAAATGAAAGGCACATTGACAGTTTTTTTTGTGTAAATTCAGTCAATATCGATCCAGTAATAACTAGACAATTACCGACATTGCTGTGAAATGTCTCTGCCGAATTGAAGTCCGTTTTCACTCTTTTTACTCGACTTTTTCGAGTGTATGTATGTACGTATGTATCTATATTTCCTTGCCACGCCCAAGAGCAACGGATTGTCGTATATTTATGTGAATGGTGTCAATAGATCCGTCTTAATCGTGATGATAGCGTTATTGGGTACATCAAAATTAAAATTAAAATATAAGGATAGTCAGGTTTAAAGATTTTGGTTTTTTTTTGAAGTCGCTTCTAACCACTTGTTTAATGTATAATTTGTATTCAATCAGGTCATAGGCATCGGCGCCGGTCAGCAGTCCCGTATCCACTGCACTCGTCTCGCGGGGAGCAAGGCTGCGCTTTGGTGGCTACGTCATCACCCGCGCGTCCTCAACATGACTTTCAAACAAGGCGTCACTCGCGCAGTGCGAGCCAACGCCGTAGATAACTACGTCAACGGAACCGTAGGTATGAATACGTTTCAACCCACAACGTCCCACTGCTGGGCTCGGGTCTCCCTTATAAAGCGTTTGTAGGCCAAAGTGCACCACGCTGGTCAAAATGCGGGTTGTGTGGATTTCACTTATCTTCGAAAGCTCCGACAAGCAGGTTTCCTCTCGATGTTTTCCTTCACCGTTTAAGCATGTAATAATTAGTTATAATATGCACTTTAGTGGGTATGTATACAACTGTAGATTTTGAAAACTAAACGGAGATACGGTATATGGGAAGCAGTGGTCGCAGCAATGTGCGCATAAATTAGTTTAATACGAAATGAATAGACGTTTTTGAAAATAACCGAACTAATAAGTAGAAACAGTATTTGAATTGTTGTATTGTGACCTGTGACCTGTCCTTGATAAGATAATCTTATCAGATTTAAATAATTCCGATTTGATTATTACGTTCACAGATTTCGTTCGATTTACTTTGTATTTATTACTAATAAGTGTGTTATATTTTACTCAACATAATTATAGTAGGTGATTTTTCAGAAAACCATGTGAATAATTTTGTAACTTAACTAAGTAGTGCGAGCGAGAGGGCGCATACCTTTAATTCTCGTTTTTAATTATCCATTATATAGATCCGTAGATACTTGCCTAGCTAATAAAAGCGTGTTAAAAACTAAACTCATTGCTCGCAGCAGTAATCAATGCATTTTGGCACAATGCAATTGTAATTCTGAGACAATTCAAATAACTTCTTCTTTTATAACTGTAGGGGGGGTCATTTCGGCTTAGTGCATATCCTACCCATGTAAATTCAGCTTTCTTAGCTTATATTCATCATAATGTATGTCGTCAGGGTCCGACCTGCCTTTGGAGCAGTGGAACGTATTGTTCGAGGGCGAAGCGCCCGCGCAGCTGACGGAGGCCGAACGAGAGGCCTGGTTGAAGAAGATGGACAAGGTGGCCTTAGCGTCGGACGCTTTCTTCCCCTTCAGAGATAATATCGACAGAGCTGTACAGGTCAGAAAAAATATATATAAAAAGATTTTTTTTGAAATTATTCTCAATAATAATTGATTCATTGATGATAACGTACTCGCGTTCATACAGATCCTTTCAATCATGACGAAACTTGGTATACAGGTTCTACGATTTGTTGAGTCTTCGGGAGTTTTTTTTTTTTTTATCGGGGGAATATTTCCCTTTTAAAATGGGACTTAAATAACTCTTTTTTATAATATCTTTTTAATTACCTGTCAACAGAGTGGCGTCGAGTACATAGGAAGCCCTGCCGGCTCTAACAACGACCAAGAAGTGATTCAGGCTTGCAACGAACACAACATAACTCTTGCACACACCAACCTCAGACTTTTCCATCATTAAACACTATTTTTATAGGTACCTACCTTGTAATCGTTGATCGTTTATGTCTTTTATATTATTTTTAGGTGAGGAATGTTAAATTTCTCTACAACGTGTAAGAGAAAGGTGGGATAATATTTAAGGGTGTTAGTTTTCCCATCAAAGTGAACCCATCATACAATAAAATATTGAAAAGTTCGAGAAAATAATGTTGTTCTTCATACAATTCACGACCGATCACGTTAAAAATTTTTGTATGAAGAACCTAATTTTTTTTTCGAATTTTGCAAAATGTTATTCTACAACGGGTTCGTCTTGATGGGTAGACTAATAAGCCTTAAGTGTTATCACACCTTTCTGTTACACGTTGTATATAATTAGCGAAAAAAAAATGTAACAGTTATGTGTAGGGTTTACTTACTATTCTACTATGAAGTTATACCATACCACAACAGTTTTATGGTAATATTTTAATCGTACTTTTGTAAAGTGGTTATGTGATGTGGATAGAACTGCCATTGGATAGAGACTTTGTTATTACTACGTCTTAGAAAAAGATAAGTGAAAATATATTTTGTACCTCAAACAAATGTTAATTCAATTGATGTATGTTCATAAATTATATTGTTGTAAACATTTCCAAATTCGTTGGTTGCTTTATTATAGACACCATATTTTTTGCATGACTTATTGTGCAATTTGTGTGGTAGTTATCACTATAAATTAAGTAGGTATTGTTGCTACTCAATAAATCATTCCAGATAAGTACTACTTATTACCTTTTGGATTGTTATACTTTAGTTTTTGTTTATCATTATTGAGAATATTTTAAGAATCTCCTTATATTTTTTATTTACTATTAAGGATGCTTAAATAAAAGTATGAAATTCTTGTATGAAACGTATTTTATTTTTTAACTGACTACTACAGGAGGTAAATACAGAATTTAGGGGTTGTTTTTTGGCAGTATAGATAAATAATGTGTTTTGCCTGTTGAAACCCTATTCATAGTACCCCCTCATAACTTTAATCATAAAGAGAATATGGATGGCTTTATACTCAAGTAGAATTTTATTAAAAAATGTATATACCTAGTAAAGTTTTTATTTATATCATATGTGTCACGCACACCCACACACGCTGCGTATGTATTTATTTGTCTGATACTTATTGTAGTTTATTGTGATAGCGGGGATTTTTCTGACTAATGCAATTAGTTCTTCCCCGAGTTCGTTGACGTCATTGATTACCCGAGCAATGGATACATAGGGTGACCATTTTATAAATTTACATAGAATGTTGGTAAGATTATTTGAATTCTTGAATGTAATATCTTTTAGGATTTAGTAAAATCTCTTAAATTATCTTAGAAACTCTTTAATTTCTTTATACTTTCATAGTGTAGAGCAACTTAGTACACTATAATTTTATAGTAGTTAGTTTAGAGTAGAGTAGTAGTAGTTAGAAGGTTTCGTACCTTGTAAGCTTCCATGCCGAGAATATAGAAAAGCAAGGATGCAAGCAAAAAAGGAAGGACAATGGTCATACCTATATAATTATTAAACAGGATTTATAAAGTAGGTACTACAAATTTGATGTAAATTGAGCGTATAGGTAGCGCACATTTTTTAAACTAAAAATGTAATGTGTATTGGCAAAGCTAAGATAATACTTTGGTGACAATAAATTACTGAATTTTCGTCGCGTCATGTCATTGGTATCCTAAGACACTCGCGAAATAACGGGTCTATTCAACGTTAGTTTTCTAAGCCACAAGACATGAGTCATAAGTCGTAACCAATGAAAGAATAGATAAACCATGACGTGAAATCGTCAACATATTATCATTTTATGTATATTAGTCCTACCCATGTCCTACCGCACGTATATGCATTGTTATTGTCACTAACAACGTCTTGTCCAATGGACCGCGCTTCTCTTTACATTCATGCTAGATCCTTTGTTTATATTACCAAATCTTCATTTAGCAGGGTATGGTTTTAGATGAGAATGATAATCTGCAGTTTTGAGGTTTATAAACTGTAAATATTGCTATGGCGTATAACTAGTCCTCTATAACATGGAGGAACTATCATTACGTTAATACAAAATAAATTCTCGTTTTTTTCAATATTTATGGGTACCACAAGATATAATAGTGGCAACTCAAAATTAGCATAATATTTTTAACCAATCAAAGTCTATTTTTAAAAACATGCGCCAATCACAGATCCTCGTGTTTGTTTTGACACTTGTCTTCAATCGAGACCTGTTTGTCGAATACGAGTTCATTAGCCAATCGCAACGCAAACGCGACATTGACATTTGTGCAAGCAGTCGACTGCATCGTATTGCATTGTACTTGGCAAAGTTTGCAAATAATTTGTTTTGTTTTCCTTAAAATGTGGGGATAAATAATGTAAAGTAACAAAGGCCCGCAGATCATTGGAGATAATTGCAGTGTTGTGATACGAGAACTATGTTGGATAACTAGCTGTTTAAGTGCTTTGAAGAATGTCGAGCCCCAGTGATCAGGATATGAGCTCGTGCTCCAATTCTCCGGGATCCTACACCGCAGTGGAGTCTCCAAGGAGTTCGCCGCTGCAGCAGGTGCCGCAACTGGCCACTACTTTCACGGAGCTCACATGCTCTGATAAGAATTTGTACAACTTTAACATTGGAAGCAATGGTAAGTTGAAGGCTACAGTAAACTTAGTAATTTGGTTCATAAACTTTGTTACCTGTTTGTGCATACTTTAAATATCACAGTCAGCTTTCGGAACTTAAATTTTTGATCAGTTGAACTCAGACGAATAGTTGGTTTGTTCTCCAGATTTAAATTACATACCATAATCAATTCTTTAGTGTATTTGTGCACTTTACAAATTAATAAGGCACATTCATACTAACCTAGCATATTAGATATGCCGCGAAATGTTACTTGAAATATGTGTAATGTGTTTGATGTCACTGGTTTATGGTACTTACTTATTCTTATGGTGGCTGATATTAAATGCCATAATAGTTTATACACATCTCTTATGTTAATCTTACTGTCATAAGGTTTTAATATATGTGATGGTCCTTCAATTTTATTACCAACTTTATGGTATGGTAATATTGAAGCAACAATAATTGCCAATTGTTTTAATGCTTCTGCTAATCTATAAATAAATATACACATTTATTTGATAAGTACACATTTCTCAGAATTAAAACATGTAGGTACTGGTTCACACCAACTTTAACCAGTAGCATATCTGTGCTAAATAGATTCTTTATCAATTTTACGTAGAATTACTGATATACTTATACTTCAGCAACAATAAAGCATGATAAAATCCTAAGTTATAGTCATGTGATAAGTGCAAATATATCTTTTACCAACCACATAGCGAGCACTTATTAGGGTTCCATACCCAAAAATAAAAACAGGTCCCACTAAAACGGCTATACAGTTGAAATTTTCACAGATTATGATTTCATCTCAATCTAATTCTGATTTATTCAATTTTTTTTAATTTTTTACCATTTACGTTTTAGACTGATGCTTTGTAAAACAGAAACTAAAAAAAAATATTCCAGAATTAACTTACCTCTACTACTTAAAACTAAGTTTATAACCATTTTGCTCTACTAAAGTATATTATTATGTATTTATATGAACTTATTTTTTGAATAAAAACTGCTTTAGTACTAAACTAATTAGGTTCTTACTAAATGTTAATGGTAATCCCACTAATCACAGGATGATTTACTATTAATTACTCTTTGATAGTAATCCTCTTCAAGAATAGAAAAAGATATGTAAAGAGTATAAACAACATTACAAACTCAATAGTGAATTGAAGAAGGTGGAAAATATCATATTAAGCTCTTGTGGCAGTAGAGTTCAGTAAACTGCCTAGGTAATAACCAAAACAAAAAGTATAAAAACCAAAGATAATTTTAAACTTTACATACTATTGATTGGTTTATTCATAATTAGTGTTAACAAAGTGTATGCTGGTACTTTCCTATTTTTAAATCAAAATGGATTGGCTGAAAGGTCTAGCAGGTTGGTTTTATCCTAGCATTGAATTTCATAAATAAATTATATTAGAAATTTATTATTGAAGTAGCTTTTGCCAGTTAGCGTAAAGCGCGAGAAAGCAAATATAATGCTAGTTACATAAAGCAAACATGATGCTAGTTATGTTTAATTGCCTGGGAAAAAACTATGTCTTTGCAAAACAGGAGAAATCTTAATAGAATTCCCAAAAATACCTAAACTTGACTGATACTGCATTGAGATGCTTTTTTCAGAGTTTAGAATAACGCCGTTTACATCAAACCATCCACTAACAGTATTAACTTTATTTTATAACTTTTAAGTTATCTTTAAATTTGTCTCTGATACTCACATATGTGTCACTTATTTACCTAAAAATACCACAAAATAAAACAGAGAAAACAAAATATATTGGTTAATAAAATGGTTAATGACTATTAATGGTTAATAAATCTTTTTTAAATTCATTGTAAGCTCTACTACTTCTGCGTTTATTTTTAGGCAGCAAACCGTTTTTGCGAATCATTGAGCAGCCACAAAACCACTTCCGTTTCCGGTACATCAGCGAGATGGTCGGCACACATGGATGCATCCTGGGCAAGTCCTGTGCAAGTAACAATAAGAACAAAACACATCCCACTGTTGAGGTAACAAATTATTAACATTATATGTATTAAGAGGATCACCGACTCTTCGGGGCTTACCTCTTTTCACCCCCTTAATTTTAACGTGATTTTTTGTTATCAGTTGCTTCACTATGATGTATTTTAGGCCTACACGTTTTATTATTTTGAAATAAGTTATTGAATTCTGCATAATAAAGTCTTTTAATAGACATCATATCAGCGCAAAAATATGACTGCTTATAAAGCTTGAAACTTTATAGTAATATAAAAGACAGAAAGAAATAAAACGGTTAAGCCTAGTAAATAATGTGTTAGCTATGTGAAAAAAATCACTGGAATCGGACAACATTAAAAGGTAGAAAAGAGCTATATCTTATTGTATGGACAAGTTGGGGGTCTATAACTGTCACCCGCGGCGTAATCTTAAAATGAAATGTAATAAGTTTCAAAATTTGAACCACCATTAAACCCCCTAAGGGGCTGAATTTTCAAAAATCGCGTCTTAGTGAATCCCTATAACCTATAATGAATAGACCCTACAACTTTCATATCTTTAGGTCATTGGTTTATGCTCTGCGTTGATTCCTAGCTAATATCAGTAAGTTGGTCAGGTCTTATTATTTATATATATTTATAGAAAACTATCTTTTTTTCCCCGCGCCCTCGCGTGTTTAGTTTTTTCCGCGGAAAACATAGTCTGGCACACTCTGGACTTCAAAATATCTCTCTGCAAAAAATCAAGTCGATCCGTCACTCAGTTGCTGAAAAGAGGACGATCAAACAAACACACTTTCGCTTTATCATATTACCGACACCGACATCTTACTTTGGGAGGCTTACACTCGTCTTCCTCTCTTCTTTTTACCCGACTGCGAAAGAAGGAGGGTTATGCTTTCCGACTATATGTATGTATGTATATTTAGAGCCTAAACGGCTTGTCGTATTGTTATGTGAATGGTGTCAATAGATTCGTCTTAGTCGTGAGAGTGACACTGGGTAGTACTGAGTACACCAAATAAAAGAAATAAAATAGTAAGGATGATTTACAGTAATAAAGATTTAGTAGTCGGATTTTTTAAAGTCTCTACTAATCACTTGTGTTAGTTGGTGAACTACAATCGTCGAGCCCTGATAAGATGTCAGCTTGCGCAACACGACAACCCAGGAGAGCACCCGCACAAACTGCTCGAGGATGAGCAGGACAGAGATGTCAGCTATATGGTCCCGGAGCATGGCATCTACAAAGTTGGGTAAGATTACTACCATACTATCTTTGAACGTCTTCAAAAAGGAAGACTTTCTCAATTCGTCGGAAACATTTTGTAGTCGGTCGGTAGGTACTGGGTTTAATTGCCGGTTGGGCTTAGAATATATATGTTCGAACATTTGTTTTCCGCCACAACACCTGTAAAACATACGCGCTGAATATGTTGTACAGGTACGAATGGTGGCGTCCGCGTCACAAGAGGAATCCTAGAGGACAGCTACTAACGGTTACCATTATTACTGCCAACAGGAAATAAGTAGATAGTAGGCAATGAGATATGAGAATTTAATGTACTACTATTTCTTCTGTGCCATTGTCGAATTAGCTCCCACTAAGCCACGTTTGCATTTTATAAATATAAGAGCAGTTCTTATAACCAACCACTTGACATACGAGTCCCTGGTATGTGTAAGTGTAACTATTACGATATAATATTGTTTGGCAGTGAATTCTAGTTAATAGAGTCGTAGTCCATTTATGGTTCAACAGTCATACAGGTTTATCGGCTCGGTGTTTAGTAAGGGGAAGCGGGGCAGGGTAACTATACGTTACGTATAGTCATGCTGAACAACTTTCATTACGAGAGCAACCCGAAAATCGTTAAAGAATATCAGTTTGTTTATTCACTTTGAAAAAATCTCATATTTTATTCTAATTACTAGACTTTGTTTTTTACCCTCTTCCAATTCAAATAAATTCAAATAACTGAAAAAGTTCTATCGGAACCTGCGGTAGTGGAATTCTCACTTTTTTTCAAAGAACTTTTTTGTCTTAGGCAGACTTCCTTAAAGGATACGTGCTGCATGAACATGCATGGTGCCCTTGGACGCGAACGAAGCGAACTTATATTATAAAATAAAAGCAATAAACCCACATGATATTTTAATGAAGATTTTCCCCAACCAATGACTAAGCTGACAAAACGGTGATAAAAGTGATGACGACGCATATTTAGTTTGCGCATTTAAGGTTGTACGTTAAACTCTATTTTTTAACCGACTTGAAAAAGGAGGAGGTTTTAAATTATTGTTAATATCAAAAACGCAACTCGAAAAAAAAAGTATAATACTTAATCTCAACATACTTGCTGAGATCATTTTGATCAATTCGTTATTTTTTTTGTTATATTTAATTAGTTAGAATGTCTTTTCCATGTCCTTGATTCCCTGATTTCTCAGACACGTCTGGACTGTACCAATTCAAAAAAAGGTTTTTTGTTCGTATAAATGTCCAATCGGTCTCGTATAATTTAGTTCAAAATTAGTTTAGTAGTTTTTGAATCATCCTTGATGATTTAGTTCAAAATTAGTTCAGTAGTTTTTGAATCATCCTTGTGATAATGAAATTCTGTCTTGTATTTTTTTATTACTATAATTATTTTTTAGATTTCCTGGCATGGGTATCATCCACACTGCAAAAAAAGATGTCGGCAAACTTCTGTTCAATAAACTGTCAGAGCAACCAAATAAAAATTCCAACGTGAAAGACGTAAGTAATTTAAGCCATTAGCTATTGTATTTAGTTTTACTGCTACAAGTGTTAGTTATGTAATTACTTATAACATGCTAGCTGCGCCCTGTTGTGTCACCCGCGTTAATACAGGATAAAAAGTTGCCTATGTGTTAATCCAGGCCTAAGCTATCTCCGTACCAAATTTCATTCAAATTGGTTCAGCAGTTTTTGCGTGAAATAGTAACAAACATACATCCAGACATTCTTACAAACTTTCTTGTTTATCCTTCCTATTAAGGAAGGATAGTAGGAAGTAGGATACCTCGTGAAAATGTGTCTTCAATTCTCCTTTGCAATTTCTGACCTTTAATTATTCTTATGATGTGTTCATGAGGAAACTTTTCATGATATATTTACTTGTAACCTAGTACCTATTTTTAATCGATTTAGTATCTAGTTTTTATCGTTTATAACATTTAACGAGATATCTATATCTATCATAAATATTGTAGAATTTTGGGTGACCTGAAATGTTGTTAAGTCTAAAAATCTAACAAATTTCACTGTCTATCATTCATAACACGCTTAATTTTTTCCACTTTCGATATTCTATTAAAAAGTTGGCATTAAACCAGATAAAATATAATACTACTAAACCATACTTGGGTACCCTATAAGTTAGTCATGTTGGATATTGTTAACACTCTTGCTTAAACCATAATACATTTGTCATGTATCTAAATAACCAGCAATCGACATTATTTTCTCTGCATCTGTTCCTACTATTTAATATGTAAGCGGTATATATTTGAAACCTGACACGACAGATTCGTGCTTCCGCTGGCCATTGCCACTTTGTTTATGAATTATTTACAATAGGCTTTTGTTCTTGAAGCTTATCTGACCTATTAATAAAGTACGTACCTACGCTCGTGAATATTTACTTAGTAATAATGTACATACGTAATGTATATAACATTATTACGTATGTACATACAAACATCAGTCACGCAACAGGTCAAAGCGAGCTTTTACACAGCTATTGTTTCAATAAGCGTTAAATTTTCTTTTAAAACAACACAACAAAATAAAACCACACTAATCTCAATTGTTTTTGAGTAAAACGGTCTCAAAATAACATTGACGAAAGCCAACAGCTATATTTTTAAAGATAACTAATGTGCCAATAGTAAATTAATTATTCCAATGGCGGTTATAATCTCCATATTAAAAAATCGTTATATTAATGTATCAATTAGAAGGATTAATATTAGAAAGTTTTATTTAAATTCTGATAACGCATTTTATATCACGATCAATTAAATATTGGTGACAAATTATTTTACAGATCTCTTACAATTGTAACTTTAATTTAAGGATCATAAGTACAAATTAATGGTTATTATTATTGCCTGGTTCTAATTGTACTTACTTATCTACGGATTAACCGCGTGGATATTTTGCAGTGGTTATATATTCATGTAGATACTAACAAATCCAGTAAAAATAACTAGTGAGTCAGCAGTTGCTGATAACAACAGACGTGCTTTTCGTGTTTGTCTATATTGTGAACAGCGTCACGTTTAAGTAGCAAAATCATAACACCAATGAAATAATAGTACTCCTAACTTATATGTTATGAAAGATATAATCAGTGAGAAATTGTCGATACCTGAGTGATATTTTAATCGATAGGTAATTTTTGTAATTTTGTTTTCAATACACTAAGTAAATATTTAAACTATACTATTACTTCTTTGGAATTGATTTCTCGTTTCTTTATTTTATGAAGTAGAATTATTTATTTGAAGTCGATCAGCACAATAAAGCGTTGGAGGTTTCCGGACCGCGTACTCACGGACGTACCTACTTGCGTTTCTGACGTACTATTGTCGAAATCTCTAGTCTAGTTAGTATAAGTGTGTCGATTTTATCCGAATTCAAAAGATAAGGATTATATCAATTCGTCGGAATCTCATTTCATTATTTTTATTCCTTTTGTAAGATTCAGTTGCAAAGGAATCGGCCTAATAAGGTCTTGCTGAACAAGTAATAATATCCCTTTTGTTAGCTGTCAAACATTCTAATATAGTTGACAAAACGGAATGCGAATGGTATATTATTATTATCACTTCGATATGCCCAACCCTTGAAACGTGTTACGTGTTAACAGTTATATTGTCGCCAGTATAGTTTGGGACGCCGCTTCGCTCAGTCAGTGGTCATAACATAATATTAATAATAATTCGTACTCGGAAATCTGTCATTCAGTTATGTACTACAGCACACTGCGTGGTAAGCTTCACATTGCGGTTAATCCACAAAATAAGAGGTTCTAACTCGTGAAGTCTACGAACTGATCTCAGTTGTTAAGTTTTTATACGGCGCTAGTCAAATTAAAGTCAGTGTTGTCACTTTTTTATAAAAACATAGTTTTTGTCCGTAGCTTTGCCTTTGTTTTGGTGGTTTTCCCGAAAAAATTAGTACGGAGATAGCTTAGACCCTGAATGAACACATAGGCAACTTTTATCCTGTATTAACGTGGCAAGGCGCTGCTAGTTAATAATATCTGTGTGGATTTTTGTATAAATTAGTGTGTTGTATTGTTGTAGCTTCGAGCTTATTGCGACAACCTGGCTAAGTCTATGAATTTGAACATAGTGAGGCTAAAGTTCAGCGCTCACGACGTCGATACTGGAAAACAGATATGTGAACCGGCTTATTCTGATCCCATTCATAATATGAGTAAGTTTACGCTTTATTATCGACATTGTATATCATCAACTAGAGTTTAAAAATACAAAAAAAACCGTCTTCAAATATAGGTTCATATCTCGGAGTTTAGTTTTCTCTTTTTTTATTGTGTATGTTTCCCGATTTCTTAGAGACACCGATTTGAATAAAAACCGAGTTTTTATTTCATTTTGTTTGATAATGTATACTTTCGTTTCTTCATTCGTTGGTGCCTTTTTCTTTTTTTTTAATGTAAAAATCCCAAATTATTAGCAACGCTCGGACCGATTAGGGTTTTTTTGTTTGAAATGAATGATTGCCGATTTCAATTCGTCAGGCGCCGATACAATTTTACCAGAGGTATTTCGACTTTAAAGTGCAACCACTAGACATATTATAGTAAAAGTTAAAGATAACCACTTGAAACTAGTTTTATTTTTACTTATTTATTTATTGTTTTCCGTATACATTTTATCATAATTGTCTCAGTAATTATAATCTCAATTTGTCTCTGAAACAATTTAACTGAAAAATTTGTATCTGCGCTCGCCAAATAGATGTCGGTAATTGACAACATTTCAAATTTATTGACCCCTCATTTTTATTATCATAATAGAAAGATCAAGTGAAAATAACGTATCCTTTTTTTTAATTTACTCAGAATGTAAAAATTATGTATTTAGTGATTTTTGAAAATCTATGTAAAGTTCGAATAATGTTATTCTCGTACAAAGCTCGTATGAAAATATGACAACATTACGAGCTTTGTACGAGAATAACATTTTATCATTCATTCATTCAATAAAAATGGGGTTAACAAATTTGTCAATTCCTAACTATTTTAATAGACTCGGTTTTCAAAAGTTTTTTGTCCCTAGAGAGTGCAGCAACGAATGACCTGAAGATATGTCGAATCAGCATGCACACCGGCCGACCGAGAGGCGGCGAGGACGTCTTTATGTTCGTTGAAAAAGTTAACAAAAGTAAGTACTTGTTCGTCTAGGTCCCGTACTGTGACCTAATTAGCGCGATTTGCTTAAGAGGTTCACTATTTTCGTGTTTTTGATAGAATTTTCGTTCCGGGGCCTACCTCTTTTCACCCCCTAAATTTTAACGTCATTTTTGTTATTGGTGCCAATCGCTTCACTATGATGTATTTTAAGCCCGTTTACGGCACATTTATTATTTTGAAAAAATTTATTTTTAATAGGCATCGTATCAGCGCAAAAATATGACTGCTTAGGAGGCTTGTAACTTAATAGTGAAATAAAAGGCATAAAAAATAAAACTGTAAAGCTTTACAGTTTATATATTTTCTTTTAATGTGTTAGCTATGTGAAAAAAAACCCACTAGAATCGGACAACATTAAAAGGTAGAAAAGAGCTATATCTTATTGTATGGACAAGGCTGTCTATAGGTGTTTTAAGGTCTTCAACGCCTCTATTCTTATCGTAGAGAAATACGGTTCACAATTGTCTAGCGTAGAACGTTGTTGCTACTGAATCGTGCTAAAGATAGGTTACGTTACGACTTAATTTTTCACTACATATTAAATATTATGTAAGGCTGCCTTTCCTATGTGCTGTAAAATAATCTTTCAAAACCCTAAATCAATCTTCCCGCCATTTGTTAAGTACGTTAAGATAAAGTAACTGTTTCTTTATATTTGATTTAGTGACGTATATTTTAGACTCTCTTATATCCTTTGCTTTTAACACTTAGAGATCGCTTTTAGTGATAAGGCACTTGTAGCGCTCTGGCACTTGAAGGAAAAATATTGTATTTTATTTATTGTGTCTACAACAAATTAATATGTATATATTTCTAATGTCTTAATGGCTGTCATTGACATTCTATTAATTTTACAATGTTCACGTGACCAGTGGCTTATAGAACATGAGACTGTATTTCCATGGGTGTTTTATTTCAATTATTTTTACAATTCAAAAGAACAACCCTTTTATAATCATGACAAAACCAGATGGCGAATTATCCCGAGAAAGTTTTTAAACGCAATTTCTAATGACCATAAAAAAACGCAAGGCAACATCTGTTGAACCAATGTTCAACAAATGTTGCCTTGCGTTGTATTCAACGTTACCCGTATCGTTAAACAAAATAATGCACTTTGTTATGTTAAAAACCGACATGCTTTAGCACGCTACGCTATGTTTATTTTACTTCATCCACTCAGAAACTAATAAATTAAAGTGGTAGACTATTATCTACAAAATCGTTTGGATATTTGAAGTGGGTGTTGTTTTTTTTCAATGGAACCTTCAGACGAGTCTAAACTAAACAGTGTTGGTTGACTGTACCTACTTAAAGAAATTAGTGACATTAAACTAGTTATCGATTTTGAAAAAAAAAATTTCGGCATGCATTGATTCAGTTCTTTAGATATGTAAATCAAACCACTGGATCGATATTGAGTACATATAATTGTGGCCATTTAGAGGTATAGCTGTCAGAGAAATAACTATATTTTACATCTGTCCCGTCTCTGAAAAAAAACGTAACACCTAAAATATTTAGTGAAATTGATTACCAATTTGGATTATCAACATTAAAATTAATATTATCAACATCAATATTATCAACTTTTTTAAATTACCGTACCTCCCATGGGAGGTACGGTAATTTAAAAAAGTTGATAAAATTGTTGACCGTACCTCCCATGGGAGGTACGGTAATTTAAAAAAGTTGATACCTACTCAATTCGATCGCATTTTCTTTTAAGTTAGTTTCCTCATTTCTCGGACACGGCTTAACCGATATGATAAATTATTATTTTAAATCGATTCAGTCCGAAGTGGTACTACAAAATTTTCCGTCAAAATCTGTCCATTAGTTTAGTTTATTAAAACGAAATAACCGAAAAAATATATTTTGACAGTTGCCGAATCAAAGTCTTCAAGAACTTGTTTTTTTTTTAATAAAGTCGGTCGATATCTAACGTATATTTGTTGTTTCCAGAGAACATAATGATACGTTTCTTCGAATTGGACGAGAACGGCGAGAGAACGTGGACCAACACTGGCACCTTCCTACAGAGCGACGTACACCATCAGTACGCTATCGTGTTCAGGTTGGTGTCTACTCTTTATTGACCGAGCGAGCGAAAGCTCTCTTAGGTCTAGCAATTTTTTTCTTACGTCTATCAGTTCGTGTATGTGTATATCTCCTGAAATTTGGTACTTACTTTTGTAATGGTCGTAGTTTCCAACCAAACTTGACGAATTCAATACTCAATATATTTATCGCTAAATTAGATATTAGATCTTCATGTAGGTTCTGCCAATTTTCAGTTTTTTTATTGGTCAACCATTTTTGATTGGGAGAGTATTTGTCAGAATACGGGATAGTTTTGCAATGACGCCATTTCCTGGCTGCTTACAATATAATATTTGGTAGAGACACGCGGAATACAGCATTTACATAGATTATTGAGTCGGTCAAAAGCTAGTATTTTTTTTTACGAAGATAATATCGTTTTCTCAAGGTCGACAGTTTGCAAAACTACTGTTATTTGTCTACTATAGGTCATATCTTTTTGTCGTATTTTTCTTTTAGTTTATATTTATTATTGTTCTACAGGACGCCTCCATATAAAAATCCTCAGACGCCAGTAGATGTCAGTGTTTGGATCGAACTGGTTCGACCTTCTGATGGCAGAACGAGTGAACCCAAAGAGTTCACGTACAAAGCCGAGGATGTTTACAAACATAGAAAGAAACGGAAAAACACTTCCTCATATTCATCGCTTGACAGCTCGTCTGGTATGTATGCAGAAACGAAAAATAAAAACCGCCTATAAAAGGGAAGGTTTCTCAATTAGTCGATTTCTTTTGTGTATACCACGATTTCTCTAAGACGCTTGACCTGATTGCAATTTTATTTCTTTATGGTTATACTTTCCTTTGTTATGGTCCTAGATAAAGTTTATGAAAATCAGTTCAGTAGTATAAAGTATAAATGAAAGTAACTGAAAAACAATGTCTTGATAAAGAAAAAATGTGCTATTTTTAAGCGTTGCTCTTAAAAATTTGGTATGCTTATTTCCGTTTTGTGGTTTTTAAAGTAAAATATAACCGCATTGAGAACGTCTTTTATTGCAAGTCATTTTAAAATTTTGCTAGTCAATATTTCTGTAGCAAGACTGCAGCCAAAAAAGATATAATATTTCTACAAATTTTGCAGCTTAAAATGCGGTCAAAATGTGTTTTAAAAAAAAAACAAGTGTTTTACTAGCCTTGTCCAATTTCAGTATGCCATAAAAAACTGTTTGACGAGTGTGGTTCTTTTTTTGTGCCTTCTTTTCAACACATGTTTCATGGTTTCGTTCAATTGTGTGAGTAATGTTATAGTTTTGGACAAACTATTTTTTCAATCCTCATAGATATTGGCACCGTACGAGTTAAAAATAGATGATGCAGTTCAGTTTGTATGTGTGTGTGATTGTTTTTCCTTCTTTACGTTTAAACGGCTTAGCGGATTTGAATGAAGATTGGCGCGAAGATAGCTTATATCTTGGTTAAACACATAAGCTACTTTTTATCCCGAAAATTTGAAGTGTACCCATGGGATAATCAAATATCTACCGCTGGTAAAAAGAGCGCAGCTAATATTCAATAAATTAGGGATTTTTGACAATAAAAAGATAAATAAAAAATAACGTAACCATATTTTTTATTTTATTTAGAATGTAATAATTGCGTTTTTAGAGATATTTTTAAATATAAGAAAAGTTCAGCATAATGTTATTCTCGTCAAAAGCTCGGTAAAAATGATGTCATTAATTATCTGTTTTTATGTTTTTTTTTCTTTTCGTTAGTGGCACCATACGATTTGTATATTTGCCAGCGTCAAATTTATCAATTTTCAAGTTATTAATCAATAAAGTTAAGTCAAATATCAAGTAATAAGTCATCGTGGTCAAGTTAAAGTCAAATCATATACCCTCGTAAAGCGGTGGCGACTTTACCAGGGTTTCTATGGAGATTTCCCGCGAACACGAAAACCACGTTATTCCGCCTTTATATCGCTTGCCCACACTTGTGCTCATAAACAAGACAATAATGGTTAATAATCCACCGATATTACACATTTAAGCTTGCAGAATCACTAGACACAATAAATACACAGGCAAAGATCCATTTTTTCAGCGAACGCGAGAGTACTCCGCTTGTATCCGTATGATGTGCTTCTGAGGGGCTTAGTATGGTTTAATATATGTAGATGGCGTTGTTACCCCTTAGAACATACAAACGATGATGGTGCCCACATCAATATGTGTTTTCATAATTAAACTAAAATTGTCTTCTGATCGGGATATGGTAGTTTCATTTAAAACACCTACCTATAAGTGTTTACATAAGTAGGTCAGACAGGGAGACCGTATTAACCGCTAATGTATTATTATTCCTCTATGTTTGTTGTGGTACGGTTCACAGATGACAGATACAAAAATATTTTATTGGCATATGACCGTCTTACTTAACATATTATTTTAATCAGTTTTTTGTAAATAAAAAGAAAAAAAAAAGTAGAAAGTGAATATAAAAATCTGGTATTTTTAGTATGATATCATCATTACATTATCTCGAAATGGTTTTCGAATTTCCATCACTTTACAAAAATGAAATGTTGGAAGGTGGTCGAATGGTCAGGCATCTGGGGGCACTATCCATAAGAATGCAGGTTCGAATCTTCGCCGTTGTGTTATTATCTCATAAGTAAGTCAAGGAACTTTTGAATAAATTAATTATTTTTTTGTTTCAGGAGGCTCTCTCACTAATGATCTGCCGACAGTGCTATTCAACAACAGTGTGAGTATTCTATTAAAGCTCGATTTTTCTGAAATATTCGTATATTATACAAATATAATTTAATATACCTATAGCTACGAGTATTAAAGATGTAGCGCAGGCTGCACACGCCTACATCACACATGTACTTAGGCGTAGTAACTTAGTTAGGTGTATATTAAGTTTGTATTACGTTTCACGGACCGTCAGGCCAGTCTCTCGCTGGCGCTCCAATAAAGCGCATGTCTCAAGCCTTAAACTGCATTTAATTGACCCTATATTGAATCCCCACGTCAATTAGCCAACAAAATAAGATAGATTCAACAACGAACACACCCAAAGAGTATCCTATAAAGACGACCTTTGGCGACTTGCCCCACTAGCAAAATTGCAAGTAACTTGATCCAAACTGGATCACTGTATTGAGTTTTTAAACCTATTCAAACACCATTGATTGATATCTCTTGTAAGAGTTACGATGATATTTTTAGAAATATAAGCTCTGAAGACCATTATTTTAGTGAACTTATAGTAAAAAAGATGTATAATATATTATATTAAAATACATTTTTTTTCTTAATTGGGCACTAACGTGTGTTTGACTCATTAACTGATAAAAAGAGGAGGTTCTCTATTCTTCAATCTTTTTTTGGGTTCCGTACCTAAAAGGTATAAACGGGAGCCTATTACTAAGCCTTCACCGCCCGTACGTCCGGCTGTCACCAGGCTGTATCTCGTGAACCGCTATAGCTAGAGAGCTAAAATGTTTACAGATGAATAAACAGTGAAGTATTTTTGAATATTAGATAACTTTTAATAAACTATTAAAGCATTTATTTGTTTACTTACATAGTAATGTATATTTTTTATAGCCGAGTAACGTAAAAGAGGAACAGGAGATACCGATGTTTAATATACAGGTGAGTTAAATTTAATAATATTCATATGTAAATATTCATTTAGGTCTTGATATACAAAAGTAGACCTTATTGTTGTTACGTAAGCTATCGTTTTATACGAAATTGTTGCTTTTACGAAAATAAAAAAAGTACGTGTGGCACTGCCGCGGTAGAGCTGCAAAGACCGTGCCGATGTCTGCTGAACTGATATGACGTTAGACGATACACGGCTTTCAACGCCGCACCGCTGTGCCGGTCGGAGTGGGGGGTGTTAGGTTTATTTTCGTTACGAAATTTCTTGACTCGGTAGCCGTGCTCAAAGCCCGCGGTAAAAGCTATGAAATAGCTAAAAACTGTTTGTTGAGAATAAGTATGAAAACACAGCTGATTAAGCTTTAAGATTATTTGCTCAAGTTACAGTTAGCCAGTCTGTTATTTGTAAAGGGTTTTCATTTAGAAGTATACTAAACCGAAAGGGTAGTAATTGTACTTACTACGGTAAAGAACTTTGACTTTGAGATCAACCGGGAATTCTAAATAAAATAATGACTAGACTATATATATACTAATATTATAGAGAGGAAAGATTTATTGTTTGTTTATTTGCATTGAATAGGTTCCGAAACTACTGTACCGATTTCAAAAATTCTTTTCCCATTAGTAAGCTACATTATCAGTGAGTAACCATAGGCTATAAAAATAAGAGATCCGCGGATACCACCTCAGAACCCAGCTAGTATTTGTTGATGATTGTCATTTTTTTCCTCCGAAACAGCAGATTTTTGGCCTACAGGTCAACCCTATAGTAAAAATTTACTAATCATGCATATGATATCCCTTTACAGCTAACTACAACCCTACTCCAATAAGATAATTAATAATGATACAAAACTTCCCAGCTCCCGCTGCAAGCGCCTTCACCGTCAGCCGAATGCGGGTTGGGCAATGCATTAGGCACAGTCCTCACGCACCAAACAATGCCAAGCCCCATGTGGCCTGCAGACGGCCTTGCGCCGACCCCGGCAACCACATTACCAAACCTTCAGCTAGACTCGGCGGAACTTAACACCATGACGCGGGATGTCGTTATGGAGGACAATGCCATCACACAGCAAACGTACTTGGCAGGTGAATATAATCATTATTTGATTAGATGGAGTGTCTTACACAAATTTCAGGGAGTCTAAGCCACCTCAGCCTCAGAGACCTTGACTAGAATTGCTCTAGGTCAGTATTTGAAAACGGCAACTTTTTGCTAAACCTTCAGCTAGACTCAGCGGAACTGACGACTGACTGATGGAGAACAATGCCATCACACAGCAGGCGTACTTGGCAGGTGAATATAATAATTATTCAATAAGGTGTAGCAACACGATTAAGTCTCAGGGTTTCTAAGCCGTCTGACAACCTCTAACATGCCTAGAACTTCATAATTGACAACATTTAAAAATTTTCATCAGCCATTTTTATTACGATTATGGAAAGACAAATGAAAAATAACGTACTCCTATTTTTTATTTTATTCACAATGTAATAATTACATTTTTAGAATTGTTTTCAAAATTTAAGAAAGTCCACCATATTGTTATTCTTGTCAAAAACTCGTAAAAATGATGTCATTAATTATCTGTATTTTTGTTATTTGTTTTGGTACGGTTCATTGATGACAGATATTTATTTTATTGGTGGCATCTGACGGTCTTAACATAAATACGAAAATTTATTTCATCAGTTTATTTTTTTGTTAATAACTCTGAAGAAAATGGATATAAAAATCTGGTATTTTAGTATGTATTCTTTATCACATTATCTCGAAATGGTTTTTGAATTCTAATCACTTTGCAAAAATGAAATGTTGTCTATTATCCTACTTCAAACAACCGAGATGAACAGCTAACTAAATCGTGATTTGGATAAATTGTTCGTTTTCAACCAATTTCAAAAAGGAAGAGGTTCAATTCGATTGTATTTTTTGCCTGTGTTCGTCTGATTTCACATAGACGATTTTTTTTATTTGTAATGAAATATAGTTCCCGGTTGATAATAAAATGTAGTACAGATCAGTGTCTTTTATTCAAAATTACTTTTAAATTTAGATTAAATTATTGTCAAATTTTTATACGCGCCTGCTCAATTAAAAACCGAATGACACCTATTTAGCCGACTCGAAAAAATATAAAGAAAACGCCGAAATTTATTTTATGTATGTTCCGATTTCTCGGTGATGTCTAGACTGATTTTGTATATTATTTTTGTTCGAAAGGCTTTTCCAATTGGTCTTGTAAATTTTTTATTAAAAACTGTTAAACTGTCATTTTAATGCGGAAATACGAGTAGTATGAAACCGCTATTTGATGTTATAACAAATTATTTTATTGCATTTCAGACTATTTCAACACCTTCAGCATAAGCTTCAGCGACTTGCAGCCGCCAGAGGTAATTAATACATTTTACCTCAGATATTTTTTGTTGCGTGGTTTTAGATTACTGTGTTATATCAAATTGCTATATCGTTAATCGTATTAAGCATGAGGCCTCCCGATGTCTATACGATTATTTTTTGTAGGTTTCAACCCGCGAAGCAAAACTATTGGGTATTATTATATATGTTTGACGTGTCTGTTCGTGTGTTTGTTTATGTCTGTGGCATCGTAGCCCTCGTAAAGAAGAACCGATTTTGCTTTTTTTCAAAGGTGATTTACTTAGGTGACTAGTTGGGAGTGTTCTTAGCTATGTTTGATGAAAACTTGGTCCAAGATGGCCGCCACCCCATAATGGCGGATAACACAGTTTTCACAATTCCCCTTAATAAGGGTATCAAATGCTTGCTTGACTAATAGAATCCCATACAGTATTATAAATCACAAATCCCAGATCGGCGACCTACCACAAAATGGCGAATTACATTTTTGTTTATATTTTGTGACTGGGGTTTAATTTTTTTTGTTTAAATCTACACAGCTAGGCATTTGACCATAAGTTCGCACGACCACGAAAGTCAGCGGTACTGTAGCCCTAGATGGAGCATGCCTAGTCTGGAATACAATCTCTATTGTAGTATAAATAATTATTGACTTCCACCGTCAATGTAGGTGATAAAAGGTATTACTATATGGTTGCAGGTAAATGGTATGGACTTCATTCGGACGACATTAGTACCTGATTCTGGCCGAGTCAAGGTAAATATACAAAGGGTAATAAGTATTGACAGCAAGTTCATGAACTAGAAATTTCATAACGTCATGCAATTTATAAATTAATTTGTGTTTAAATTTAACTTTTACTTGAATAGAATAGATAACTTCGATATTGTCTGTTCTTTTTTTGTATTTAATCATTTGTGTAAATGAAAAAAAATAACTATTCTATCTACCTACTTTTCTACTTGACGCTGGCGAATGTGTCCATCGTATGACGCCATAATTTATTAAATACAACAAATCAACCCTAGGTGGAGCCAATATCATCTCATCGGAGTAGCAGCAAGAAGACTGACGAATCAAATGTTGCGGCAGAGAAAAAACTCGCAGTGAATAGTGAAGATTTCCGTCCTAATTCAGGAAACGCGTCGGCAAGTTGCGATAGTTCGGACTATCCCGCCTTTTACACGCCGAGTGACGCCGCGGAGGTCAAACAGGTAACATTTATTTATTTAGTTCTGCGAACTGTTGACCTCGCGACCATAACATTATTTGCGACTTCATATAAGCTACGATCACTTGACCGTTATTTTAGCAAATATTATTAAATATACTAAATCCAATTTGAATACTTACAATTTTGATGTTAAAAAAGTACATACGTCCGAAGTAGTCCTATCTAAATCGGTTCCGTACTTTGGTCTTTCCACTGATGAACATAGGCCTCCCCCTTACAACGCCATTCCAAACGACAAGCTGCCAATTGCATTCACTGTACAAAATAAGACAACTCTTTATTAAAAACCAGCTAATAACACTATTAAAAAAAAACAATACAACAAACGAGCTAGATTTCTAATGGCGTCCTTATCGCTTAGATTTCGATCGATTCGCTGGATGAGATCGCTCTCTTCCAGGCAATCATGCACGTACAAGATATTGCAAAACTGGAGCGGCCTTAGCGAGCGTTTACTTATGTAGTTGTTAATTTTCCAGTTGGTACGAGATCTGTGCGAGATGATCCGCGGTAAGAAAGGCGGCGCGACAAACTCAAGCGCGCTACGAGACAAGCTCGAGCGACTGTTCCACATACGACTCTCCAACGGAGATACGTAAGTTATTATTATACAATTCGGTTATGTTCACCATCCTGTTCATGGCTGTATTTTGTGCCGTTCACAATGCGTTTGCTGTTTACACTCGCTGTTCGCTGTTTAGTTACATAATATGCCCCATTCTGAAGGTTTAGAGTGATATGTTCTAAAATTAATCCATTATTTTATACTAAGATGTTTTATAAATAATATGTAATGTGTTCCCTCTTTGTTTTGATGACAGCGTGAAAAATCGAAAAATATTATTGTTTTTGTAGTGTGGTTTCTCCTCCTACACCTCACCTTATTATTTCTCTTTTCTTTTCTCAGTATCTTACTCTTTACTCAGTATCTGACTTCCTCGACACGTGTTTGGCCTTAGCACAAGGCATTCTCAGGAGATATCTTAAATAAGGTGAGGTGAGGACCTCCTCACCACAAAAATATTTTGCGCTGACATCAAAACAAAGCGGGAACACACTACATATTCTTTATATAACATGTTATTACAAATGGATTACCGCAAAGTAACGCTTGACTCTATTTAATTATCTCAACTATTTTCTTTGATTTGGCGAAGTACGACTAGTTTTCTTCAGTACTAGCATAATAACTACATTTACTGACTGAAATGTTAATGTTATAACATTTACGTTTATAGGGTTACGTTTGAAACGAGGTGGGTTATAATGGGTTTTTTCTCAACGAAGTAGACATATTTTTTTCCCTTATAATATTAAGTGTAAACAGAAACAGTTTCTTTAGTTTAGAACTGTCATTCAATACCTTCAGAATTAGACCGTATGTTTTTTTTTAATTAACGCACTCGTTATCAATTAGGTACTTGTTTTTAATGTTACATTAATTATTTTGTACATAATCATACATTGCACGTACTTTTATAGCGTTTGCGTATATCTTGCTAACTTTTTTTTTGTGGTGATCCAGTTTCGCTTCGCTCGGGAATGCCCGTTTGTTTAGTAGCCGAGTCAGGGAAAAGGTATTATTGTAAATTGTTTGCTTTCGGCCGTCTTGGCAACTGAGTTTCGGATCTGGTTGCGGTGCAGGGCTTTTTCTTTTTTGTTGGCAAGTAATAGTTATTATATTAGTTTTCCTGTAACTACATCTTGGTGGTGGTGAACTACAGTCCAGTGTACAGAGCTTTGCTTTCGTCGTCGTATCAACCCATAGCGTCCCACTGCTGGGCATGGGTCTTCCCATGAAGGGGGTGCAGGCTATAGTCCACCACGCTTTCCAAATTGTGGGATGGGGATTTCACTTATCTTTGAAAGTTGTTAACCTTCTCCGACAAGCAGGTTTTATCAAGATATTTTCCTTCACCGAGAGCTTTGCTTAATCAACTTTAATTTGGAGATAAGGTTACTTATAACCAAAACATAAAAACTGTTTATTTATTGATTTAAAAAATTGTTAAAAATCTAAACCAGCCCAAAATTATTCGCTTACGCGCTAATATTAAATAGTCAACGGATAGCAATAGTCATGTTTTAGTAATAGGAACGAACTATTAAGATGCCGATATCAAACGATTCATACTACAATTCATTTATGTATAAAGATATCTAAAAAAGAAGTTGACGTGTTTAGTGAAATGCTAAAAAAATCAATCATCTATACTCACAGATAACGTACAACTGTGTTTTTCGCGACTAGGACTCATTTTGAACAGAAATTTTACCGTTCTACCAATTGCACGTTTTCCATTTGTTTACTTTCTTCTTCTTTGGAATAAGTTTTGTAGAATAAGTCTCGTTTAGCTGGCGCTGTATTACATCTTTTTAAAAGGTAAGTGTTTTTATAACATATTTATTCGTAGTTCTTAGGAAATGTTGCCTTACAATCAAAATCAGTTCAGTGGAGGCCGCAAACGTATTGTGAAATGTACAAATTGCTGTCATGAATGTTTAGTGAATTTAGACGAATCGTATAGTAATAGCTAAAATATAGTTATAGGAATTAATTTTATCATCGCAATGAAAGCACGTAAATGGTTTTTTTAAAATTAATATTAGATACTGTTACATAAATAAGTATTTATTTTGTTTAACAAAACGGGTTTTTCACGCAAGGCTGATTTTTTGAAAGATCCAACTGAAATTTCAATACATTCGGTGAACTTCATCAGGGGTGAAATGATGCGTTCGTGTCCACAACGAGTGCACATCTCGCAGGCACGCCAAACTCTCTCTCTTTATTTTTCTCTGACTCTCCTCGTCGTGTGCGAGACGTGCCATCGCTGTGGACACGATCGCCTTGTTTCATGCCTAATAAAGTTCACCGAATGTGTATTCTGTATTGTTAAACAAAATTAATCAAGCACGTGTTAGTTTTCTAAATAAATAAGTATTCGTAGATAACTGTTGAAGTGGAAGTATTTGTTTAAAAAAATGTAGTATTTGTTAGAGTATTTTTACTGAAGTTATATCCATGGCTTTGTTATTATGTCAAAAGTTAAAAATTTACTTCTTTATAGGTAGTAAAAGAGACAATTTATTAGATTGACAAGTAAAAAAAATAAGAGTAATTTTTCAATTATTATTGCGTGTGTTCGCCTTCACTACCTCACTAGATGTAAGAGTAACACTTATTGCTTTTTCAACTGACCGTCTACCTTCAAACGACCATTTTTTTGCTGCTTGCTTTTCAACTAAATATATATTTTTATATTAGACAGTTATTTCTTTGTTTTGATATTTCAAAATTGTTTATTGATTGTGGTTTTTATGTTAATTTCTTAAAGTTTAATTTATATACTGCATAATGGCGCTTAACATGGCTGTAATAAACACGTCTCAGTGTTGAGCTTCTATTGTCTTGTTTGGATGATGTTATCTATCGGATAAAACGAGACAAAAGATGCTCAAAGTTGAAACGCATTTTCATAATATGACAGTGTACTAGTTGCAATGACAAAATTATTAATAATAATAATATTGTACAACATCCACACAAAGGTCTTCAAGTCCCAAACTAGGCAAAGCCTGTGCTATGGTAACCTGATGACAGATATACATACTTAGAAATACTATACATACTTAAATATATAATAAACAGACATGTTCATGCACACAAATGTTTGATCTGTCCGGGATCGAACCCGGCGGCCAGCGGCGCAGAAGGCAGGGTTGGTATCAACTGCGCCAACCGGCCAGTCAATTATACTGTTTCTTCGCAACTAGTTACAAAGAGTTGGTCACAATGACAATGTGTTTTATTACCTGTCTCCGGAAGAAGGAGGGTAATTCATTTCAAGAGTATGTATATATTTAAACGGCTTGTGGTATTTTTATGTGAGTGGTGTCAATATATTCGTCTTCACCTGCAGATGGTCATAGGCTATAACTAGCTGCAGCCCGCGAGTTCACTTGTTAAGGGTCTAAAGTTCTTGTAGTCGTTTTTTTTAAGTCATGTTTAACCATTAACATGCATGCATGCATTAATATTATAAAGAGGAAAGATTTGTATTTTGGTATAGAAAGGATAAACTTAATAACTTCTGGATCGATTTCAAAAATTATTTTGTTTGTTAGCTACATTGTCACTAGTAGCATAACATATATTAATTACTAGAAAAAAATAGAGTTCTGCGGGTTAAACCACGGAGCGCAGCTAGTTTTATATACGCTTGCAGCTTATTTCATATCACTATCACCTGCATACATACCGGTTTCCTAGTTAGCGATAAGGCATCATCTTTAGTAAGCTTTGTAAGAATGTCTTCTGGTTACCGTAACTAACAAATTTTGCTGTTTTTAAAACTTAATAGCATAAACTTCTCCTCCAAAACATGCTTGTCTGTTATTTGAGCATAATATTTACTATTATTGTTTTGGAAAAAAAACGGCACGCGCCAAAACAAGAAAAAAGACGCTCAAATTTCACGGATCATATGTACGTAAGATTACTGTTCCGTTCTAAAAACCTATACGTGAAATATGTGGAAGAACTGTCTTATTTCAAGTAAGTGACAATTTTTGTTCTATTGTTAATACGAAATGTAATAAACTGCTGTTCCATACAAAAGTTTAGTTTAAACACACTAAAATATAGAAAAAACTGACTTCTTATTCAAATGCTGAGAACAAAAGTTGTTACGTAATCAACAAAAGCTGCTCTTAAGACGTAGCTAAATCAAATATCAATTGACAACATTTCATTTTTGCAAAGTGATGGACATTTAAAAACCATTTCGAAATAATGTAAGGAAGAAGAAGAAAGAAGAAGAAGAAGAAAAATATTTATTTGAAACAGAAAACAAACTCGATTACAGAATTTATAGTCAGACTGAAATTACAACTTAATGTTTTCTGTCACAAACCGGTCCCAACTCAACATAATGCTGGTTGAAACAACCAGCGCTGATCTTCCGTTGGAGCCGGGTGGTGACGTCACGCACGTCACATTCAGTAGGCACATTATTATGTAAATATATGTAGGTACACAATATTAAAATTAATAATCATATATAAAACTCACACAACATTTTAACAAGGATTAAAACAAAGAGGCGAATATAAACTTATGTAAAAATATAGTATCATGAGACTATCTTTGAAAAAATTTATTACAACAAATTTGACAAATATTTTATGACCAACAAACAGACGAGAACAATAAAATAGAGATAACGTTTAATACTTTTCGTATATATAAAATGAGTGATTTAAGTCAACACTTTGAAGGCAAATTTAAAATTTAGAAGATAAGTGTTACATTTCATTACACATAATTTTTATATTGCACTTGTGTCATTAACTAACAGTTCTTCATTTTTTTGGTGTAGGAATATAAATTTCTTAAGTTTATTTCTAAAGTTGTTCAGACATTGCAGGTTCCGTATCGGTGGTGGGATATTATTCCAGCATTTCGACGCAGCATAGCGGAAGCTACCCCTAAAAGCAGCAGTAGCGTGTCTCTCTGTGAGGAGCTGCAAAGTACATGCGCGGGACTCAAGAGAGTGGCGACTCGGTTTCCACTTAAATTTCTCATACAAATATGAAGGCTCTTTATGTTTTATTACCCCAAAAAGGAGGCAAGCCAGATGAAACTTGCGGCGATGCATCATTTTGAGAAGAGCGTACTTGTTGAGAAAAGGAGTGACGTGGGATCTCGGTGGGATCGAAAAACAAAAACGAGCACATGCGTTTTGAACCCTCTGCATAACTCTTTTGGTTTTTGCAAGCAACCGCGGGTGAATGACAGTGTCCATATAGTTAAGCTTGGATAAAACTAAAGACTCAGTAAGCTGTACCCGCAGAACTGTCGACAGATAAGGTCTCATCCTATACAAAATTTTTAGCCTATAAAAGCAATTTCTCATACAATCACTCACATGGTTTTCATAACGAAGTCCACTGTCCATAATTAGTCCTAGATTGCGAGCTTCATAGACACGTTCGACAGGCTTACCCATTAACATAACACATTTCGATGGATTCAATCTAGCTAGTTGATGCTTACCACCAAAGATAATATACTTGGATTTTAAAGGATTCAGTAACAGACAGTTGCTTGCAGACCACGCAGCAATATCAGCTAGATCACTATTTAACTTAATTATAGTCTCATCAATATCACTTGGTTTGCATGAAATATATATCTGCGTATCATCGGCATATATATGAAATCTACTGTGCTTTATAGACGATGTGATGTCCGCTGAGTATAAGATAAATAAGATAGGTCCCAGTATTGATCCCTGTGGAACTCCTCATAAGAGTTCATAATAAAAATACTAGACTTTTAGAATCCACGCATATCCAATTTTGTACGAGAATATCATTATGCTGAACTTTACTCATATTTTCAAAAATTATTATATACAAAAAATATAAAAATAGGAGTACGTTATTTTACGTATAAAAAATGGGGGGTAAAAAATTTGAAATGTTGTCGATTGCCTAATGTACCTTATCATTTGCGTTATATTTCTAGATTCCTCCACATGACATTATTGAGTAACCAGCCCAGCTTCCAAACTATAGTGAAGGTGATACAGAGCGTGAAAATGACGCATTTACTAAATTACGGCAACAACCGCGGGGAGACCATACTGCATCTAGCACTCGTTAACGCAGATCCTAGTATTGTGACGCTACTCGTTGATAAAGGTAAGCCTTTCAAAAAAAATATTTCAATGTTTTCGAAGCTTTACCGACTTAACCAATAAAGAGACTCGATTCTACTGTATTTTTTATGTTACCTGATTTCTCAGTGACGACGAGACCGATTTGAAAAAATAAATCGATATAACTAAAAAGGTATATATCGGCGCCTGCCGTAATGGTAGTGTCGGTAATCACTTTTTTTAAAGAACTTGTTTTGATCTATTATACCCTACTTCTCAGCTACTCACGCCTGGACGGATTTGAAAAATTCGCAAAGAACTTCAGCTTTGTTTTTTATTCCTTGAGAAGTAATCAAATCGAGAAATGATGTCGGGTTTTCACCTGGTGTCGGGTGTGCAAAGGGAAACATTATTCGCTTCTGAGTCGATAATAAATCGGCAGTTTCTAATTATGAGAAATGCCTTAAAAAACCTTCCACTTAAATGGGCAGGAATAGTTTTTGATTTTAATTGAACGATTTGCAAAATTAGTCTATTAATATCGATATTTAAATAGACGCCAGCTTATTAGGACATTTTGATTCAGGAAATTAGAAAAAGTGAGACTGGAAGTACAGTGAAGTCCAACAAGCTGGGGCCCAAATCTGTTTATTTGAATTTCTTCAGAATTGCAATTATATTGCGTCATAATGGTCGTTTCGACATAGAATAGGTCACAGTTAAAACTATATTTATGTCTCCCTCTCGATATTTTACTCAATATTCTAAGACAGGATAAAGTAAGTTCTGACTGACTGATATTACCTAGGAATCTGACATCCTGGATCTCAGCTAGGAATCAATGCAGAACCTAGAGACATGAAATTTGGAGCGTATATTCATTATAAGGGTCTAAAAAGGATTTTTGTAAAATCAACCCCTAAGATAGGAGTTAAAAGTTTTAAACTCTTATACCGCGAGCTACGCCGTTGGTGACATTTGCTAGTATTATATAATAACCTTGAGAATTAGTTGTGAATGTGTACGACTGTCGGCAGGTTGTGACCCGATGGCACGCACTATAGATGAAGAGACGTGCGTGCACTACGCAGTGCGGTACGGGTCTGAGGCCACACTGCGCGCGCTGCTGGACGCGAGCGCGAGACGTGGAGTGAGCCTCGAGCTCGACGCGCGCAACGCGGGTGAGTGTGTGTATGTCTGTCGGCATGTTGTGACCCGATAGCACGCACTATAGATGAAGAGAAGTGCGTGCACTACGCAGTGCGGTACGGGTCTGAGGCCACACTGCGCGCGCTGCTGGACGCGAGCGCGAGACGTGGAGTGAGCCTCGAGCTCGACGCGCGCAACGCGGGTGAGTGTGTGTGTGTCTGTCGGCATGTTGTGACCCGATAGCACGCACTATAGATGAAGAGAAGTGCGTGCACTACGCAGTGCGGTACGGGTCTGAGGCCACACTGCGCGCGCTGCTGGACGCAAGCGCGAGACGTGGAGTGAGCCTCGAGCTCGACGCGCGCAACGCGAGTGAGTGTGTGTGTGTCTGTCGGCATGTTGTTACCCGATGGCACGCACTATAGATGAAGATAGGATGTAAATTTGTATTCTGTTTCAGATTACATTCAAGGCGCTGGTTATTTAAAATGTGGTTTTTTAGTTTAATTTTAATGAAATTATATTGTTTTTGAATTACACAAATAGTTCTTAAAAGTCATTATCGAATCTATTACAGAGGGGTATACGGCGCTTCACTTATGCTCGTTGGAGGACAAATCTGCATGCGCGGCGTTACTGGGTAGTCGAGGCGCGCGGGTTTGCGTGCGCGATTCCGCGGGACGTAATCCTCTGCACTTGTGCGCGTACGACGGGCGGCCGCAGGTTGCACGCGCTTTGCTGCCGCACGCGACTCCGGAGGATCTGGACGCCGTGGACGGACGCGGACGCACGCCGCTGCAGGTAACATGCCACTATTTATGTACTCGTATATATACAAAGTTATCGGTTAGGGCTCACTATACCCATCTTAAGAAACAACTTTCACTATGGGACCAACTCTAAATTCGAGTAAAAATATGTCCTGTTTCACAAATTTTGTACACATTACATAAACTTTCTCTATAGAAAGATCTGAATGACAGTAAAAAATGTATCGTAGCCTGCCGAATTGAAGTTGGTATTCACATGTGAATTTTATTTTACTGGCACAACCTTTATAAAATAAGAAACTTTTTACGAATATGTAAATAATTGTGTTTAGGTTAGGTTTATTTATATATATTAAATTCGGTTAGGCCGACAAAAGTTATCACTTGCTACACAAAAAAATACTATAAAAAAATTGTATAAAAAAGTTAAAGTACGTAATAAAAAATTGTATGGTCTCTCGGTATCAGGTGGTATGCCTGCGCGCGCCGCTGGACGTGGAGATGGCGGAGGCGCTGGTGTCAGCGGGCGCGGAACCACTGGAGGCAGCGCGCGCGGCACGCATACACGCGCGACTAGACGCATCTCTACGTCGGCTGCTACCCACACACACGTACACTAGACTCATGGACGAACTGTCACTGCCAGTGAAGGAAGAGCCCGAAGACTTGGACGACGCGGACATCAAGTCGGAGCCGGACGATCAGGACGACTACGAGTCAGCTGAAGATGTGAGTTTTGTACTAAATTCTTCGATATGTTAAAATAAAATTTGAGTGTACACTAACTTAGTTTAAGCACTTACATTTAGTGTTCAAGTTCAAACAGTGTTCTAGTTCAAATTACAATTTAACAAAGCTAAAATAAATTATATGTTGTCCCAGTATTTGCCCTCTATCTATCTAACGACGTTTCTATTTTAATAACATAGTTAAATTGTAGTAAAAAGTCCTTGTAAGTTTCGTTAAAGTTAAATTATTCAAAAGTGAGATTGACGGTTACCTATTTGTGATTGAACTACCCGCGTTATTTTTGTTTTAAATAAGTAGCCTCGGCCCTCTCTGGACTTCTGGAGCTATCTCTGTGTAAGTCGAGCCGTCCATCAATTGCTGAGGAAAAGAAGGATAAATCCCCTTTAATAGATGGTCACGTGATCGGTCAAGTTGTATGGAGGACACAATATTATTATATCTCGAATTTTGCAAAAGGCTGTTCTACAATGGGTTCATTTTGATGGGTAGACTAACGCCCTTAATTATTGACACACCTTTCTGTTACACGTTGTATTTGGAATTAAGCTTGTTACACACTTTTTTTTTTATGCGACTATTTATATAGTGATCTTATCTTGCCTATTTGTCTGATATGATAATAATGAAACACTAACCTCAACAGGATATAGAAAGCAGTTGTAACGTCGGTCTGTCAGGTCTCGGTCAGTACGTCCGCGAGGTGTCGCGGCGAGTGGACGCGTCGGGTAAATGGCGCGAATTGGCTCGCAGGCTCGACGCGGAGGCACTCTTGTCCTGGTTCCAGAACCAACCCAGTCCAGCTTACACGCTGCTAACGCACGTCAAGGTACTGTACCTACTTTAGTAAAGTTTTTCATCTGACTGCCCAAGAGGAGGGTCATAAAGATCTAGTGCCAGTTGGTTCCATATAAAGTTTATTATTAAAATAACTGACAAATTTGTAACTTTACATATATTTTTTTAAGTATTACTTTTACTTATATATATATACTAATATTATAAAGAGGGTTTTTTTTATATTTTTATGTAACTTATAAACTTTAAAACTACTGGTACGATTTAATGTTAGAATGCTACGTTATCACTGAGTAACATAGGCTATAAAAAATTAGAAATCCGTGGGTAACACTACGGAGCCCAGCTAGTAATTAATAAGAAGATCAAACCTATCGATCTTGTTGTCTTTTTGATATCAGTAAAAATACTTTAATAGCTTCTGGCGAGCAGCTCAATGCGCTACCATTTTATTTAATTATGATTTTTAATTTTTTGTCATTCGAAAGGGGGTAACTTTGCAAATCATAACGAACAACTTTCACTATGTGAAAAACTCCAGTTTCGAGGAATAAAACATCAGCTGTTTCATACATTTTGTCGACGATCGATAAAATTGTTATATGGAACAGCAGATTTTATTTACTCAACTTTATAGTTGGTAACATAATAATAGAAATTTCTTGGTAATGATGTGTACAGTGACCCCCTTTCGACTTAGTACACTCCTAACTGTTAACCCTGCATATTTAAGTTCGTTGTTATAATTATTATTTGTTTTATTTTTCAGGAATGCAGAGATGATTTAACATCAAAGTCTCTGGCATTGATACTTGAAGATATTGGTCTATCTGACGCCGCAAATATTATAAGAAACTACATAGATTAGCCACAATGGAATCGATTCTAAATACTTTCAAAGACAGTTCTAAACTAAATCCTCTTAATGCTATTCCATCTCTTTTTAATTTGCCTTGAAACAAAAGGGCGACAAATTTTTACGATTTAAAACGGTCAATCGAAATCTTATAAATTTTCTCTGATCAATATGTATTTCTTAAGTTCCATAAGCTCGTGTCAAAAAATGTACAATAGCTGGAAATTGTCTTGACTAGTGAGATATCATTGCTTCTCTTTTGTTCGTCGCGAAAACAAAGGGGATAGCATGTCTCATTACTCGTAGACAGTCGAAGGCTGTTAGAGAAAAGTTATGTTATGTAAAACAAAAAAGTTAAGTCCAAATCAAATCAAACCAAAAAGGTAAAATCGTGTTATTTATAAAGCGAGCTTTATAAAATTAAGAAGTAGGCATGTTTATGAATGTGGCCGGAGTTTATAGTTTTACGTTTAGTGATAGTTTTATCAATTTTAAACTAATACGGCAATTTACTTTGGATTAATTTGGCTGTTTTAAAAATAACATTTCTTTTCATAAGTGAGAAATGCTCATAGATATATTTTTAGAACTATCAAATTAGAATCCAATTCTATCAACCCACACTAGGTTCCTAGAATTGCATTCTGGGTTGGTTCCATCTGAACAGCTTTTGTTCTACCATGCGATTGTCACGAAAGCTTCTAACAGCTTGTGTGATAATGGCCTTATTTTTATGTATAGTGTAAGTTAAAAACATTGTGTTGGGCCTTATACATGGTAACTGGTTGGTTATTTGCAATATTGAATGAATCCCATTATATTTCAAAATACTTTTACCAGTCATCGTGTATACAGGTGATTTTCAGTGCGTATATTTAGAATACAGAAAGAATATTGAAAACAAAGTACCTTTTTTTTACGGGTTAACCCACCCAAAAAACACGAGTACTATATTATAAAGATATTGAGAAAACTTAAGTTCAAGTCATAAATAGCGGACGCGAAACTTATACCTATAAGTACAGTACCCTAGCTCGCGCTACGGGTGAATGACCTCGGCTGCGCAGCTGAGGTCATTCACCCGTACCGGTAACGCGCTTTATGATCATATTATTTCCCGTCTTTTGTGAAAATAAAGGTAAAAAATTAAAAAAACAAATCCATGGAATATGTCCTATTGACAATATTGATAGTAAAAATATGTTTTAAAAAAAGACACTTGTGGAAAAAGCTTTTAAGGTAATGTGCCTTACAATTAAACTAAATATTATTAATTATTTACTATTAAGTATAACATAGTATTTTTATCGTCATTTGACTTTTTTTTTTGTATAATTAATTAATTATTTTGTTTTATTTGATTGAATTTAACCATTATCTTAGACTTCTGTAAACACTGTAGTTTTAAGTTATATCGATTTGACATATGGCTAATAATAATTTTATAATGTTTGTCATTATTTGAATATCGTTTTTTTTTATTATACCAAATGTAGTAAGTCTGTGATAATTTGGCACTCAAAAAAGAATATTAATCTGTAATTGACCGATTCACAATAAAATATATATGAATTTTGTTTGCTTTACTTGGCTGCGTTTTCGTCCTCAAATTTAGGTCGGGAAGTTAGTTTGACAAATCTCATATATACTTGTTGCTACAAACGAGCGCAAGTGGGTTAATTTATTTTTCATTTATACATTTATTGCGTACTAGGTTAGCTCTTACCACAAAAATACAATATCCAAGAACAAATAAAAAAAAACTGGCACTAAAGGCGGTCGCCATAAAGCGATCACTTCCAGACAACCGTAACACTTTTCGTCCGGGATAACAAAACTAACCTGTCTAACCAGGATTTGTGAAATAAGTTATCTTGGTACCAAATTTCATCCAAATCCGAGACTTGAACATGAAGAAATGTAAAGTAGGAGCAAGCTGAAATGACCTTTTGGCGGAAAACAGACACGCCTGAGTCTTAGGCTGCGAGGGACAAGTTTAATCGCTCGACCATGGCTTCTCTCTATGACTGAACCTCAGCCGCACTGATACGTGGGGAAGGTATGTAAATCCAAACTACTGTGCTATCATCAAAGATACCAGGATTTAGCAAGTCCTTTATGTGAAGGAAAAAAGGGTCGCTGAAAGCACCGATCCCTGAGGTACCCCGGTATTTATAGCCAGTTTGTCAGACAAGCTATCAACAACTACCTATTAGTATTGACCAGTTCCTCAGAAATCAAATATCCAACAGAAACCAGGAGGCAAGCTATATGAAGGAAGCGTGTAAAAATAATACTGGACCGGTTTTGATAAGATTTATATACGACCACCTTATACCATTTCAATTCTCAACTAACTATATTTGGAACAATCGATGCAGGCTACTGCAGAGCGGCCCCGCAATATGACTTTCAGTGCTCCTGTGGGGTTCATCTACATATGTACTAACCACGATCACAAGACAGACTGCTCCGTCGGTTCGCATTAGTTCGTCGCTGCTAGAGACATGCTGGGTTCCCCAGGAACACTCCAGCGCGGATAGCTCACTAAATCCTCACCCGTCACTCACATATTTTTACAAATTATTATTATTGAGGCACGGTCTCCAGGTAGGTGGTAACGTACCATCCTGTCTCTATTCAAATTCTTTCGCCTACTAATTTCAATAAATTCCCGGACTACGCGAGGCACAAAAACTTCTCGATCTTATCCCACGTAGTGTACGGTAGGTTTACTCATCTATCCATCTCTCTTATTTTAGACGATATTATCTGATGACAATCTCCGAAGATTATCTACAGGATAATAATCCTTCAAAAGCATCATTGTACGCTTTTGTAATAGATTTATTTTGAATGAAACAAATGCAGGGCTTAATTTAAAATAGCCCAGAATAAAACAATGTAATTGCTAAAATATATTTTTAATGTTATATGTGATAAACAGTTATTTACCTACGGTAATAAAATACTTTCCTATTTCTTATACATTACTTACTTTATAACAACGCATGATTGATAAATACACGCTCAGAAGGCACGAATACAATGGGGCTACGTCAGAAAAATAGAGAAAAATATATCCAAAAAATTTAAGATTTCACAACATCAAAAAATGAATCACAGCTACTAGATTAGTCTACACATACGCTGCGTGATATTTTTAAATGGTTCTTAGCTTTTGCAGATGCAGCCCTACAATTTACATACTCTCTCAGGGACGCATTATATTCACGATTAGATTCCTATACTCGTACTTTGGAACTAATTAAAAAAACAGCCAATTTTATTTTGTATTTACGGTATAGAACCATCATTTACAACTGTTAAATTACATATAAAAAACATTTTGTTTTCCACTTAATAACGTCTTTCTAAACTTCCAATGGAAGTTTAATTTGTTATAAATAAGTCAGTCCCATTATAAGGCCCAGACATTTCACAAATGTCGGCATTTTTAAACTTGACATGTCTATCTATAACACTAAAAAATATTGCGTTTAATGTTTCGCTTATAAGTGAAACATAAAAATCTACACTACACTACACTTAAAACTTTCAAGATACTAAAATCCGGTGAAAACTTCACTAGAGTTTCTCTGGATATTAGATTCGGCATCGGTTTACGGACTCTAGACTCTAGACAGAGACTAAAGACATCTTTATTGTCTCATTACTCGTATTTGTTTGTCTTTTTAAAACAGCACCACTTTCTTAACAGTAACATCTCACAGATAACGCTACTACCGTTTTTGAGTCCACTACCACTACTGGATATTCACAGCTGGCAGCAAGTCGACGGTGGTCTAACTGGTTAGGCGTCAGGACGTGTCAATCCAGGGATGCAGGTTGACTGCCTGGCGATTGTGATGCTTATTTTCGTTCGCTTTCTCTTACATAAGTAAATAAAACCCTTAAATTACTAATCCAATGACTATCCAATTCAAAATCTCATGTTTTACCTACTGATCACAGCAAAATGTTTAGTTTTGGTTTTGCTTTATAACAAGTCTTAAAAACTATTACCTAGGTATAAAATATAACAACTGCGATTTTAATCACATACAAGTTGCACGTCATGCTTTGGAAACAAATAAAAAAGTTTATATATGAAGCTATCGTTGCCAACAAGTACAGGCTGAGTGGTTAAAAACAATGGTCAAATAAGAAATGCTAAACTTATCATACTTTAATATACTATACTTTTTTTTATCCTACGCAGTTAGGCATTTGACCACAAGTTCGCACGACCACGGAAGTCAGCGATACTGTAGCCCTAGATGGTGCATATGCCTAGTCTTGAATACACTGGCTCTCAAGGAAGACACACCGTTAGGTGCTTGGCGACAGATTTTTACAACTCCTAAAACTAATATAAAATCTTATAACTAAGAAATTAGAACAAAAGTTGTTTAGGTGCCCTTATAAAAGCTGTTTAGCTATCGATACCGATTCAGATTTCTCTGGGTCACTATCTTTACATATACTTTATATGTGTAATAAATAATATACACGAGTAGGTATATTTACTAGTAAAGTGTCTTGCAGACCGCCAGGTAGCTGGTAGGGGGTGTAGACTCTCTGTAAAAGAAACTGTATCACAAATACACATAGGTACAGTGCCCGGAAAAAATCTTGAGTTAAAAGTGACCTGGTAGGGGAAAGTTTGCGCATGTGCAATGAGATGAAAACGTCAATCAGATGACGAAACATCGTTCGCGTCTCGACTAGTAGCTTGCCCTGCACTAGACTTGCGTGGTCTTCGTTGTAAATGCTACTTTACAGTCATTCACGCAAGACCTATACGACATTTTTTGCGGACAAACACATGCTGTCTGATAAAATAACATTTTGCCAGACTCAAAACAGACGCGTAGCTCCCTCGGTCCCAGATTAAATTTAAATAAAACAATTAAGGTTAAATGAAGCTTACTTAGCGTATGCGGTATCGTCACTCGATGTCACTATCACTTTCAGCATCGGTGAAAACTTCCAAATCTTGGAGCCTCGTTGCCAGTGATTCCGCTGTATCGTCTATGGACTCCTATAGTAAACACAGGAAAATGTGAATTTATCACAATATCACAGATTAAAGTAATAGTAACTTTGTCTGTATGCTGTGGACCTCGCGAGTTTATTTTCGCATAGCTAAAAACTAAATATTTTACGATATCTCTGAAATTGTATTTATTTTATTCTTTATGTTTCAATTCAAATATTTCCTAGTTAAATAGTCGATCTGTAGCCGTACACGCTCACACAAAGGTCTATTCCCACTTGCCTTTGAAACAGAGAAGATTCCGTGGAGCTTCGTGCAGTTCACTCGAACCAAAAAAACTGGGTAAAAAGATCTTGAATCTTTCATTACCATAGTGAGGATCATCACCTAAAAGGCATCTATTTATTTTGCGGTACTTACTCATAGACAGTAAAGCTATTTCGAGAAACTAAAGTTTAAAATATAAACTCACATCATCAGCAGACTCGTATTCATCCTCCGATAGGGTGTCGTCGCTCAGCTGTTCTGCCTCGTCAATCAGCTGCGTGTATGTGTGTGGAGACAGCAGACGACGCAGGATGTGGTCAAGACGCGGGTGCGAGCGAGACGCAGCGATCGCCGCGCGAGGATCCGCGCCGGCTGATAGTAACACCTCCGCCATCTCTACGTCCGGCGGCGCGCGGAGGCATACCACCTGACACGGACATAAATTATATATATTTGGGTAATCACGAAGGCAATATTGCAAGGAAGGACAATTTGGGATCTTAATTCATCATAGAAAACTGCACTGCTGGCCTCGTTTTGATGACCTTGAGACTTTGATGACTTTAGTTACGGTCTCGGTCATTTGCTCTCCGCGCTATATATAAAGGCTTGAACTGTTCAGTTGGTCAAGTCTGTTATTTGAATCGTCTCAGAATTACGATTGTGTTGTGTCAAAATGGCGGTTTTGACATAGAATACATCAGAGTTAGTATTAAAAAATATATTTTGTTTAATACTAACTGTGGCTTATTCTATGACAAAGCGGCCATTTTGGCACAATGCAATCGTAATTTTGAGACGATTCAAATAACAGACTTGACCACCTGTTATTACTGATGTGCCGCCACAACAGTGATAACAGACCGCGGCAGTTCTGTGCCATAAGTTACCTACCCATATTCAGCTTCAACCACCTATAACATGGCCTATATCACTGCCTTCGGCCCCACATCAGTACAGAGGACAGAGTAGCTCTACATTCTTAGGCCTTTTGCTATATTCCATTGTACATCAGTCTGATGCTTTTTTCTGCATTCTAAAGCGCCGCCAATCTGTTTGCGGCCAGCACCTCAAGTACGGTGCTACACCTATCGATCGTTACGCCGGTATAACAGCAAACTAATTATATTGCATACACGTTGCATATACTTTAAGTAATCACTAATACATCAAACGCAAGGTTTCAAAAACGGTTATACTTAAGTTTGTTGTCAATGAAAGTTTATTCAAATAGACATCAATCTGTAATCGATGCCAGGATACGTACTTGCAAAAACATTATAGGATAACGGAATATTTAGTCCAACCGATATAGAACAGTATTTGCACTGCTAGTTTACTCCTGTTTAAGACTTGTTTCGGGATGTAATAGTGTTGCCATAGTTACCTGTAACGCAGTAAGTCCGCGCCTGTCTTTCGCGTCGACATCAGCCACGCTGGCGTGAGTGATCAACGCGCGCGCAACGTGCGGCCGAGAGTCGTAAGCGCATAGATGCAGCGGCGTGCAGCCCGCGCCGTCTCTCACGCACAATTCAGCGCCGCGCCCGCACAACAACGCCGCGCATGCGCCGTTACCTTCCAACGCGCATAAGTGAAGCGCCGTATACTGCTCTGTAAAAAATCAGAAGAACAAGTCAGATTTACGACAGCGACGGCGAGACAACGCGCGTACGAAACGGGACGAAAGCGGGCGGTTGGGGAGCTACGGCGGCACGGAAGCGGCGAGAACAATCTAGTTTAATATGGTCGCTGGCGATTTTAGTAGCGCTATAGCACGACAAACTGACCGTTTATTTCGTGCCCATCCGAGATACTGCATCCGTCAGCGCACGGCCCGCCCGTGTGATTTCGTGCCCGCAGACTAAAAGTTGTTGCTTAGAATGGTATTCCCCCTATGGGCTTAGTACACCCTAGACGATAACCCTGTATAACTGTCAACGCACACACTCACCCGCGTTGCGCGCGTCGAGCTCGAGACTCACTCCACGTCTCGCGCTCGCGTCCAGCAGCGCGCGCAGTGTGGCCTCAGACCCGTACCGCACTGCGTAGTGCACGCACGTCTCTTCATCTATAGTGCGTGCCATCGGGTCACAACCTGTAGTCAAATACACTTAATTACTGCGCATACTATTAACATGAAAGTGAGTTTATTGAGTTTTACAAAACTGCCCAAAACAAGATTGTAATGTATATCGCATATCGCCTCGCTTCGAGTGAAGCTCGCGAACTTGCGAAAGACGTGAAACATTCACCGTCTAATACGCTTACAGCTACACTTTAACTCGCTTACGTTTTTGGCAAGACAGTTAATTGTTTTCGTCGTAGAAATGTCTTTAAATCAAAAAAACAATGAATGTTTTTAAATGTAAAGGAAACCTTCGTTTCATAGATATAATAACATGTTTTTAATTATCAGTCGGTAATTAAGAGGTGCTCACCTTTCTCGACCAGTAGCGACACAACATTAGGATCTCCATACGTTAGGGCCAGATGCAGGATGGTCTCCTCCCGGTTGTTGCTGCAGTTTAACAAATCCGACATATTCGCCTTGTGGACCGTTTTTACGAGCGCTTCGAAGCTTTGCTGGTTTTTAAACAACGTCATGTGTAGAAACCTAAATAATATAACATAATTATTTATTTCGACTATGCCAGACAACAATCAATTTGCAGAGAATTTACAATTTTGTTTCAGTTTCAGTTCTGTGTTACAAACACTGATATACCTAAAGTAACAGCGTTAGTCATGGTCTCCCACCACTCGAATAACATCGATCTTTATCGGATAAACTAAGCAATCGACTAATTGTTTTAATTTTAGTAATAATCGCCATTCGCTACTTGAAGCTAAACAGCGAGTGTAAACCGCAAACGCGGAGGCGGTTTAAACGAATAGTGAACATATCTAAATAGCATAATAATAGCTTACGTATCTCCGTTAGAGAGCCGTATGTGGAACAGTCGTTCGAGCTTCTCTTGTAGTGCGCTTGCGTTCGTGGCACTGCCCTTCTTATCGCGGATTATTTCGCACAACTCGCGTACCAACTGGAAAAAATAATTACGTCATGATTCATAACAAATGTCTTGTTCTTGAATTTCCACACCACTCCGATCTCAAAACGGATTCTGGAAATGGAACCCCCAAAATTCGATAAAACATGTCAAAGGTGTGTTGACGCTCCATTAAAATAATAAAGTGAAAAGCGTTGGCAAAACTTGGTCGAAAGGTATAGTATAAAACCCAAGACAGGACCGTAGGAGGACTCACTTGTCCCACCCAGAGGCCTAAGAAAATCGATGAAAACGCATTTATTGCGACCTTTACATCTCAAAAACCTCTCGACAGATTTTGATCATATTCAAAATTATTATTCTAAATTGAGTAATACAATAAAACAGCTTCTTATATTTCAATACTTTACTGTACTAAGAGTTCATAATAGCTCAGAGAAATAGAGAATAGAAGGCGATAGGAGTAGTGTATTATTGGGCATTCTATCCCACCCGCTCGTTTTACTCGCACCGCTCGTTCCACTCGCTTGGTGTGATACACCTGCCCAATAATACCCTACACAGCTTTACTCTAAATATTTGATACATACTCACATAAATTCATTGCTCCGATCGTTTCACTCGCTGTGATAAAGATTGTTCAATTTCACTTTGTCATGATTGTTAAAGAATTAAACTACAATTGTGTGCTTAAATGTTTTACATAGATACTTATTCGAGCAAAGTCATTCCGATCAAATTGTAACAAAGCGTTTATCAACGGTGGCGAAATTGCATTCTCGTACATAAACAATATAGTAAGCAAATGCATTTAAAGACATTGTTGAGTTATAAATTACTGGTACTTATGATTTTATGATATCTATTGACACGAACTTAATATTTCCAGCTATATCCCGTTCTGTATAAAGTTTTGAACAAAACTCACAAGTGTTACAAAGTCGACCTTATTGGCTTGAGATAACCCCTAGAAATACAGTTTGTAAACCACGTTAGGCTGAGGCCCTCTATACACAAAAAGACTCGGCAGCAATGTGATATGACCAGATTGGTTCGAGATACCCTTAGAAACTTCGATATGTACACATCATGTTCTAAACCACGATTTGGCTCAGGCACTCCATAACACAAATTGCCTTGTCTATGTGTATAACCTCATTGGCTGGAGGTAACCATTACAAACGAAATTTCATGTTCAGCTTTGAATCAGGCTCTCCGACTGCACAAAAGTGAGCAAGACAAACTTATACATTTCTATTATATTTAGAAAAAACTGATGATATAGCACAAGGTTATGTAAGATTCTAAGATAAAAATTACAACATCGTTAAAATGCAATACCAATAATTTAGTCATAGGGTGTTTTTTTTTAACCATAGGTTCTGATGTTATTTTTTATATTGTGGTTTAAAATATTTCAATATTTAAAGCCAAATTTAACACTTACATTTTCATAAATTAATAAAATATTTTAAATCATAGATTAGTAAAATATATATGAAATATAATGCTCTTAAACAACCACCGTCGACAGTAGCCTATTTACTATTTATATAGGTATATTTAAATGTTATAAAAAGTCTTTATTTTATGTATGCAACAAATAAAAGTAGTACTTTAAAAAAGTTATAGACCGAATTGAAAATTTCGGCAGTTTTTTTTTTATTTTGATTTAAAAACCAAACTACTTCTGCGCTGAATTAATAACAATTATATGTGACCAACTGGAAATAACAAAATAGTTTTTTTAAACCGGGAAACACACATAAAAGATTGAGAACCTCCTCTTTTTGAAGTCGGTTCAATATATATGTGTGTGTGTGTGTGTGACAAAAACAACATTTGGATACCTGCGAGTATGTATCTAGGTACTTACATGTAGTTTTTACGAAAAGTAACACTAATAAATTTAAATTATACCGTGAGAAAGAAAGAACTTGGCACAGACACTTTAGCACTAACAATGAGCAAGCTTTACATCGCGTAATGAAATACGATAGTAGGTAAGTAAGTAAGTACCTCGCCATCGCCATCGGTTCAAGTTCGCGGAAGCGGTGCATATTGCTTTTGTTGTAAGTATTAAAGTTAATGTAATAAATTATTGCTTGATCGGGAAATTTAGTATTTGTGTCTCTTTCTTAATGTATTTTTATAGAAATGTGACTGATCAGGTATCAATATGAGTCTTATTTTATAATTTATCGGGATACGAATAGAGCTTAGATTTGCGTGATTCGTAAAAGCGACATAACTGATTTATGATTTTGAGTTGAAGTGCAAATTTTGCATTATTGATTTACATAAATGCTTCGTTTTTGAGACAGAATTATCAGTCTCATCAGGAAAATTCAAGTGAACCAGTGAAGAAGAAACAAAAGTGAAACGAAAAATGTAAGTAACTGTGAGTATAGTAATAACCAGTTTTTTATACATTGATTATTTGTGGTTCCGATTTTGTTAGAAACTGAAATTTATATTTGTATTTGTTATTTTCCAGGTCTGAAAGCGAGTACGATTCGTCTTCTTCTTCGGCGTGTGCCCGCGTGCCTCCGTCGCTGCCTTCGGCGCCGATAAAGAAAAAAAGGGGAGGGAAATCCACTTCGTCGAAGCCGGCGAAGCTTGCAAAAATCGAAGAACTCTTTGGGTAAACTTTATTTAATTACTTTAATTAATACTAAAGCAGCCAATGTGTTAATCCTGGACTTGAGTTGCCTTGGTACCAAATTTCACCCATATCAGTCCATCCGTTCGGAATATTTTCTTATTATTAAACAACTCAGTTATGGCTTATTGATTAAGATATCAATATATTTTACAAATAACTTATACAATTATTAACTGGCTTAAATAAAAAAAAGGCTTCCTCCTTTCTCTGTGTTTCAAAATACTGTATACTTTTTATCGAATAATTGGTGCAGTAGATTGGTTTATAAATCAAGAGAGTTGAAAAATGTATAGGCGCTTGCCGAATTTAAGTCGGTTGTTTACTATCATAAGGTTGTCACTTGGATTTATTTTATACTCGTCACTTGTAGAGTTATAAACGTTTTTTTTTATATAGTTATCTTTGGTAAATGTTTTTTTATACTTTTCAGACACATTTCTGAAGACGACGAAAAACCAGATAGAAAAAGAAAAGGACAACACGGCGCTGACAAGGAGAAAAAAAAGGAGCTTGTGAAGCAGTAAGTTTTTATCTATATCTATTCTTCTATTTATACTAATAATATTGTAAAGAGGATCAATTAGAGAACTACTTGACTAATTTTAAAATTCTTTCATCAATAGAAAGCTATTTTTTCTGAGTATGAAGTTGCTAGTAAATACATATAGGTAAAGTGTATATAGTTTTTCTTTGAGGTATGTATAATCTGATTTTGTTGAAAGTTGTTCATTTTATGAGTTCTTACCTTTAGCGTATAAACACTAAAAGTTTTTTCAGCAGAGTTTTATGTCAAAAAGTTGTATGTAAAATTATTAATTTTCTAGTGAGAGTTTATAACATAGATCAAAGTAAATGTTTGTTCTGCTTAAGCATTTTATCGCTGTATGAGCAAGCTTTATGTTTTGTTTCCTGGTATTTTATTTTTTATAATAATGCCATAGTCAATTACTTTAGTATATATTCGGATTGCTTATAATTGTCTCAACTAAACGTGTATGTTTCCGTTTCTTGTACGTGAAAAATAGTCTTGATATAACTCATGTTATTGTTACAGATCAAAGAAGAAAAGTATTTTTAAAATACTAGAAGAGGAGGAAAAGGCGACAGAAGGAAGAGGGCGCGGCAAGAAAATATATTCGTCTTTTACCAGCCGGGTGGCGGCCGGCAGGCAGCGGCGAGCTGCTCAGCTTGAGGGCGATTTTTATATAGACCTCAAAATATATAATAGTGAGGATACCCAGTCGACACCACCAGACAAGCTGTATAAAAAAGCTTTAATAGCTATAAAGCTGCAGAGTAGCGAGGGCTCCCCGCCGTGGGAGAAACTGCAAAACTTTATTGAACATGCCTATGGCATGTTCAAAAATGCGGACCCTGTAGTGTATAAAGACTGATTTATTTATGCACTATAGGCTTAGATATGTAAATTTTAAAAAAATAATATAATTGGGTTTTTAGTTTTAATATTTTTTACGTAGATTTAAAAATATTACTTCCCTTTTTATTTTATTAGTTATTATATTAAGTATATAAATAAATATTAGTATTAGATAAGTAAGGCTTTGCATAACCCATTTTATAGAAGTAAAGATGTTCTAAGTAATCTCGAAAACTACTTGGCCCACGAGGCTAAAATACGGCAGTTAGTTATTTTATAGGTAAGCGTTAGTTAAGAACAGATTTTGACACGAGTGAATTAGGCTAATATCATAAATACTTGTAAATATGCCTTATTGTTCAGTGTGCAGTGCATCCGTGGCCTCAAAGTCTTGGGTGGGTCATTTAAGAAGTCGTGTTCACAAGCAAAATGCACATTTTACGGAACAATATGACGACAACATTGACATTGTATCGTCGGCGTTTCGTAATCGCATCGCAACGTACAGGGTTATAGCCGACGAACGTGATCTTGGATCTGTTGATGCGTTTTTTTATTCAATTCAAAACAAAATTAAAACTCTCTTATATAAATGTCTCGATAAATATATTTGCTTTAAAATCAACTTTGAATATTTTGGTAAATTTCTCTTGTTCAAAAATAACACAGAGGAATCGAAATCGTTTTTGACAAAAAATATTGTATTGTACAAAAACTTTAATTTCGATGAATATTATTCAAACGTTGTAACTTCTGTAAAAGAAAAAATAGAATCTTTTGAACATAGAGATTCCGGTTGGTCTTTTTTGCATAATTGTCATTTAGAAATTAACGTCAATAAATATGAACCATTGCGCGGTTCATCGTACGTTGAGCTACCGCAAAAAATCAAAAATAAAAAGGCGTGTTTGAACATTAAAAATAAAGACGACTGTTGTTTTATGTGGTCTGTGACAGCTGCTTTATATCCAACAAAGTCTCATCCCGAAAGAATTTCGTCGTATCCAGACTTTAGGCAAGTATTTAATATAAACGAAATACAGTTTCCAGTAACGTTCTCGGACATACAAATATTCGAAAGAAATAATCCAAAACTAGCTTTTATTGTGTTTGGATTAAAAAACAACACTGTAGTAGGCCCTTTGTATAAATCAAAGATAGATAGAAATTCTTCTAGAAAGACCATTCATTTACTTTTACTCGAGAACAGAGCAGGTGTTCAACATTACTGTTTAATTAAAAATTTACCAAAACTTGTAAGGAGTCAACTAACTAGACATCATGGAAAGTTACATTTTTGTGAAACATGTTTGGTATTTTTTAGTAAGTCTGAGGACCAAGACAACCATTTGTGTAGTGGTGTGGTCACTGTGCTACCCGAGAAGGGTTCAGTGATTCAATTTAAACACTTTGAACGTAAGCAAAATGTGCCTTTCGTAATATATGCAGATTTTGAATCATTACTAGAAAAAAAACATGGCATCGTAGATTCAAGAAACACCTCAACATTGAATCATCACACGCCAGCAGCATTTGCATATTACATTGTATGTTGCGTTGATGACAGTTTGAATCGCTTTGTATCACATCGTGGTCCTGATTGTGTTAATAAATTTATACAATGCTTATTTGAAGACATGAAGACCATACACAAAGTCTTAAATAATAATGTTCCAATGATTTTCAATGATAGTGATGCAGTAGATTATCAAAATGCCACTCGTTGTCATATTTGCGACCACTTTCTGTTTTTAGACAAAGTTCGAGACCACTGCCATATCACTGGTCGTTATCGTGGCGCAGCGCATAGTATTTGTAATTTGCAATTCAAACGCCCATCATTTGTGCCCATATTTTTTCATAACTTGGCCGGCTATGACTGTCATTTGTTTATTAAAAAATTAGGCGAAGCGCCTGGTGCTATTAAGATCATTGCTAAAACGAAGGAAAACTATATATCCTTTACGAAAGTAATTTCTGTGGGTGAAAACGCGTTAATTCAACTTCGCTTTGTTGATTCGTTGAAATTCTTGGGAACTAGTTTAGACAAGCTAGCAAAGACATTGCATAAAAATAATTTCAACATATTACATGACTTTTTTCAAGACGATAAAAAATTTGAACTTCTATCTCGTAAAGGCATTTATCCTTATGAATACATGGATAAGTGGGAACGTTACGATGAACGATGCCTCCCTCCCAGAGGCTGTTTTCATAGTTCTTTAACTAACGAACATATATCTGATGAGGATTATGAACATGCGAAATCAGTTTGGTCCGAATTCAAGCTATATGATTTAGGGGAATACACAGATTTGTATCTAAAAACAGATGTTCTGTTACTGGCAGATATATTTGAAAACTTTAGGAAAACATGTAAGCGACATTATAATCTTGATCCAGCTTTTTATCTAACGACACCAAGTCTGTCATTTGACGCGATGCTTTTGAAGACAGGAGTACAACTGGAACTTCTCGATGATTTGTCTATGCTAAGAATGATTCAGAATGGGATACGAGGGGGCATATGCATGTGTTCTCATCGTCATGCTAAGGCTAATAACAAATACTTAGCTGATTACGATCCGTCCAAAGTAGATTCGTTCGTGTTTTTTTGTGACATAAATAATTTGTACGGTTGGTCGATGACTCAGCACTTGCCTCTGTCAGATTTCTCTTTTATGGAGAAAGAGGAAATTGATTCACTAGATGTTATTCAAACCCCAGACGATTCAGCGTATGGATACATACTCGAAGTTGATTTGGCTTATCCAAGAAAACTGCATAAGATACATAACGATCTGCCATTCTGTCCTGAAAAATGCATTCCCCCAGGCGGAAAAACCGAAAAACTTGTACCAAATTTGTATGACAAGTACTCTTACGTCATTCATTATGTTCACTTAAAAACTTGTTTGAAACACGGCTTAGAATTAAAAAAGATTCACAGAGTGATCAAATTTCGACAAGGCTCATATTTAAAAAAGTACATCGAATTAAATACACTTCTACGCAAACAAGCGGTATCAACATTTGAACAAGACTTTTTTAAGTTGCTGAATAACAGTATTTTTGGAAAAACACTTGAAAACAACGAAAACCGAGTAACTGTTAAATTAGTTAATGAGTGGAGAGATACGAAAAATGTTACAAAAAAGAAAAGCTCTGCTGCCCAGTTGATTGCAAGCCGAAACTTTCACAGTGCATCTGTCTTCACAGAAAATTTAGTAGCAGTTCAATTAACGTCAGATCGCATTGTGCTAGATAAACCCATTTATATAGGCTTTACAGTGCTTGAACTGTCAAAAAGCCATATGTATGACTTTCATTACTCGGTTTTTAGACCGATCTATGACAATCGCATCAAAATGTGTTACACGGACACTGACAGTTTTATCTATCATATCGAAACCAAAGATTTTTATGAAGACTTAAAACAATTTTTTTTGGCCTATTTTGACACCAGTAATTATCCTCCAAATAACATTCATAACCTTCCTTTAATAAACAAAAAAGTTCCAGGACTTTTCAAAGACGAGATGGGTGGAAATTTGATTACTGAATTTGTAGGACTCCGTTCTAAGCTCTACTGTGTTGAAACCACTGACAGTGTAATTAAAAAAGCAAAAGGTGTGAAAAAATCGGTAGTTAACGAATTGCATCTGTCTGACTACAGGAGAACACTTTATGAAAAAGAAGTGATGAAAAAATCACAGGTATTATTCAAATCAATAAAACACGAAATATATTCACAGAAAGTTAGTAAAGTGGCATTGTCCAGTAACGATGACAAGCGATTAATATCTAGAGATAAAGTGTCCACAAAAGCCTGGGGCAGTTATTCAATCTTTTACAAAAACGAAAATTAGCTTTAGTATTCATATAAGATTTTTTTTATATAATGTGTGTACTTAAGTATGTAATTGTATTTTAAAGAATAATGTTAGAACTTGCCTAATATATAAGCAATTATGTAATTTTGAACATAAGTAATAATAAAGTTTAATTTACTGGTATAAAAACTTGTTTTTTTTAATAGTGTTATTACCTCTTATTATGTAGGTTCCAACGTTAATTTAACTAGAAGTAGATATCATAGTAATGCTATGACGCCCTAGTAGCTATAGGAAATTGTATCTAAATTATAATAATACATGTTTCAACTTGTTTTTGGAGCACTCTGTAAATAGTTTCCAATTACGAAACGCTTAGTTAGTCAGAAACACGGGTGATACGGTTTTAATTACAAGCCAAGTATACAGAATGCATAGTAAGCTTTATGCATAATTATTATTATTGTATTCATTTCAAATCGATGCACCGCGCATTCAACAAATAGCAGGCTTCACAGTAACACCTCAATCATTTGTAATTTATTTAACGACCGGGTCTACGAAGTGATAGTGAGCACACGCACCAAGTCTCAACAATGGTGAGTTATTTTATTCCTCAACAAAATGTTATAGCTTCCAGTTATATTTTCACGTTATGCAGTTTTTAGTTCCTTATTTTTGTTAATTTATAACATAATTTCTGCATTTTTGTTACAGACTACTCAGGATTATGGTGTAGAAATTATATCCGACGTTGAAGAACGATGCGTGTCTCCTGACCCATTTTCCCAGTGCGCTCAATATTTTGAGCCTCCAACGCCACCGAAACCACCGTCGGTCTCTAACAATATTGTTTCAAATATTATTAGAGCTGAAAGCAGGGCAAAATCGAAGAAACCATCAAAAAGAGTGGCTAAAGGTCATATAATAGAAAAACGGCAACGCGGTTACGAGACTTCGTTTGTCATCAACGGCGAACCAACGCGTGGAATTCGATTAATCAAAATCAAAATTATAAATATGGAAGGATTCCAGCGGCATTCAAGTGAATGTAAATGTGAAGAATGTAAAGACAATGTCATGCTCAGTGCTCAATATGTTGTGCAAAATGTGAACGATAGTATATACGATCAAACTCAAAATGTGATAAATAATATTTCAAAAAAGCTATGTGGATATAGCTATGATTTTTCTTAATTATGTTTATTTATTTGTTAATAATTTGGAAAAAAGTTTTAAATTAAATAAATTACATATGTTTGTAATTACATTGTTTTTATTTTATGTTTAAATCTTATAATAATAATAATATAAAATAATGTATGTGAGGTTGGGAAAATGCAAATGAAATAAACATATTTATATATAATAAATTTTATTCAATATTATTAGCAATTTAGCTCAACAAATTTACTTACACATTATGCTTATTAAAAATACTAATATTGTTATCTTCACACCATTTCTTAATACATAACACGTTTTTTAATGCACACTGTTTTTTGTGATTTATACAATTAAAATTAAAGTTTTTATACATACTATGCAACTTCAAAAAATTTGGGCATCCTTTCTCTCCAATATCAACAATTTCGCAATTGCTGCATAGATCTTGGATCCATTTTATTTTTTCTAAGCCTTTAGTTACGATTTTTTTTCTAATAATATAGGGTATGATAGAACGCTTAAACTCTTGATAATCTATAAAACCATCGCTCCAAATAATACCTCTATTATTTTCAATCCATTTTACTTGTCGTTTTTCTTCATCAGATAGTTTGTTAAATGGGTAAGGTGGCTTTATCAAAAATTGTTGGGTATAGTCTTGACTTGAAATCGCTACTTCTTTAACGATAAACATATTTCTTGAATCTTTGAATCCTTGAAGGTCGACAATGATTGAGCTCGGATTCATGATAACTTTCTCACTAAGTTACTCAAAGGTTTGTATTCCACAATGCAGTCGTTAAGAATAAGACAATATGCAGATGTGTTAGCAGGAATTTCAGTGTTGCTTTCGAACTCCACTCGCACGTTTACTACTGGCCCAGACTTTATGTTATCTATTTGTCGTGAGCAATCAATTACAAATAGCGGAGCTATTTTTTTAAAGTCTGTTATGTTTAACAACGGTTCACTCTTGCGGCCGTAATATGACTGTTGAAATTTGACGTACTGCTCATATAATATATCGAATTTGTTATCCGTAAAGTTAACATTAAGACTTTCATAAGGAAAATACGTAGAATTAAGGTATACTTTTAGGTCACGTAAATTACAATGGTCGAATTGTGACATGTCTTTACTTGGTTTATTCTTTCTGTCAGTTTGGAAACCTACTATTACATATCTAGGTTTTTCTATTTGACTTGCAGTTTTAATAGACCACGTGTGCTTTGTAGTTTCAGGTAGTAAATGACATTCATTAAGGCTCCAAGACCTATAGGAAAGCTGAAGCGTTCTGTCTTTTTCTAAGATTTTTAGTAAATTAATTTTTTCTTTGTCAGATACTTTGACATGAGGCATACGCCAAACTATTTTATGAATTTCAATATCTTCTATACTTTCCCCATTATTAAGTTTTACCGCATTTACATCTGTGTTACTGCGTAATAATATTAATTCATGTTTACAATTAATAACAACTTTTTTATAATCTTCTGCAAATCCTAGAATACTACTGAGAGGTATTGATGCAGAAAATTGTACACCTTGTTTTGTTCCGTCGATGTCCCATCCCCAAGCTTTAGCCACTCTGGAGTCATTTACGCTCATAGATATCAAAGATTTCATAGTAGTCGTAATGCCAGCGTTTTTGATTTTGTCTATCTCTACTCCATTAAGCTCATAACGTATATCTTGAAACAAGTAGAGTAAAGGATTATTTGTGAAATCTACACTCGTTAATTTTTGCCTTGTGTCGGTTTTAATAACGTGTATAACACCTTCCAAATACAAAGTACTAGCTGATGGCAACACGTACAAATCTTGCTGATTAATAGGAATACGAATTTCATCATTCCTGTTCAAACTTGTCACATATGGTTTGTGAGAATGATATTCGATACCATCAATCGTGTTATCGTATGTAGGCAAACTCAATAAATCTAAGATGCTCATTATAGAAGCCCGATTAGTTTTAAATATTTTTTATTTTCTTTAGTTATTTTTATGTTACTTTTAGGTCTGTTTTTGTGAATTGTGCGTTTAACACTGACAACTTTTGGCACAGAGTTTGTATATTTATTATAGTCAATCATTTTCTTCTAAGATGCAAATACAGCTGGATTTCTTCGCCCCTTAGATTTATTAAATTATTATTCGCATCTAGCACTCTAATATTTATAGAGCTGATATTGTTTTGATTAACAGGAAAGTAAATTATGTTTCTTGGTATTTCAATGATTCGATAACCCGGTGGTACGTTAGGCGCAAATTCATGAATAATGTGGCTTGATTTTCCATTTATATATGATCCGCTCACTATGTCACATTCAACCCTCACCACAGTTGTAGATAGAATGTTCACTGGTAACTGTGATTCATGTATTATATTGGCCTTTAAAGTCTCATTATTAAAACCTAACAATATTCCGAGGGAATTTTCCTTTTCAAAATGTATGTCTTTGGTGCAATATATAAATGTTTTTAATGTATTATTATTGCAATACAATTGAAAAGACGCATCCTTGATGTGTGTTTTCAAAAAATCACATATATCTTGAAGTTCGTAAGCACCTTCAGGTATTTCTATGACCTCATCATTGTTATAATGAAATTGATTATTCTTTGTATCAATATTCGGAATCGAATTAAAAGTAGACAAATACAACAAAGCGCACTCGTATTTGTCATCCAGTTGGAATGTGGGTGAATAGCTTGTTGATAAAATAGATGTATTACCAGTAATAGACAGTGTAAAAGACATTATGGTAATGATATAAATTAAACCAGTGCATTATATTTTATACATTTTTATTCGTGCTCATTAAATATTTTATTAATACAGAGTTAGGTTTTTCCCAAAAATTTGTTAGGTATTTCAAACATAGATGTCCGCAGATATATGTATCATAACTTTGATAATTACAATAATTATAAGTTATATCTTTGTTTAAATACTTGACTAATTCACAAGGAGGCTTTAAATCTCCAAAACTATCAAAATATTCGCAGTAGTCTAAAAATTTTACGTAAGCTACCCAATGAGTTCCTTCATTCGCGAGACTATCCAAATTAACTATAGCACATTCTACGTTTTTTGGCTTTTTTGGCAGTGTGTCTCTCATATAAACACCCCTAAAAAAGGGTATACGATTTGTTGCATATTTAAGAATGTCTACATTTGTAAGCGCACGATTGGGTAGCTGCTCTATTAGTTTTTTGATTTAACAAACAATCCATTACCCTTTTTATATGGTTTCATATACAAGCCTTTGCCCAAACAAATAGACTCCATCATTTTATTATGTCTCTGAGCCTCTTCAAAGTTACGCTGCGCCGACTTGTACTCGTTAACAGTTTTTGTTATACCTGCTGCACCACCAGCCATTGCACCTAACGCAGATAGCCCAGCAAAAATTGGTATCAAAGGTAAAATACCCCCAGTCTTGGGCAAAGGTATAATGCGTGGTAATTTGATTGCATTATTTTTAGAATTGATAAGTTTTTTTGCTGCGGTATACGCTAATTTAATAGCATTGGCTTTGTTTTTTGGTTTTGATTTCTTTAAAGAAGAGCGAATCGATGATACAATATTTTTAAAAGATTTCGTTCCCGCACCATGTTTGACTTTTGTTTTCATTACTTTATTAACCAACCATGAAGCTATCTTTTCTGATTTTCCGGCGTCTTTTGATTTACTACGTTGTTTTGCCATATTCATTAACTCTAAATCTGCTTTATGGCGATCTTCTAAATTGCTATGATTTGAGTATGCAATATCGTTTTTCATGCAAGCTTCATCTAATTTGTTGATTCCTTTGTCACCTCGCAGTAAACGTTCTTTCAATTTAGTGCCAGGCCCACAGTAATTATATCCAGGCAAATGTAGTTCAAATGGTAAATTATTTATAACACTATTTATGAGTCCTCTACCTCGCGTCACTGGCATATTAATAGCTTGAAAACCATTGTGCTCTGGTTTTTATACAACTGATTTTTTATCAATCCAACTGTTCTCGCTACTTGGTAATCCTAACCATTTTACGAAGAGTTTGTTACGATTTCTCTTTATAACTTTTTCAATAAGATAGATACTAGGATTGTTCGTTTTTTGCAGTTCGTGCTCATAAAAACTTCCTAGTATTGGTTGATTATGAATATCTTCAATAAAGTATGTTAAAGGGGACGTATTACTTATTTTTTTAATAACAAATATTTCTGTTGACCAGTTAGGAGTGTAGCCTTTTTCAAAACTACCCTTGTATTTACTTATCCTGACATGATCACCAACAGCAAATTTGTTTATTTTTGATTTAAATATTTGAGATTTTCTTATATTGTATCGGACAGTATTTTCGTTCTCTTTTTTGACATTAATTGGTTTATGTTTCGTAATTCTGTGCTTCGTATTGTTATATGAATTAACAATACTTTTTAAAGGTTTGCCCATCCACTTGTAATTACCGTTGAGACTAAAATGTTTATATAATTTATTTTTTAATGTTTTAATTAGTCTTTCAACGATTGAAGCTTTTTTTACTGAATATGTGGAATAATGATTAATACCATTCAAATGCATTAATTTTTTGAAATCTTCATTATAAAATTCTTTACCCATGTCAGTTTGTAAGTTTACAGGAGCGCGATCGGTGATTTCTATTACACGTTTAAATGCGTTTGTTACATCTGCCTTTGTTTTTTTTTTAATAGGGACAGCCCAACAAAATTTCGAAAAACAGTCTATAATAACTAAAATAAACTTATAACCTGCATTATATTGCTTTATATGTTGTATATCAATAAGATCCGCTTGCCACAAGTCGTCGAGTCCTTTTAATACAACTGGTCTTCTAGTGAAGTTTTTTCTTGCTGTTTTATGAATTTCATTTACTACTTGTTCCTTACTCATGATGATTTAATTTTTATGAATTGGTCTACTTCAGACTTAGAATAATAGTCTTGGTGAAATTTGTCAGTTATAGACTGTATTTGGTTTTTTAAAGCGTGGATTAAAAGTTGTACTTCTTGTTTAGTGTAAAAGTTTTCTTTTATCTGGTCTACATATTCCTTGTTAACAGCATCATTAGGTTGTAAAGGTGATTTCACCCCGGTCAATCTCGTCTGCTGTAAATCAAAATTACCGTTGTTTCTTTTAGATAGGGTATTGTCAAAAATGTCTAGTAATTCCGTTAAACGTAAGCGTTTATGTATATGATTCCCGAATTTATCAGTATTCATTGCAACAAGTGAACCGTATTCATAAAGTGATGATCATTAAATGAAATGTTCATTGTGATGAAGACCTTTATATAATTATTATTATTTATTTTTTATTATACCACTCTCACGCAATTCTTCTATAATTGATATTATTTCGTTATCCAGTCCAGTGTTACCAGCATCCCGAGAAGCAATCAGTAATTTTAATCGTTCTATTAACTCGTTTGGATCATCCCAATATACGTAGTCAACATTTTTTTTCCATTTTTTTAATAATGGTAGTCCAGAGCCTTCATACACGTCGTGTTGACTGCTATCAGTACTTGCGGAAACTTTTCGTAATTTAAATAATGGTCTTACAAATGATAAGTATTTGCGCCCTCTATTGCTTTTAATTGGTTTATGTGGATCATAATCTCTTCTGTGCGCATTTGTGTTCAATAACATTAACTTATAATGGGCAGTATCTTCATCGGTAATAACACTAGTATTTGGATTTTTTTTAAATAATAGCTCATATATTCCCGGTGTTTTTTTGTATTTATGTGCGCCTACTTGTATATGTTCATCGCCAACAACAACTCGGCTTGATCCCATCATAAGTTTTCCACGATCATTCCTCACACCAAAGGGAATTGCACTAAAAACTTCTGAAGACAGAGACCAAGAAGATACATCACCGTCTTCACTACTTTCCATTGATTCAACTGTTTTAAAAGACAGATTGCTTGTATCATTATCATTATTATCATCTTCTTCCTCATTTTCTTCTTCCTCTTCGCAAGTACTTTGATCAGAACATAATGAATTATTTTCTTTTTGAGAGTAACTATTACTTTTAGTAATGAAATTGCTAATATCAGACTCTCTCTTGAGAGTTTTATCAACTTTTGAGTCATAAGATGTATCCAATATATTTTTGTTTGCTCTTGCCAGGTCATTGGATTCAACTATTTTATTTAGAGGATCAATTATTGGTGTGAAAATGTTATTAAAAACTTGATCGCTTTCTATTTTCATATCCTTCATTTGCCGTATTTTCTTTTTGACTGCTTCCGCAGCATTCACTATCTGCTTCTTTAAATCTTTCTCCATTGTGTGCCACAAAATCTATTGTGTATTTATCTTCGCAGAGTCAATCAGATAATGAAGTTTTTTATATGCTACTACTATTTATAAGTACTAACGTAAATTAGTTAAATATGACAAACGTATCAAAGTTTTTTCTATACGCACCGTCGTTTTTTTTACAATCTTTATTGATTACCAAATAGTTGTAAGAATCAGTCCATATCTTTGAACACATCTCTCTGAATTCTAACCATGTCATGTCTGTAGTAACATGTTCATCGTAAACGTGCTTCAAATTTACGTCATCTTGTTTAAAAAGAATTAGTAGATTTGCATTATCTCTCACAAGTTGTTTAGGTATTTTACTATATGTCTGCATTAAATAGAAACAATCTATTTGTTTGTGTCTTCCCATTGCAAAGTAGTCACGCATATTTGATTGATTTTCACATGCTACATCATCAAAAATTATTATTGAATTGGGTTTAGCTTCTTGTGGACTAATTACTTTTTCATTCACGTGATATTTTGTAAAAGATACGTAAGGAACCATCGCAAGCACCTTTTCAAGGAATGTGTACTTAGATTGGTAAAGTGTTTTCGAATAAACATAAATATTTCTGAAATGTAACCCCCTTTCGTGTAAAAGAAGACCAACCATTAAGTTAGTTTTGCCACAATTAGATGGGCCGATAATCAAGCAGCGTATTGTGTTTGGTAATAATTTCCCATGACGTAGGTTGTTATTTTTAGAATTGTCATAAATTTTGTTTACATTTAATGACTCCAACTGTTTAACAAATTTCATCTTTGTGTGTTTTATGATTGGAATGATTGTGTTAGAATGATAATAATTTTAATGTTGCGGTTGTTATATACATATCGAAATAACTCTGACTCTGAATCATTCATAAAAAGTGATTTTGTATTGTTGCATTACAAGCTTGTAACATAATCTCTTTTACATCAATAAAACGCAGTCAGTCGAGTTGTGACTTGTGACGTACTCTGACATCTATTCTATTAATCTTTAAATCAATATCTTAATTAATATGGAAAATCATTATGGCTTCGGCGGCTTCATACCAGACGCTCCAGATATGCGCCTGGAACATGAAAGACTAAAAACCTTTGTCGATTGGCCTGTAACGTTCCTTTCGCCTGAAAGTCTTACAAAGAGCGGTTTCTATTATTTGGGTCACGGTGACGAAGTGCGATGCGCATTTTGCAAAGTAGAGATTATGAGATGGGTTGAGGGTGATGATCCTTCTAGTGATCACCAACGTTGGGCACCTCAATGCCCCTTTTTGCGCAAGAAGGAAAATAACTGCAACATCTTGCTGGAGCTGAGTTGTAAGTCGGGGCGAGATGAATGCGGGTCTCGCATACCCGAAGCCGAACGCTCCTGGTATTTCCGTCTTTTGAGGTTCAAAGATATCTTCCGCAAGAAACTCGCGTTTTTTAGAAAGTGAATAGAAACAGAAATTCAGAGTATAGTTGTGTAGTGTATTATTGGGCAGATCTATCCCACCAAGCGAGTGAAACGAGCGGTGCGAGTGAAACGAGCTGGTGGGATAGAATGCCCAATAATACACTACTGATAGGACACTACAGTATAAACGATGAGAGCATGAGATACGATGTCAAAAGACCTGCGTCCTGTCGGATGCACGCGTGACGTGTTATGAATGTACTCGTACCGCCTACCTTGGTCTGTGCTTTCTCCTTGTAAATCCTTTGCAAAAATCCTTTTGCTTTGTAAGCCAAGGTTGACAAATTTTGAGTTTGAATAAGTAAAGAACGTATGTGACGTCAACGCCAACTACACCAGATGACCAGCGCCGAATGATACTGCGACGAACAAAACTATGCGTTGCATGTGTTTAGTAAACATTATATAATTTTGTGTCAATAAAAATATGTTTCTTGCTTTTCTTTGAATTTCACACAATTTTTACGATATACTGACGATTTTGGTCATGTCTCCGCACGCACACTGGTGGCTCCCGTTTTGTTATATGTGACGAATTCGCGAAGCCATTCATGCAAAGCAGTGGATATCGTATTGTTTAGGCCACAACACACAGTATTGACAAAATATATAAAAGCATCCCCTTCCAGGCAAACCATGCACGTAAAAAAAAGTTACACATGGAGTCTAAGCCAAATATCATTGAAATCGTCAAGTGAATTTGATTATGCTATGGAATATTGTTCTTATTGGTTGTTTTAGTTAACAAAGAGATGTTCGATTCGTCCGGTCAATATGAGTAATGAATCTTTGAAAGCATTGCTAATGAAAAAGCATTGCCAATGGAAATTACATAAACATTCTGTGTACACTTTTCTTTTTTGACAATAGGTTCAGTTGGAGAATTTGGATTACCTGTCGACCTTTCGTGTATCCAACTGCATCTTTAGCGAACTCTCAAAAAGGGAGGTACTCAATTCTAATATATTATTTGTCCCGTTAGTCAAAATTGTTTAGTACCAACATACCTTCTTGACTTCTGCGGCGTCTTCCTGCGTAAATAATGCGGGGTAGTCATCATCTGTACTCTTGTTTCTGACTGCATCGATTTCCTTATTTACTTTACATACATTAGCTTCTGCGCTTTGATTTTCCTTTTCCTCCACAATTTCTCCTTCACAGTTCATTTTTATATTTGCCTGCTCATATTCGCGTGTGTTCTTTTTCACGCTTTTTATTTTAAATACTGCACCTTTGCTAGTCTCTGCTTCTTGTCTTGCTCTTTCAATTATAGTCTCGGTTGCTACTGTGCTTTTATCTTTATTTTCATCAAGTTTTAAGTATTCCTTTGTCTTTTCTCTTGCTTTCCTATAATCACCCGTTTTACAGCTCAAGCTTGCACCTTCGTTTTTTCCTTCTTCGCTTCCCTCCGCGCTTTCACCTTCCTTTAGTTCTGTACTTGAGCTTAAATTAGCCTCTGTGATTTCGTTTCCTTCCGCGTTTTCAACTTCCTTTGCTTCTATTCTTAAGCTTGTAACCTTTTTGCTTGTGCTTACACTTCTTTCATCGCTTTCACTTTCTTTTTTTCCTCTTCTTGTGTTCTTATTTACAATTTCGCTTAGTTCTTTCCGGTTTAGAGGCCAATTAACAACGAAACACTCAGCTGGCCCCTGGGGCTCTACTATCCCTTCAATTTGGTCATAAGTCGCCCCTGGATCTGTGTCGCTTGGATCGTTAGTCTGAGTTGAAGAAGACGCTACTTGCACCTTTAATAAAAAATGTTTAAAATTTTATTTACAAAAAAATTGAGTTAGAATTTTTAATATTTTGTACACCATAATTTTGATTACACTTTTTTTAAACACTAGCACCATAAATACTGCTATTTCTATTTATTTGACTGGCGCAATCTTTATACAGTCAATAAAAATAAAAATATGTTTGGAAAGAGATTAATAAAAATCTGACCTTTACACGTCCAGAATCGCCGACCAACGACAGTTTATTAGCCTGAAAACATATTTAACATTGTATACAGTGAAATATCAACGGATATATTAAACAAATAACTAAAACCATCACACCGCAATAATTAAGATACAATTTAAAGCTTGGCAGGTATATTTGAAAAAATCACGTGAACATTTAAACAGCAAGCGAAAGATATATATTATGATCTATTTTTACATCACCCGAAAATTTTGTTTAGCGTAGCGATCGAGTAGAACGTCGTGATTTTAACAACACTGAATCATGCCTACTAGGCAGCTCTTTTTTTAATGACATTTATTTTAAATTATGCATCTTACCCTTGCCACCGATTGACCGCTGTCCTCAGGTAAGCCAAACAAATTGGAGTATTCTGGAACGAGAAGATCAGTTTAAAAAATGCTATCAGCGCTCGCTAATAAAAATATTACTAATTTTAGTTTTGATTTGATGAACGATTGATTCTATAGAATTAAGATGTTTGCATACCCTCAAAGAAATTTTGAGATATTGGATCGTCTTCCATCTCAAAAGACGTAGCGTTGTACTCAGCTGGGAGTAACTGTGCCGAGGACGGCGGTGCGATCATACTAGCTTGTGGCTGGAAACTTATCTGGTGGGGTTGGCTCCACATTGGGCTTACTGCTAACCCTTTTGATTCCATAGTCTCTTGTTGTTCCATTAACTCTTCTAGTTCCATCGCCTTCTGTGATTCCATTGCCCTTTCTGATTCCATTGCCACTTGTAATTCCATTGCCCTTTGTAATTCCAAAGCTCCTTGTAATTCTATTGCACCTTCTAATTCGATTGCTTCTTGTGGTACCATTGGACTGTAAATGTCCAATGTCTGTTGTGATGCAACTTTCGCTTGTGATTCCATCGTCTCTTGAAGTTCCATCGTCTCTTGTGATACTGTAAATTCTTGTATTGCTATTGCCTCATACATTTTCAACGTTTCTTGTGATTCAACCGTTCCATAGGATTGAATTGGTTGTTGCTGCTCCATTACCACTTGTGAGTTCATTGGTGTCTGTTGTTCTAGTATAATTTGCGATTCAGTTATTCCTTGCTGTGTGTTAATATACTGCTGCTGTATTGCCTCTGTTGGGTGTAAGCTCTGGTCGGCAGTTTCATAAAGAGTGCCTAAAGCGATTGTGACTATATTATCCCATTCGCTTCCAGTGGGTGATTCATAAGTCTGTTGTGGAGGTTCGCTTTGAACAACTTGCATGCATGCGTCTGTAGTTACGTCATGAGTCTGTAAAGCAATAAAGTCTGAAGTTTCAAGTAATAAATTAAAAACTAACAAGGACTATGCATTATGTTTAAAATACTTACGATATTTCGTTGGGCTCTCAACACCGGCTGATTTACAAGAGATGTTATATTTTTCTCTGAAAAAAGTTAATCTAATTTGATTTAATCTGATTTACTTGAGGAACAATAGTATGTCGATATCGTACCACTAGGCTTGACGAGAGCTCTTTCGATAATGCTGTCGAAGCCATATTAAGACAAATTAAAAAGGTATAAAATAATAATAATCCAGGTTCGAATCCTGCCCATCGTGCTACTTTCGATAGTTCTTTAATAAGTATTATTTATATATAATAAACTAACTTTTTCTGTTTTTTCTGTTTGTTTTTCTGGGAAAAAATGAACGTTATACCACGCTCTAAATATCTTTATGCAAATAATCAACTTGTTCCGTCATTTAGTTGCTGAGAAGAAAGCGGACGGAAGATACGAGTAAACAAACTAATAAACCAACAAACTTTAGTGTGTAAATATTTAGTTTGTGTGTATCACATTAATACTGTACAGGCAAAAGTTTGCGTGTGTGTGTTTGTTTTTTCCTCCTTCACGCTCAAACGGCTTAATGGATTCGGAAGAAATTTGTCTCGAAGATAGCTTATACCCTGTATTAACACATAGGCTACTTTTTATCCCGGAAAATTAATTGTTCTCATGGGATGAACTACTGCGGGTAAAACCACGGGGCGCAGCTTGTTACTTATATATTTTTTAGTTTGAAAATTGTAAATTTTAGGTATATATATACAGGGGTAGGCACTCGAAGTGTTACCAACTTTAAGTTGCTATAGCAAGCAAACTGTTTACAATATGGCGCCCATTTTTTCACAGTCGTAAGTCTATTGTATTGTTCCTAAACATACAGAAGCTCATTGTTTTTCGTCGCTGCTAAAAAAAAATATCCAGATGGAATTCAAAAGCCACAGTGTCATTACTTTGTATTTGGCTGGAAAATCGTAACGAGCCATTGTTAATGCGCTACGACATTTAAATCTGAATAAAATGTTTGTGTATCGGACCATCACGCGTTACAATGATACGGGTAGCATCAAGAAACGCCATGGAGGTGGACATCCAACAACAGCAACATCATCAGAAATGGTTCGAAAGGTAAAGGCTAGAATTGAACGAAATCCACGACAAAGCGCAGTTAAATTGGCGAAAAGTCTTAATGTATCTGCCCGGAGCATAGGACGCATTTTAAAAAATAAACTACAACTGAAGCCTTACAAAATACAAAAAGTGCAAGACTTGACACTTGCATAAAAGGCAGTTCGCCTAGAAAGAGCTAAGGAGTTGAAGCAGTTGCACGTTGATAGCAAGCTTGAAAATTTGGTATTTTCCGATGAAAAAATTTTTACGGTTCAGCAATATGTGAACAAACAAAATGATCGCGTATGGTTAAAGTCTAAATCAAACGACAATTTAGACCAATGAATTGCTCTGCGAAAGCAAGCACCAGCATCAGTGATGGTTTTGGCCGCGGTAACTGCTACGGGACGTTCACCTCTCGTTTTCATTGAGTAGGGTGCAAAGATAAACCAGCAAATCTACCGTGAAAAGATTTTAAACGATGCTTTGTTACTTTGGGCACGTAAGAAATTCGGTAGAAACCATTGGACGTTTCAGCAAGACTCGGCACCATCCCACAAAGCCCGTGAAACCCAAATTTTTTTGCAAGAAAAAGTTCCGAGCTTCATATCTTCGCAACAATGGCCACCATATTCGTCGGACTTAAACCCAATGGATTTTTCCATATAGTCAATTCTAGAGGCCAAAGTGTCAGCAAAAAATTATGAGACAGTCGACGAGAATGGAACAAAATATCAGCAGACCACATTCGTGCTGCGTGTGAAGCCTTCTCGGACAGACTCGATGCTGTTATCCGCGCTAAAGGTAGCCACATCGAACAATATTTTTTTCTTTTTAATTTTAAATGTTTTTTTCTATATATTGAAGTTTATAAAAAAAAAAAAATTACAGCATTTTGAATTGGTAACACTTCGAGTGCCGACCCCTGTATATATTTAGGTGTATATATATGTGAGTAAAAATAAATGAATCTTGAATGTTACCTGTGGAAACCCGTACAGGACATGGCTTGGCCATTTTCCGCCTCTTGCACTGTCTGTACGCGAGATCAGCCTTATAGAGGAACGGTTGTGGAGGGCTCGTGCTTCCATCTGAAGGTCTCACCAGCTCGATGAATACCTTCACATCCTCTTCGATCTGAGGGTATTCGTATGCAGGAGTCCTGTTCGAAAGTACCACAAGATTTAACCGCAGAGCAATGTTGTACAAATAACAATGATTTGTAGTGACTACATCAATGAGGCAGTTGGGATATTTTTACTGTTGTGATACCTACATCGTTTTTTAATAATTAAAAGGCTTGCGCTTGCCCGCAACTCGCCTAAAGTAAAGCGACGATGCTGCCCAGGATGTGGCACGCTGCCTAGATGAACCCGATACACTCGAGATTTAAAAACACCGAGATTATAGCTATTAGGAAATAGAGAACTCGTCACGAATCCCTCGAATACCACAAAAGTCGACGCAAAGCATCTATCTAGCGCGAGGCCTTGGTATCTCTACCATGTACTAGTGGCGTCTAGCAGTATCTCTACTTGCACAATTGTAGAAAAGGGGTGGGGGAATTCAATAATATTATTCCAAAGCACACTCCCCGAAATGTTTTCGATGAAAAACCGATAGGCTAGCAACTTTTCGACGATGCTGGAGGCTTTGGAGGTTAGCTTTGGCTAAAGGATCGTTGCCTGTAAGTCTTTTGGCTTGCCTTTCAACAGACTCCAGCGCTTCAAGCTGAGCCATCCCAAAAATGCGAGCAGTACTTCATGCACGAACGAACTCGTGCTTTATACACGGTGACCAACTGTTCCGGCGTAAAGTACCACCCACCTTCGAGAGAACACAAGAGCGTTTTGGCAGCTAGTTGCTTTAGACTCAATACACGTGCCAAAATTGAGCGTCGAAGTCAGCGTGACGCCTAGTAGCTCAAGGTGGTCTGTAAGAGGAACGGACACATCTCGGAAAGTAGGGGCCAGCTGGAATGGCCTCAGCTGCATTGAATTTGACCAGATTAGCACCGCCCCAATCGGAGACACTGCCAAATTCCCCTATCAACCATCTTGAGGTTGTTGATAGGGGAATGATTACATCTCGGAAAGTAACGGCCACCTGGAATGGCTACCTTGTAGGCAAAGAACAGATGGGAGAATTTGTTTCTAATTTTTTTATGGAATCTTGGACCGATATTTATGAAATATAGCTAAGAACTCTCTCAATTCGACTAATACACCTTAAATACAAAAAAATCAACATCAAAATCAACGGTCCATCCGTCTGGGAGCTACGATGCTACAGACCGACACACACACATACACGCACGCGTCCAACATATTGCGTTAGGAATTAAAAAAACGTTAAGTGGGTCCGTGGAAACTTATTAAAACTCTTCAAAAAAGTGTAAATGCGATTTTAAATCCGAAGGCATTTTTTTTTGTTTTATATAACTAAACTAGTCACGGATTTCGATACAAGTTTTTATTTTGATAAAAGGGATTACCGTCGTCCGTTACGGCAGGCGCCGCCGCCGCCGCGCCGTCAGAACTTTTACAGTTATTTCGATGTAAAAATAATACCTATTGGCTGATTTTGATAAAATGTAAATGGGCCACTCGAGAAGTATACCAAGCAAAAATAGAAAAACATATTTTTTGGGAAATCGGTAGAAAACTTATGTAGGACTGACTGAAAAATATACCTTTAGAAAAAAAAAATTGGTCCAGATTTCTCTGAGAAATCGAGTAACATATACAAAAAAAAGACTGTAACGAATTGAGTATATTGAGTATCCTTCTTTTTTTAAGTCGGTAAAAATATATAAAGTTTTTAATAAGTCCACTAAAATAATTGTATTGGCACAGTCAACAGTTCGCAGAACTAACAGTTGAAATATGTATATGAAAACATACTTGCATACAATAGCGCACTGGTAGTGCACATCATTCGGTATGAATTCACCTCTAGCAGACCACACCCGGTTCCCTTTCTTGTCCTCTCTGTAGAAATGAACTTCGATGTCTTCTAAAAACATAAATAAATTTATTAGTAGGGATTGCATGAACTTTATGCATTCTTTTTTTTATTTAATTACTCGTATCTTTATTAATCAATAACTTATAAAACATGTATGAAGGTAGACACGGTCCACGAATATACAACAAAAAATGTTAAATTACTATACATACGCGTCTTTATAAGTTTTTAATTACTATATTAGTTGATGAGCTAAAGAGTAAATAAAACTTAAATTACAGTACCTTTATGCGAGATCATTCTAGTACAATTCATGAACCTTTTGTTCTAAGCAAATTAAAATAAACTTTAACGTAAATAAAAGTTACGAATATACGAGAACAATAACTACTTCAGAGGAAAAGAGTCTACTTAATTTGAACACAGTAATTATTAATAAATAATACGAACAGCACTCGCGAGATACATATTATATATTTTTTATCTACCCCATTTGCAATATAAATCAATCGCTAAGCGATTGCCGCCAAGCACGTAGTGATGGGGCTAACGGTATCTATTGTATCGACATTAAGTTTCGATATTCGTGTTTGGCCTAATGTTGATATGAGTTTATTAGAATGATTTATGATTGAAAATTTATAGAATTTAATCGTTTGCTTTAAAGTAAATTGTAAATTGTAGGAAAATTAATTTTGTGATGTAATTTTGTAATGTTAGTGCGAAATTTAGTGTTAACTGCAATTTTGAATGCTTTATTTTGCAAAACTTGTAACTTTTGGTAATTGTATTGACAGGTGCCATATAGGTATGGTACTCCATACAGGTGCTGCATATATGATGCATGGTCTTATTAAGAATGTGTAAATTTTGAGCTTCGAGTTTGCCAGCTCAAATTACTTCTTCTGTTCATAACAGGAGTAAGTGCACCGAAACCTTTGATTATTTTTAATCTTATTTGATCTACGTGGACCGTCAACTCTTTATGCACTGAACTATTAGATAATGAACAATCAGTTGAGCAAATCACTCTTAAATCATTGAATTAGTTTAATTCGTTGAACACACTGGTGGAATTTGTTCAATTCGTTGAACAAAGTGGATATAATTTCTACAAAAACACGATATTCATTCTACGCATACTCACACCGTGATTAAGTATGTATTTGTTTTTGAGAAAAAAAAACGTATAGCCAGGGGAGGAGATTTATTGTTTTAATACTTACAAAGAACGAGGAATAATCTCATTGCAAGGCTGGTAGTTGGTTATTACACTATTATGTGAATAATTGAAGGATATCACCAGACACTTTGTTTCTAATAAATAAAAAACAAATGTACATGATGACACGCGCCCTTAGGCACGTGCCTAGTTTGGCTTAGGGTTAATACGGCCGTTAAATAATTTCACGACTGGCAGAATATGTGGCAACGGTGGTCGAATGTTCAGGCATCTGGGTGTGTCACGCAGAAGGAGCCAGGTTCGAATCCTGCCCGTCGTGTTATTTTCGTTCGCTCTGTTATAAATATTAGTAAAAATCTAAGTGTAATATAACACTTCCAAAAATAACTTAAGAACAAGGTTACTAGCAATATTCAAGCAACTTATTGGAGGAAAAATATTCTGATTTCTTACTTTTATCGATTTTATCAACCAAGAGGAAAATATCTTCTTGTCCTCTGGATCGGCCGCTGTACAAGCTTAATCGGCATATTTTTAAAGCATTTGTTGACGCGCTTTCTGTAAAAACAACCAAATATAGAGAGTAGTTATAGTGGGTGTCTAATGAGTCATAATGTATGTGTACATTATGACTAAATGAGGTGCTAGTACAAAAAAACATTGTTGAAAACAAAGAGCTATTTTTGTTTACTAATTTTCTCAAGAAACTCATTAGATACCCACAAGACGGGTTATAAGGTGTCGAACTGCAAAGTTCGTCTTATTTTTTTTACCAATGTTAGATGCTTGCAAGTTTCTAGGTTTTTACAGAATCCGTTGTGTTCAAGTCCAACTCGCACTTTTATAAAGTCAGAAAAGCATGTGGTTGCAAGGACAACAGTTTGCAGTGTATTTGTATAGATACAAACATCCACAACTAAGAGCGACGTTGTTTGGGAATTTAGGTGTATGAGCACTTCTGATTAACGGATCACCGGTCGTGTCCCACACCCTACAATCCGCCAAAGAGACCTAAAAATCGTCATTCAACCTTTGGTTTAAGTGGTTTGCTGGTAATTGTACTAACTTTTATTGAAGATAGGATCCGATAGTACGGGATCGCAAATTTCCTTCCCAGTATCGACGTCGTATGCGGTGAACTTTAAACGAACCACGTTCAGATTCATCGACTTTGCCAGGCTGTTACATTCATCGTGCAGCTAAAAATAAAATTATTACAAATATTGTATTATAAAATAAACTTAGTTCTCTGATATTATTTTATGAATGTTATTGTGTAATCTTGGATGTATTATTTTTAAAAACGTGATATTATCGGCTTACTCCCGTCCATAGCTGGACATAAGTCCCTTTCAAGGTACGTCACTCGGCTGCTGTACCTATTTTTGTTCCTTCTAGTCATAGGGCATCCTACTGGTTCACGGTGTCCACTCGAGAACTCGTCAACTCTATCGGTATTGTCAGTTCTACGCCACAGATGACCGGCCCACTGCTACTTGAGCTTACTTAGAAGTAGAACTAGGTAGATGACTCCAGCTCTCTGTTCATTTTGAACCTATCATGCAAGCAAAAACCAAGCATAGCCCTTTCCATAGCTCTTTATAATAAGCTAACATAATGCAACCCTATATCAGTATCCATGTTTCGGCTCTGTAGGTTATACTGATTTGGACTTTTCTCTTAAGGCTTTGTTGTACGGATGACGAAAAACCTGAAAATTTTCCCAGATGCTACTGTATTCTTCTGTTAGCTTTACACTCAACATTATATTTTCCTAGTGACACCAACCTTAAAAAACCTATACCTAGCCTAAAACTAAAAAGAAAATAGAGATAGCTGAAGTATGAACCATTACCTTTTTAACATCAAAAGACTTTCTTTTAGACAGCTGCTCAGATAGTTTCCCACAGAGCAAGGTAGTTAATTCGGACTTCTTGATGGTGTCGACTGCAATACCACGAAATCTGTAAATAATAATGGTGATAAAAGCTTGCAGTTTTAAACTGTATCCAGAGTTTTTTAGTCTCCAAATTCAATGTCGCATATAATATGTTGTCAAAAATGTCTAAGCCTCAACTATATGGTAACTTTACATTATTCTTTTACTGGCAAAATTAAACATAATAATATTTTTTGAACCACAAAATTTAATCATTATTTTGTTGAGATAAAAATAATAATATATAGTAATATATATTATGTATATTAAATGAAAACACATCAGAAGTATTACAAGCACTGGACAACTATATGCTTACTTAACTAACTTAGATACAAATGAGATTGAGCATCTGTAATACAGGGTTAGGGGTGACTAAGACAAAAAGGGGCTCACTATTAGGAACAACATTCACTATAAGACCAACTCTGAATTCGAGAAAAAAAATGCAGTTGTTGTTTTTTTCTCAAACTCAGGGTTGTCCCACAATGGATGTTGTTTGAATTGATGAGTGAGCTTTCGGCTTAGTACACTTCTTACTGATAATCTTGTAAGGGACCTTCTAAATAAGATAATTGAATTTCCAAAAATCTTAATCTCATGGTACAGTAAACTTGGAACTGGGGTAGTAGTAAAACACTATTTTTGTAGAAGCTTAAACTAAATTAAAATTACTTATCAGCCTTGGGCTAGATTGTAATATTATTAAGGGATAACTAGATGGTTAATAAATAGAAGAAAAAAAACCCTAGCCTGATGTAAAAGATGACAATAAATGGGCTCAGGGCCTGTGTGTGGTTAGATTAGGTTAGGGATGTACATAGTTTCCATCTCATAAGAAACTAAAGATTATATAACTATTTAAATAATGAAAAACTAAATAATTTATAAGTAAAAAATAAGACATAGGTATGAATTGATAAATTTAAATTGGATAAATACATAAACAAATTTGAAATTTGTTTTTTTAGTGAAGTGAAGTATATTAATAATAAACAAATTTGGGGGTGAAGCATCCAATTGTAAAGAACTGTTCCAAAGTAGGCTTGTCCTGGCAAGCACATAACCAACATTGACATCACAAAAATCTTACAATATAAGCTCAATAAGCGACAAATCATACAAGCATTGCTTAGCATAGTAAAAAGTGCATAAGCAATTTGGGTTAAATGGATGAAGGACAAAAAATGATCTTTTATGGATTGAAGGCACATTATTATAGACAAGAGGCACACATCACATTCGCATATAGACCAACAGATTGCAGATTAAAAACAGAACACAAAAAAATTATGCTATAAGGAAACTGACCCAACTTGATAGCTTTTGCACTTAGGAACATTGAAAGTTTTTGGTTCATATGTATCTTCCAAGATTTTGTATGCTTTCTCAAGTTCCTTTTTGGCATTCTGATACTTTATAGAACACTTGATCACCGCCTTACCTACAAAGTTGACCAGCTGTGAAAAAAGACTGAATTAATCTTAAGAATCTATAAGTTGCCATGAGTTTAGAATATAATTATGCACATATTGGCTGTAAGGTAGTTTATAAAACTAGGAAACAAAACTTATATCATATATTTTAGCTGAAACAAAATAATCTTTTAATTTTAATTTCCCCTAGAATATTATGTAATGAGTAAGCAGAAGTACTGTTGGATAATGTTAAATTACTATTAAAATGTTATTGATTAAATTGATGATGATGATGTAGCCTCACTGTGTCAGGTACCCCAGGTACCTGACACAGTGAGGCTTATCTGACAGTGAGGCAGGTACCCCAGTTCAAAGTTCTTTTATGGTTTATAATGCTATCATAATCTAGTTCTGTTTAATATTGTTATTGATTAATTTATGTCACTGTTTATGTTAATTTTGCTTTAAATCTTTTGTTGCAAATTATAGCATGTCAAACAATTTAAAGTCAGACATTGGCAAGGCTTTTTTATTCCCCTACAGCTTGCCTTCCGGCAAAGGCCTCTTCCTGGGCTTTCCAAATATTCCTGTTTTGTGTCAATTGTATCCAAATTCTCCCTTCTAGTTAACTTCTTAATTTCATGTTCCCATCTTATCAACTGACTACCTCTATTCCTTTTTCTTTCTCTTGGGTATTCCAAGACATCTCTATTCCACTTTTATTTTTTATTTCTTAACATATGTCCAGTCCAGCTCCACTTTTGTTCCTTATGATATATGTTATTCTTTTACTTCTTGTTTTCTTCCTTATGTCTTCTAGTTTAATTTTATCAACAATTTTTATATTTAATATGCTATTCTCCATGTTGTTCTGGCGGACTTGGTTTTTTTCATATTGCTTCTGTGACAGGGACCATGTAGGACATCCATAAGAAAAGATAGGTAGTATGCAACTGTTAAAGATTTTCATTTTATTACGGGGTGTGGTAATGATTTTTCCTTTAAGACCTCTTTTAGTGACCAGAACTTATTCCATGAGGTGCTAACTCTTTCTTCAACTTCTTTATCCATCTGCTCCTCCTTCGCTATTATTTGCCCTAAATTTTTGTATTCTTCTACATATTCATTTTGATTATTATTGTATCTTCTATTGCATTAGTCATTAATTTAGTTTTCTTGCATTCATAGTCAAGCCTACTTTCCATGTCCAGTTCTTGTATCATTATTTGTAATGTTTTAGAGTTGTTTGCTATTAGGATAATATTGTCTGCAAACTGCAGGTGGTTAAGCATACATCCATTAATGTTGATACCATATTTATCACATTCCAGTTTTTCAAAAATGCTCTCTAAAACTGGAGAATATTTTCGGGGATATTGGGTCTCCTTGCTGGACTCCTTTCTTTATTCTGAATGTCTCTCCGCTTCTTTCTAATAGTATCTTTGAATTACTGCTTGAGTATATGGTTTTTAATATTCGGGTATATTTATTTAGGAGTTTTTGTCTTGTAGTGACTTACATATTTCTTTATGCTTCAGGGAACAAAGGCTTTATTGTAGTCAATAAATGCTAAATAATAATCCTTGTTGTACTCATTATATTTCTCAATCAGTTGTCTTATTACAAATATATGATCCAACGTAGAAAAGTCACTTCTAAACCTTGCCTGTTCTCTAGGTTGATTAATTTCCAAAGTATTCGTTATACCGCTCAATATGATTTTGTAGAATATTTTATACAATGTTGCCATAAGAATAGGTCTATAATTGTTAATTTCATCTTTATCACCTTTTATTTTATTAAATTAGATATTACTAAATTAGTTTATTATTTTGATAAATATAAAGGCTCCTTTTAATGGTCATCACCATAGTGAATATCCTCTAGGGTTGAGGTAAGCCACCGTAAAAGAATGATGATTATCATCAGAGAGACGAAACTACTGGCTTCTTATATGTTTCATACTTGCCTGAACTGTAGGGTATGTTTTTTCTTTAACATTTTTCTCAGCATAAGATTTGCCGAGCAGACAGCCATGTGTTGAACCGGATTTTTCTTTGTCATATCTAAATCTGAAGTGATTTTGGGGCTGCTCTGTAATTTGTAAGTATGGTTTTCCTCCTGCAAAAAATGTGATGTATCTTAAATCTTCTTCTTCTATCTATCTATTTGTATAAAAATCGATTGACACAGTATTAAGGACTCAGCAGTCTGGATTTTTTTTTAATTTCTTCCAATACTTGTTATATTATGTAATTTTATCACGTTAAGAATAAATTCTAATTAGGACCACTATGGATTAAAAATTGAATTCATGAGGGGAATTCATAAACTAAAAAAAAATGATTTTGATAAAATAGTCAATTATTCAATCAACAGTCAATTTATATTAGATTTCATATGGGCAACAGAAGTAGCTAACTGTACTGTCTACAACTTATTTTGTACAACATGAGTTACTTTGTAAACAATAGATGGATAAACAAAAAACTTTCTATTGCACACAAATGATTTTTCTGTGATATCATTAACTAGTAGCGGCACCCTCGGGTGTTATGCATGTTTATACAAGATAAAGTAGCCTTATGTGTTAATCCAGGGTTAAGCTATCTCCATACTAAATGTCATCCAAATCAGTTCAGTATTTTTTGTGAGAAAGAGTAAAAATTATACATCCATATGTACATACTTACAAACATTCGCTTTTATAATATTAGTAAGAAGTAGAAACATTATCCTTATTTATTAGTTAACCGCAACAAAGTAAGTTGTAAATAAGTAAGGATGTGAGTTAAGCACAAAGAGTTCTTTAAATCTAAAGTAATACCAAGTCAAAGATCATGTAACCACTGTTTAGGTAGGTAGAAACTGAATCATTAATGAAAAAACAACAAAACGAACTATAAAGTCTTACCATTGCCTTCAAACTTGTACAGCTTCCTATCAGCATTAGAAACTCCACTGAAGGTGGTCGTTATTTGAGGAACCTGCTGTAGCGGCGAACTATGGGGAGATTCCAAAGTGGTGTAAGAAGCCGGAGAGCCCGAACAAGAACTCATATCATCACTGACACACGAGGACATTTTATCTCGGTCTGAACCTATGTAATTCATCAACACAAGTTCTAGTTAGGTATTAACAATTCTTTGCAAGCGGATTTCTAACAATCATACCTTTTGTTTTAAGAATTAATTCTCAACAATTCTCATTTTATCGACAACTACCTAAATCAAAATAAAACTGTGTGAGACGTCAATAACCAATGCATGACATCACTAACGTCATGACAATTGTACAAAACTCGACAGGGGGAAACCCCAACAAAAGAAATTATTCTTTCTTTTTCTTCCTAAACTTGGCGTCATAGAATCAATATATTTGTCGTTGTCGAGTACAAATTGAACACTATGTAGGTAAGTAAAAATAGAAATAAGGAAGGTCATGGTAAATATCTTCAGTAACAAAGTTGGGTTTCCGGCCTAATAAAGGCAATACATTTTAAGATGCTACTGGATTCTAGACTCATGGCCAATCTAAGTGTACTAACCACAAATCATTAACCGTACGAAGTATCATCATTTAAGAAAATACGTTATGTAAACAAACCAAAAACAAACACGAATAGGAATGTAATATTTTTACTACCTTTTTTACTACTTTATGATTAATGTAATCTTATTTGTATCGTAAATAGTAAAATAAGAACTTGAGAACTGGCACAATACACAGAGTGTGGTGGCCAATCAAGAAAGAATAAAAAAAAAAGTAAAATAAATAATATTATGAAGATATCCTTTAGGCTCAAATTCCTTACATTGTTTTCTTCTAAACCTACGTCTTCAGAAGTATTGACGGCATATTTGACGCAATGCAACGAACCACCATGGACTTCTTATTTTGTGAAGGTACGGTCGAAAAGCAAGTTCTTAGTAGGCTTCTGTTCTTACGTAAGTTCATCTTAAGACTTACAGGCAAAGCCTTAGCGAACCTATAAACTATTCTAATCTAGCGTTAAATTCTCTTTGCTAATAAACTAACCGAAATATGTCGTAGGTTACATAAAATTTCCAAATTTATTCCTGAGGGATAATCTAGTTGATAAGCAAAAGTTGGAACTTTGTGAAAACTGCTATATATGTACAGGTTACAGCTACCAGTTAGATTTAGGTATCGATTTGATGTAGAATTACGTATAGTAGTATATTTTAAAACTAAATGTTTACAGTCTTCAGCATTTATTATTTGTATCAATGGTTAGCTATTTAAATAGGCTAAGATTTGCTCAATAAACTATTTTGATCTGATTGATAGTTTTAATTTCTACACATACCTACTTTGGTCCAATGCTTACTGACACTTTCCTGGCTGCGTTCTGTGGTTTTCTGTAAGAGAGCAAGTTACACAATGGAGGGATGGATGGGGTTCAATCTTTTATTTTTGATATGAATTAGGATAGCCATATACAACTATATTTAAGAAAAAACCTTGAGTATAATTAAACTTGTTTTCAGTACAGTAGTGTCAGGGATGACCAGTTTGGCATGTCTAACTTCAACTGGCCAGTTGGGAAGACAAACTACCAGATATTGAGGACAGGATGCTTCCCGTATATCAAGTACCATTGCTCCAAGAGGCAAGTTGAAGACCTCAAAGCTTCAAACACATTCATGAGGATAATCAAGATTACTAACTTTGGTAAGTGTATTATGGGGTAATACTGAGTCCATCATGATTATTGTTAAAGAAAATTATGGATTCCCTTCATAATCCACCACCATAAATATAGAGCTAGAATGTTACTGATTAAAAAATACACAAATATTCAAGAGTTGCCATCAGGATTTTTTGAGTGATATAACAGATTCAATATAATTATACCTATAATAACTAAAAATAGTTCTATTCATCGAAAGATTGTCTCGAAGAAATCGTTTTAGTTGATTAGGCCACCCAATGTTCTGCAATTGTCTTAGAATATATTTTTTGTGTGATTTTGGTGTGTATTAAAGTTACAATCATCCATTCATTAAATCTTTGTGAGTAGTGGAGCCAGCTCGACGAATTATTCTCAGTAAAAGTCTCAATACAGGTAGCTAGACTCTACTGCGCAGGTATAAAATATGTCAGATTGGCGAGTTTTTTTTTATAGTCGATAGGCTTGCGCTTGACCGCAACTCACCTGATGTAAAGTAACGATGCGGTCTAGAAGAAACCGATTCACTCGCGATTTGAAGAGACCGAGAGGTGTCAAAATTATCTGTATAACAGTTAGGCCCTGAACTGTAGGTAAAACTGAAGTTGCAAATTCTAATCTAGCAGGTTTAAATAAGATATATGAAAATGGCAATACACAAAGTATTGCCATTTTCATAGGTAATATCATTGATTAAATTAATAAAGACTTTGTTTTACTTTTGATCTATATTTCCAGGGATTCCCTGCCTTCTATATGGCCTAGCAGCTACACAACTAATTCGACACCAAGAAACTGTCATCACAAGCAAAGGACCTGTCACTATATACTTCCTCCTGCCAGAACATAAGGGCTCACAATACTGAAACATTATAAAGAAAATGTTATTTGTAAGTGCAGTTATTTATTAATAGTCTATAATAGTACTAGTCAGATATTAATTAAATCAAAATTAATTTACTATTAACTCTTTTATTAATGTGTTTTAATAAAACGCTGGAATAAAGGAGGAGGAAGGTTCTAAAACAAAATGTGAAAACAGTGGAGATATAAGTATTGATAGGTTATTATTGTAGTTCAAATGTCACAACAACGCTTGACCAGAGGCAAAAAATTTAGTTTTAAATCAGAAGATTTAGAAGTATTAAAATTTTGGCCCTAGAAAATGGATAACAAATATGTAATTATCTACTGCTCATATTCATCCTGCAGAAAGGCTATTCTCTCTCTTATTACCAAATGCACCAAGAATATACATATCATTTATACAGGGTTATCAGTATGGGGTGTGCACGAAAGGGGGTAACTATACTCATCATTATGAACAACTTTCATTATAGGATCAACACTGCAATCGAGAAGAAAAAAACAGAAGTTTCATAGAAAAAGTTTATCCATCGTCCACAAAATGTATGAAACAACTGTTTTTATCTTGAATTCAGAGTTTGTCCCATTGTGAAAGTTGTTAGTTGTTGTATAGTGACCCGCTTTTGGCTTTGCACACCTCTAGCCGATAACTCTGTATATGAATGGCAAACACTACTCATGTAATTTTCTTCTTTGATTTACATAATTTGAATGCCAGCAAAGAGCTCTAAAAATAGAAAACTAAAAAAAAAAAAAAAGTAATTACACATTTTATTTAATGTCATATATGACGCTGATTAAAAATTAGTAATAAAATTATTATAGGTATTTTCAAAGTATTGTCATTGATTATTTATATGCTAACGGTGGTTAAATAATGAAGGGTATTTATTGTGTGATGGCACACTATCACTCAATTTTGAACCGCATCGTTATTTTGTTTTCACAAAATTGCGTAATTGATATTTAGGAGTAAAATTTTATTTGATCATTTTATATTTCGGATATTGTGTAAATGATAACTTGAAGTTATCTTAAAAACCGTAGTGACTTAGCGTAGTCTAGAGCGTGGTATAGAAGTGTGGGATTGCTATAATTCTTGCTTCTACTTTCGATGATAATGTATAAAAATTAAACTGTTTATTTTTCTGACTGTCTCAGCATGTTGAAGTAGGAATACGAAGTGCTCATTATCTGCAAGAAAGTAAATTTTAGTCTTAGCGTTATTAAAGGGCATGGTACCTATTAATCTTCAGACTGTAGTATTTATTGTGTCCCTTTTAGAGTTATGCATACAAATATTGTCCTAGGACAACCAGACTGTAATATCGATAAAATGTTGGTATTGATATCAAAATACCGAATAACATATTGGAAATGGGGTATCTCTTTATCGGTATGAATACTGATATATTATTTCGATACATTAATATCTATACTTTAATGTGTATTTATTCAAATGGTACCTATACATAAATACCGGTATATTATCAAAAAACTCTTTTCGCCCGCTTACCTCCGCCACGCCCTGCGCGGTGGTATAGCGTGCGACGTTGCCACTTTGGGCTTAGCCGAGATATCTGGCAACGCCGCGCGTTTGCGGCATATCAGTAAGGAGTACCGATAAAATAAGCGGTTCCATTTTACTGATAATTATAAAAAATGATATATTATCGCTATTTTATGGACGTATAGATATTGGTATCGATATTTTACCAAAAGCTTAGATATTTTTAATTTATCGATAACAGTCCCTGCCTTGGACAAACTTGTAAGTGTCAGCATCTGCCGCAGTAGTTTTTCCTACATCGCCCTGACGACCTTATCACAACAATCTCTTGACTGCTTTGGCTCATATTGGATGATAATTATTATTTTAAATTTTGTAACGGTTAATTTTGTAAATTAAATAACCTCTTTTAAAAAATGTGATTACTTACTTCAATTCATCAGATGCAGTTGCTATTTTTTAGTTATTCCAATTTTTTTAATCTAGCCACTGGACCAGACCGGTTTTAAAAACCACTTCGTATATAATCTCGGTCAATCTAGACCAAAAAATGAGAGTGAAGATACATAAAGTCCCATTAAGCTGAAAATCAGTAAAATGGTTCCAAACATAATTTTATATTACATAATGATATTTAAAAGTTCCCCATCATTACCAGTGTATGGATTTTTTTATTCAAAGGTAAAAAAAAGTTTTTGGCGATTTTCAGCAAAACGGTAAGTTTTATGATAAAAGTGCCTGAGAAAAAATTGTAGATCATAAAATTATCTATAAAAAAGTATCAATACTTTTTTCCTACGAGCCACCTTTTCTGAGATAATAATATAACGATTCGAACACACGTTTCCACGCCACCTATGAGGTAGTGTACATAGCGCGTTTTTTAACGTGGCTTCCCCAGTAGGCCTATTCCATGGGTCGGTTTTATCCTGTTTATATTATAATATTATTTAAATTATATTTTGTACAATTTGACTTATTTTCAGCTTGTTGGGACTTTATGCACCTTCGAATGTTTAAATTGACCGGATTAATAACAATAAAATATTTTTTCATATCGGATCAGCCGTCGAGTACCTACATCTACTCAATTGAACTGCATTTTTATGATTGTTACCTGATTTTTCGGATACTTCTTTTTGGGAAGTCTGTGAATATCGACCGGTTGATATCTACTGGGTATACTCACTGCAGAGAATGTCTCTAGTTGTACGACAGGCTGTCCTGTATATTTGATGAATATGGGCATCTGCGCTCGCATTAATATCACGAGAATATCGGTACGGACCATGCAGCCCAGAGGAGTTTCTTGCCATCCGCAACTCCAGCATGCGTCGCCCACTGCGAAACCCTGAAATACAATACAATATTTCTGTAGTGTCATCATTATACATAAAAAATATATAAGCCATTGGGTGGCCTTATCGCTTAAAACAGGTTCCTTCTGGCAGCGTTGGAGTCTGTTCAAAAGCGTGCTAAAAGATTACTAGCCTTTGCCAAAGCTAAACTCAAGCATCGACCATAGTCGTCAAGAGGCTAGTGATTATAGCAATTTTTTATCGGATATACTCGTATTTTAGAGACTGTATTGACACTCTGAAATTACATAATTTAATTTCACCATCCTTACGGCATCCATACGGCAACTTATCCAGCGGAATAGGTTTGGGACGGCATGAGTTGACGTATAGGCCCAATATTCCACCATTGGGAGATATGACAAGACGACACAGGTACAGAAGAATTTCCACGGACACTACAGCAGCGGCTGCGATTACACTTAAACCCATTATCTATGTAGGTAATATGGAATAGCTCTCATAGATAACCAGAGTAGGTAACCAGAAATAATCATCGTAGAAACTTACTTTATTCCTTAAAATAGTACCGAGGTAGCACGGTATCCACAACTGTAAAACTGCGCCGGATCCCAACATTGTAAATAAAACATCGACCTCTCCCTTATCGAGTTTCTAAAAACATAAGGCATTCTAAAACAGGGCGTACTAAGTTGTAGGTAAGTGCCTTTGGTTTAGCAAAAATACGACTATGATAGTGTCCTGAACAAAGAAATCTGCGATAATGATATGATATTTTTACCTAACTGAGAAAGAAGGAGGGTTATGTTCAAGTGGTTAGAAGTGACTCCAAAAAAACCCGACTAAATACCATATACTAAATATAAAGATTTTACCTGTGTATCTTTAACATAGCATTTCCTATTCCAAACACCTATAAAACATATAGGTAAGTTATTTTCGATCGGAACGGTAAAACTTCTTTATTTTGATACCACATTCGATGTATTTAGAAAACATTTTTATTACTTAAGTATATCACTTATAGGCGCTAATTTTTTTATTTAATATTGATGTACAGTAGTACACAGTGTCACTCTCACGACTAAGACGAATCTATTGACAATATACTCACATTTAGGCTCTAGTGCGTGCCAAAAAATATACATACAAACATACATACACTCGAAATAGATAGAAATAGTAGGTACTTTGTTTAATCCAAATCGACCTACCGAATGCCGAACTTGATTTCGGCATGATTGATTTTTTTCTGACTGAAGAAATAATTGTTATAGTAGAAACTTGAAAGATAAAGACCAAAAAACGTTAAATATTCTGAGTTGTTGAGATTTTCATATTAGGGGTTAAAGTTAATTAGTTGTGGAGTCAAGGACCCGGAAGGTTAAAAAGCTGATGAAACAAATGTTACTGCGCTTAGACCTTAGTGTATATTTGAATATAAATTTTTTAAATACGTATAAGCAATAAAATTTGTCTGTAAGGACCCTTTTTTGTTTGCACATTTATTTAAAATGACTCATTGATATAAAAGTATGATTGAAGATACAGAGGTCGTCGTCGTTACCTTTGAGTTACTGAGGTACGATGGCCACCTTATTCGTTGAAGTTATAGAGGTTTTGAATTTTAGGTACAAGAGGTTTTGACTCGTAACCCCTTACGAGGGAACACAAAATTTACGAATTTAATAGGGGTCATTACGTTGTCGAGGTTTAACTTATCAAGGTTCTATTGTATGTTTTAATATACCAAGGCGTATGCACATTGGCTCATATGGTATTGTGTGTATTATTAAGAACATCCCTGCAGTCAAAACACTTACCGCGGTTATTTGATAAGCGATAAGACAAATGACAACTGAGCTTAACATCAGTTGGTAGACGAGAGAAGGTCTGAACACCGAAGACGCTGTTCTTATTGCCCTAGAACAACAATTCATAGTAACTACAATATTATTCGCAGTAGTTCGCCCGCCCAAGGTTTATACTTGAGCTAAAAGTTATTTTATGAGGTACACAAAACAAGTTACAGCCAATAACTATAGAATTCAGCTACATAAGTAAATTCTTATAGGTAATTATTAATCTATCAGCTGAGTTGTGCCTAACTCAAATCATTTGTAGGTAGGTACTCAGAGATACTGAGAAAAAACGTAAAAATGTTTTTTTAGAAGTGTGTGTACTCGTATCATAAAGTCTGACACACTCGTAGATCCTAACTAAGGTTTCTCCTATATCGAGACATGTCATACAACACCCACTAACTCATAAACAACAGATCCAATTCGAACACAGATATTCAAAATTCGAATACCTATCCCGGCTGAAATCTAGAGTTAAAATTAGGCCCCAAATACTTTCGTATATCTGATTATCGGCCCATGAGTTAATATCAATAGCCAAATAAACAGTACGAATTTGTCTTAGTAGATTGAAGACGGTTAGGAATTTAGAGAGAGTTATACAATCGCAGGAAGCTACTCTAGGAAATAAAGAAGTTATACCGCGGGATGTGTTGCTCTATTGCATGCTTGAATCGGCCGATTTATTCAGCAGTATTTTATTTTATATTATAAAGACATGGAGAACCGTTCGTGCCGTAACGTAATCGAGTATATACCTGTAAACTGAAAGGTGCCAGTTGACAATTCTCTTAAGTCTTTTATTAAGCACCATCTGTACGGCCACTCTTCGAGGGTCTTTTCTAGGCAGCTTGGCAACAGACTCGTCTAAACCATCAAATAACACCTCGAAGTCTAATATAATCATATCCATTATGGTGTAGTAATGTAGGAGAAAGTGAAATAAAGTGTAGACGTATCCTGAAAGTCAACATTGATTACGAGTATGCGATACAAATCTATCAGCTGGTAATAATTGTAGATACCTTCCAATCTTTATGGCTATCAGCAAGTGGTATACAGAGTTATAGATTAGAAATGTACTTAATGAACAGGAAATGGATCAAAACAACATGACAAAACTATGGGGCTGCCTAAAAATTCTAACAAAAAACTGTCAACTGCTGCATAGATTATGTCGACGTCTGAAAAGCCTTTACTTGAAAGATCTATTTTTTTCTCGCATTTCGATATTTCGATTCGGTCTCATAGTGTAAGCAGTTAATTATGATGAGAATAGTAACAAATCTTTGACTTACTACACCCCTGATCGATAATTCTGTAGGTATAAGGTTTGCATGGTCATTAGTTATAGAAGCTATTGATGGGTTCACCTAAGCTAGAGTAGGTAACACAAGAAAGTTTCCGGAGACGAAATTTCAAATCAGTAGAACAGGAAAGTAATTCTTTTTCATGCCTGATGTCTTAGCATTTCTACAAATACTACCACTTGCACTAAGGGTAGTACTTCAAAATACTTTTTTCTTTTATTTCTTCTTTTTTATACTGGCACAGTTACAATTTAAATCGAATATGCTGAACCCACATTATCAGCAACATTACGATTAAACTTACCACCAAAGCACAAGACGAATGCAAAACAGTACATAACTTCAAGGGCAAAAAGCATTTCGTAATTGGGAGAGCGGTACGGGTCATCGGTAGGGAACCACAGAGGAAAGACTAGGGGCCGTGTTGTGTGCTCATTCTGAGTGGCCAGTAGACTTTGGTACATTAGCAAAACACATGGGTACAGTAGGAATGTGTTGCATATCCCTAGTATGAACATGAACCATCCGCAAAACAGTTTCCACACCAGTAACTGGCGTTCCACGAATGGTTTCCTGAAATGTACAAATACTTGGTACGAGTATTTATATCGACTCAAAGCAATAGATATGCAAATCAGTGAGAACTGATTTGCATATCTATTTCTCCTGTATATGAGGTGTACCTACCTATGCCATAGACCACCACGCCAGAGCTAGCAAATTGCGGGTTGGGGACTTATCAAATACAATGTTTCAAAAAAATATTCGAATCTGTCATGCGAACTCGGCGTTTTATTTGAGTTTTGGGCTAGGCAATTTGGCTTCTTCATCTATAAAAACTGAGTGAAAATAGCTCGTAAGTCAGAGTAATAGGCGCCATGGTCACTAGGTACTCCATGTTCCGTCAAGGCCAAGTTCCACCCTTTTTAATTTCTCTCATTCACTCATTACTGATACTACTGGTTGTTACGATTCGTAGCGCTAGCGGAGGTGTTAGATAGTTTTAAGAAAAAAATTTGGATAACCTGTATCTGGGTCCCAAGTTGCATATTTCCTCAAAATCCTGCTCCATTTCTTCGATTTGGTGCAAAATTCTGTCCCTGTTCATAAGGAAGCCTAAGTACACTGTCATGGTGGAACTGATTATGACCAGGTAGCAGAAGCCTTCGCAAGCTTCTGAGTAGTCGTCTGAGCTTATTCCGTGGTATATGTTCAGACCTTCAAACGCCCACCCAATGAACGTCGTGCCTATACTTGTAAAGGGGATGCAAAATCTGAAACAATCGAATCTCAACTAGAATTGTTGCCTTCCAATTACCTAATTAACTAGGCGCTTATTCCACTTTATTATTCCCCAAAGAAAATCCCCCGCACGGGGATTTTCCTTATCCGTTTGTATCTAACTCCGTCCGACTTTTGAAGACTTCTCAGGAACTTACATATTAAAGTAGGTCATGTCTGGGAGGAGATGAGAGAGAGTCGTAATTTTTTTAAATCCCAGTTAAAGTGGTGTCAGGACAACAGTAAACAAATTTTGATGGATATTCTCGCCTCACAGCATTCTGTCAATGTAGATGGACAGCATGGGCAGGAGATGAATACCAGGTTCGTGGCGAAGGATGTTAGAAAAATTATTAACTTGATGTCGCGGGGGAAGTCTCCTGGCCATGATAGTCTAAGTATTGAGCACCTCAAGCATGCTGGGGTTCATCTACGTAGACATCTTGCTATGTTCTATACTCAACTTTATAAATATTACTTAAACCTACCTGGAGACTTAAGACCTAAATATTCATGATAACCAATTTGTTTTCAAATCGGGACTGTCAACGGAGTCTGCTATTTTGTGTTTAAAGCAAACTGTCAAGTACTATACCGATAGGAGTACGCCGATATATGCGTGTTTTCTAGACCTATTGAGGGCATATGACTTGGTTTCTTATGACATCTTGTGGCAAAAAATGAATGACATTTTCCATGCCCGAAAAACTAGTCCACATCTTCAACTAAACCGAGTCAATGTCGTTCGATGGTCTGGTAAGCTATCTGAACCGTACAGACTGCAGTGCGGGATGAGGGGAATTTGACCTCACCGAGGCTCTTAAACCTGTACGTGAATGTCGTAATAGAGAAGCTCAGCAGGACAGGTGTCGGCTCATCAGCTCCCATATTGGCGGAATCTGTGTCAATAACATAAGTTATACTGATGACATTGTGCTGTTGAGCGCCTTTGTGTGTGGTTTATCTATTCTGATGAGAATATGTGAACGTTACGTGCTCTGTCATGGTCCATCTTACAATGTTAAGAAAAGTTAATGCATGGTTTTTCAGACCGGCGGTCGCAAGTGCCCAGATATTGTCCCACCTAAATGGGACAGAATTTAACAGGGTACAAGATTTTAAGTATCTTGTTCACTTGGTGACTGCCGATCTAAGAGATGATGCAGATATTGAGAGGGAGCGAAGGGCGTTGTCTGTGAGGGCTAATATGATTGCCCGCAAGTTTACTGGCTGTTCGGGGGAGTACAAATTGCTCTAAAAAGAGTCACCTTGACTCTTTTTAGAGCAATTTGTACTTCACTCTACGAAAGCGGTATGTAGGTGTCATATTCGCAGATACAGTATAGAGCCCTCCGCATGCATTACTATAAAGTATTTAGGGTGTTGATGGCGTTGCCCCGGTACTGCAGCGCGTCGGAGATGTTCGCCGTTTCGGAAGTTGATTGTTTCTGCACCACAATAAGGAAACGGTGCACATCCCTTTATCGCGGGTTTCGGGTCAACTCTAACATAACCCTAAGTGCATTTACTAGATTTGACTGTCAGTATGTGAATCATTGCTGAATGCTTCACAAACTGACAAACAAGCAATTAAATAAGAATATTAACATTTAATTTTAATCATATTTTATTTTATCTCGCGATGTTATGCCTGACTGACTATCTTATCTCTTTTTTGTTTGTAACTACAATATGATTATAATATCGAAATAAAAGACTTGCATTGAATTGAATATTTTGTTTAAAGGTGCTGCCCGATTTAAAGAGGTCAGGGGTCATATTTACCAAGAAAAATATTTTGACAAAATGAGTAATGTTTAAGAAGTGATAAAACATGAGTGTAGGCGCATAAGTAAGGATTTCGGAGAAATGCTCTTGAACGGGATTAAATCAGGGGTCAAAATTTTAGGAAAATATTGCTAAGAATATAACCTAAATATTTTGAATTAAATCTTTAGTGACGAAGTTCTAAACTAACTGGTCACATGTATAAGTACTACAGAAAAAAATAGTACAATAAATTTAGGCATAGTACGAGTACTTATAGGAAGGCATGTAAACGCATACTAAGTAAGGACTTTACAAAAATACGCACTTCAAAGGAATGTTCCCCAATTTTCTAAACTTACAGGTCAAGGGTCACATATGGGCACCACAAAAAAAAAACAAATGAGGGCATTTAGACGCATAGAGATATTTTTAAATTTAAAATACACTTCATATGGTTCATTGAGTCGCGCGCTGTGCCGCACGGTGAGTGCACGCGTTAACGTTTGTGTTTATTATACTTGCATAGCGTTTATCGACGAGCGTACAAGTTTATGGCCGAGATCTTCGGATCTCGGGCCGACTGTGTAATGAGTGAAGCAGACGATATTGAAATTGGGATGTCGGGGCCGCAGAGGTTGTACGATATACTTGGAGAAGGAGAAACAATGGATTTTCCCGCGTCGTCACCGGACTCAGTGATACTAGGCAGCGATAAGCCGCGCGCTGAAAAGAGACATTTAGAGGACGACGACGGCTTTAAATTGGTTCAACGCAAGACGAAAACAAACAAAAGAATTATTGAAAAAAATATTGATAAGTTTGAGGTCAGTGTTTCGTCGTATAATTTATTGCCGAAACAAATAGGGCAGGCGAAACTTCTGAAGGCGGAGAACATTGACGATCCTATCCAAATAAAATATAAAAGCCCCTACAGGATATTGATCTCGTTTAGACAAAAACAGGCTGCCGAAAACTTAATCAAAAACAAAAAAATGGCTGAACTTGGGTACCGATGCCATTTGACGAGTGAAGTAGGTATTTCTTATGGCTTGGTTAGAAACCTAGAATTGGATGTTGAAGAAGAAGAAATTTTAAAGTCATTCCGATGCGAACCACCGATTGTGTCAGTAAGGAGATTAAGGCGTTTGTCTGATAAGGGTGAGTGGGTAAAAAGCGAAACTGTGCGTTTTGGTTTCAAAGGACCCATTCCCCCAAATTACATAACTGGATATGACTGCAGATTCAAAGTCGATTTATATATTTACCCCGTAACACAGTGTAGTGCCTGCTGGAAATTCGGCCACGCGACCCGAATATGCCCCTATAATCCTAAAAGTTTCTGTCCAAAATGTGGAGCAGGTCATGCGAACTGTGAAACTACAGTATACCGCTGTGTGAATTGCAAAGGAAATCATATGGCACTGGACAAAGCTTGCCCTATATACAAAAAAGAAAGACTAATACGCTCAGTTATGTCTCAGCAAAATTGTACATATCAAATTGCTCTGTCTAAAGTCAACTATGAGAGGCGCAATATAGGGACACCAGAAGCATCATGTAGCAGAATAAGTGAAGCGTATGCTCAGCAAAATAGTAAAATGAATAAGAAGGAAGGTAAAATGACATATAGCCAAAGTTTAGGCGCAAAACTGACTGAAACTGATCAACAGGATAGTAAAGACGAGGATAATGAGACTAGCGAATATACTGAGGATAGCGTGATAGAAGTAGGACAAGGAAAACGTAGAAAAATTATCACGAAGAAAGGTCAAAAAAGGAAATTTAAAAACATACGAATTGAGAAAGGACAGTCGAAGAAAAACGTACAATCAAGTCAAAAATCAAAAGAAGAGTTGACAGGCGAAAGAATAGGTACATTCATTGGCATATTACATAAAATAAAAGATATAGTATTTTCCTTAAACAGTTTTGAAGAAAAAGCAACAGGTGCTAAAATTAGTGTTCGACGAACTGGTAACGTTGATTGTGAACTTAACATGTAGTGGGGAAGTATTTAAGAAACTAGTCGGTCTCATCTATAATGGATAGACACAACTATAATGTAAACGATACTTCGGTGTTGGACTCGGCTTCCTTTCGGCAATGTGTAAACGTTGCTCAATGGAATGCCCAGAGTCTGACATCAAACAAAAGACTGGACCTTGAATTATTTTTGACTCAAGAAAAGATAGGCATATGCATAGTTAGTGAAACGTGGTTCACGGATAGTGATAATAGTATTAAAATTAGCAACTATAATATTTTTAGGAAAGATAGACAAGATTCTTGGGGCGGGGTTGCTATCATAATACACAAATCAATTAAAGCCGAAAATATGACATTTGAAGTAAATAATTTAGGAATCGAGATTTTGTGTGTTAAGATTCTTAATTGTAAATATCTAGAATACATAGTATCGCTGTATTGTACTTCTCCGATTAGAACTACACAATGTGACTGGGAAGACGTATTTTCAAAATTTTCAAGTAAGACTATTATAGCTGGTGATTTTAATGCTCACCATACCAATTGGTCAAGTAAAATAGACAACCGGGGTCAAAAAGTTCTTGATGCATCATTAGAACATAATTTTGTAACTCTTAATACCGGAGAACACACTAGAGTCAAATTAGTTAGCGGGAGGTTACAACAGACTTCTCCAGATATCACTTTTGTTACCACTGATATTGCAATTTACTTTAAATGGCTAGTCACAAGAGAAAATCTGGGTAGCGATCATCTTATTATTAAATTTTCAATGCTTTTTAGTAGCGGTCGTACATACTTTGAACGCCGCAATCTTAAATTAGCCAACTGGAAATTATATGAAGAGACAGTAGAAAAAAATATCGATAACATAAGAATAGATAAAGATAACTTCCAAAATAATTATAAAATCTTCATTGATAAACTAAATAATGCAGCAAAGAAAGCTATACCTTTAGTCAAAGTTAGTACTGACCCTACCCAAAAATTTAAACCTAAGGCGTATTGGACTCCGGAGTTATCAAAATCAATTGCGGAACGACGATTAGCGTTAAAACTATTCAGGCGTAATCCTACACCAAATAACTTGACCACTCTTAATACGAAAATTGCAGAAGCACAGCGTATTCATAGGCAAGCACGCGCCAAGAGTTGGCAACAGTTTTGTTGTGGAATTAACGAAACATTAAATTCATCAGATATGTGGCGTCGTATGCGATGGATAAAAGGGCTTAGGCAAAATTATATATTACCTTCCAGAGATAATAAAGTTGAACTTTTACACAGTTTAGCACCAGACTATGTCCAATTTGAAATGCCACCGCTTAGATCTAATAACGTTAAAATTGATAGCGACATAACATTACAAGAGCTACATAATTGTCTTAAAAAGAAAGACACTGCGCCAGGAGCAGATCTTATTACCTATTCAATGATCTATCATTTACCCCCATCGGGCATGCTACTATTACTCGATATATATAATACGATATTTAGGTATTCCATGGTACCTGATAAATGGCGCGAAATCCAAGTAGTGGCCATACCTAAGCAAAATAGTAGAACGAATGAATCGCCTAAATATAGACCTATCTCCTTAATGTCCTGTATGTGTAAAATATTTCATAGCATATTATGTAAAAGATTGGAATGGTTTGTCGAATCAAATAATATTTTGTCCTCTATTACAAGTGGATTTAGAAAACGTCAATCTTGTATAGACTGTATAGTACGTTTAGTTTCAGACATCCAAATAGGTTTCTCCAAGAATATGAACACAGTAGCAGTATTTCTAGATATACAAAACGCTTACAATGAAGTTCATCCACATACACTTGTATCAATTTTAGACAGTTTGAACGTTGGATCGCGGTTGTGTAGCTATCTATGGAGTTTTCTAAGCCAGAGATGTGTGGAAATTCAGGATAATGCAAGTTGTGACTTATTATCTAGGTGGACTGGAAGAGGATTAGCTCAAGGTGACCCTTTGTCTCCTCTTCTATTTAATATATTAACACACAAACTGAGTAGTGGTCTATCAAATGTGCATGTACTGCAGTACGCAGATGATTTTGTATTTTATACCCAAGACTCGGATAACAACCTCAGTATTTTGTTAATACAACTTACGTTGAATTCTATGGTATATAGGCTGGATATTTTGGGATTGCAACCATCTGTTACCAAAACCAAATGGTGTTTATTTCAAAGAGGCAGAAAAAGCCCCTCGGCAGGTATTAAATTAAATAATTTCGAAATAGAACGTGTTGAAAATTTTAAGTACTTAGGTGTGTGGTTAGACAAAAATTTGTTATGGAACCGTCATATTAATGAAATCAAAATAAAGACTGTCAAACTCATTAATATGCTAAAAATACTTGCAGGAGCATCGTGGGGCTTACATCCCAAACACCTACGCCGATTGTACATAGCTTTGATTCGAAGTAGGATAGATTTTAGCAGTTTCATATATGACACTGCTGCAAAAATACATTTAACCAAACTCGATAGAGTTCAAAATGCTGCGATGAGAGTAGTTGGAGGTTTCATTCGTACAACACCTATACATGTTATGGAATGCGAGCTATGTATTCAGCCGCTGCAACTAAGGCGTAAATATTTAGCTGCTAAATACTGCTTAAAAGTGAAATCGCTATCAGAGAAGTTAACTATTTCTATATTCAATAATTTAGCAAATCTTGTTGAGATAAGATACTGGCAAAATAAGAAGAAACCATTGCTCATATCAATGTATAACGAAATCAAAACTGAAACTGTCAATTGTAGTAATCTATTGAATATGTTCACATTGGATACTTGGGTGTCCAATATTGATATGAATTTTATTAAAACTGAAGTGCAAGGAATAGTGCAAGCAAAAAAACATTGTGATTCAGTGATACTTAGAAGTGAAACATTAATTATGTTAGATAGTAATTACCATGGGTACCACAAGATATATACAGATGGTTCAAAAACAAACGACGGCTGCGGAGCGGCCTTTTACGATCCCAGTCGTAATGTGAAAGAAAAATTTAGAATGGTATCTCAAACAAACTGTATAATGACGGTGGAAATGTTTGCAGTCTCAGAGGCCTTGTCCTATATTATAGCCACTTCGAGTATTAATCAAGTCGTAATTTTAACCGACAGTCGAAGTACCCTACAGCATATTGCTCGATGCGCTTCCGGTGCGAGAAGTGCCAATGAAGCTTATGCAATTATTAAAAAAGTTATGTTTCTTATGCAGAGGGGCGTAGATCTGAGACTGCAATACATTCCAGCATACGTAGGTATCCGAGGAAATGAAGTTGCAGATCGATTGGCTAAAGAAGCGGTTTTAGAAGGAGCCGAAGTATTCATTTTCCCAGAACAAACAGAAATCCTTATAAAATATAAATATAAAATTTATGAGAAGTGGAAAGACACGTATAACAGCATCAGTACTGAAAAAGGCGTATGGTATCGAACCCTGCAATCTGCACCACCTCGAATACCTTGGTGTGCAGAAACTAATTTAAGTAGATGTCTAATAGTAATAGCGCATAGGCTTCGTTCTGGCCACATGCCGCTTAACAGCTTTGATTACCTTATGGGTAGGTCGGAATCTCCGGCTTGCTCTTATTGCGGGACACTGGAAGATGTACATCATCTTCTAGTCGAGTGTCGGCGGAGCGAAGCTATGAGAAATCATATGCTGAGCGAGTATGGTGTTAGTCCGCGAGACCTTGGAATGTTCCAGGGAGTTCTAGCTGCACCGACGTGTGATGCAGCGAAAGATCTATTTTCAATGGTGTCATCCGTGCTCGCTCGGCGTAAAGACGATAATCTTTCGTAGTTTTAAGATTGCATGTACCTAGTATTGTATATAATTGTGGAATAACAGGGCTGGCGTAATCGCTAAGCGATTAAAGCCCTATTAAAAATTAAGAATAAAAAAAAAAAAATGGTTCATTTATAATGAAATTTAGTTTGGAGGTAGCTTACATCCAGGATTAACGCATTATGTGTTATATGTTGTATAATTTTGTTGATAACATAAGATTCTACACATGCTACTTTTTATCCCGAAATACTATTCGCTTCCTATGTGACAACAGTAAGATAACAACAAACTTCATTTTATTACCGAGTGAGAAAGAAGTACTTCTTGTATTACAATTAATACAAAGTCATCCAAAAAACTTAAGAGTTCCTTTGTAATAAAAAAAATAAAAAAAAACCTAAATATTGTATTTACAATATTGCATAAAACTATATTTTGTAAGAATAAAACTCTTGTATTTAATTTTTTTGTATGTCTGCAATAAAGAATTGATCTATCTATCTAGAACAGAAAAAAATTCGAACGTGGACGAAACGAAGCGGGTAACGTGGACGATAGCCACTAAAAAGTGATTTATTTCAGGAAATGCAGGTCACCTCAACTGCTAATGATAATCACCCTAAGTTATCTGTTAGAATCTAAAAGATTTAACAAAACTAAAGTATCCACCTAGATCTATTAGTTAGATCTACTTACCTACATCAATTCCGTAGGTGCTTACCTCAAATATGAATCTCTATTGACAAAAAATATCCCTTGAGCCGCAAGTGTTCCGTATAATTGCGGGTGAAAATTTGCTAGACTGATATCAGGACGCCCGAAATCATAACTACTTTTTAAAACAAAGTTTCGAATATTAGCGTACGCCATTTTCCTCGCGCTGTGATTCTTTAGAGTGATACTTAGAGAAAGGCCTGCCTAGATAAACGAGTCTATACTCGTCTTATTATAGGTAGGTAGTTATAGGTTCGGACTAATGATGAAAAGTACTAATGATGCCCCATACCAGACCTAATTATTTTCAACTACGATCCATAATTTGCGTCTTATTAAAAAAATGTGTCTATGCGCTTTCCAAGCCTAGCATGTATGATGGTAATTGTTATTCTACTAATGAACCTAGTAGTTATGTAATCAGCAGTCACTATCAACCCCGATCGTACATAATTACAAAATCACGAGCTTATTATACGAAACTCAACGTAAAAGTGCAGCATTTAAGGTGTAGGCTAAAAAGGTAAGGTATAGTAATTATACTTACTTACCTAGTAGTTATAAGTAAAATTTAATTTTGAATAACGCCCGATATTTCTTGTATCTACCATCTTGGATTTGATATTATCATAATGCGTAGAATTGTAGTACTAGTCAAGCCCTTTCATTTAATACCCATAAAGAGGGAATTGTAATAATTTGTACTTCACCATTTTGTGGCGGCGGCCATTTTGGACTGATTTTCATCAAATATAGCTAAGAACACTAGCGACAAATACACTCTTCGTACAAATAAATCAAAATCGGTGCATCCGTTTGAGAGCTACGATACCACACACAGACAGACAGGAAATTAAATTATGAAATGTCAAAATAAAATCAATAATTTGTTAATTCAATTAATAATATCAGTCAATATTTAATTATAACATGTTAAAATTATTTTTTCTATGTTCGTTTAGGAATCCATCAACTGTGTAATATGCTTGAAATATTAATATATCGTCTTCACACTTTATATCGGCTGATAACTTATTATAAACTTTAATCGACATAGGTAATGTACTAGAAGCGTGCATTTCTTATCGGCACCTATAAGTCAATAAACGGTCTCCATGATGAAGATTAAAGTTAGTGTCGTCTCGTGTTCTATATAGATAAAGGTTATTCCGAAGAAACTTACAAATTTCCAGGATATATGTAAATACATGGCATGGTCGATATTTTGTATTTCACAAAGTATGATCTACAACTGTCTGTTTGTTGTATGTTAGCTAGAATCTGGATGAGATTTTTTTTTTCATGATAAAGAAGTCACTCGCGAAAGTGCTATAACCCCATAATATGATTCCTTAACTGAACCTCGAATGGGTGTTTGCATAACACGTGTATGTAGCAATTGTTGTTTTTATTTTTGTAGTCTTTTTTATTTCCCGTTGGGAGTATGTAAGATAGTTAAGTTTGGACTTAGTTTTAATAAGATGAGACATTCAGTTTATGTTTGTATCTATGTTTGATCCCAAAAAAGTAGCATTTTTATCAATTTTGTCCAGTAGTTTTTAATTTAATTCGTTACTTACAAAAATACAAGTCTTTCTTCTTTACAATATTAGTGTAGGTTAGCCAGGTAATAAATACTTTGGCTCCTAGTTGATAAAAGCATTGCATACGCAAGCACCCGTAAGTACTTACATTAAATGTCATTGCATTTATGACCGTTTTCGATAATTGCTAATCTGCCGACTATTTTGATAAAAAAAATAAAACGTGCCTGTAATGTTGCCGGTAAGTACCTAAATTTGTTTATTAGGTTATCCCTTAATTACTATTATTGACGGATCGAGTGAAGCGTATCTACTGCGACCCTTTAAGATTTTAAGTTTTTTATATAGTTATATTTTATTTCTGATCCGTTTTTTACCTGGAGAAATGCTCCACCACGGAGAAGCAGATCAGTTATGTGGGACTTTTACCCACTAAAACTCCACGGTATCACTGTCTGCCAATAACTGGACACGGGAACGCTGTTGCACTCATCCACCACAGCTATCCGTTGCCGGAACCATCCCCCGTTGCGGTACGCCAGACACATGACGCACCACAACCAGCTCGAGGACCATACCACCATGACGGGTCATCATCAGTGGCCCCGCCGCCTGCCACTTCGGCCACAGCAGGTCATGCGGCCCCACCACATCACCATCAAACGGTAGTGGCCCCGTCGAGACTGCGAAAGGTAGGGAGCGCGGTGCACCTCAATACCGACAGTTCTCTCCCGCCACGGCCCAATCCATCCTCGTTATTACCTTAAAGCATGTAAATATGAAAATTTTGAAAAAATACCTAAATTTGTTGTAGCAGTCGTCTCGAATGAATGAAAGGCCTTGACTAGTAGAATACTATACCTTATGATAATTTCAAATCCAAGATGGCGGCCACATAAATTGTCGCGGCTTTTCAAAATTTTCGATATTACTTGTTTTTCTGCTTTTTTGAAGTTTTGATGTTCATGTCAACACACGCTTCGCCTACGTTAGAGTTAAATTAAGGTATGTCTGGTAAGGCATCAAATTAAGAAGACAATTTGATTCTAAGGTAGGATACCAATATTTTTGCCTATTTTCCAAAAAGATAGCGTTAGGTACTCAATTGTTTGATTTGTGTTAGAATGTGTCTGATTTCTCTTAGAAACTGATCCGATTTAATGAAATATTTTTCGGAAGACGTACTTACCTACATATTTTCGCTGTGGTTCCATTAACATTTTTCTCAAAGTCCAGCCAGAGTTTTCGAAGTTTTATGAAAACTGTAAAGATTGTATCCAAATGACCGAAGTTGTATTTGAGACTACGTACGTAGGGATACAAAAGTCAGGACCGGAAAGACTGACTGTAAGTAATAGCAGGAACTTCAAATATGTAACTGACACAATTTCATAAGCGATTTGCTTGTGAAATTGTGTCAGTTGTGAAAGCTTGTCCCGTTAATACAGGACAAATTGAACACAAAATACTAAGAGAAGAAAATCGAATTTTAAACTTTCATATGTTGCATTATTGAATACATTCATGCCGAGCCTAACCTAAGCTTTGAGTTTTTATTTCATAAATAATTGGGGCGAAAAGTCCGCCCGTCAAAAGGCCAACGTCATCGTAGCACAATTCATATAGCACACTGCGCCTAGAATTCGTAAAAGAAAAGCTGTTAATTACATTTTCCTGAAGCAGCTCTGGCTAAAGCTGTATGTACTCGTATGAAGTACAAGTAAACAGTACCATGTTTACATAATAATAATTCACAATCACTTCATTATCGTTTTTCGTCCGTGAGTAGGTATCGATACTGTAGAATATAACCGTTTATTATAGCTAATTATGTTTATTATATACGTACTAAGTGTCGTTTATTAATCACTGTTGTCACTTGAGTATCGGACACTCGCATATTCAGTCACTTTGCAACAATGATAGCAGCTCTAGCAGTAATATTATTAGTGCCCATTTTGTTAGTGCATCTTTATAAGAATGCTTTTAAGAGACCTCCTAATTTTCCACCGGGTAAGTTGATATATTTAAGACAGCTATAGACCGCAAAATTGTCCATAAAATAAGATATAGCTAATTTCTACCTTTTAATGTTGTTCAATTCCTGTTTTTTTTCCACATAGCTAACACATTATTTACCGTTTTATTTTTCTGTCTTTTATATCACTAAGAGTATAAAGTTACAACCTTCCTAAGCAGTCATATTTTTGCGCTGATACGATGTTCATTAAAAGCCTTTACTATGCAGAATTCAATAACTTTTTTTCAAAATAATAAAACGTGTAGGCCTAAAATACATCATAGTGAAGCGATTGACACCAATAACAAAAAAATACGTTATAATTAAGGGAGCGAAAAGAGGTAAGCCGCGGAACGGAAATCCTATCAGAAACACGAAAACAGTGATGGGTTGGGTTGGTGATCCTCTTTAGTGATAACGCCAGCTACTTCCAAACTTACTCTAGAAATTTCTCTATGTTTTTATTTCACTGAAGTTTTTTCTTTGTTACTATAAAGTGCATTATTGATCACCACCTCGGTTTTGGACTGTATCTAAAAAATAAATTCGAAAATTAGGTAATGGTGTCCTAAGTACGAGTATAGCGATGATGCAAATTTAGCCTAGGCGGAGTCGCAGATTCAGAATGCTCCCTAATTCTAACCCGCATTATTTTGCTACATATAGTTGCATGCATTTTTGGCTTTAATCCACTCTAGTCCCATTAGGATTTGTTGTATGGGATAATTGGCACTACTTTTAAGACTGGCTGCTTGACTCCAATAATTCTTGCTAATTCTTGCTAGAGCTGCCTTACGAACAACGCGTGATATTTTTTTTCTTATCTGCATTCGATTTGGACAAAATCATATTTGCAAAACTTGCTATTTAAACTTAGATCTGATACAATATCTACCGATTTGATAAAACGGAATATTCTGTTGTTGACAGGTCCACCATCCTTGCCTGTTTACGGCGCATTTTGGATTGTCCTAGCGGTGGCACACAACAACTTATCTCTCTCTTTTAAAAGACTCGGTCAATTTTACAAGACAAAAGTTGTGGGGATGTTTCTGGGCCCTGTACCTGTTGTGATACTCAACGATCCTGCTGATATCAAGGAAATGCTGCACAGAGAGGAGTTTGATGGTCGCATGGACATTATCCTTTTCAGACTTAGATCCTACTGGAAGAAGCTGGGTGAGTAAGCATAGTTTTATAGCTTTACAGGATTTGTTGCATTGCAATTTCATATTTTGAATCGTCTGAAACCGTTGCGCGTTAGCTAATTTCACTCCAACGACTGTTTATGTTCTCATAAAACTCGTTCCAATGGATAAAATAGCTATTGTCTACCTTCGAGAAATATTATTATTTATAAGTCGGACACACTTCTAAACAGAGAGGTTATTCCAATGATAAAATATTACAACCCTTGCCATTTGGGTTATTCTATGAAAGGACGATGCGACCTTAGTAATACAAGTATGTAGTGCGTTTGCCTAGATAAAACCGATTCACTTGTGACTCGAAGAGACCGAGATTATAGCTATAGGGAAATAGAGAACTTGGCAGCGAATTCCACAATCTGGCAGTTTCCAACGCTTCAAGCTAATATTTAGCTGGTACATTGCTAATCCATCCATCCCAAAGATGCGAGCAGTCCTCCATACACGATTGACAATTTCACTATCTCGCAATTTGCTTCGAGAGAGGTATTGAGATTTAATGTATCACGTACGTCAATGAGGCGAGGCGATTGTTGATGAGTTGAAGATCAATTTAAGAGTTAATATTGTGAACTATAACGGTCATACATACTTAAAGCTAACGTAATTTTTATGACACAGGCATATTCTTCACTGATGGGTACTTCTGGCACGTGCAAAGAAGATTCTCCCTTCGCTATCTCAGAGATTTCGGTTTTGGGAGGCGTTGTGAAAGCTTGGAACAGGTGATCGCCGAAGAGATCAAAGAAATGATCGATATGAGAGTCAGCGGGCCGCGATATCCAGCTGAGAAAGTAAGTTAATGGATAATACTTGTAGAGCAATTGTTATACAGATGAAACTCTTCTATTGAAAGATGTTTGGCTTATTTGTTCTGTGCTTTTCTGTACAGGAGCTGGTAAAAGGAGAACTGATCTACCTTCCGTTTTACTTCGCTGTACCTTTCATAAATGGAATCGTGCACGTGCTTTCGCGCATGACCGTGCCAAGGAAAGATTATGAGGTAAATTGAACTAAATTCATTTTATCTATAGATCCGTTATCTTCGATAAAATGAAGCTAGTTTAAGACATGAGAAAGGAGAAAAAAATTAATTTAAATGAAATCCCCTGCTTTAAAAGGATGAATGAAAAGAAATTAAGGTAAAGAATGATATACAATTTTGCATTTACAGTAACTTTCTTCAAAAAACATACAATGCTTATATTTTCAGATTAATATTAAAGTGTCGACTGTTTTGTTGAATCTCTACTTCTTCCAAAATTCGTAAAATAGAATGCAGATAGCATACAGCCTTGTACAACAACAAACATCCATGAGAATTAAGGTGATTCTCTAAATGTAAATCTAAGTCCTTGTTAGACTAGGTTCAATTTTGTTTGTCAGATTCTATGGGAGCTGGCGCGAGGCACTCTTCTCTTCCAGCGTAACTCCACGGACCTCGGTGGTGCATTATCACTAACTCCGTGGCTTAAGGACGTATTACCTAATTATAGCGGCTACAACGCCTTGAGGAAAGGCAACCAGGCTTTGCTTGATTTCTTTACAGTAAGTCATTTCATTAATTACTTTATATGTTTGAACTTTTTAATTACTAAATTTCTCAATAATCCTGGGAAATTCAAGATTTAGCCAGTTCAACATATTGAAAATTCAACATTTCAACAAATTCAACATTTTGTCACTTCAATATTTTAGGATTCAACGTTTTTATGTTTTCTACTTTATAAGAATTCAACATTTTGGCAAATTCAACCTTCTGGACCTGAAGGGTCCTTAGGACGAATGATAGTATAAACAAAATGGAAGGCCAGTGTATTTCAGACTAGGCATGCTCCATCTAGGGCTACAGTATCGCTGATTTCCTTGGTCGTGCGAACTTGTGGTCAAATTCCTAGCTGTGTAGGATAAAAAAGGCAAGTCACACAGTAAGTTATGCAGTTTTTTAAGCACGTCACTTGTGATGTAGACTCCGAGGAACCACCTGTAGCGAACGCAATCGCTCATCCTGTCGTGCGCAGCTCTATTCCAAAATCAATTAATGTAATCAAAAAAGTATGTATACTTTGGCTAAAGTAGAGAGCATTTAATTGCTTTACTATTAATTAACCAGGTGTAGCGGATCATGACAACGCTGCCTAAAGTGAACGACTAATAAAATTTCATATAGTTTAGTTGATCAGAAGCCCGCAAAGGACATCGGGTAGTTTTCTGTGTTGCATCCTCTTAGAACTAATATTGATGTAACGAAAATCTTTTAAATTTCTGTACAATGAAAGATATCAAAAGTAGGAGTAAATCGTAAAAAACATTAAAAGAAAATGTTTTCGCCTAGGTATAGACAATATCATTTTTTCGCTACGCGTTTTCGCATTTTGGTAAGTACCGCAATCGATACGTCAAAGGTATTAATAATTTTAATCAACGCCAATTAGCATAATATGATCGTAATCATGTATGATTGCAATCTTTTTTTATCAGTATTTAGTACAATAGGTATTTATTTGCTATATTAATCTCGTGTCATAGCGGGGCCGGCGGCAGGGGTAATTTCTAGGGGCACATCGAATTTGACACTGAGGCGAGACCTATCTATCTTTCTAAAGATATAAGCGCAAAAAGTAGCTCATATACAGTGTAGACATGAAGCCTAAAACGTTACTCGTCATTTTTGGGAACTTCTATAAAAAAGCCCGTACCGGTAGTTGTTGGGAACGATACTCTCGAAGTTGTAGATCACTATAGCTACCTCGGACAGATTGTGCAGTTAAGCAGATCCAACTTCGACAAAGAGGTCGCCCTAAGAATCTAACTCGGATGGGCAGCGTTTGGGAAATTACGTCATATCTTCTCGTCGAAAATCCCGCAGTGCCTGAAGACAAGGGTCTTCAACCAATGTGTGTTGCCAGTGATGACATATGGCACAGAGATGTGGTTGTTGGCTTGCTAGATAAGCTCAAAGTTGCTCAGCGTTTAATGGAAAGAACTATGTTGGGCATGTCTTTGCGTGATAAAATCCTTAATGAGGATATTCGCCGAAGAACCGGAGTTGCTGACATAGCTCGTAGAATTTGCAAGCTGAAGTGGCAATGGGCTGACCACATCGCTCGAAGAACCGATAACCGATGGGAAAGAAAGGTTCTTGAGTGACGACTACGAATCGGAAAACCCAGCGTGGGTAGGCATAACACTAGGTTGACCGACGTCATAGTAAAAGTCACATGTAACCATTGGATGCAATTTGCAGCTTGTCGTTCGAAATGGCGTTCTAAGGGCAGGCCTATGTTCAGCTGTGGACGTCTTCTGGCTGATGATGATGATGAAGATAAAAAGCTATCTAGATAATATATATAATAAAAATAAAGTCTACTAATATTTCTGTTTTTGCCGACTTCCCAAAAAAAAGAAGGTATGTATACTTAATTCGACTGGTATGAGAGAGCTGGATAGTATTGAAAAAAATTTTTTTTTCTTTAAAAGTTTATATTGTTTTTTGGTTTAAAGTTCTCTAGTCGTCCCATATAAGTTTTATCAAAATCGGTCCATAGGTTTGATTTCTACATCGAATGATCTGTAAAAGTTGTATCGGCACGCGGCGCCTGCCGTAATAGAAGTTGGTAATCACTTAAAAGACTTATTACTTATCGATAAGTATTTATTCAATAATTGGGCAATATCATTAAGGAAGAATCAGGCGAGTATCCCGCTCCGAACTGTCCATGCCACATGCTCCCGGATCACGGATCGCAGGAATTGGCGATCCATTTTGGATCGTCTGGTGTGTTTATGGGATCCAGGTGATAAAAAGTACACCAAATCGTAAATATTTAAGAAGAATGTAGGTTGTTGCTGCCACAGCAAATAAACGTCGTTTAAATAAATAAACGAGCGACCGAAAGTTCAACTGTGCTATATTTAGGCGGATCATTGTGGATCGGTTGGAACGACGCGGCGGGATCGCAAGAAAAGGTAAGTTCGTCAGACGACACGATCCATGATCCAAATGGATGCCTGCCTCCTGCCGCCCGCGATCGGAGCGCGTTGGATCGTCTGGTGTGGATCCAGCTAGTCACTGCAAAGCGGCCAGCGTAAGACTAAGACCTGAATTTTAGTTTGCTCGAATGTTGTATGAAATGCCATATAACTGGCAGCAGCAGCAGCGAGCAGATATTTGCTTAGATTGCGCACCAAAATGGAGGTCTCAACGCTTAAGTCTCTGTAAAATATCTTTTAAACGCGACTTACTAGTGTACAGATAAAGAACACAAAAGTCAAATAATCCGCCCCGATCCGAAACCTGGCGCAAAGATGCCCATGATGCTAGCTGCGTTACCGCGCTGGCTAAATGGCTAAACTTTGCATCAGAAACGAGTCGAAACGGGAGTCACCACATCTTTTTTTATGCCGCGCTACCCAAGTTGCCCTTCTCTTAATATATATACTCTTACTGCCCATCTGTATACTCTTTATCTAATCTATTCTTGTATGCTCTAGAAAATGGTCCACGAAGTGATGTCAACACACGACGAATCGCACAACCGACATTTCCTTGACATGTACATCACGAAGATGAAGGAAGAACAACGACTGAAAGACAAAACTACGTATTCAGGTATTTATTATATTTAACCATTATTTAACCGACTTCGAAAAAAAAAGTCCATCGAAGAAAGGTTCGTCGGAATCCTTTTTTAACCTCTGATGCAAAAAAGATGCGGTGTTATTAAAGTACTTACCTATGTCACCCGATTTCTTCAGAGAAGACCGACACGATATCGAGGATTATTTTTTATATGAAGGGGCCTACCTAAACTTTCTAGGTGGTTCCTCTCTTTATACATTTTATGAAAATCAGCCCGTGAGTTTAGATTTATATCAAAGGAACAAAAAAATGCATTGGCGCCTGCCAAATTAATGTCGGTTGTTACCTTTTTACTTTGCACTTGTTGATAACATAAATTCAAGAGTACTCGTAGCACTCATTGTTTGCGTAAGAGCTATTGTTTTGGCATTAGGCGTATGTATCCTACCGGTTCAAACCCATATCGTTTTAGAGCTGGGCACGGGTCTCTCCTATGAAGGAAGTTTAGAATATAGCCAAATTGTGTGTAGGGTACCTACTTAACGAAAAAAATATTGACCTTCTCCGATATTGTAGGATAAGGAGGCCTGCTTAATGGACTGACAAGCGTTAGGTTTCGAATACTTATCAACTTTAGTACTCACAAAATGAAAAGGATGAATTCAAGGATAAATCGGTCTACTCCCATTTGTCCCCGAGCTTCTGTTCCCGGTTGAGATCGTTTCCGTTCCCCGAATGTTATGTTTGTATTTTTTTTAGATATCTGAAATTCATCAGTTTATTTCATGAACACAACACAATTACTTTTTCTCTGTCCAAATATGACCGCATACGATCAGTGTGTTTAACAGTGTCAAAATAAATTAAATTACTTATATATCTCCTTCAATTGCAATCTAAATTGCTGGCTAGTTGTTTATATCAGAGGTCACAACTGATTTGGAGTAATTATTACATATTATGATAAACGTTGTCATAGTCGTATATATGTGACTAGCCAGTCTTTGTTGTACCTACCTAGGGAATGTTGCCCTGCAATAACAGTATCTATTTAGGTCCTACTTTATAAATTATGTACTGTGTGAGCAATGTGTCTATATAGTACTGATAGTTTATACAGGCTCTAGTAGTTCGATGACACATCTGCATAACCTTAGACACAAAATAAACTCGTCTTGCGAACTTTACCTCTCGAACACAATAATTATGAGAGGAACTGTCTTGACTGATGTTTTTCATATATGAATTCTTGTTTAGGTTTCGGCAAATTTCTTATTTGATTTTTTTTCACACACGATCATAAATTCACCACGACGATAAATAAAAATAAAACTTTGCCTTTCTATATCGAGCTTTGTCAAGATTGGTTAAAACGCGGTATTCGAAAACCAACGAATGTTCAAAAAGGCATTCGCTTCGGTCGTTTGATCAATAACAGACTAGTCATCTTTTCCAAATTCCAGTGGACCAGCTAGTCCTGACCTGCACGGACTACATGTTTCCCGCGGCTTCTGCGGTACAAGCAGTCCTCACTATGTTAATCGAGCAGATGCTTCTGATGCCTGAAATACAAGACAAGATTCATGAAGAGATCGACCGCGTCGTCGGACGGGACCGCCTTCCTAATTTGGATGATAGGAAAGAGTAAGTTGAGACTAACTTATACTTCGTAATATGATTTAATCTTACACTAGCTGTCTGGGACCCATTCAGCGCAGACCTTTGTTTTTGTTGTTGTTGCTTGTTCGTGACAAGAACAAACAAGCATATACTCAGGCAAATGCCTAAGTATATGCTTTTCACCTACCAACCACTCTATTACCTATTTACACTCATAGCTCTCTACTAGAATTTTTCTTTGTCGAGAAGGTCATGCATCATTCACAAACTCATGCAGACAGAGAACAAATGTTAAAACTCATCGTTAAAAAACCTGCCTCGACCGGTAATTGAACCCGGAAGCGTCGGTTCTCAAAGCGAGACACACAGGGTTATCGGTTAGGAGTGTACTAAACTACGAGGTGGTCATAGAACTCATAATGATGAGCAACTTTCGCTATACCACCGATCCAAAAATTTCTAAATACTTAATCAGCTATTTTATAGAAAAAGTTTATAGGCGGTCATCTAACAGTATAAAAAAGAAAAAAACCGCGTTACATAAAAAAACGTGCCAACTAAATGAGTAAAACTGCTCTTCTGAAGTCGGTTAAAAATATTGCTAGTTTTACCATAACTGAATTACAATTCATATATACCGACCATAAATCAAAGCAAAAACACTAGGTCTAGTGTCTGATTGCTGCGTTAATATTATTTGGCTGCGTATAAAACGCTTTATTTTTTAGGGTTCCGTACCCAAAGGTTAAAAAGCAGACTATTACTACTTCGCTGTCCATCCGTCCGGCCGGCCGTCTGTATCTGTTAAACCGTTAAAAGTTGAAATTTTCATATATGATTTACATATTTCTGTAGCTGCTATAAAAACAAATACTAAAAACAGAATAAAATAAATATTTTACCATACAACCAAAGGTTTTTTCTTTGACATCTTTTGCTCGATATTGATAACGACAACGGTAGACGCTTGAAATATTCACAGAATATTAAGTATACATTAGTAATAAATAATAAAATCATTATTAAATCGATATTTCAGGGAGGCTCCCGCGTAAAACAAACGTGACTTTTGCCGTTTATTGCTTGCTATTACGAGTAATAACGACAATAAGTAGAAACTTGAGCTAATGTTAATAACTATATAAATGGTACGGCCCTTAGTGCACGAGTCAGACTCGCACTTCGCTGATTTTTATATTTCTGGTGTACTCGTGACTGCCTAGATTCCGGTTTTAGCAAAGTTTTTTTTATGACTGTCACCGGTTTGAGAGACATAAACTATACTTAATTTGAATAATTATTGGACTTCTGAACTTGGCGTGTTATTTCCTCATTTTTTTTTTAAATCTAGGCATTTTAGGCTTCGGTTTGAAAGTGTCAAGGTGAATTAGATGTCAATATATACATCTATAGGTATAATATATACATATATCTATAGGTATATGTATATACTCACGATATCGGTTAAGTTGTATGGGATGCAATTTTTTGTTATTATTCAAAATGTTGTTCTACTTACAATGTGTTAACTTTGATGGGTAGACTAACAACCCTTAAGTAATACTTATCACATCTTTCTGTTAAAAATGTTTAAGAAAAATAAACATAATAAATATACGCAAAAAGAGTTGTACTTAGTAGATATTAAAATCATACTAGCTGATTCCTGCACAGTTCGGTGTGCTGCAAACATTTAGAAATTTTGATATTTCACTGATGACCGTAAGCTATATGCTCCCGAGCTTTTGAATATTCAGTAAAATAAGTTTGCCGTTCCATATAAAGAAATCATTGACACGCAATCAAATGGAACAATTATTATTCTGCATTCTTCATAACAAAGTGTCAGTGTCAATAATTTAAGAGGTACTTGGTTAATAAATCTGTATGGAAAATGAGTGCTACCGATCTCAACTAATTAGGTATTCAAATATAAACAATAATTGATGCAACTTGCGTCAGCACTGTCTCTGCTTGTCACCTGAGTCGCTCGATTCGGTCTCCAGCAGCGCTGCTGATGATGCGGCTCCTAAAAACACCTAAAATACGCGACAATGGAGCCGAATTATTTTTTTGTCCCATTGCAGTGGAGACTATGGGCAGTTGGAGTAGTGAGGCAAAAAAATTTATTGGGAAGTTAGGACTTAGAATTAGTGAAAGATGTGGTGACTCCCGCTACGGCTCGTTTCTGGTGCAAAGGTTAGCCATCGCCATCCAGCGCGGTAAGGCAGCAAGCGTCATGGGCACCGATGCGCCAGGTTCGAATCGCGGCGGATTGTTTGACTTAATTTGTGATCAAATGTACTGTCTGACTTATTGAAATAAAATATTTGTATGGAAAATCAGTGATACCTTTCTCAACTAATTAGGTAAGATTACCGATCTCAACTTATTTAAATATAAATGAGACGGTATTGACAAATATCATTGAAACATTGATAACGCCATTAGCATTGATTGATTGACATTGTTGATAAGCTAATTTCTTAGTAATGGCTTAGAACTTGCTAGCCTGTTTATGTCTTATGTCTTCAAGCTATATGGCTCCATTAAAAAAATGAATCGAAAAATAATAATTGAAGGTCCAGCTAACAAAATTTCAAGAAAATTATTTTACTGTACCTACTACGAAAAAGGATAAAATTTCATTAGTTAATAACCAGTTATGAACAGAGAAAACAAAACCATTTTCGTATTTGGTTATGAAAACGGCAAGTACATTTCGTTATCATAACTGGTTATCAAGCAATACGAACGTCGATTAAATTGAGAAATGCGAACAGTGCATAGTGCGACTACGGTGCTATCGTCCAGGATATGCCACATCTTTTATCCTACCCGCTCTCCACTAAATTAACTCAGCAGGACCAGCAGGACCTCCGACTTTCCGACGAGATTCGAAAACTGCACCACCAATTACAAAGCTCGGAACGAAAACTCGAAGTTTTAAATGCAAATTATCTTATTGTATAGATCTAAATTCTTGTATAGATCTAAGATCTAGATAAAAAATTACTTAGGTTTTTATAATAAGCTTTGCGTAATTCGAGTTACTTAGTTTTCGAATCCGGTAGGAAACGCTACCTAAATCGGGCTGCTAAATAAAGCTACAGACTGCGCAATGGAAGTGGCAAGGTCCAGTCAAAAATATCAAAGCCTAAGTACGAGTACATACAATAAAAATACACAGAGACAATATAATATGAGCCATTAACATGATGAATAAGTGGAGAAGAACAGCCGCACATACAGTAGACAGACAGATGAAAGCATTTTAACCCAGGCTGAAAGGATAGATTACGGTATGTATAAACTGTAATATGTGCTAGTGAAACGTAGAAGCGTTGCTAACGCTAGTTCAATTATAGATTTAAACTCTGAGATATAAACAACTAAATATCTACTTGGGTAGATATCTACGAGCATATATGTGGCTCTGATGACTTGTGCAGGAAACTGAAGCTCCAATTATCATGCAGACCTAATTTTACTGGTCATGTGATTTACTTGATTTACATCCGTGCTAAAAAGTGATTGCTGTTATATTTTTGATAAGAAGTGGCACATATTTAATATACACATATATATGTATAATTGACAACATTTTATTTTTGCATAGTGATGGAAATTCTTGATGAAGAATGAGTAATGGAGAGTTCATATTAAAAATACCAGATACTTATATCTATTTTATTGAGAGTTATTTACAAAAAACTGATGAAAAAACTTCCCGTATTTGTGTTAAGACCGTCAGATGCCATCATTTAAAAATATTATTGTACCTGTCATCTGTGAACCAAATCAATATAAATAACATGGTGTTTTCCCGCGTTCGCTGAAAACATGGCGTCTTTGTCTGTGTATTTATTGTAAATCTAGTGGTGGATTATTAACCATTATTGTCTAGTTTATGTGCACAAGTGTGGGCAAGCGATATATAGACGGAATAACGTAGTGTTCGCGGGAAATCTCCATAGAAACCCTGGTAAAGTTTCTCTAAACCTTTTTACGAGGGTACATGATATAACTTTAACTTGACCCCGATGACTTATTACTTGATATTTGACTAAACTTTATATATTAATAACTCGAAAATTGATAAACTTGACGCTGTCAAATAATTAATTTTACCGGGCTTTTGACGAGAATAACATTATGCTGAACTTTTCTTATATTTTAAAAATATATCTAAAAACGTAATTATTACATTCTGGATAAAATGTAAAATATGAGTACGTTATTTTTCGTTTAACTTTCCAATATCGTAATAAAAATGGAGATGTCAAAAATTTGAAATGTTGATCGGACGTCACCGACGCCAGTGATATATATATGAATTATTTATGTAACTGGTAGCCAAACAAACGTACCTATCCCATGTGTAGTTTGGCCACAATTATGCGAGTTGTCAGTAGATACCGAAGATATTTAGGCTATAGCTAGGCTCTTAGATGCAAACTACAGTTTTTATCCAACTACGGCGAAGCCAAAACGAAGGGTAATAATATTTTTGCCAATCTATGTAGTTGCTTATGTTCGTTTCACAGTATTGCCATAACTACGAGTACTCAACCGATTTTAATGAATGAGGTGTCAAGTCAATAGACTCATATAATTAATGACTCGGGTGAAATTTTATCAAAATCTTATATGACGGAATTTGTACCTCTGACTCAGCTCAGATTTTATGTTACAAGGAATAAAAATAACTGATGTAAAAATTACGTGCTTGGTATCAAACTAAAACTTGGCAAGTGCATTTCAAATATTTATGTATATGATTATAATACTATGGTAAAATAGTTTGAAATGCGGTCGTACAGAGGCCCAAATCTGCTATTTGAATTGTTACTTAATTACAATTAAATTGCATTGCGTCATAAGGAACGTGGTGCAATCAAGTCTGTTTGAATCAATAAATCGGTCTCTAAGTATAGTTACCCATCCTTCTGATGAAATTTTATTATGATACCAACTCTAAATAAACTTTGACTTAAGTTTAGTGATACTTAAATCAGAGTTTATTTAATTTAATTAAAGACTTATTTATAAATATGATGATATCAATAAATATGTTGTAATAAAAGAGTTCTTGAAAATATGAAATCAAATGTCTAGTTCTCACGAATTCTATTAATAGTAAAAATAAGTAACTTTGTAGGTCAACAAGAATATTATGTTGCATTTATTAATTAATTGCAATATTAATTAACGTTGCACATATTTAGCGTATTTAGGTATTAATTAAAGCTACGCGTATTTCAGATCTTTGTTTTAAAAATAAGTTGCTAATACGAGTAGGTCAACTTGCTATAAGTAAACTACGATAAAATCTGACACAAAGATTGTTTCTGAATTAAATGTTTATCCACCGTAAGCTATGAAGGATACTATATTCTTCATTGCGTACGTTTCAACTCATAACGTCCATAACCGGGCTCGGGTGTCTTCTATGAAGGGTGTGTAGGCCATAGATAGATAGATAGATCAATTCTTTATTGCCGACATACAAAAAAAATATACAAGAGAAAAATTCTTACAAAATATAGTGCTACAAGTGGCGGCCTTATTGCTCAAAAGCAATCTCTTTCAGGCAACCTTAGGATGGAGACAATTGTGAAAAAATGAAATGGAATAGGACGGGGTATCCAATATAGAATATACTTAATACACAAAATGTTATAATCAGTACATACAGTTACTAAATAGCATAATGGCAAAATAAAACGAATAAGCAAGGTATACAATAATACATACAGCAGACAATTAATGATTACACAGATGACAAATAAAACTTTATCATCATATCCTTGAAGCTACTCAATGAATAGGCTTTTTTAATATCCAGAAATGTTTTGTAGTGCGTTGGCATCTTTTAGAGTAAAGTTTTCTGATGACCGAAGAGGCAAGGAGTGGGTATTAGGCAAATATGAGAAACACTCTTTTAAATATTGTGGTGTAGTGGGATTGAATAAGATGCCATAGTCCACCACGAAGGCCTAATCGCGAGTTCACTTATCTTCGAAAACTGTTAACTTCCTCCGATAAGCAGGTTTTCTCACGATGTTTTCCTTCACCTTTCTGCCAATAAGTAATCATAAGACTTTCGTTTCCAGAAAATTCCAGATATCTAAAAATACTAGGTATAACATCACTAATTATACCTACACCAAGTTTAGTTCAGATAAGTTGAAAAATACGACCTAACTAGCTTATAATTACATCTATACCTACTTGCAGATAAAAGCAAATATAAAAATAGCTCGAAAACCAGAAGCAGAGATGCTTTGCTAACTCTGTTAATTAATAAATGATTTGATTGATTCCAGTATGCCATATACTGAAGCGTGTCTTCGAGAGATGATGCGCTATGAAACCCTGGTGCCGCTCAGCGTGCCACATCGCGCCATGCAGGATACCAAGATCGGCGGATATGACATCATAGAGGTTTGCACACGTTGGTCTTGATAGCCTGGTAGGAGGATAATGCCACATTTTCACTTTCTTGTCGTAGATGGTTCTCTGTTTGTAGCGATGATAGTAGTGGTTAGTGGGGTCGATTGCCGTGCAAATGGTACGAGGTTCGATCCCACGATACATGCAACAAAAGCCTGAGCTACCGGTGAAGGTAAAAATCTTGAGGAAACCTTAGCATGGTGGTATGGCGTTTCCTATCGCTCCCCCAGCTAGTTGAAAAATCTATCGCCAAGCACATAACGTAGTGTTCCGGCAGACTTCCTTGAGAGTCAGTGTATTTCAGACTAGGCATGCTCCATGTAGGGCTACAGTATCGCTGACTTCCGTGGTCGGGCGAACTTGTGGTCAAATGCTGAGTAGGAAAAAGAAACTTATGTTAAAAGCTACTAAGATTGAAAGTAGGCGAAATCTTTATCCCCGTATATAGGAGTTAGAGTACGAGTATAGACGATCGAAAAGTAGTGTGCCTGCCACTTCTGAGCTTCGGTCTCTATTTTTTTGATTTAAGTATTACATATTGGTTCCAAATTTATTTCGTCTTGTAGGGTACAATGGTGAGTCCCAACTTTTCAATACTGCATATGGACAAGGACATCTGGGGCGACCCAGAGAACTTCCGCCCAGAGAGGTTCATTGAGAATGGAGAACTCAACGTTGCTAAGGATAAGTCGCTGCCGTTTGGAGCAGGTGAGATTTACTTATTGCTTTAAAATTATTATTATTTATTATCTAAAAGCTGTGCTGGTTTGAACATTAAACAGATCTGTTTTTTGTCCCTGACGCAAAAACGACGGAGTTTTATAAGTTTGACGTGAGTGGGTGTGTGTGTCTGTGGCATCGTAGCTCACGAACCGATCTGTCCAATATGGCTGGTGGCACAAAATGGCGTATTATATAATTTTTCACAACTCCCTCAATATAGGTATCAAATGAAAAGGCTCGACTAGTAGAATATATATACTAATTTCAAATCCAAGATAGGTAGCGCCATATCGGGGTTTATTAAAATTTTCAATTTTACTTATTATTTTAAAGTCGCGAGAGTTTTTTAAGCAAGCAAGCATATTAAAGATAGTTAGTATATTAAAATGCACTTCGTATAATTTTTTGGATTATTTTTGTCTCGCGCTTAGTGACGCTGTAGTGTGTAGAGGTCATTTCATGCCAATACCTTTGTCAATATGCGTCATAAAAGACTATAGAAAAGAACCTTAGGTGCAATGCTCATTAAGAGTAAACACTACCGCACGGTTTCCATACATAATCATACTTAGTTGTATTTATACAGAATAGCAGACAATCAGCCATAAATAACCTATATACATATTGTGTTACCTAGATGATAGATAATGTTGGCGACTGGCTGAAAAGGCTTTTGTTTTTGTACATCTTTAGAAAAGAATATTGTTCGTATTTCTGACATTGGCTGTCACATTTGTTTTTTTAAAGCATTGTAAAATAGTAGGATTTGTGTTTGGTTTATTATATCTTATATCTCCACAAGAACCGCCGTCATTCAATAATTATCGCATATAAACATTATACAGTCCACTACTATCGTTTACAGATTATATTTTATAGGTTAGGCTTGCCGCATTTCTTCCGATTTAAAATATGATCGCATCACGTCAGATTATTATGTGATATACTGGTTTTAACAATACATTGTATTATTTCATAGTTTTAACTACACCACTAATACTCTTTATTACTAAATGTGATTGCATCTTGCTTAGCGTGAAAGGGGGTCTTATCGCATACATAAAATAATAAAATAAAATAGAACAGCCCATAAACCAACCATAAAAATAAGTACTTAAGTACCTACATTATATCGAAAATAGAGATGTTGTAAGCTCATAATGGAAACTAAAATAAACTTGATTAAACCGGTATACAAATTGTTCGAGTGACCTGCATTAATATTTTAAATCTGGTTTTGGGTAGATCATGTTTACTAAATAAAACAAGAGAATATAATTAATTAATGAAACAGCTCTTGAGTTGCATATAATAAAGATATGTAGAACATTGAACTTTCGGCGGGTTGACATACCTAATTTGTGTTATTTATGATATTTTTAAAGTCTTATTATTCAGATTAGAGCATATCACACTGGTTTGGAACGGATGGAGTGAACAGGGTGTTCTCATATATTTTTAATTCATTTAGAAGATATATTTCGTGCCTATCAGCGGTAGATAATTCATACTTGATTATTTGATCATCTCACAAAAAGACATTTAAGATGTATATTCTAGGACTAAAGGTACATGTTAATTCATTGTATAAGCTGATATGCTTGCTCCAAATATTATCCAAATCCGTTCAGTCCCTTGATCGTGAATGAGAAACAAACATACACACGCACATGATTCTTACGAACATTCGCTTATGTTATAGTAATCTTATATAAAAAACTGGCCACGTTCCGCGGTGTTACACGCGGATCTCTAATTTATTCTAATAAAAAATATAGCCTTTGTTACTAACGGGTAATGCAGCAAAATATTTTTGAATTCGATCCAGTAGTTTCTAAGTTGATTCGTTTACATACAAAATCTTTTCACTTTATAATATTAGTGTAGATTAGTACAAAAGTAATAGAAGCCTCGGAAAAGAATGTAGTTACTGTATTTATTACGATACCTACTAAAAGCGTAATGTGCAGCGAACCATTTACCTAGCGTACCACGTCGCGGTATCTATTTGTTACATCTTGTCTGATCTCAACTAACATAGGTAAATAAAGTCAAACTACCGCTTACCTACTTGATGAATTCTTTCACATTTACCTATCGTTTCTCAGTTATATACTTTTTGTATTACAGTATTTTTTTAAATAGGCATTACACCATACCTACACACACATACTTAGAGGAGCGTCAGCACCGGATCATTTTATTTTGTAACGACTCTTATTTCACTTTTATGTTCCCAAGTTAGCTAGTCTTTTGGCAAAATCCTAGCATATATATTGTAATTTAGGACTAACGTGATAAAAATACTTAACAACGGCGTGGTGTTAATATTCCCGTTAACTTTTAAGCGGCAAATTATCCAATGTGACGCACAGGGGTCTCAGTGATTATAGTATCTATAGCTGGCTGGGCCACAATGGATCGTATGGGGCACACTGGATAATAAATACTCTCAATCCATTTGAAGCTGATTATTAAATCATATTCAAGTTTTCCCTTTTCACTACCCCCCTTTGCAGCAAGCATAATAATATAGTTTTTTTGTTATATTTTTTTATTAAACTTCACAACATTTGCGTCTTTAAGTTGGATTTGCTCTGATAGATGAATCGGCAAGGAAAGATTTTAGCTAGTTACATAAAAATAACCACGAAGGCCAAGGCAGGAGCTTCGCTTCGCTTGATCCTATCTTAGCCTTCTAATCTATCATATCTGGGTCAGATTTACTCTGATAGATGAATAGAGCATGAGAGATTTTAGGTAGTTATGAAAAAATAATCACGAAGGCTAAGGAAGGAGCTCCGAGACGCTTCGCTTCTACCTACCAACCACCTAATCATTTTTTCCTGTATGTTTTTGTGTGCCATCGAAGGTCATTGCTGACAATCGGCTGAGCAATGACTTTTTTTGACGCACTCGCCCTTGCTATACTTAGCAGTAACTGTTGAGTATATCCGAACAACTTACTTAAATGACATTAACTATTAGGTGTATTCGAACGCCTTGCATACAGCGCCCCTAGTGTCTATTGGTGCAACTAATATATTATAACCTGATTTCTCCATTTTGTCATTCATAGTGTATGTTGAATATAAGTGAGTAAAAGTAGTACGTGTTGTATAATTTACAAGAATAATCCCTGGATCCCTACAAACGCTTCCACTGCGCAATATAATGGGAGATAAGGATACACTCCCGCGATTAAACGAGAAAACCAACTTCAGTAATTGGAAATTTAGATTGTGCTTAATATTGGAAGAAAAAGGCGTGAGCTACACGCTATCAGAAAACGTCGAAGATGGCGGCCAAGCTAAGTACTTGAAAGATGATGCGAAGGCACGATCAATTATAGTTCAATGCCTTAGCGACAAACATTTAGAAATAATCAAAGCATGCGCAACTTCAAGAGAAATGCTGAATAAGCTTGGAGAAACATTTGAAAGAAGGAGTATTTTAAACAAACTACATTTAAAGAAAAAATTGATTACGATGAAATGCGGTCAGTCTGAAAAATTGCAAGATTTTTTTTCCAGATTTGACGCTGCTGTGAGTGAAGTTAAAGCAACAGGATGCGAAATGTTTGAAGAAGATATAATTTGCCAGTTGCTTACGGCCATGCCGTCCACGTATGAACACATTATAACCTCAATTGAAACCATTTTTACAGACAAAACAATATCTTTGGAATTTACTAAAGCCAGACTGCTGGATGCAGAAATTAAAGTGAACCATTCCCGAAGTGAGCCGACAATAGCAGCATCATTCATCTGTTACTCATGTCGAATGCCAGGACACAAAGCTTCAAATTGTGCACAACAGCGGCAATGGATTGGAAATCATGGACCAAGGCAATCATTTCAAGGTCGAGGCCAATCATACAGCTCTGGACGAGGCCATAATACTTTCAATGGACGAGGACAAGGACGCGGGCAGATATGTCAAGGGCAAGGAGAATTTCAATATCAAAGTGGGCGGACATACAGAGGACGAGGAAGCGGCAGAAGCAGGTATCGAGGTCAGAACCAGGGCCATCATTATGGCCATGCAGCAGAAGAAGTTAGTGAGTATGAGATGTTGTTTACTGCGTTTAGTGTGAATAGTGAAGGAAAAGATATATCAAAAGGTGACATTCGATTTGTTGTTGACTCGGGAGCAACAGAGCACCTAATTAAAAGTGAATATTTATTGTGTGCTACAGATGTAGAAAATTTAGATAGTGAAACTAAGATTTATGTGGCAAATGGACAGTACTTAACAGCTAATAAACGAGGTAACCTTTTTGTTCAACAAAATGGTATAAATATCAAAATAAATGGTCTATTTGTAGAAGGCTTGTCACACAATCTTTTGTCAGTACAAAAATTAATTGAAAATAAACTCAGTGTAAAATTTTCTAACAACTCTGTTAAGATTTATAACAATTTGTATGAAATATGTGGACACATGACTGGAAAACTTTACACTATGGATTTGAAACTTAAATCACATAGATGTTTCTCAACTTCTCATAGTAATGACTTGTGGCATCAAAGGTTAGGTCATGCCAACAGGAAGCACTTAGCGATTCTAAAGCTGCCCTACTCTAACACACCATGTGGACCATGTATGGAAGGTAAGTCTACACGTCTACCCTTTAAACAGGTGAGCCAGCCGAGATCCAGCTATATAGGTGAATTATTACACACGGATCTATCTGGACCAGTAAAAACTCCTACAAAAGAAGGTGAGGTTTACTTTCATTCTATAATAGATGATTACAGTCATTTTTGTGTTGTATATTTATTAAAAAAGAAGAGCGAAGCCGCAGAAAATATTATAAAATATATACAGTTTTTAGAAACACAAACAGGAAACAATACAAGAAAAGTAAGATGTGACAATGGAGGAGAGTTTAAAAATCAAATTTTAATAGAATACTGCTTGAAAAGGGGTATAGACTTGCAATTTACAAATGCCTACTCACCACAGTCAAATGGTGTCGCTGAACGGATGAATCGCACTATTTATAACAAAGCGAGAACACTCATGATTGAAACTGAACTGCCAAAGCATCTATGGGGTGAAGCTGTGAGATGCGCTGTTTACCAAATAAATAGATGTCCTTCATCAGCTATAAATTTTAAAATTCCTGCTGAAATAAGATATGGAGACAGCAATTTATCAAAACTTAAAGTTTTTGGGTCAAAAGCATGGGTAGTACAGTTACCTAAACAAAATAAATTTGAAAAGCGAGCAAGGGAGATGAGATTTGTGGGGTACACAGTAAATGGTTATAGGCTTTGGGACCCTGAAACTGATAAAGTCATATGTTCAAGGGATGTAAGATTTGATGAAAACCAAATAAAATATAAAATAGGAAAAGAAGATTTTGAAAATTTATCAAAATATCAATCAAATACTGATGATGATCAGACAAGCGGAGACTTTAACCAAGATGAACAAATTAACAGGGAAACAGACATATATGTAAAAAGATGCTTTGAAGAAAGTCAAATGGAAATAGAAGATGAAGAGGAAGAGTTAAATAATAATGAAGAAGAAGAACAACAAATGACAACACAAAAACACACAACAAGGTCAGGAAGAGAAGTAAGACAGCCAGCACGTTTTCTAAATTATAATGCAGAGCACAATATTAATGTTGCTTATTGCTTATTGACAGGAGAACCACAAAACTTTGAAGAAGCTATTGTAAATAAAGAATGGAAAGAAGCTATTGATAAAGAATTAAATGCACATAAACAATTAGAAACTTGGAGTGAAGCTACTTTACCAGAAGGTGTTAAGGCTATAGACACCAAATGGATTTTCAGACAAAAACAAGATGGGATCAAAAAGGCTAGAATTGTTGCCAGAGGATATCAACAAAATAGACAAGAACAGACATACTATTCACCAGTAGCAAGAATGTCAACTATTAGAACCTTATTAAGTTATGCGGTACAAGAAAATCTTAAACTCAGACAACTTGATGTACCAACTGCATTTTTGAACGGACGATTGGAGGGTGATATCTACATAAAATGTCCAAAGGGCTTAAACCTAAAGAAAGGAAATGTACTAAAACTAAACAAGGCTCTGTACGGATTAAAAGAGGCACCGAAATGTTGGAATTTAAGATTCCACCAATTTATGATAGAAAATGGATTTGAACAATCAAAGCATGATTTTTGTCTTTACAAAAACAAAAACACAAGACTACTAATATTCGTGGATGATATTCTAATACTGGGAGAAGAAAAAGAAATATTAGAGAAACTGAAAAAGGAATTTAAAGTAAAAGATCTAGGAGAAGTTCAAGACTACTTAGGATTAGAGATATCTAGAACAAATAATACAATAGTAATTAAACAAAAAAACATGATTCAGAAAACTTTAGAAAAATTTAATATGCAAGAATGCAACGGTGTATCAACACCAATGGAGTCTCACTTTACACCAGAAAATAATGAAGAAGTTATAAATGTACCTTTCAAAGAACTAATTGGATGCTTACTATTTATCTCTTCAAATAGTCGCCCAGATATTTGTTACTCTGTTTCATACTTAAGTAGGTATCTGGACAGACCAACAGCAAGCTTATGGAAAGCAGGTAAGAGGATTCTAAGATATTTAAAGGCTACTGAAGACAAAGGTTTAGTATATTTCGAGAGTAATAGCAACCACTGTTTGCTTGGCTACTCTGATGCAGACTGGGCAGGGGATAAATCAGACCGGAAAAGTACCAGCGGATCTATAATATTTTACAATGGTAATCCAATACATTGGTTTTCTAAGAAGCAGACATCCGTAGCCCTCTCCACCGCAGAAGCTGAGTATGTTGCAGGGGCTGTTGCAGTAAGTGAGCTTATTTATCTTAAAGGCATTTTAACTGATCTGACTATGTCACAAGTTACTATAGAGACTCATTTATTAGTTGACAACCAGAGTGCCATACAAATGATAGAAAGTTTTGAAAACAGTAAGAGGTCAAAGCACATTGATATAAAAGCTCATTTTATCAAAGACATAATTAGTAAGAAAATTGTAACTGTATCTTATGTACCATCAGGTGAAAATGTATCTGATATATTCACAAAAGCTCTACCAATGTGTAAACATATGTATTTTTTGGAAAAACTTAAATTGTTGTAAAAAAAAAAAAAAAAAAAAAAAAAAAAAAAATTTAAATATATTTAAGTAAAAAATTTCAACAAAAACTTTATCTCTAAAATATAAAACTAAAATGTGTTTAGAGACATTAAACTTAATACTTATTTGTAGTACATTATTATGGTGAACTTTATACATACTTTACTGATGAATAAAAATGTTAATTAAGTTATCTTAGCTAGAAATGTAACATGAAGGGGCTTAAGAATTTAATCTTTAGCTTTTACTTGAATGTAGCTAGAAAATGCATAATATAAAATTATATACAATGTAGAATCAGAATTTGTCAATTTCTGAACTTATAGTAATAGTCGTATTTTGTAAAAAATTAAATGGGGTTGAAGTTCTGAAATTGGGGGGGGATGTTGAGTATATCCGAACAACTTACTTAAATGACATTAACTATTAGGTGTATTCGAACGCCTTGCATACAGCGCCCCTAGTGTCTATTGGTGCAACTAATATATTATAACCTGATTTCTCCATTTTGTCATTCATAGTGTATGTTGAATATAAGTGAGTAAAAGTAGTACGTGTTGTATAATTTACAAGAATAATCCCTGGATCCCTACAGTAACAACTTGACATTCACGGTACATGTCCTATTGTTTACTTTGAATTGATTATTTAAAATGCCGTGTATGTGTTAAAACTGTCACAGCGTCCAGAATGCTAAAATAAACGCCTTATTATTTTATGTTATTTTCTGTAGTTATTATTTATATGTGTTGCTGAAACTCTGTTCTTTTCCATGTTGAAAACCACCACAATACCTGAAAACCACCACCATGATACCTACATAGTAGTTGCAATTTTGGCACAATATAGACGTTTTATGCCCGATACAGAGCTAATCTTATCCAGCTGTAGTCGGCATGAGCTCTTAAGATTACCTACTACACAAAGATTAAACAAGGGGGATTCCTGATTCTATGGCTCTAAAACTGTATACCTAGTGAGATATCCCTACTTTAAAAACAAAACCTTCTTTCTATAGAGTTAATTCTATACTCAAACCTATTTGGTTATACTCTTTGGTTAATTGATAAAACTTTTTGTTCGCAGGCCGGCGGCTTTGTGCGGGAGAAACGTATGCCCGTCAGAGCATGTTCCAGGTGTTCTCGGCGTTTATGCAGGCGTTTGATGTGTCAACTGCGGACGGACGCCCGCTGAAGAAGCCGGCCGAACGTATTCAGGGCATCATCACGACTATACCCAACTTCTGGGTGCGAGTCACGCCACGAGCTTAAATTTGTCTTGTTTCTATACAATAATACGTCCCGTGCTATTAACAAGTTCTCATAAAGAGAGTGACTTTAATTCGATAGGTGCCGATACCAAATCAGTAGACCGATTTTGATACAATTTAAATCGGACTATTTTAACCTACCCTTTCATACAAAGTAAAAAAAAAACTAATCGGTTTAGCCGTCTACAACAAAACAAATATGTACTTACCTACTTAAAAAACAGAAAAAAATTGGATATTATATTTTTTTCATCATTTTATAATCGAGGTAATTTGAAACTATGATCATCAAAATCCGATGTATTTCGTGAGATGCCATTAATAAATAAATAAATAAAAAAGCCTTTATTCTACTACAGATGCTTGCATATTATTTTATATATTTTTTTTACATATTATGTGAGATGCCATTAGAGGGATACCACTATTACAGAGTTTCCATGCGAATTTGTTGCTCGTATTCCCGGATAAGAATTATAAAAAATAAATAAACCAAAGTGGTCAAGAGTTTTGTTGAGCTCAAGGTCACAAAAAAATTGTGGTTGCGAGGTTGATTTTTTTAATCACAAGCAAGCAATAACACAAGATATCAAAAAGTCTATCTGCGTTGACCGAAAGAATTGGGTTTTCTTGTTAATCTATATTTTTAGTCAAACTCGTGTTTCGTCAAGTAGGTACCTACTTAACTAGATACATATATATATATATGTGTGTAATACTAGAATTTATACCATTGTGTTAATTACTTTTGTATGTGTATGTATGTATGGACAAGGCATATATGAAGGGAAACTAAGAATAACATAGATTTCGTGTTCGGGAAATCTTCATAGAAACTCAGCCTCTACGACTTCATTAAGATTGTGTTGACCATAATGACCTTTTTATTTGAGGATAACAAGGCCTCTTTTATTTACTTGTCCGTACATATTTGTTTCATTGATATTCACATGTTATATTTGACGCTACGTGTAATACATATGACGCCTGTATAAAAAGTACAGGTATATCATAGTCGTTCAGTCTAGTGTCGAAACAGAAATCATAAATAAAATTGGGACTTATATATTTTTCACGGAAACAGCGCTGGGGTAAGATATGACCATCGATGAAGCTTGGTAATCTTCTTATTACAATAGTTTGTTATTTGAAACAAACACTCTTTTAAATATTTAAAAAAATTAATTATATGCCGAAAGAGCCCCCCTACCTAGCTACGCCTATGCTCATACAAAGGAACACCTTAAATTATTAAAAAAAATAGCTATTTCATACATATTGTCAACGACGGATAATTTTTTTTCTAAGGAACAGCAAATTTTTTTCTCGAATTTTGAGTTCGTGTCATAGTGAAAGTTGTTCCTTTCGGCGTTGCATACCCCTCGCCGATAGCCCTGTAGATTAAAATAATCATGTTTTTTATTTTAATAAATGAATATATTGCATGACATTACCATTTTATTTAGTCTATTAATTATAAAATAAATATGATATCATGTATCTAAAGTTTACGCAATATTATTATAATTACCAATAAATATTTTTATTTACCTTCCTATTCTTAACCTACCTGCATTAACCGTGCAATACTGGTTTTGAATATAAATTGATGCTGTTCTTAATTCACAGCTAGGTAGTTATTAAGTGCGTGTTTTGTACGCATCGCACCTTATCGACAACAGGTTCAGACTAGACGATAGGACAACATTTAATAAGTAAATAAATATTGTAATACCTAATAATTAGGTATTTTAGTTTAATAAACAAAAAGGCGCGCCGGCCAGAATCTACTTAAAATTTAAATGAGATTATTCATCCTAGGCCGCATCATCGCTTCACATCAGGCGAGTTGCGGTTAAAAGCAGGCCTATTTTCAATTAAAAAAATAATTTATAGATCTACCTACCTATTAACGACTATAAACTTCTCGAAATAAATAATATGCAATATAATAAGTATAGAAAAAATATGCAAATAATTTCGTTATTGTTTAATCCTTAACAGGTTGTCGGTATCGTAATCTACCTATACATAGGAACCTATGTATAGGTAGATAACTAAAATAAAATATAAATTGCATAGTTACGATCATAAATTAGGTTTTTATTTCACATACTTATTAAATTTAGTGTTGGGGTATCTGGCGGCCCTCCTAGCTTGGTATTGATTGTTCGGTATTGGATAGATGCTGGATTCGACAGATTCGCTATTGGACGGAAGTAGATATATTCGGAGAGAAAAAATACTAAACGGTGTTTTATGAGGACACCGCTACTGAGGTGGGCTGCAACGACGTAAGACGGACCAGCCGAGGTATTGGGCCGCAGCGGAAGAGGACTGCCGGTATTGATATGCGTCGCTCTTCCTACCTTTCGGGGCCTTAACGCTGTCACCACCATTAGTTGGTGATTGCGACAGGCCCAGAGTGTTGTCTATCTTCTGCGGGCAGAGTGGCAGGCCGTAGGGTTTCTAATGATCCATCGCAGGCGGACCTCGGACGTCTAGACAGGGTCGTAAGATGCCTACGTGGTGGTATGATTTTCGAGCTGCGGTGCGGTGCGTCATGTGTCCGGCGTAACGTAACGGGGGGCCAACCCAGTGGGATTGGTCCGGCAACGGTGAGCGGGTCGCGGATGAGCTATGCAGCGTTCGCGTGTCCCGCCAGTAAGCGGCCGAGACGTGAAACCGTGGAGTTTTAGTGGGTAAGAGTTTCACATAACCACTCTTCTTCTCCGTGTTGGAGCGGCAGGCTTACATCATTTCTTTACATTAAAAAGTGTATCTGGCGTATTTGCCGTGTACCGTACCTAAGTATTATTGTTTTTTTCTGTCTCCGTTCCTAGTAAGCAATTAAGTCGGTATCTACTACCTACGCCACTTAACACACACACCTACTTACATAGTTAATATAATCGTATTATATTCTTCGATAAACTAAAATCTGAAACGGGTCTCTCTTATCTATTCAAATTGGCCACTCATAAGCTAAACTAATATCTTCGAATAAATTTAGATGCCACACGCTCGCTACGATGTACTTAGTTATAATTTTCTATAACAAGTCGAAAACCATACAACATTAACTAAACCGGTTTATAATTACATGTATTTATTTCAAGTGTCATTTAGGTTTGCTTGAGCGTTTCACGTGCGTGAGCGTTTCACGCGTTGCTATCGTTCATTTTTATTTAATTATCACGATCAACGCTTTACCATACCTATAGTAAGTAAATAGGTAAAAGAGTTGTAATAACTACTTTATTAGTTATGAAGCCGCGGTTCAGCAGTCGTTTTAGGGCAGATAATTAATCTTTATGGATAATCAAGGCTAACCGGCTCGAAGGACCAACTAACGATATGTCGATACAATGACAAACAAATATAGTTTACTTTATTAAACGTTAAACAAGCATAGTGGTGATTAGTGTCTAGTGCACACGAGTGCTTACTCGTTTGATAATGATAAACGCAATTTACTTAACCCAAATAATTATTATTATAAATTCTACAAACAAAGAGCAGTGATGAATTAAGTAGGTACATGGCGGCAGATGTTCTCGTTTAGTAAACTTTGTAGGCACAAGTACCTAATTAAGATTATATTTACTACAGCTACAATGCTACTATATAATTAGACACACTATTTATCAGACAAAGAAAATCTAGTCTTCAAGTTTTCTAAGACTTCTAATGCGTAAATCATTAGGATCGCATATGTCGGAATGCATTTACATTCATCTGCCCACTTTTTCGGTTTATTTTCACTAATTTAGAAACTCTTAAGTTTAAGAAAATAACCTATCAATCGTTCGCTGCATAGAGTGCATAAAGCCGTATTGTATCATATAAAAAATACAAATGAACAAACACTCTTCCGAAATACGTAATATGTAATTAAAATGTCTGGCTATTTTTACGTCGGTTATAAATTACCAGTTAGGTATACTTATATATAATCGTCAAAGAAAAAGTTACCAACCGGTATTGGAAAAATTATCAACTAAGTGGTCAAATATTACTGTCATAAAGATATAATAGTTATTTGCACTTAGTACTGGAATCACAGAATATATTATTTAATAATAGTACCTGAAGCCTATATGGGTCGTCATCACCATCCGCTTAGTTACAATGTGTTTAAACATATATGTACTTGCTTGTCTATAGGTAGGATGACATGAACAATGTACTAGTCTAGTTATTGATATGCCTAATTTAATAATTAAATTGTCGTATCATTGACCGAGGGGGTGGGTATGGAAAATGTTTTTTCGTTGTACTTCTTTTATTCGTCGGGGATTTTTGTTTGGAGCGGTATTTCTCCCAAAATGTGGAAGTTTGATACCTATAGCTCCATTCACTTGCCGATTTCAATGATTTATGGACATAATAAAAATATAAAGTAGGTACCTAGGTAGTTGTCATTTTACATTTGACTAACACCCCTAAGTATTATTACACATTGTATTCTAAGTAGGTATAGTATCTACTTGTCCACTATACATGAGTCAGAGTCAGAGTATATATATATGCATATAGTCTACACAAGAAGAGAGGGACGGTTGATTGCTCTTTGATTCAGGCACAGAGAAGGGGGACTTTAACTAAAAATATTAATGGCATCCAGCGTCCACTTAGCGTTGAGTGGTAAAGATAGAAGTGCGGGTCATTCGAATTAAACAGCGGGATAAAAAGTTGTATGCACCTACATAAAGCCCAGAATTTGATGCATGCGCCCTTTCGCTCGCACGATCTCGAGACCATGTTGGACATAAAATAGTTTAAATATTTTTTACATCTCTCATATTCGGTAAGTAGGTCCTTATTACCCCAAATGAGGCTTGTAAGTGACCAATTAGCGCTCTAGGGTAATAATGTAGCTAGAAAAGCCCTAGGGCGGTAAGTAATTAAAAAAAAACTTCACTCTTTCAAAAAGTTCGCGTAGGTACATCTAACCATCATACTGGCTATAGACATCATGCATTCAGCCCAATGACAAAAGAGGTCGCTTCGCTATTCAGCCTTGTCTTCGTATGAGTATTAAGTATGAATGGCGAAGCTCAATTTCTTTTTTTTTCTTTTGATTAATACCACCATACGATTTGTATATTTGTGAGCGTCAAGTTTATATTCTCAATTTCGTTCTTGAAAAAAATAATTTAAAAAGGCGGGAATAAAAACCTTAAACTTTAAATATTGTTTGTTTTTTTTTATTTATAATTACGTGCTAATTAGGAAAAAAAAACATGAGTTCTGCAAGTGATGAAGATATAAGCTGCACTCCCGATTCAATGAAAATGGAAGCTGAAGCAGCAATTAAAATGTTTTATTATTGTAATGCCGGTTTTTTTCTACTTACGTCACAATCGAGATGTAAAGCAGATTAGTTAGCTCGGGTGTAAGCATCAATTGCACCCTCGAACTATAGACGCCCTCGCTGCGCTCGTGCGCCAAAATATCTCGGGCTGCAATTGATGCCTTACAGCCCTTGGCTACTAATCTACTATAATCGACCTCAAAAAGAGGGAGCTTCTCAATCTACTTTAAACTGATTTTATATCTTATGAATACTGAGTTCCGTTCCTTAGCATTCGCAAGATTGTTTTATGTCGGTTTATTTCTCACAATTCAAGACGGTAGAGTTCAGCGTACCTACCACATTTTACCTACTTGGAATTAAACTGTCGGTACGACAGCGGCGCTTTATATACATACTAGCTACGCCCCGCGGTGTTGTTCACGAATATTTGATTATCCCACGGGAAAACTGAATTTTAATGGATGAAAAGTCTCCTTTGTTCCTTGCTAATCCATGACATTAGCTATTTTCGAGCCAAATTTCATCCAAATCTGTTCAGGAGTTTTTGCGTGAAAAAGTTACAGTAGGATTAGTGCATTGACCAGTATTCGCGAGAGCAACAACAACCTTTTTACTTCTACCTTATAGGTAGAATTAAAAACCTATCGTGCCTAAAATTAGAAAAAAAGGTTGAAGCTGGGATTTCACGTTCCAAACTGGCTCGTTTGTAACTGGTTAAGAGTAACATCCAAGCGAACTTCAAGAACTTTTAGATACGAGCCTCTTCAAAAAGTCAAAACAAGGCTTTGGCAAAACAATAGAAAACTGAAAACGCTCAAGAAAAAAACTGTACTAACTGTAAATACTAAGTACTTAGGTATTGCAATGTACCTTACCTATAATTAAACGTTTTAAAGAGCCTTTGGTTTCGTAAATGTAGGAAACTTTTATTATTATTACGTAGGTTTTAAAACTGTAATAAGACCGTTTTAAAGCTGTCAATTATACCTCATTAAATGATTTATTGAGAGTTAGGTACAGAGATTTAATGTCCCTTATAGGGGCCCTTTTTTCTAAGCAAGTCAAAGAGAGACGGAAGTTTTTCCTCATGTTTTAGTTACTTTAGTACATAACTTTAAACCTTTAAAATCGGTAGTTAAGCACCATATCGTTTACGTACACTACCCCATACTTACGTGCCACTGCGAATACGCAGTTTAGTTTCTAATTCAGAAAGGTAGGTATACCTACTCGTAATGTCTCGATTTATTACAAACTACAAGCACCTACTTAATAACAACTATGTATTTACACCTGTTTCGATGTAATTGATACGTTTAATGTAGATAAGGCGATATTTATACTACTTGAACATTCAAAATCACCGAGACATTATACCTACTAAGTATAAATCTATAGATAACAACTACACACAAAGGCTATCTATATAATTATGTATAGGCACAAAGGGAAGTACCTATTTTATATAGATATTGTAACCAATTCTTACGGTGTAAATAAAAGTGCCCGTTCTTAAAAGTCCAAACCAGACCGTGACCAACCGAAAACCATAACCTACTAAGAGATTTGAAAAAATATTGGCAGGTAGGTTAGGTAACTAAGTATGTCGCCGTTACATTCTGCAGCCAATTGTAATAAAGAAAAACGTAAAAGCAGCCAGAATCAGAACCGTCCTTTTTCACATCCCATTCATAGAGGAGATACGTACCCCAGCAGTGCGACGCTATCTGTTGTTACGTGCGTTCATAAAAAACTCATATGCGCTTATCTGAACCAGGGATCGAACCTGTACTCTCTCGTTTGACAGCCAAGAGGTACAACTACAACTACTCGTAGGCTACCGCTACCACTACCACTGTTATAAAATTTCGATTTAAACATATAACTTCTGGACCGATTTTGATTAAATTAAAATGGGACCAATCGAGAACTATCCGTCAAGTCAGCTGTCTTTGAAAAACAGGTAACAAACATAACACGAGTAAAATTAAATTTTTTGAAAGACCCGCTATATTTGCTGTGGCAGCCATCTTGAATTCGAAATATCATAATGTTCCTAGTATTACGAGTAGTCAAGCCTTTTCATTTGAGCCTCATATTGAGGGAGTTGAGAAAAAAAAATATTTCTCCATTTTGTGGCGTCGGCCATCTTAGACCGATTTTCATCAAATATAGCTAAGAACACTGACGACTAATACACATTTCATGCAAAAAAATCCAAAGTAGTCCATTCGTTTGGGAGCTACGATGCTACAGACAGACAACATGCCAAACAAATAACACCCCGTCGTTTTACGTTGTTACGGTTGACAGTCGATTTGAGTACCTCCTGTCCTTTGGAAATCGGTAGAAAATAAACGCTGGTTGCGGATTTTCTTTCTCTTGGTTGCAATATCCCTAAGGAGGTTCGTCCTGCCCCTTTCAACTTCGCTAGAAGTGACGGTAAGCGTAACCTTTACGAAAAATAGGTAAATGTTGTAGCAGATATTTATCTTCTAATATATGATATACTCAAGATCGGTTGGAACGATTTCAATGCTCTATAAGTTTTTGAGAAGTATTCTTTCCGAATAACAGAATAACTTTAAAAATATTGAAAAAAAATAACGAAATAAATATAATACAGTAAATATTTATTTTAAAACTTCGACATCTTGCGCAACGAAGTTCGCCGGGTCAGCTAGTTAAGATAGTTCTTAGCTAAAATAAATACGTCATTTATATCAGAAATAATACGCCAAATTATTTTACTATATTTTAGAAATAACTTCTTATAGCAAATAATACCTATGATCTGCCTGAAACTCAAACAATGTAAACTTACGCTAATGAAAGAGCAATTCCCTAATCAAGCAAGAATTACGACCTAATCAGGAAAAGATCGTTCATTCATCCTGTCTCTAGTTCACTGGTAGTCTAGTGGTAACTAACTTGTACTTCGTTGGGTTTTTAGACTTTAGGGTAGGTACATAACTATGTAAGTATTCGCTTTCAATATGGCGTGGTATCAACATGCATTACATTGTTAATATTAATGCCAGGATTAATTAAAATAATTAGATTGATAGCTTATCGGTGACCGCGGTATGTAGCAACGTATTCATTATGATAACAACTGCTTACTGAAAAATACAAGGGGCATCAACAAGCCTTACTCAATATTGTCACGTAAGACTAAACTAGAAAAATAAATATATTACGGCCTTATTAAAATAATAATATAGCCTGTACTAGCGCGAGAAGATCTCTATCTGATAAAACAAGACAAAAGACACTCAAAGTTTAAGCGCGTATCTGTCAGAATTACCTAGATGGCAATATGTACCTTGGAAAATAGACCTCCGGAATATAAGTAGAACTCCACTCCATATATCGAAACCCCTGCAACTGTTAATCAGCGGACAAGAAGAAAACAAATTGTAATTTAATGCTAATGGTAAGAGAAATTGGAAATTGAATCAATTTTGCTCGTTTTATCCTGTGATTATCAACTAATAATTCATAGTTTCCCTATTAGTTCATAATGTATCTTACAACACATATCACATGTCTCATAAATGCCCCCAATCGTATTACGTAATACAAGGGGGGGAATTTTTAAGACTCATGGGTAATCTTTAAAGGTAAGTAAAGCCTGGGTGCTAATCTCGTTACCTACCGCTGTTTTTGCTATTGTGTAGATTAGATTATTTTGTAAAATCAACGTGAGATACATATTACAGGCATTTATTAGGTGCCTACAACAAGAGTTCTTGATATAACACGTGTAGTGTAGGTCAAGGATCAAAAGCGTGACACATAATATTCAACAATATTTTAAGCGATGTTGTTTTCTACTATCCTTTGTTCACATCACACAGTAATAACATGTTGGTCAATGACTCACAACAGTTTGATAAGTAGGTAATTACCTACACATTTATATTTTGTATTAGTTAGCTATTAGCAAGTAGCATGGTTAAATCCTTGGAACATTAGTTTTAGCCTCCAAATATATAGAATATGAGAGGAACGTGCTAAGTCAAAGACGTTGTTCAAAGAGGTCGTTATGTCACCAGTTCTGCATAAAAATTAATAAATTCAAAGAAACAAGACAATAAGTGTATGAAACGTAAGTAAGTACCTACATACTTAATAATGATAAAATAATCGGATCAATTTTTAAAAAAGCCCGATAAATTGAACGGAATTATGAACAACAACACCAAAATCACACGTTTGTTTTATTGACGCATAACCCATTCTGAACATTACACTAATTTATTGGCACTTACAATTTCAAAAGATAACACTTTAACTATTCACGTGGTCTATTATAAATATTAAAATTATTGCAAATAAAGCAAACACAGCGCAAAGACTGATAAAACCATATAAAACGCCCAAGCTGATAAGAAACTACGCGTAATATCGTCAACGGAGAGCAATATTATTTTCAATGTAGGTACTAAATAAAATCCGATCTCGTTCCCTATTTTAAAACGCTGATGAGTTACAGTTGTGCATAGTTCATAGCTTTAATATTGCTTGGGGGTTTGCTCGATTTAAAGGTAGGTAGGTACTGAACGATGGCGTGACTGTCTGTCTGCCCCGTTCTAATAGTTAAAACAACCCGCTGAAGTGGTCTTTGGTCCTGCTCTTGTTAGGATTCGTCATCTAAACTCTTTTTCCTTAGGACGTATATCTGTATATACCTTTGTAAAAAGAAGTTTTTAATAGTCAACAAGCTGGCTTGGTCTCTCAAGACAGCCATACTAAAATTATTATGGAAGCAATAAAAAAATAGATGTTTACAATAAAATTGTTTCTTGATTATCTTAATACATTTATTGATATTTTTATTGTCCAAAATTGTTGTAATAATCTGTTATATCATCGTAAAATTAACAATTAAAAATTCACCGATTACAACTATTGGACAAAATATTGATTGGAAACATGCGAGATACATAATAAATAATTTGATTAATCAAATAGAAATTTGTAGATTAGTTGCAAACAATCAGAGATTAGGTATTAGCAAGGCCTTTAAGTCATATTATAGATAAAAGCTACCTAAGCCTAAAGGTTAGAAGATCTTTGAAATATCTAATCTTAGTAGGTAGGTAACTAGTTGTAGGCATTACCTAGTTACCTAACTAGATAATACCTACAACACAAAAGCGATTAATACTTTTTATCGTTATATTAAAACAGTAGGTAGACTGATTACCAATCATAACTTTTCATGAATTGGTTGAGAATTGATAGAAGTTTTTCTAGTTATCAAAGTACAAAAGTAAATATTAGTAGTATACTTAATAGTAATAATGCTTATATGTTAACTATACCTATTATTGCTGTACTAGTAGAAATTAATATCACAATAATCACATCCCATGAAAGATACACAGCGCCACTAGAGTGATGGAATAGAAGCGGCAGCCAGCGTGTAGTGCTTAGGTTTGCACCAATATTTTGGCGTCGGATGAACAGAGCGTAACAAATGTAACTAATGAACGGTTAAATGTTGTGGTAGCGCCCAAAGAGGCCTCTCAAATTAGTTTGAAACTAGCGAAAAGAACAGCAATTTTCAGTTTAATATTTCCACGCCGGCCGCGTCAGAGCTCTGCATATTCACTTCATTAGAAACGCTTACGCTTGTAAATCAGCTATCGACGCCGGCGCCGTTTGTAAGTTTTTCTGACAAACGGTGTTTACCGTTGAGCTGTACTGTTTCCATTTCTATTTCTTTTTGGTCCTCTTTAGGTTTATAAGCATCGGGACCAACGAGTGACAGGACTACCGGTAAAAATATCAAACCATTGAACAGACCTATTAGAATTACGAGCAAAAATATTTTGAAGAATGATTGAAACGTATACGCTTTCGACATGCTGAGTAGAGACAGCGCGAGCAATGTAGAGCCGCCCCCTAATAACACGGCCATACCTATGGACGTCACGGTTTTGAATGCTCTTTCGCCACGAGAACCTTCAGATACTGTCAAGAAAGTATGCCCAACATGAGCCGCGTAATCGACACAAAGTCCTATAGCGAGCTCGAGGCCGATACAACAGACTATGTCCACGGTCATACCCCATCGCTGCATGCATCCCAGAACGTTAATAATAGTCAACAGTACGCAAATGAATATCCACAAACACATTTGCAGATTTGTGATTAGGACGACGGTGCAAACCATGACGCAGAGAAGTGCCAGTTCGATATTTCTTTCGACTTCTAAAGCAATCACTTCATCAGTAACCCAATTACCGAACACTTTGGACCACACGCTGCGATAACCGTCGCCGGAAGTGATGTTCGTGTTTTTAACGATCTGTTTCACTTTGTTCATTGCGGGAAGATATTCCTCTGGACCGTGGAATTGTGGAAAATGGAACGACATAGTCGAAGCCTTTATTCGCGACGCAACGACTCCGCATTTGAGATCTTTAGCAAAGTTGAAGTTCATCTGAAACCTGCCACCTTTAGCACTATAAAGAAACCGGGATAGATAACCATTAAAATCATTCTCAGATATCACCGTTCCGTTATTTAAATCGCGCTGGTAATTCGCTAAAACGTAACTATGGAAGTACTCCACCCACGTAATTACATTGTAAACATAGGATTCATTTTTTAGACGCTGTACCATATCATAAAGTTTCGGAAACTCTTCGTTATAGTTCATCTCGCCTAGAAAGACCATTGCCATGTGCCCTTCGTCCGGATAGTAAGTTGCGTATGCGTCTAGGTATTGTTTGTAGTACGTATCATCAGGAATGAACCACTTGGGGTCGAACCTTTGTTCTAAACGAAATATCCCCTGAATGCTGAAGCCGGTTCCTACTAAAACTAACAAAACGACGATAATCTTACCGGGAATGGTAAACACTGTATGTTTATAAAAGGCAACAAATATTTTCTGTAATATTGTTTTTTCGCTCGAAACGCGGACAGGTTTTGTATGCTTATAACAAAAGAGAATACCGTTCCTATTGGATTCCATTCTTCTAATATCTAACGTTAAAATGGCGACATAGAACGTAACAGAGTAACAGAATACAAAGAAAACTCCGAGAGCTGCGTATATGCAGAACGATTTAAGAGACGGTAGGATAGTAATGGCTCCAATTAGTAAAGCGACGATGTCAGTGAAGGAAGTTATTACAATAGACACTCCGGCGTGTTTTAACATCAAGCCGATTTTGACGGGAAGACTGCGTTTAGACTCTTCAGGCGTCAAATTGAGCCAGCATGCATTCATAACGAACATATCGTCAATTCCAAGACCCATCAAAAGAAACGGCAGAGAGGAATGAACCGGCCCAAAAGATATACCCATGATGGAGCACCAACTTACAGCCGAGACGTATGCAAGGCCTACGCACAACAAACCAACACTGCCGAGGGTCAACTTTATCTCCAACCAGTTGCATCGTGATAGCCCAAACACTACATAGAAGAACATCAAAAAAATCCCCATAAACAATTTGTCCATTTCCTGGAACATAGTCTCACCACTAACATCGGCGAAACTTCGTCCTGACTCATAAAAATATAATACATCTGTTGAATTTTTAGAAATATTTTTCATGTTGTCCAAAAATTTACTCTCCCATTGAGCTAAAGGAACTGACACCCATTCTTCAGTACCAACTAAATTTCCTACATCATCCAAATTTACCTTGGCCATGTCTACTTTAGTGAACCAAGTCAAAATAACTGATTTGGCTGCTACAATATCTCCATTCTCATCACGCTGTGAGGCTCCTAGCAACTTAGTATAATCCAGAGGATGACCTGTTCTTGGGTCAGATTTATAATTATTTACTTTAACAACTATGTCATGTTTAGTAATATTATTTAGTACTTCAAGATCATTATTCCATAAGTCTAAGATATTGTTTTGAAGGCATGCATATTCTAACTTTTCAAAAAATTCACAGTAGTACTTATCACTAGCCCATAGAGTCCAGTCACTGAAATCACTATTAATATCATCATTTGCATTACTGCCACTTCCTTTAACAATTGGAACTTTGAAACACAAGTCTTTGATAGATATCAGTTCATCTTGGTATGTAATTTGAAGAGTATTTATTTCATTGGTCACATCATGTAAAGTCTTCAACACTTCAGGCTGTAGCACATCGTCAGCAGTGACGATTATCCGCTGAAGACGTAATCCTGTCCCAAATGTATCAATGTACCAGTTGGTATCTAGGTAGAAATCTGATTCTGGAGGAACCCACAGTTTTATTGGGTTTTTTTCCAAGTGAAATCTCAATAATCCAGCTGCACTCAGCAGCACAAAAGCAAGAGCTGCAACTATTGTCATCCATGGATACCTCGCCACAGACACACCCAATTTGAAAAATACTGTCTCCACAAAATGAACTAGAGTAGATGCTCCACTCTCCCATAACTGCTGTGGGGTTCTGAAGCTTCGCTTCTTAGGCATATTGTCTTCTTAGGATAAACTGATTTTCAATTTAAATGTAGCACAGAAGTCTTGAAAATTATATAATAACATAGTTAATGAAGTTTAATTATTGTAGAATCCGACAGGTCATTTACCCTGAAGCTACTGGTATTTTTTTCTGATACTACAATTTGTGCACTTCAGATTATAAATAGAATCACGAGATGAACATATCGCGGCCGATTCCAACGTACGCTCTAGATCTCAAGCGAGCACTTACTAAGCTTGTAAACATCAGTAAGGCGCTGGCAGCGCTATGAAAAGATAAGATCAGGTTCGCGTCACTCGTTTCTCTAACTATATCGCCCGCGCCGCTTCATTCGCGGCTGGGCTAACTCATTATCCAATTATACGATACGAATATACTTTGGCCAACGCGAATAAAAGAAAGACTGAATGAGTATAGCTAAACTGTTACAATAATTTGAAAATTATTTTAAGTTACACACAAAATAAGCTTTTACTCTTTGCTTTTACCTTATTTCTGGCATCGTTTGTATTGAGGAAATTGAATGGAAGCCGTAACACAGACACTACTATAGATATGCTAACCGCTCTTCGGCTCATCCCTGTTTTTAATGATTAATATTTTCAACTTAAAATCAAAATATTGTATTTCTATGTTAGGTATCATATTCTTATTAGATAATCAAAAAAAAAAAAATATACAATGAGTGGAACAATACGTCAATCAATGTCTAAATTCAATCAAAAGTCAGTAATTTTATTTATTTGCTCACTGGAGGTCAAAGCCATCGTAGCTATACCGCATTGTCTTAAGTATTTATTTATTTATTTCAATATATAATATGTATGTATATATCATTCTTTAAGCTAACTTAAGCAATAACATCCGGTGGCAAACTTTTAAAGTTATAACTAAAATTTATCTTATGACTACGACTTTTAAAACTTATATGCTACACAACATTTTTTAACGGTTAAAAAATGTTAAGTTGCACATAAGTTATATTTTTTTTGGTAAATAAATAAAACTTTAAAAAAATAATATTGTATCGTTAATTTAATACATATTTGCCATCATTTAGATATTCCGCTATGCTGTAATTATCATGTTTTCGGATCATGTTTTGACTATTTCTAATTTAGGTTTGGAAGCCACGATTTGATTATGCCTACGAGGGTTTTCCCTGAATGTAAATAGCTTAGGGTATTGACAAATGTTGCTGAATCTAAAATCTATATTTTAGTACACTCAGTAGTAGTGTTAACATTTTTTGTTGCACAAAGTGAGTATTCTATGTACGTAGAATTAAAATGAAAATGTCTTTTAAGCAATATTTATTACAAATACGATATGTAAATAATAAAGTCTCTTCAGGTTATATTGGTAATCTACGATTTGTAAAGTTTAGTTTTTTAGGTACTTACTTACTTTTTTAAATTTTGATGTACCCAGAATCACTCTCACGACTGAGACAAATCTATTCACATAAAAATACGACAGTCCTCTCTAGGGCGTGCCAAGGAAATATAGTTATCTACGTACTTACATAGGTACACACACTCGAAAAACATAACCCTCCTTCTTTCGCAGTCAGTAAGAAAAGACAACCACTTTGCCGTTTTTTTTTACTATGAGGAATCTGTTAATATGAATAATGTGGAGTTCTGTATGTTTGTAATACCAAATATTATTGAAAATGGCCAGTAAATGGTGCCGTAGCAAGTTTTTGTCCCTTTTTTGGGTGAAATACCTCAACGACTAAATAATTCTTCAAAATGATCTTGACAACGGTATGTAGTAGTTTTAGATCTAATTGCACAAATTTTTTTTTCGGCGTTTTGAATAGAATAGAATAATTTTTTATTTGTATCATACCCGCCCGACTAGCACACGACTGTGACGTCATCACGTATCAGAATGCCGAGTACGTTTTGAAATTATGTTGATCGAAAATGTGAACTTTGATCTTAATTTTCTCAGTCATTTTTAATGATAGAAAATAAGTAAAAACACAGTTATTCTCGTAATTTTTTCTAAATTATTTTGGCATTTTTAGAAAAATATGTTTGTCAACTCCATTGTCCATCCAGACATAATGTTGCCAGTCAGTAGTGTACAAAATGGTACAAAATGAGGTGTGCAGTTACCAGACCGTGCAACATGGAAATAGTGGAGTTGCTTGTGAATGCTTCGAAATACCCTTTTTTGTATATTTTTTTACATATTAGTGCCATTGAAATTTAAACAATAAGTACGTGTCTTTTTTTGTGGTTTAAAATGTTTTGTTATAACTGTTAACAAGGCGGTATGGCCTTAATGCCTTTACTCTGCCCTGTGGGTAAATAATAAAAAAATGGTTTTGAAATGAAAGTTTTTTTTTGTTATTGTTCTATTGAATTTGATTGGTTTGATCGGTGGAACGTCAAGCGTGACAGTCGGTAAAATTTTACGGTTTTTATTTTAAATTTAATTATTGGTTTGATTACTATTTATTTAACCAAAACTGCTTATTTTCCATATATTTCTGTAGATTTTAGTCCAGTTTACTTATTTAACTTAGTTTTTGGTTTGAGTTGTAATCATGGGGGTCGATCCCCCTGACCCTGGTGGTGGTTCACTGGGTTGTTCTGACTTTACTAGCCCTCCTTCTCCTGCCGCATTTACATCAGTGTCTACTTCTGAATCAAGGAGAGAGAAGAAAAAACACCGCCGTGATTGTTCGAAGCGACGACGTCAGTCGCCATCGAGTGATAGAATCAGTGGTAGAGAACGATCTCCCATTGACTCCGATGGTTATGAAAATGCAGATGATAAGTTAACAAGTGACCGCCTTACACCAACGTCATCTTTTTCAACAATATTACGTTCGTCGGCATCTATACCGTTGGGCCAGACAGTTAAGGTCAGTGGTTCCCGTGATTCTACTTCCCTTCCCCTTGCACAGAAAAGTGTTATTTCACAAATATCGCGGCCTGAGTATTTGCCTTCCGATTGTGGACCATTTATTATTCATGTACACAGAAAAGAATCTTCGCCTGCCGCTGGGACTACACTACATCCGGTAAATTTCGGTCGCTTTTTATATTCACGAATGAGGGAATTTCAGGGTGTTGTTGACGGCTCCATCAAAAGTGTCGGTCGTAATCGAATTTCGCTGTCTTTTCATTCATGTGCCACAGCCAACGATTTCTTACAGTCTACCTCTTTAGACAAAAACGGCTATAGAGCCTTTATTCCGTCATTCAATGTGACTCGCCTGGGGCTTGTTCGGGGTATCCCAGTTGATTTGTCTCCTGAGGATATAATAAAAGAGATGACGGTTCCCAAGAGTTGTGGGCCTATTATAAAGGCTCGCTGCTTAAATTTTAAGGTGGTTATTGATGGGGTGGTTTCCTGGAAACCATCACAAACCGTTGTTCTAACTTTTGATGGGCAGGTTTTCCCCTCAAGGGTGTTTCTCTGCTACAACTCCTTCCAAGTTGAACGTTACTCCCTGCCCACTATTCAGTGTTTCAACTGCTGTCGTTATGGACATACAAAAACTTTGTGTCGGTCAAAGCCAGCCTGTTTTAAATGCTCCCAACCTCATATTGGTGATTCATGCAACATTGAGCCAGGCAATGCAAAATGTGTATGGTGTCGTGGAAACCATTTTGCCACTAATAAGGTCTGCCCTGAAATGTCTCGGCAAATAGCCATTAAATCTACTATGTCTCAAAATGATATTTCATATGCAGAAGCTTCCAAGCTGCACCCTCTTTCGAAGCCATCTTTTGCTTCAGTCGCTTCTACGCCTATGGTTCTTGCATCTCCTTCTTCTCAATCGTCTGTTTCTAAAAACCTTGTCACGGAGCCTGTCAGGGTAAACTATAGAGGTAAATCTTCCAAGCTTGTTAGTTCGTCTCCTTCTTTTTCAGCTGGTTATGACCATCAAGCGCATGCTAAAATTATTAAAGATGATTTCTCAGGTGCTGCGCCAAATGGGTGCGCTCTTTCTAATCCGCTAAACTCTTCTAACCCGCCGTCTGTTCAGGAAATTATTTCTGAACTTGTGAAACTCCTCAGTCTTTTGTCTTCTCTCCTTAATAATAATGCTTCTTCATCTCAACCTTCACCGTCCAACGCTGCTTTTAATCTTAATTCCTTGATCTCTCTTCTCCAGAATGGATCTGTCCATTAAATTCCTTCAATGGAATAGTCACTCCTTGAATAATAAATCTTCTGAACTGATTTACTTAATAAATAAGTACGATCTTAGTGTCCTGTCTGTATCTGAGACGTGGATTAGGCCTGGTTCTTCTTTTAAGGTTCCTGGCTTCGTTGTCGTCCGTGATGACAGATATGATGGCTATGGTGGTACTCTCCTCTATTTAAGAAATAATATTTCATTTTCTTCTATCTACGTTCCTTGTTATGATGGTTTCCAGGCAATCGCTGTGCGCGTTAAGGGATTTTCCATCGTCTCTGTTTATATTCCTCATCCCTCCAAATTAATTTTGAGGCGGGTTATCTCAGTTTTGAGTTCTCTCCCAAAGCCTCTTCTGGTCCTCGGGGACTTCAATTGCCATCACTCCATCTGGGGCTGTGGTAAAACTGATGGCTGTGGTTCATATTTGTTAGACTCCTTAGACTCTCTGAACCTTTGCATCCTTAATGATGGCTCTCCTACGAGAAGGACCCGTCCTAATGAATTTCGTAGTGCCGTTGACTTGTCTTTGTGTTCTCCGGAGCTGGCTGCTCTTTTAACCTGGAGTGTGCTTCCATCTACGTCTGGTAGCGATCACTTTCCTATTCTCCTGAAATTCCCTCCTCGTCACTCCAAACCTGTTTCGGCTAATAATCCTCTTCTTAAATTCATTCTGTGTAATAAAGATTCTACTGGCTGGAATAAATTTTATGACCTTACTAAATCAATTTCTTCAAATTCTCCTATCATTAATTCTTCCAATCTTTCCTCATCTTCTGATCATTTAGTTCGTTCGCTAACTGATTGTGCTAACCAATCGTTTCCATCGAAAAAACCTCTATCTAATAAGTTGCCTTCCCCTCCGTGGTGGGACAGGGAGTGTGCTGAAGCTGTCAAAGCTCGTAAACTTGCTGAGAAAAACTTTAGTCGGTGTATGACTCACGCAAATTTTACTGAACTAAATAGACTATCTGCTAAAGCTAAACGTTTGTTTCATTCCAAAAAGCGTGATAGTTGGAATTCATTTTGCTCTAGTTTGAGTCCGAGCTCTCCCGCATCTGTTGTTTGGATGAAAATCCGTCGTTACAGAAAATCATGGTGTCCACCTTCTCGTTGTTGCAGCCCTTCTCATTCTTGAGCTGAAGCTTTTATGGATAAACTTGCCCCACAATACTGTCCTCTCCTCTCCGAACTCCCTTCCGTGTCTGTCGCCTCATCTAATGATGCCTTGGACTTACCATTTACGTTCGTTGAATTGCAAAATATTTTAAAGTCGGTTAAAGATTCAGCTCCAGGTATAGATGGTGTTCCATACTCCTTTTTTACTAAAGCTAGTGATAGCTTGCAGGCTTATTATTTATCTTTGGTTAACGTTATTTTTGAATCTGGTATCGTGCCTGATAGTTGGAAATCCCAATATATTATTCCCATTCTCAAACCTGGGAAAGATTCGGAAGTCCCTAATTCATACCGCCCTATTGCCCTTTCTTCTGTGCTCGCTAAAATTGCTGAACATCTTATTAAGAATCGTCTTGAATGGTTTCTAGAAAGTAATGGTCTCCTAGCTAAGTCTCAGTATGGTTTTAGAAAAGGCAGAAGCACTATGGATAGTCTCAGCATTTTTACTACTGATATTAGACTTGCGTTTACCCGTAATGAATCGATTGTGGCTGCTTTTCTTGATATTTCTGCTGCTTATGACAGTGTCCAACTTCCCATTCTTAAGAATAAACTTCATTTTTTAAAAGTTCCAATTAAACTGTGTAATTTTATTATGAATCTTCTCTCTGAACGTTTTATTTATCTACGTTGTTCAGATCCAGCTATTTCTCCACATAGGGTGATTTGGCGTGGACTTCCCCAGGGATCTGTTCTCAGCCCTATTCTTTATAATGTATATACCTCTGATTTAGAAAAAACGATTGGCCTTTGCCGTATTCTTCAATACGCAGATGATATTCTTTTATACACTTCTGATCATAATATTGACGTTGCTAGTAACTGCATCTCTCATTCTCTTGTTTGCCTAAATTCCTGGCTTAATCTCAATGGTTTAGACCTTTCTCCTTCTAAAAGTAATATTGTTCTTTTCTCTCGGAAGCGTGACCCCCCTGTTTTGGATATTTTATTAAATGGCGTTCGAATTCCTGTTAAGAAATCAATCAAATTTCTAGGGTTAATTCTGGATAACAAACTAAATGGCAAATTACACTGTGATTATGTAGTTGGTAGATGTGAAAAGAATCTTAATATCTTGAGATGCTTATCGGGTGTCTGGTGGGGTGCTCACCCATTTTCCTTAAAACTTCTATATAATGCCATAATTAGAAGCCATTTAGATTATGGTTCTTTTTTACTGGAACCAGCGAATAAAGAAGGATTAAGAAAATTGGACTTGATTCAATCTAAAGCTCTTCGAATTATTATGGGGGCAATGAAATCATCCCCTATTAATGCTCTTCAAGTAGAGTGTGTTGAAGCTCCCCTCCATCTCCGCCGTCAATATCTTTCAAATCGATTCTTTTTCCGCTGTGTTCAATTCTCCCCCCACCCTTTAGTTCCCAAACTCAACTTACTGTTTCGTTTCTCGCTGACTTCTCGGTTTTGGCGTAAAAAACATCCTCCTCTGCTCCTGAAGAGTTTCGCGTCTTTTAAGTCTCTAAAAGATCGTGTTGTCCGTTCCCCTTGTTTGCCTCTTTTTTCGTCTAGTTTTGATATTGTTATTTCTCGTCCCACTATTATTTTGGATTTTGATATTTGTGCTGGCGACCCTTATGCCGATGAATATCTTCGCGATCTGTTAAAGAGAGATTGGCTTGGTTGGCATACTATTTATACGGATGCCTCGAAATTGTCTTCCCTTGGTTGTGTTGGGTGTGGAATTTTTCATTCCCAATACAATATTGTGCAGAAAGTTAAATTTCCCCCTGAAACCTCTGTGTTTTCGGGTGAGTGCTGGGCGATTCTTGAAGCTATCAGGTATATCCTTCTTTTCAAATTGCGTCGTTGTCTTATTTTTTCTGATTCTCGGAGTGCCCTTCAATCTCTTCTTTCGAATCCCTTTTCCTCCAAATTACATAATCATATTGTTATTTTAATCAAAGAATCTCTCAATTTGTGCCGGTCAAGAGGTAGTGAAGTTGTCCTAATTTGGGTCCCAAGTCATTCTGGTATTCTTGGTAACGAACGCGCTGACGAGGTTGCTAAGGATGCGGTGGTGTGCGGTGACAAAGTTCCATTTTGCATTTTCCCCCACGATCTTATATCCCTTCCTAAAATCCTCTTGTTCAACTCGTGGGCTTCTTGCTGGAACTCATCTAGCAAATCCAGAGGATCTGCCTTTGCGGCTATTCAGCCATTGATTCCACGTCGACCCTGGTTTGCTAAGTGCCGCTTCGGCAAGAAGCTTACGAGTTCGTTGATCCGTTTAAGATTGGGTCATTGTTGTATCCCTCCTTTTTTGAAAAAAATAAAAATTAGAGATTCTTCCCTGTGTGAATGTGGCGTTGAAGAAGGAAACCTTAATCATATTTTCTTTGTCTGCTCTCTTCTGGATCATTCTTCCTTTCTTTCTTCTCTTAGCTCTGTTGTTCCTTTTCCTACTTCCATGTCAGTTTTGCTTTCATCGAATGACTATTCCATTTTTCATATCATTTGTTCATTCATGTCTGTAAATAATTTAAAGTTTTGATTTTCTTTTAGTTAATTCATATTAAATTAGTTACCTTTTAGCTTTTATTAAATAGATTTTATGTTTGTTTGTTGATTCGTTCGTAATGTTTAAGTTGTTTTGGTTAATTTTATTATTAAATTTAAAATTTATATTCTCGTGATTATATTCTTGACGTGAAACTGGCACAAGTGTCCTATGGACGATTGCCATTAAAAAAAAAAAAAAAAAAAATTTGATTGACTACTTCTCATCAGTAGTTTGTGTTAACTACAAATTATGTACCTAGATAGCCAAGTACCTATATCATAATTGTGCAAACGAGTAATACAAATTCTAGTCGACTAAAAAACATACCTAACCGCGTACAATGTGGACGACAAAAACATTTCTCACCAAAACAAAACGAGGCAATATTTTGAAAGTAAGGTTAAGTTTTCATGAATTATAATCTTATGCCTTGTTTCTTTAGAAAAGCTGAATAACAGGAGTTTTTGGTTTCAGATTGTGAGAGAGCATTACTTGCGTGACGATTTGCTATGTGGATCAGCTGCATGCAACATATGTCCCCATAAAGATGATGAATTGGTATTGGAGGCAAATCCGGAGTCAATATGTGCTTTATTTGATTATCCACACTATTTGGTGCTGGACACAAACGTCGTCCTGCATCAGATAGATGTATTAGAAGAAGATGCACTCAGGAATGTGATTATTCTCCAGACTGTGCTAGAAGAAGTGAAGCATCAGAACACAGCAATATTCCAACGTCTTCTTGAAATAATTGGTAACAACAAGAGAAAATTTTACTCCTTTGTCAATGAACATCATAAGTAAGTATGCTGTTACAGTATCTCTGCAGTTCTTTTTATTTTTTGTTAGAAAGGGTATACACCTGAAGTGGTTCCATTAAAATTTTCGTAACTGAAATAATATTATGGGTGAATTTGAAGTCTGAATTTAGTTTATAAATAATTAGTTGTACTTAACTGTAAATATTATTCTTGAATCACATTTTTAAGCACATACCTTATTCTTATTTCATGTTGATATGTCCTGTACTGAAATCCTGGATCCTATTTATTATTTATGTAGGCTCCTTCCACTAACCTATCCCAGCCACCAGAATTTAAGTGTCTATTTTAAAAATTTAAGGGACACATACATAGAACGGCAAGCCGGTGAGAAACAAAATGATAGGAATGACCGAGCTATACGGCGAGCGGCAGCTTGGTACGAATCTCACCTGAGTGCCAATAGCATAGCAAAGCTCACACCTAGGATAGTGCTGCTTACTGACGATGAGGCCAACAAAAAACTGGCACAGGAAGAGGGGATAGTGTGTTGTAGTGGTATGTTTTGACTATACAATACAATACACATTTTCTTAGAAATTATTTACATATATTTTTATATCCTTTTGCATTAAACCTCATAACTCACTGTTCTTTAGCACAGGCTTCCTCCAGCTGTTTCCATTGCACTCTTAAGTTATCAGTGTTTTATATGATTAATTGATTAACTTAGCATTTGTTGATTATGGTGATGATATATATTTAGTATAAAGCTTTCAGTGTAGATTAGTAATCGTGGGTAGTCAAGGCTACTATGCTGAGTAGGTGGTACAGTACTATCTCTACTAGATTTTTTTGTGGAAATTACTTATGTATATAGATCTTATAATATAACTAACTTCCTGATATTTAAAGTCATTAAATAACACCTAAGTTACACAAAATGCATTAAAATGACACAAAGTGCCTTGGAGCTTACAAAATATTGTGATAAATAATGTGTTTGAACATCAACGTTGACCCAGCTTTTTTTATTTATTTTGCTTTGACTATATTTTAACATTTCATATAAATCCATCATGACATTTATCTTCATACCAAATGCTAGTAGAAAATTGTTGTTGCTATTATCGTAATATTAAATATCAATCCTGTTCTTTTTTATTACATTGTACATATCAATAATGCATCAACAAACCTAATGAAGAAATTTTCGATTTACAGTGAAAGATTATGTAGAAAATGTCAACAACTTTGTAGGCTTAGTGGATAAGCTATCCAAAAATGTGATGCCAGAGAGCTTTTCCAAGGATGCGCTATACCCGGCGCACCTGACGCCTGTTCAAATACACGAGGGCATTAGAGCAGGGAAGCTGCATCAGGGAGCCTTTCATGCGTCAAGGGATAACTTCCTTGAAGGCACAGCCACTGTTAATGGTTTAGAGAAACAGGTATTGACGGCTTTAATTAATAAAATTTCATTCAATAAGTGAAGTGTGTGAGTCTGTAGTTTTCAATGTTGATGAAACTTGCTATGCAAGTTCTATGGCACCATTGCCATAGCCATAGACAAACTATTAGTAAAACCGGTATACCAAACTTCATCAAATAAGTTGTCTAAATGACGCGGCGCTTGTAAGGAGGTGTCAGTCAGTAACTGCCCTGTACCGTGAGCTCATTTGTTTAGATATTAAATTTAAAAAAAAATACCTTACCTGACAATTCATACTGGCGGCGCCGCTGGGTTGCCAGATAAATTATTCCTTATTTATATTATTATTGTGACCTTGTAAGTTGATTGAACTTGTCTGTTATGATAAAAATTTAGATTATAATACTGCATTGTTATTGACTAAAAGATATATAAGATACATACTCTTATCAGACAATCACTTTCATATGGTAGTGCATTGCATGCAATAATGTTGGTTTTGACTATAAATATATAGTTTATAAAAAAAACCTTATATGATTGGTAGATATTTGAAAGCCTATTCATATTATGTATGGCTCGAAAGAATAGTAAGTACATTAATGCCGCGGTCTATAATGACTGCATTGCTGACGCCGAATTTCATGGTCTAGAGCGCTGCGTAGCGTAAGCGCAGCGCAGTCAGGATTGCAGCTCTTGATGTACAAGCCGATAAGGGCCGAGACCAAAGGCATTTACAGCGGGGAAAGCAAGAGCTGGAATGCTGACCAAGAAACCCAGAGTGTAGCAAGGCTTGATGCCATAATAGCGTAGCCAGTAGTGCAGGTATTGCAGACCAAGGATTGTATAGTGCTTTACTCAAACAATGCGAGTGCCAAGACGCGGCAAGAGGTGAAACAAATATGAATACTCAATTAGTTAATAAAGTTCTTAGATTAATTGTTAAACTAGTACAAATTTCGACTGTAGTTTTTTACATTTGTAACCTGATTTCTCTAATACGGGTGGACAGATATGAAAAATTCTTTTGTTGTTCGAAAAATGTTCCACCCGTGTGTTCCCATTTTAATGTTATCAAAATCCATCCAGTGGCTGAATTTTTAAATCGAAATATCTAAAAAAGTTCTATCGGTACCTGCGGTAATGGAAGACTGTACTCACTTATTTTTGAAAAGAATTATTCAATGTTTGCCTCATGTTATACTAGCTGTTACCCGTGACTTCGTCCGCGTAGATAATTTTTTTTTCTTTAGTAAAAAATATTTTTTTATTTTATTAAAAAGTGTTATGTTACTTCTCATACCTCCAAAAATATGTGTACTAAGTTTCATGATGTACGGTTTAGTAGTTTTCGCGTGAAAAGGTAACAAACAAACTTACATTCTCAATTCACATTTATAATAAATAGGAATAGAAAATTGCTGGCGCCTAAACATGACAGTAATTAAACTCCATACAATCATGCTGACCACTTTTGCAATAGACCAGCACCAGCAACGACGACTTTACTCAAAGAAGTTGTCAAAATAATGACCACATTACATAGCATGTATTAGTAAAAACTATTTCGCCGCATACGAGACATATATCTAGGAGGTAGTCTATGAAACTCAGATACGAGGAATACAACTCAAAGAGGAGGAAGGAATACAGCCCCAGATCTACGTTTTCTACGAATCGGGGCGGAACTTCAACAGTGACGCTCCTTGTCTCTACAATACATTTACAGAATTATATATATATGTATAAGTGTACTTAACCGAAAGGGGATCACTGTTCCGTCTTTGTCATGATAATCAACTTTCAAAGAAAAGAATCAATTCCATTGGTTGTTCTGGCGCTTTTTATTTTATTGAATTTTTGTATGGTCTCATAGTGAAAGTAGTTTTTCATGTTTTCGCTCTAAACTGCGAGTTTAAAGGGACGTCAAGGTAGTTGCTCCGATTCAAGTAGATCTGAGACTGATAACCTTATGACTAAAACGATATAGTGCCTATTGTTTCCAGGCATTTAGTGATAAGCGCCGGATATAGTCTCTTATAATCTATACATTTAAAGTGTAAATCCAGACTGACTGACTGACTGATATTCGCTAGGAATCAACGAAGAGCTTAAACCGCTGAACATACAGACTTGAAATTTGGAGGCTGTATTCATTATATGGTGTACCAAACAAATTTTTTTGAAGTTCAACCTCTAAAGGGTCAGATGGGGGTTCAAAATGTGAAATTTCTTTATGACATCTACTATTAATAAGCTACTATTATCATTAGATACTCCTGCAAGGTCATATCGGCATCAATCGCGCGGTGGACGGCGACGTGGTCGCTATAGAAATACTCCCGGAGGAAGAGTGGCGCAGACCCAGCGATATAGTGCTCGAGGACAAGGCAGACGACCCAGGGGATGTCCTGCAGGTGAGAATCAACAAGTTAAAGGAACAGCTGGACCTAATTTTTTGAGGGGGCTGCCCGCTCCTATGCGGTATGCCTATATGCGTGTATGCACGGCATATAATATTACTCTGTAAAGACCTGCAGCACTATATATGTATGGACACACTTTAAATTGTTTAAGTTTAAAGAAAACTGTTGTATTTGGTTAAACCTTTTTAGCTATAAATAATAAATTCATGTTTAGATTGTTTAACAATAAATAAAGTAAAAAAATACAAGAAAGAAGATATAAGAAGTAGTAAGAGGTTGGCAAATTCAATCCCAACCTCGGAAAACTTTTCATTAAACTTGGCAGTCGATCACAGACTTATAGACAGATTAAAAGAGGCAAGTGAACCAATCGAGGCTGATTGTATTAATGTGCCATTGCTCAAACTGAAGTTTCTTCAGAAAGTATGCTCCCGGAGGGAAAGTGGCGGAGACCTAGCTAACTAGGTACTGGAGGGCAATCTGTTCTTTATCACATTCAAATCTTAGTCTCCAATTTTTTTATCAATATCCGAAGTGGTTCAATAATATAAGTAACAAAATGACAAGTACAATGACCCCACCGTGGCTTAATAGCCCCCTAATCAATGATCATTGTTATCAGGAAGAAGCTGCTCTGCTAAGCGTGGTGAAACCAGCAGATCCGAACGACGATGACGTCACGCCAACTGGGAAAGTAGTGGGGATCATACGCAGAAAATGGCGTCAGTATTGCGGCATACTGCTGCCGAGCAAGTTCCCTGGTAAGTATATATTTATATGATACATTAGAAATTAAATAATCGTCATTATCTCAACCATAATAATAATGATTTATGAATGTTACAAAGTAATCACGCTCGCGCTTGACCGCATCCCGCCTGGTGAATAGCGACGATGCGGCCTAGGATGTAGCACATTTGAAGAAACCAACTCAAATGCGATTTCAAAATAACAAGAATACAGCTATCGGCAAATATAAAATTCAGCGGCGAATTCTACACCACCATTGGCACATTAAAAGACGACGCAAAGCGTTTAGTGCGGGTTCGTTAAATCTCCGACCAAAAAATAATACCCGACAGAAGAAGCAGAGACGCTTCGCTCACTCGGTTATTTATTTTTTGTCTTTTTTTTATTTTGTAACTTTATTTCAGGTGCGACCCGTCATCTTTTCACGCCAGCTGAAAAGCGTATCCCACGCGTACGTATAGAGACGCGTCAGAGCGACATATTAGCCGCGCAAAGGATCGTCGTTGCTTTGGACTCTTGGCCTAGAAACAGTCGCTATCCGCTGGGGCACTTTGTCAGAGCTCTGGGACCGATAGGTAAGTACAGTGAAATGGATGACATCTCAACAAAAAACCTTTGGCGACATATTCATTAAGCGAATAAGCCTTAACTAGATTAAACAAAAAACCTAAAAATATACTTTAATATAGGGGAACCCCATGCCCACCCATGGCCTTTATTCTCTAACAAACAACGAGATTCCTTGCTGAAAACGCGTGACATGTTTAACCTCATGTTGACGCAATACGTTATTCTGATGATGCAAAACGAGCGCGTTCCGTGGCACGGCACGATATAAAATTTGACATAGGCTTAGTGTATTGCCGTTCCTTGTGAATTCTACGCGCTTAATAGAACGCTGAAATGTTCACGGTGAATAAGGGCCCAGCAGTAAAACATATCGGTAGCTAAATGCCTGAATATATAATATATATTCAAAGATTTTAATACAAGAATTGGCTGGTCTCCGCTAAAAACTAACAGCTGACTTATAACGCCTCTCGATGAACGACACTTAACTGAATGAAGGAGATGTAACTATTAAAATGAAATTAAATGATATTTTATCGCTGTTACAAGGTACAATGCAGATGTTATTGTTAAACTTATGACCTACTTGTAACTACTTGTACCAATATGGTGTGCAATTTAATATTGATGATTAGTATTACAATATAACACCAACATAGCAGCAAGAAATGAATTGTATTAGATAACGAATTACATTAAATTAATTAAAACTTACTATAATAACTATCATTATAACGACTCGCACAAACAGCGGGTTTGTGGAGCGGATGTCGGTTACCTATGGGCAAATTATATAATATTCTTTATTTGCCTAACTATTCAACGTTATTAATAGTATGGAAATAAAGTAAAGAGATTATAATTTCTATTTAGATTTAATCCTCCATTAAAATAGAAGCAATTGACGCGACGTGTGGAGGGTGACTGCGGGGTCAAGAGCGGGCGTCGTAACCAATGAAAGCTTACGCGCACATTATTTGCCCATACAGCGAACAAGTAAATTAAACTAAGAAAACATAAACTATTGCTTAGGAAAAAATAGCCCACTTTGTAATGGCATACGCACAAACTTACTAAGTGTAATATATACAGGGTTATTTTTTGGGGGTGTACTAAGCCGAAAGGGGGTCACTATACTCATCCTAAGGAACAACTTTCACTATGGGACCAACTCTCAATTCGAGGAAATAAAATCAACTGTTCCATACATTATGTCTTCTTAATCAACTTTTTTTATGAAACAGCTGATTATTTTATCTCGAATTCAATGTTGGTCCGATAGTAAAAGTTGTTCCTTAAGATGAGTAAAGTGACCCCCTTTTGGCTTAGTACACCCCTAGCCGATAACAAAATATAGTATACAAAAGACCGGCAGTGCCGCGTTTGTTGCCACTAATAATCCGTAAATGTAATATTTCTTTTCAACAATAGTCTTGTAATGTTATATAGATACATACTTAGACATTAATAAACTTGTACTTTACTTTATTTACTGTCTGGTCTTGATATTGTAACCCCCTGTTTGTAATACCAGGCGACAAGAACGCGGAGAACGAGGTTATTCTCCTAGAGCACGACGTCCCACACGCGCGATTCAGCGAGGCTGTGCTCGCGTGCCTGCCGCCCACAGACTGGGTCATACCTAAAGAGGTTTGTATCTCGACCTGTTTATTAAGGTTCCATACCCAAAGAGTCCCTATTACTAAATGATAAATAATAATTTGTTTGGCAAATCTATCTATATATATAAAAAATGAATCCCTATATCCCTTGGTCACGGCATCACGCGTAAACGGTTGGACCGATTTAACTTTTTTTTTGTTGTGTTTGTTATTATCAGGAGAAGGTTCTTATGACAGAAAAAAAATAAAAAAATATAAATAAATATGAATCAGTTTGTTTCACTAAAACATGGGAACGGCTGGGCCGATATAGCTAATTTTAGTCTTGAAGGGATTGTCGTACTCCAGGGAAGGTTTAAAAGGTGAGAAACATACATAACTGTTAGGCGGTACGAAGTTCGGTGGGTCAGCTAGTAAATCAATATTACACGTCAAACAAATATATCTATGTAGATTCGTCTACATTCATACAAATAATAATTGCATAATAAATAATCAATGTAACAGAAAGTCAATAAATTCAAAATCAATACAATTCATAATCAAGACTTCATCATTATTTCATGGTGGTCGAGCGTTTCCTATCGCTCGCCTATCTAGCTTCCACCCTTAAGTTGTAAAATCTGTCGCCAAGCACTTAACGGTGTGATCCGAGAACCTTCCTTCATAGCCAGTGTATTCCAGACTAGGCATGCTCTGTCTAGGGCTACAAAAGCGCTGACTACCGTGGTCGTGCGAACTTGTGGTCAAATGCCTAGCTGTGTAGGATAAAAAAAGACATCGCTGTGCGTCTGTCCGTCTGCATTTCACCAGGCTGTATCTCATTAGCTTGAGTTTTTTGGGGTCTTATGCACCTATTGGCTCTGTCTAGAAACCAGAAGATAGTATTTACTAAGTTTGAAAATATTTATCACTCTTATACAGAGTTATCTGTTAGGGGTGTACTCGTATGATGTTCCATACAAAAAGTTGATCGGTAGATTTTTTCTCTCAAATCTAGAGTTGGTCCCATAGTGAAGGCTGTTCCTTAGGATGGTAATAGTGACCTCATTTCGGCATAGTACACCTCTAACCGATAACCCTATATGAATATCAGCCAACTTACAATCTCATTATAAATCAGCCCGTTTCTCATTACCGTACAGGAGCGCGCGAAACGTGTAGATCTACGCGATATAACAATTTGCTCAGTGGACCCGCCCGGCTGCACAGATATCGACGATGCTTTGCACGCACGCGAGCTGGACGCCACTACTGACCAGGGCTTGAAGCGTTACGAAGTGGGCGTCCATATTGCTGACGTCACGTACTTCGTAAGGCCTAACACGCCTCTAGACAAGGAGGCCGCTTCGAGGTCTACTACCGTTTACTTGGTTGATAGAAGAATTGACATGGTGCCGGGTAAGTCACTCATTGTTATAAGCTACTGGATATTAAACGCGTATTCGCTCGCATTTTTCTCAGAAATAAAGTAGCGTTAGGCACTCTTCCGACATCGTATGTCTGAAAATTATCAAGTATGTCTGAAAATTATCAAGTTTATTTGCTGTTGCTAAGGAGAAGAAGCATAAACACACCAATAAACCAACAGACACGTATTTATAATATTATATTCACCTAGCGATAGGGAACGAAAAATATTATTGGGATGGTAGAACGATGATTTTTCGTAATTAGCCTCCATAAGTCTAAAGTTTTAGCAAGAATACATCAATTTTTCTGATGTTTTAAGTATTCGGATTACGATTAAATCGAGATAGTTATAAAAGTAATGTACTCACGATCGGATCGGAGAGATTAAAAGCCTATTTCCGGTTACAGATCTGCTAAGTTCTAACTTGTGTTCGCTGCGAGGTGGCGAGGAAAGGCTGGCCTTTTCATGTGTCTGGGAAATAGATGAAAATGCCAACATCATTTCTACCAAATTCCATAAAAGCGTTATTAAAGTAAGTAATTTTGTAAAAATAACCTTTATATTTTCTCAAGTCCGATAGCTGTTGTTGAAATAAAATTGTTGTTTTTGTACAACGTTACAATTCATCATCCTATCTCGAGTAAATTACGCTCTCTATAGAAAAAATCTACTTTTTTATTATGATTTATTTATTATACGTATCGCATCAATCCATAGCGTCTCACTGCTGGGCACAGGTCTCCCCTATGAAGAGGGCGTAGTGTAGACTGTAGTACACTGAAACGCGGGTTGGGATCTTCACTTCTTTTCGAAATATCCAACAGTAAAGTTTCCTCACGATGATTTCCTTCCCCGTTTCAGCAAGAAGTAATTAATTAATTATAAAATGCACATAAAGGAAAATTCAAGTGCATGCCTGAACTTTGTATCGAACCCGCGCTCTTTCGTTTGTGAGGCAAGAGATATACTGGCTGGGCTGCCTCTAGCTTGTATGATTATATATAATATGTGTATTCCAGTCAGCTGCGGCTATGACGTACGAGGAGGCCCAAATAGCGATAGACGACGCGTCTCGACGGGACGCTATAGCTAACTCCCTGCGCAATCTTAACGCACTAGCGAAGAAACTAAAGCGCAGGAGACTTGATAATGGAGCGTTACTATTGGCTTCGCCTGAGATACGCTTCCAGGTACTTTAAACATTATTTTTAATTCTGTAGACTATGTTCCATAAACTCATTTAGCTAACATTGAGTGATGGTAATGTTAGATGACTTTCTGCTTACACTTATCGTACTCGCCAAGAAACTGAAGTGCAGAAGACTTGGCAATGGCGCGCTATTGCTGGTTTCGCCTCAGATACGTTTCCAGGTACTTCCAGGTTACTGTCAACTTTTCTTGACTTAGTACGACTAGTTCGTTTAGCCTACGTCGAGTGATGGAAATGTTAGCGGAGTTTCTGCGCAATCTTAACGCACTAACTAAGAAACTACAGCGCCAAGGACTTGACAACGAAGCGCTATTGTTTATTTAGCCTGCAATACGCTTCGGGTGCTCTTAACATATACAAACTTCTAATGGCTTTGTACGACAAGCTTATTTAGCCAACAGAGGTAATCTATAATAAGTGATCTTCGCAGGTGGATTCCGAAACGCACGACCCAATAGAAGTTCAAGCTAAAAAGATAGTGGATACCAACTCAATGGTAGAAGAGTTTATGTTGCTCGCCAACATTAGTGTCGCTGAGAAACTGGCGGCGGAGTTCCCACAGTGTGCGCTATTGCGACGACACCCGGCACCGCCTGCTAGCTTCTTTATAGACTTCTTAAAGGCGGCCAAACAACAGGTTAGCATTGTATATTGTAAATTTTTTGTTTGTCCCCATGAGGTGCGTAGTTATATATATATGTTACCTGACTGACTGACAGACTGATATCTGCTAGGGATCGAAAGAGTAGAGCCCAAACCGCTGAAAATTGGCACATGTAATTTCGAAAGTATTTTCTTTATTGGATGTACTTACGAATGATTTTTGGAAATTCAACTCTTAAGGGAAGTCAAATGGGGGTTCAAAGTTTAACACTGGTGACAGTTATTAATAGATAGTCCAAATTTTAACGTTGTTTTCCTTTGTCTTGCATTTGTATTTAACGACCTCTCTCAGATAATACAAGTCAATGAATTTCTAGAGAAATTGAGATGCTCTTATTAATAAAGCTGTTAGATTCTATGTTCATTTAAGTTTTTTTGACAAATTTAAGTTTAGGCATAGGTATTATATTTAGAGAGCATTTTAAAGAAGTATGTACGTAAATGTCAAATTTGTATTTGTCTATACCATTTGAATAAATTAATAATAACTATATGAATAGCTTTATTGAACATCAAACAACAAAAAATACATAGGTTAATATAACCCGGTCAGAATATCTGTGCACCTGGCTGGAATGCGGCGCCTCTCCCGCTTCCCCTGTCACCTCTCCGCGCACTCCCCGGTGCGACAGTACGGTTAGCACACCGTACCCAGACCGCCGATATGACGTCACGAGCTCAGGTGCACAGATATTGTGACCGGGTTGTACAGTGGTAATATATAGGGCTGTAATTTAAAGGCACAGCAACTTCTAGGAGGCAATCTTTGGATGTAGAAAATTGTTTTTACACTAAATACGATTAGTGCAACTAAACTTATATCTATACTTATTATTAATCTTCATATGTATCTTTCTAGGGTTTCGAACTCGACGTGTCTACTAACAAGGCATTCTCCAAGTCCCTAGACATGGCCGTGATTCCTTCCCGGCCGTATTTCAACACGCTATTGCGTATAATGGCGACGCGTTGCATGCAGCAAGCCGTTTACTTCTCTAGCGGGACTAAAGCTAGGGACGACTTCTATCATTACGGGCTCGCTTGTCCTATCTATACTCACTTCACTTCGCCTATTAGAAGGTAAGATGTTGTTACACTGTCCTTGCTTTGTCTATTAGAAGGTAAGATGTCGTTACACTGTCCTTACTTCGCCTATTAGAAGGTAAGATGTTGTTAGACGGACTTTACTTCGCGTATTTGAATTTTTAGTTCACATAGGTTAACTTAAGATAGGCTACCTATTGTTTATGTGGTAATAGTTATTATTATGTTTTACTCCTAGATACGCGGACGTGATAGTCCACCGTCTACTGGCTGCGTGCATCGGATGCGACGCGACACACCCGACACTACTGGACACGAAACACGCGGACTCTGTGTGTGACAACCTCAACTATAGGCACCGGCAGGCGCAGCACGCGGGCCGAGCCTCCGTCGCGCTCAACACGCATGTGAGTATACACGCCCACATACACACTACTATACGCATGAGAAGGGAAGGGATAGAAAGGAGCGCGATATTTTTGTTTACATCAGTCAACAGCGCGTATATTAAAGAAGGCGCGATCGAAAGAGTTCTGTTACCAACCTTAAGAATAAATCAATCCTATGTTTTTGCATGTCTTACTTTTTGTTTAAACAGAATTAGTTAAAATGTGTTAATGTACTATATTAAAAAATCCCAAATTATTTTTCTTCATTATTAACTAAGTGCAATTCATTTCTCAAAATTTATTTAGCTATTTTTAGCGGCATAAAAACTCACTAGTTGTAGTTAAAAATAATTCATTTAAAAAAAACTATACCTGTGCATTAATGGTAAAGTGAAAAAGGCAAGTGCGCGTAATGAGATGCATTACGTCACTAAAGTCGATACAATAACCTAGCCTTTACGAGGAAGTGTGTTGAAAACAAATTATTTATGATTGTACCCTTTGTTTAACGACTTCCCAAAAATTTAAAGATATTCAACGATATTTTTTAAGTTTATGGTATATTTGCCATTTATGAATATTTGTAAGGAATAAAATTATTTATTCTTAGTGTAAAACTGTCGTGTACTTCTCAACAAATTCCTTAATAGCATTTTTCTTTCCTCAGATACTGTTCAAAAACCGTGTGGAGATCGAATCTGCTGTGGTGTTGGCTGTTAAGAGGAACGCCGTGCAGGTGCTAATTCCCAAGTACGGGCTGGAAGGGCCGATATACTTGCCCGCTGACAAATTCACATACAACGAAGAGGTATGTGTCTATTATTTTGTTTTTGACATTTAACTATTATAGTTTTATAGGAGTGTTTGTCAGGGAATGCAACAGGATTAGATGGAGCGAGGAAGAACTTGAAAACGAACCGACAAAGCTGAAAAATAATTTTAATCCTTATTTTTGAAACGTTCTAATGAATTTATCACCCACGCTTATTATAGGGAATCAAGGGTTGCCATGTTTGATACGAATGATATAAATCACTCGTATTTGAATTCACTGATAGAGAGTTTGACGTATAGTACCACCCTCAGAAAATAAAGATATTCTTTATTTGGTGTTAAATAGGGGTTCAAACTTTGAAAATTCTTTACATGTCATTTAATCTCGCGAGCAACTACGCAGGTGTCAGCTTACTAGTTCGTAATAAAAACTATCTTCTGTAACTCCTACATTTATCTGCTACACAGGAGCATGTCCAAAGATGCGGCGACGTTGTTCTTAAGACATTCGACGAGCTAACGGTGCGGCTTAGCTTAGACAGCACCAATCTACAGCATAGAAAGCTGGCCTTCCAGCTTATAACCCCTCATATACCCGGCTTTAGCTACGTACCAGAAGACCAGACCATGGAAGAAGACCAGAAACTCACTGACGAAGACCAAAAGACCAACGTTAAGGTAGAACCTAAGAAGAGGAAAGAAATCGCAGAACCTACCAGAAAAGGCAGTAAGAAAAAGAATAAGAGAAAGTGACGCAGTATGTATGAATAAATATATCTTTATTCCATGAATAATATTTTATTTTATGTCGCTCGTGTCGACGAAAATAATCAAGCTATAACCACTTGACTTTGATATAAATATATGTTTATATTACAATATCTGTTAGATATAGAGGACACGTATCACAAAAATATCACTTTTTACAAGCATAAAACTACGACATACAACTCATTTATCTACTAGGTAAGTTTTCACAATATACTCATATGTAGTCAATAGTAGATACAGAATTATACTAAATAAAATGTTATGTCATTGTTGTTCCCAAACTCCAATGCCGGTCGAGAAGCGCCTACGTATTGTTATACGTCTATAACTAACAACATTCTAATCTTAGTCCGTTCTACACATGGGCCGTTATAAAGTTGCAATCAGCACTTTTACTCATTTTAAAGGAAACTAAACAGACACATTTTGCACTATCACCATTCTGGCTTTTAAAACAAGATAACATTATATAAAAACAATCTGGTTTATAATTGGATAGCGTCAAAGTTCCTTACAGCCTGATTGACATTTTCCCATTAACATTTTGATGATATAAGTCATTTGTTACTTAAATTCGCCCAGCGCTGCCTGTAGGTGCATTCTTACAATTCAAGAGCCAGCAGAATCTTGATTGGAAATCAAAATCTTTGCGATCTTTGCCGAATCTATTCTATTGATGTGTCATTCGTCTTCTCATTGGTGGTGGGCTGACGATCGCCGGCTGTGGCGGCCTTAACGCACCAGTTGACTCGCTGCCTTCAAGTATTGGGACGTCTGTCGTAGATTCGTCTATTGTGGTCACGATTGTGGGTATGTGAGTGGACTGGGCTGCTATTCGTGCGATTTCCTGATCCACTTTAGTGACTAGCTGGTCGACTGCTAGCGGCCATCTTGAGGCTGGGATTGTGTGGGATGGTGTGAGGCGGGCATCTGCCATCACGGATAAACGGACTGTGGCGCCATATTGAATCACCGTTAGCGACATGCCTAGAGCGAGAGAGATATATAGATAAAAAACAATGCAAAATTTTCTAATTAACTCATATTATGAATAAGTAAGAAATTATGAATAAGTAAGAAAAAGGAGTTAGATTAAAACAATTAAAATATTTGCTAATCTGTGGTAAGTAGCCTATTATAGTAGATATGGTACGACGCCGACGGCTCAGGCGCGAATAGTTTGATATAAATACACACTATAAGGGAAGAAGGGGTGATGAAGAGCTCAGGATCGTAGCTGTGGACAAAATGATCTAATTATATGTTCGAACTCAAAGCAAAGCTTGGTTCTGAAGCTCATAAAATCTGCCAATGTAAAGAGTTGCCATTTAGAACTAATACATTTATAAATTTATAGGTACTTTATCGAAATCCCAATTTCGAACACGAATTTGTTGACAATTGCTACTAAGGATGCTGGTTTCCTTCTTACTTATATTCGCTTGAGGAGGCCGCCAGTACACTACAGCATCAATAGTCTGTCCCCAAATTGTTGTTCTCTCCCTGGAGTCAGGTTGCGCGTCTATTTCCGCATAAGAGACGGCGTATCGCCTAGACAACATGTTAAGTGTGAGTCTTGCGAAGGGCGAAGGCACTGCACGGGTTAGGGCTCCGCAGCGTGCTTGCGCGGCCCAGGCGCCGGCCAGAGCGCCCTGGCGGCTGCAGGCTTGTTCTACTACTGAAGAAATGCGACGCGGGGTGGCGCCAACTGGTAGTGATAGGCAGATCATACCTGGAATCAATAAAGTCGAGTTTTATTTATCATTCTAATTGAAATCTTAGCTCTTTTGAACCGACTACAATAGCAGTGACTGTTGAACCAAAAAGCAACTTTTGAACTGATTTTCACGCATAAAACCGATTTTTAAGGCGTTCGATTGGACTAAAACATGCAAGACAGCCATTCCGCCTCTAGAGCGAGAAACGAAAGAACTTATTAATGTATTTAGTAAGCATGTCGCATCTGAAAGGAAATATATGTATTGAATCATGGCGAACTAGTCACACCTCATCTACGAAGACATCCAATTTGGTTTATATTACTACGTCTATACAAAAAAAAAAAAAACAGATTTACCCCCAGTTTGCGATTTCTTATACGACTTTCCCTGTCCCTCTGCGAAAGCGAACAAAAAGTCTTCGGAAGCCGCTCTGGCCGTCGTGAGTATCACGTCAGGCGTGTCAGTGTGAGCATTCTCTAGGAAAGCTCTTAGAGCTTCTGTGGCAGCGTATAGAGCTATGTCTGTGCTGGAGACGCCGAGAGCACGCGCCGCGCGTTCGATACCCGAGCGGGAAACTGGCCGCGACCATGCTGCCACCTGTTAATGTAGACCATGGTATGAAATTTAATGATTTTTTGAACCAACTAAGATTTTTAACGTATTTATTACACAAGGCGGCGTGATGAGTTTGATTTTCATGAGTGTTTACAAACATTCTGTTATAATTAACAGCACACATTACTAATTTAAACATTAGTTCTAGCTTAAGTATTAAAAGATGCCATCTGGGTTTGAGGTCTCACACTGTTTATATCAGCAATAGTAATATTAATTTAAAATTACACAATATCAAGCAAAATATAAATGAAAGAACTTACCTTCCGGCCACATAAGGACACTGTCTGTAACAAATGTCTTTGACCATCATCCACTCCTATAGTATCCGTCCATAACTGCCTTGGCGCCTTGTAAACCTCTTTAATGCCTCTCCAGGCCTCTCCTGACGCCCTCAAACACAACTGGGCTAGTTCTGCATACTTCCATGTTATTGTATGTGAAAGTTTTACATGCCCTAAGTTCTTTAGTTCGAGCAGTGCTCGGATTTCGTCACGAATATGAAGAGGCAGTTTGAAAAATATCCTCGTAGATGACAGTGCGGCCCCAAACGTTCGCTTTGGCCATTTTCTTGGGTCCACAGTCACGAGTGGTGACAGGATTATCTGAAATGCATTAACCGGTGAAATTAATATCCAAGAATGATATCCGCCACATCAAATACGAGTAAATAGAGAATCACATCTTTCTCATTCAACACCGTTTGTAGAAATTCACAGGTTTAGCCGTCTACAATTAGTCAGGTCTTAAAATAACCAAAGCCAAAGCGTAACCCTATCATATTCGTGTGGATAATAAATATTATTGTAATGAAACATATGGCATAAATCAATGACTTGCATAACATTGATTTCATATCTATGTACGAATCGTTTTCAGTTTGTCTTATAGCCTACTATATATTACTAAAATGACAGGTTTTATGTTACCTTAGGTATAGTCAAATTCCTTCGTTTGCACTCCCTCTGCACAGCAGCTAAAAGCGTAGTCGCTGTTAAAGGTGCGTCCGACCCATTTCTCCCGTTAGACTTCTTCGTCAGTTCTCTCAGCGCGCTGACTCCAGAAATCAGCACTAGTCCAGCAACATGAAACGCTCCTGGCAAAGTTTTCAACGCTCTAGGGCTTTCTACTGGATCATACTCAGAAACAAACTCGTTCCAAGCGTTCGAAAGATTCTCATTTAACTTCCCCCATAGCTCTGGTATAGCTGATGGAGCGGGAAATAGCTGTGTCAAAGGACTTTGCTGAGAGTAGTCCGGGTTGGGAATTCTTTGGCTTGGCGGCAATTGCTCGACTAGTAGAAAATCGCCAATGTTTAAAGATTTGTCCCCAGTGAGCAAGAGGTGGTGGACCCTCACTAGGATGTAGTATTTGGGTTCTGTGGCCACGCACGGTATGATGATGTACTGCCACGGTGGCTGGTCGCTCGGGAAATATTTGGATACTATCTCGCTTACGTATTCCTGAAATTGATGCAATGCTGCGTATGTCAATATAATGTCTTTAATTCAAGTAAATCGTTGCCGCCATGATTTTATAATAGTGATATCGAATTCTAAAATATTGCATTATATAACTTTAATTTAAATTTAAAGAAGGCAGAAAGGTACATAAACAAAAATATCATGCAATTTTACATTGGTTACGCGTTGGTTACTGAAAACACATTTATTAATTAGCCAATGGGTTCAATGACATGTACACAATTTTTTATCAAACAAATATTGCAATATTGGAGTAAATGAGTATCTTATCTTCTATTATGAGTAGGTATGTTAGCTACATTTTAACACTTGAATTTCAACCAAAGATAGAACATGGCAATACTTGCTAGGTTTGCCACGGATCGACATAGATAGGTCATGAGATGTAGAAGACGGCGCACTAACATAATTGGCTATGACAATTACCTGAATATTATTTTCCGTTACCGGCCGTCCTCTATACACAGCATTGGCTACGATAACGTGATTCTCCGGCCTGAAGGCTATGTTGACGTCCCAGGCGTAATTCCCCCAGCATGAGACCAGCAGATGCCTCAGCCGAGGGAACATCATGTCACCGTTCCTATCCCGTTTGTCCACCACATGTTGTATCAGCTCGTTCTTGATACGCTCGGAGTCAAGTATCCCTATAATAATTAAAGTCAAGATTATATTCAGCTTTATAATGTTAGAAGTGAAAAGGGTGTTTTCTCGTTTTACAGGTACATCCCTAGAAGTTATTGGTTAGGAGTGTACTTAGTTGAAAGAGATCACTTTATTCACAATTCTGAACTAATCTATTTTTCCGTGGTATTTAACTCTGAGATCGAAAACGAAATCAGCTGTTCTATAGATTTTGTCGTAAATGTTTTTTATTTGGTGGATATTCCTCAGTAAAAAATCTCATCGATGAGTTGTCCATTTTAAGTACACACCAAGCTTAAGTCTTCCTGCGCAACCACGCAAGTTTGTCTACCTCGGTCACTTGTACCTACAGTTTTCTTATGTTTCGTGCTTATTCAGACTTAAAAAATTGGCCAAATGCGAATCGGGCTCCCGCACTAAGAGTTCCGTTATCTATAGAACGTTAGTTCAACTTCTACCTGTTGTTATTAATATTAAGCAAAAACTGCAAATATTAAGTTTAAGTTCTTTATAAATATCACATTTGTTGTATGGAAGCCGTAGTATATTTTATTTTATTCAGGTAATAATAGGGTCTCGTTTTTATCCTTTGGGTACGAAACCTTAAAAACGACGGCATCTTTAAAAGTATTGCCAATCTGATGACTGGGTGAAGGTGATGATAACAAAAGAAATCCTACGTCATTAAATCACTTGCATATGGATGAGAAGCAGACCTTCGTAATTAACTGCAGTATCCATTGTTAAATAATTAGGCAATTTACTGTTTTAGTTGAAAGTTGATTGTGAAATGAAATAAATGTAATCCTCAAAATTTAGGAAGGATAAGTTAGGTTCGTCATTAACATCGAACAATAGCTGACATAAGGAGAGTGACAGTCCAATACCGTCCAGGCTGAGAATGTTCAGTGTACAGAAATGTCCAGTATTTCTAACAGTCTATTTCCGTACAACACCCTAGCCTGATATTGTCTAGTGAACTAAAAAGTTCAGTATCAAATGGTCCACATGCGAAAATTTCAAGTAATATCAATCATCTAGTCTTAAATCGACAAGTGTTGAAAAAAGTCCAGGCTTAAATTGTCTAGTCTAGTTTGGTTTATTGCGAATGTATTAGATCCAGCCCAGGAACTCCTAGGGGTCAAATGCGGGTTCAAATTGGAAACTTCTTTACATTCCATTTTATCTCGCGGGACCCGGCGCTTGAATATATAAAAAATAGGATTAGCGTAACACGTCTCCAGTAAAGCGATGATGCGGTTTAATATGTAACACGCTTGCTTAGAAGAAATTGATTCACTCGTAACTTAAAAGGACCCAGATTAAGTTGTTCGTGCCAATGCTACAATGACCTTGGAGTACCTATGTCTCTACAGGTTTATCGGTTAGGGGTGTACAAAGCCCAAAAAAGGTCACCATACTCATAATTACTTTACTTACTTTAGCTTTTACTATGTGACCAATTTGGTTCCATAGTAAAAGTAGGTCTTTAGGATGAATACAATGACCCCTTTTCGGCTTAGTTCACCTCTTACCGATAACCGTTGTAATATCCGATAACTGTGGTAATGTGTATGCCGTTTTCTTACCAAACATCCTCATTTAAAAGCTGGTATATGTGTTTAAGCTTTTCTTTAGTCAAATTTTATGTTTTGTATCTGGTTTTTAAATATTGAGTTATCTTATATCATCTTCTTCAAAGTGTTGTAGTCCCTTACCCTTAACAGAGAGCAGTACGTTGATGATGCCCTGATTTCTGTGAGTATCCAGCAAAGAGCGAACTGTGTCTGTTTTGATGAACTCCAGGTCTGGATACCTGCTGGACAACAGCCGGAGCCATAGGTGCCTGCTTATTCTTACCACTGGAATCAAACACGGTTAGATTAGGTTGGTAAAAGTGAGTGACTTAAAAAAATATATGATATAGGCGCCCATTAGGATGAGTAAAGTGACCCCTTTTCAGCTTAGTACATTTCAAACCGTAAACCTGAATACATTTTTAATTATTTTGATTTAAATAGTAAACCACTGGATTTATTATAATCAAATTTTAAACATAATTATATATAATTAGCCCACATACACTTTACGTCGCTGTGGTAAGCTGTATTGTATACAGGGACTGGTCACGCACGACGGCTTTCAAAAACTCAGCGGTTTCAATGAAAGCCAATCTCTTCCTTACTTGATATACGAAACGCTTTACGCAAATTTAACATTACAGTATTGTAGTAACTAGTACCTAGGTATATAATTTTCATTTGAGTATTGTATTTATACTAATTACCCGTATAAAAAGTTAAACAATTCCAATAGTATTTTTGGAATTTAATACGTATACAGTTCACAAGCTATCATAACTACAAGTGACGGTTACCTAGACATCTTGATATTGTAAAAACCAAATCACAAACTAGGTCAGAGAATTAAAAATAAATCACACGGAAGATATAAAAAAGTTATTTGATAACAATGTGTATCTATCAAAAATTTAACAGGCTCTAGTGGACGTAAAACGAAGCTCAAAAATATTGCACATTTAACTATCGAATTTTGATACCTAAGTGTGACAGTTGGGAGAATTACTCGCTGAGAATGGTGCAGCAGTAGGTATATCTTTAGTATTATTATCGACATTACTTTCGTGCTTTGGGAAATATAAAAATTGGTGATCCAAGCCCATTGTTTAATCTAAGGTGTTTGCCCTGTAGTAGCTTATATAGGTACTTAAGAGAGATAAAAAATACACTCACCAACATAAGAAATGGCCAAGGCCGGTAGCGCGGAGACCGCGATCCAAAACGCGCAATATGTGTAGAACTCCTCAGCCAGTCTCGACCGGCCGCCTTTCCGCTGTGACGTCGCCATTGCGACTGCAAACTCACTTTCTCACAAGGTCACTTACGCCCTTTTCACACTGCGCCTCTGCGGATAGAAAAAATATGCCTATAAGCCGAGATCTAGTCCTGGATCTCACATATGAGTTACTAGTCTGACTTTCCGGCTGCTAGTCGATGATAAATAGCAATTAGCAATCGGGATTCTTTTAGCTTATAAAAGGGCACATTATTCTATGAGTACAATTTTTTACTACTGCTGGTTGGTAATCCAATTGCATGGTCTTGGTTCATGGAAACTTCGTATCTTTATGGCTACATATTTACTAAGTATAGGTCGCCTCTTACGACCCGCGAGAGGAGACCTGTACTCAGAAGTGGGTAAGTACCTAAAGGTTGATGATTTACAATTTTTACTTATATGAAATTAGCAAAAATTGTAAATCATCAACACAAAACGACATTTAATAGGATCGATCTTAAAGTGGCACGTGTGAATGCAGCCTAACGACTAAAAAAACAATAATACCGGGGTCATTGTAACTTTATTTATGACAGAATTAAATTATTATATCGCTCCGATACTGTATTGATAGTAGTATGGTTGGCCTATTTTGTTATTATCACCAACCGGAATTTCAGAGCTGGTAAGTAATATGCAGCGATCAAATGACAAAATGGTGTCAATGTTTTTTCTTACTTGTAGATAAAAGTTTTATAATAATGAGACATGGACTTACGGTACAACCTGAAATTTCAATCATTGTTAAGCTGTTTTTCATATACGTGCAACATTTCTTAAATTTCTTCTTAGCTTATGTACGCAAGTGTTATTATTTTAAAGAAAGCTATTTTATAAACAATATTTTGTTAAAATTTATGAAAAAATGCACCGAGATATTAAATTGTTTTCTATACTAGGACCATTAATAAGTAGTGTAGGTTCATCGTTGTTATATTCCATCCGCAAAAGAGTGAATTAGAACTAAGTATTTAAAGTCATTTAAACTTAAATTACATGACTAGAAATGAAGTATTTGCTTCGAAGCAAATTGTACTGTACAATGAAACCGTGAGTACGTGCATCTATTGCATAATTCGGTCGGAATTACCAACTGGCCTCAATTATTTGCGAAATTTGCTTTGTATCAGACGAGTTGACGCGTAGTTATACCTCTACGTTATTTTAGTTAAACTATTTTATCCTCCGAGCTTCGATATTTTTTGCTACTACAAAAAGACACAATAATCACTTGATCTTTATTTTATTATTCAGGAATCATAATTAATGTTTGTGTGAGAACCAAATATTATAGAAATCGGCCAGTTAATGGCGTCGTAGCAATTTTCATCCCCTATTAGGAGAAATGTCATAAACGAAAATCTCTGACGATTATATAAATCTAAATGTTCCTACATCCTAAATACCAAGTTTCGGTAGGTTAGGTTTAAAACTACCTGTACGCGAGTACGAAATTTCAGGAGACAAAAAATCCTTACTGTCAGGCGACAGAAATACTTGTTAGACACGAAACAGACGCTTTGCTCGTTCAGTCAAAAATAGGCATCAACGAATAAAATGTAACAATAGTCATTGAATTCTATATTTATCAAAGACTAGCTTTTGCCCGCCTGCCTTAGGTATGTTTTCCCGGAAAAAAGTTGCATTATGGCTCTCTTGGGACCTCAAACTATTTCTGTGCAAAAAGGAGGCGATGAGGAGAAGACAAACAAACAAAGCAACAAATACACTTTCTCATTTATAATATGTTCGGGGATTACAAGGAAGTAACAAAAAATTATCTAGTTAAAAAAAGTTTTACATAATATTTTTAATTGATATTAAAATCATTGAGCAAGGTGTATTTAGTTACTGTTCAGTTTATAGTAATTTGGCTGTACCTACCTCTCGCAGGTCGAACACCCGATTTCTTTAAGGTGCAATTATATTTCTCATGCCAGCAGAATTAGCATTTTAAACTATGTTTGTATTTAATTGAACGCCATGGAAATACAGTAAAAAATTTGGTTAGAGTTGCACAATCATAATCAGTTACAATATATAGTTGCGGCAAGGTTATTTATTATCATTGCGACGAATAAATTTAAAAAATAAATACATAGGTACATATTATTTCTTCTGCAACTATAATATAACGAATTAAAATAACTTCGTTACTGAATAAATATGTATTGAATTAATGAATTCGGTAGATATTTTTATATTTGCATGGAAGATTTAGTCGAATCATTATTTAGATCTTTTTGGGTTGAAAACATGATATTAATGCAATAACAACTTGCGAGGTCTACAGCTCACAGAGCCTAGTAAATTACATTATTTACTAAAACATATATTTATGTAAATTTCTAATAGTTAACTTTCACCGCAAGCAGACACCGGAGAGTCTTCTAGTTTCTCGCTATCATGTCAAGATACGAATATACGAGTATACTCGTATATCTATGTTTTCTCTTTTATTTGGAATACATTTTTTTGCACTATAGTTTTTGGCCAACGCTTACTTTATTTGTTATAAAGCAAGCTTCAGACATAGAAGCAATAGTAAATAAATCTATGTCAAAAACACTGTAGTGCCTTCGCCATGTTTAAAATAATTATCCTTGTTGAAATTTCATGATAGCGCTAGCAGTTACTGTTATTATATTATAATACTACGTTACGGTCAAAACGTAGGTATGGTCGGGATTTTACTTAGACAAGTCAAGGATACAATTTGATATCTGAAATAAGGGCTCAATCGATCTCACTACCTACATTATTCGTTGAAACCGAGCGCGTTGAAGCATCCATTTCCATTTAGAAGTACACAACTATGTTGGCACTCTTGTTTTCAGGCAACATTTTCCGAATTATCTTAATTATAGTTTTCCGCCGACTAATAAGGAGGAGGTACTCAACTCGACGGTATGTTTTTTATTTGTTACCTGAATTCTCGGAGACGGTTGGTCCAATTTGAAAAAATCTTTATTTTGTTTGAGAGGGTTCTCGAGTTCCATTTAATTTTTTTATCAAGTCAGAGGATTGATTTTAAAGTCGAAATAACTGAAAAAGTTCTATCGGCGCCTGCTGTAATGGAAATCGGTAATCACTTAATTAAAAAGGAACTTGTTTATATCAAGCGGATGGAGGCATTATTGCCATAATTAATAAGTACTTATAAGTACTTCTAATTATTTATAAATAATTAGAAGCATAAGGATTGCTAGATATTTCGTTATCTCTATCAGTCCAGTCTTGGCTTATGCTATCAGTTTTGACCTGAGATAGCTGCGGTACGTCCCTTTGTGTCACAAAACAAACAACAAATTAATTGTGAGAAATGTTAGGTTTTACCGGACGAGGAATATTGTCGTACCTACGTATACATATCTACTAGATATTGAACATTCTAAGTACGAATATGTGTGTAGGTACACATAAGTTTGGGTTACGATACTCTTAGTTAAATATTTTGATTACGATAACTTATTCAAACTTTAATATTTTCATCGACATCTTTTGTTTTTAGTATCTACTGGTTAAATATTATTTAGTTTAGAATTAATTTGTTCAGTTTGGGTTTTATTGCTCTCCTCTCGATAGTAGGATCAAGTGAGTAATATTCTCACTAGCGTTACCAAAAATCTAGAAATCATAGCCTAAATGTTAAATCGGTGACTTATACTTTTGTTTCTAGGTACTTAGATGTTTATTTTCTACAAACACATAATAACTTGTGCCGCCTCTATATATCATCACATATACCTTTAGGCTCTTGAACCTCTGTTCTGCCCGAGAATCGAACTTGAGACTAGACAGTCCCAAGCAGATCAGTTTATCTGCAGGGCTATCGGCTGGAGTTAGGCATGAAAGAGGAACCATGAGCAGGCTAAATTGGTTTCATCTTGGCATTTTGCTTACTCTTGATTTCATTTCTTTCATGTTTAACTCTCGTTGATAGCCGAGCTGAGTATGTTTGCTTTGAACACAGGTAAATCGTGTTCATATAAATGAATTCAGTTCCTGGTAGGTACTTTACTTATTCATTAAACTTTAGGAAAATTAGTATTTAAAACTACAGTTAAAATTATAGTTCAATTAGATTCATATGAACTCTGCATTCATAACACATACGTACGTAGGTATGTAATTTACCGCAGTGCCCAAAATTTAAAAACCACGAAAAAGCGCTTAACTAAACTATTTTCAAACTAAATGACCGCTTACTTACTTACCTACTCCGTACTACTTTATAACAGTGTCCTTCTTTCACTCGTTACGAATACATTAAGCATTCGTAAACAATTTAATAAAATAAACATACACTGCACTCACCTGCGTTCTCCTCAAACAAACCACCTCCACTAGCGATAAGTATCATCGAAGTAGTTTACCGAATGTGTTCACTCAATGAAGATTTCACTGGAGTTAATGTGCGCGCACGCAATGTCCCTGCTTTGAACACAGTACTGGCCACGCCGCTTCGCCCTTATCGACTGAGCAAGGTCCAATCCCACGTTTATTATGACTTTATGAGTTAAAACTTTAGGTACTCGGTTAACTGTTTAGGTATTCTTATGTAAGGGGTTAAATGATATTAAAATCATTATGTGCTGCCTACACTTACATCAGACGTATGAATAAGCAATACGTTACTTTTTGTTTATTACAATCACGAGCGGGAAATGTAGTGCGAGATTTTTATCTCTTCAAAAGTAACCAGACTATAATAACTATTTAAACAACAATATATTAATGTTTTACCTTAAATTTATAATCGCAAATTAATTACATGTTTTTTTCTTGAATTATGCATCACATAATTCGATGCTGTGCCGGTGGGGATAAGTGGATACTTATTATCGTATGCTTCTCCCTACTAAAAATCACCTTCTTACCCGCACAGCAATACCATCTATACTTCCATGGTATCAAATTCAAATATAACTTTATTGTACACTAAAAACATTTCAAACAGATATCATTAAACATTGGCAGTCCATTGGGCGGCCTTATCGCCTAAAGCGATTTCTTCCACTCAACCTTTCGGTGTCGTAGGTAATTGTAAACTATATGAGTAGGTACATATCGTCAGCCTTTCTACCTATTAAAAGTAGTAAAATAAAAACAAATTAACACCGTAGCAACCAATATTATGTTTATCTTGCGCAATGGTAATTGTGTCTAGGTAAGTAATGTACCTACCTATTTATTATGATTACTCACTCCTCATTCTGTATAACTATCTTGTTTACTTTCTACCAATTAACGTTCTGGGTAAGCGCTGATAAAATAAAACTGGACCAATCAAAATTATAATTATTTATTGAAACAATTTCAATGTTTAAATTATAATATAACATTCACTAAAGCTAGTGGGCTCCGACTTAAAACTAACATAGGAAAGCGCAATACAATTTATCAAGATAAAGTAGCCATAAGTTTAGGTACACATAATAAAATTACCACATGAGGTATCAATATAGGATACTTGAAACTTTAGGCTTTGTAGATTAATAATTTTTTTCTAGTATTTTTAATAACACTTAATTACATTACAACGACGAAAATGCTTTAAAAATGACGTCTGGATAATTTCAAAATGCCTTACAAGCGAGTGATCTTTGTACCTATTTGATACCTACTTACTCCTGATTCTAAACAACTTTAACAAGCAAACGAATTCACCAAAAGGTATTTCAAGTTTTGGATTATGTTTATACTGACGATAATAATGTTTAAAATACATAATAATTTCCATTACAATTAGATGATTACAATAACAATAGGGAAGATACAAGGATAAATTAAAATATACAGATAAGTTCTTACAGCCACTCTTATCACATATTACAGCTCTATCAACTAGTTTGTCTACCATAGAAAATCTAAGATAATATTTTTTCGCCTGTATATAAATTTGTAAATTAAATTTATAAAATCGGTTCCTAAAATCGGGGAAATCTATGAAGATCCTAAACTCATTATGCATGAGGTCAAATTTGATAAAATATACAAAGTAAAATGCACAAAGCGCTCAGATAGAAATGTTAATATTTCATGTCAAATGAAAATAACAAGACGAGAGATCAATGACTCAAAAACTTTAATTCTGAGATTTCAACAATGCTGTAGTTCAGCCCAGAAACATTCAATGACGTGCCTAAGATGCCTTATTAATCCATCGTCAGATTAACTATTCTGCTTGTTGTGAATATGGTGAAAGCTTTTTGCAGGCCAAAGGATTATTTTTGACGTACTTAAGTACTTACCGCCAAAATACATTTTATTTGAAATCTCAAATCAGAGTTTTTCAGTTCACAAAGGAAAAAAAGTAACGTAAATAGAATGTCAAAACTAATCCGTAGTTATTTTTTTTATACAGGAATTTCTTCTACGATTTAACTAAAAGTTCCCAGCGTTACTTTTTGCCGTGTCTGAGATACGAGTGTATTGTAATGAACACGTACAATATCGAATGAAATTATCGATAATATTTTGGCATCGATCAACTAAACGTAGCTTAATTAATTGATTAGCCTCACGTCACAACTCTCGACGAGCGTAAATGATATAAATGCGAACAAGCGATGCTCTAGCGACTCGTACTGTGACAACACTAGCATAAAGATCCTCATAAACCGGTCTTAACGCATACTTAAAACCGTTTTATAAGTTAGAATGAAACACATCGGCAAGATGCGGCTCACTGTCAGCCTTGTATGTGCTAGGATGGCACAGATACACAATCATACCGCATTAGACTGCCTGACAAGTTTTGCATATCCATGAAAAAATTGCAAATATAATTTTCCGAAAAAATCTTTCTAAACTGATATCGTAGTCTCTCGAGCGTGTAATTAAAAGAATTAAATACATATTATTTCGTCATTAGATCTTTCGAGTTTATGTTAAACTTGTCAGTCACGGTTAGAAAACAACTCATTAGTAAAAATCACACATCGGCTCAAATGTAGTCCAAGTTATTAGTCGACACTCAAAAATCATACGGCGCTCGTTTTGACGTGTTTTGTTGAAATAAATTTCTGTTCGATAGACCTTCTAGGGATGCCACTTACCTTCTTCGGGGAGCTGATGCTTGTATTACAATTAATAGAAGAGGGTAGACTTTTGTAGCCTCCATCGGAACTGTAATCTGTGTCGGTCGATTGTCCGTTCAAGCTTGGACTATGTCTGTTCCCGTTCACGCTCTCTTTACTACTGATTCTGCCGTTGTATAAATCGCCGTAAGACGTGTGGTGATGCCTGATCACGGGAGTTTCTTCAATCAGAACGTTTTTTGCGAGCGGTGGTTCCGCCAAGTATGTTTGGTGTTGAAAGTTCTCTATAGATTTAGATCTGGCTGAGTACATCATCTTGCGATCAGTTTTCTCCCCGACTGAAGAGTCTCGTTTGATGTAGCGTCTGTTTTCTGTTCCGGCGACCGCTTGCAGGTATTTGGAGCCGACGCGGCTGTTGGTCCTGAGTTGCACGGCGTCTGTCCGCTTGTCCACCTCGCTTGTCTGTCCGTTTGTCAGTCCGTTCGGTTTCCTAGCACCGCACTGGCATGTTTTGGTCACAGTTCCGTTGGTAACAGGTCTCTTAGTCTTTTGTGCTTCACTGTACGACGGCAGCTTCCTCGCGCTCACTTGCTCATTCCAACTGCGGAACAATTTTCGTGAAATAAGAATTGAGAATTACAATTCTTAGTATTTCAATCAGTATTCATGTGTCTAATATTTAATTACATTAAAATGTTTTTTTTTCTATCAGTAATTATTATAATATTGGCATACATTTTGCATTAGGAATAGGACGTCATTCCAGCATAAGTATTAGGTTCTTTCACTACGCATGTAGTTAGATTGTATGTGACTGTTATGTTAAACTAACAGTGATAGGAAATCCTGATTAAAGAGAATATGGAACATATATGTGTATTTAAAATATTGACTGTGTCAAAGGATTAAAACAGATATAGTTCGTATGTATGTATTTTATATACGTTATATTAAATAACTAAATGCTAAAAGTGCTAAGTAACCCTCACCTTTAAGTTCTGACGAGGCAGCGTGTAACAGACAAGCGTTTCATAATCAAAATATTATACAAAATAGACAGGAAATACTGTCCACGCTCTCGTCAATACATTCCGGAAACACACACACACGCAATCTACTCTCATCAAAAAGCCAACTGTTAACGCCAATCTATAGTGCTTGTGCGAAGTTATGTCTTACACCAACGTTTAACCAAAGACGTTTACTTCAATAAGGAAATAATGTTTTTAGAAAATAAATATTATACAAAATCCAGCTTTATTCTGATAAACTTGAAATAAAAATTGTATGAAACGTATTTTCTCATCATGTAAATAAATTATTATGTTATTACAGTTATGCCCATGACAAAATTTAAAATATAGCACCTTTGCATAACCCTGTACGGATAACAAAAAACTACAGGCCCTTTGTACAGTGAGCAAAACATTCTACTTCTACATAATTTATCAAACATATGATAGCTAAACACAGATATTGTAAAGTTGTTTAGCTAGAGCAATAAAATTATCATTGGATGTCTGCTATAACGGGTTTGCAGCACTTTACAGTACACAATGTTTCATAATCGTTTAATTTCATGCCAGTGGCATGTGTTGATTGTATTTAAAAAAAGCTTAAAATTTTTTTTATCGGGTGTCATTAAGCGCAGCTAAAAATAATCTTAAACACTGCTGTATTTATTCGCCAAAAGGCTTGTAGAATTCTTAATCGACAAAACTATTGAACCAAGCATGAAGATTAGGTATGCTTCAAAAGGTGATTTTTCCACTATCCTATGAAAAGATTGCAGTATGTAATTCTCCTTAACATTTCAATTGAAAATCGAGCACCAAATTGGACAGTCGTAAACAAGCGTTAGTGAATTTAGTACCAGACCGAGAGACGGCAGACATGCACGGTAAAACTTTCACACAATCACTTGCGGAACCTGCTGTAGTCTTCGACGTTGTTTGACGAGATATCCGCGTCATACAACAGGCTAGGTCCCCGGTATAACAGATGCAATAAGCACAACACATTGACTGAACACAAAAGACAAACGGCGAACAAGCAATCCAACCACGCTACCTGATCCGACGGACGAGCCCTCGAGCCCAAGTGGAAACTGCATCGTCCCAAATCCAAATACCCATCGATTTAAAAGCAGCATGTGAGGAAGTAACAATCGAATGAACATCATTGAAAGGGGGAATGATATGGATGTTGGAGATGGTTAATGAAAATGACAAATGCATCGCTACTGGTATGGTTGGATATACAGACGAGTGAGATGTGAAATGACTTGTTCAATCAGTAAAAGTGAAAAGTAATAATATTAGAAATGAATTGAATATGATCAATGCCTATAAAGGCACAGTATAGGTACAAACAATTGTAATGGATGAGCACTTCATTATTAAAAAACCTTAACATTTGGTCGAAAAAATGTAAGTATATTAAATTTAAAATTTTATTTTCTGTGTTTACGATTATATAAATAATGTTGATAGTCTAAATGAAAATTCCAGTAAAATACGGTGATATTGAAAGTGTAATTCGGCACATGGATGTCGGAGCAAAAGTCATTTTCTTATTCATATACTCTCTAAACACAACAATCCAATGTGGGATGGTACATTTAGATACTATCCGGGTACAGTTCTCTTTGCATCGTGTAAAATAGTGAGATGAATATAAAGGTGCGATGAATGATACTGATATGGATGTGTGCACTGTGTCAATTATCGATTCTAACGTTGCGTAGATAAACCTAAAACAATAAATAAATACATAAACATATAACAAATACAAGTGATTTGAGAGCAAACGTATCTGTCAAAGTAAGTGATAAGTGTGAGTTGGTATAATATGAAAGATGCGAAAATGATTTAGATGTAGAAAGAAACAGACCAAATTACTTGAGTACATTATGATAATATAAGTATAATCAAAGCTGATGTGAGGATATACTGCGCCGTGTTCCAAGAAGTACTTATTCATTTAAAAAAATATGATTTACCTCACTAATCCTGAATTGTCAGAACTCGTTAACGACGTGGTCATAGGCGGCCGCAACTGTAATGCAACGAAAAGTTAATCAGGTCAGAACATTTATACAAAAACAAAATACATAATAAAAAAAATTTAAACAAGACCGCGTGATAAAATGATTTAATTAGGACCGTGAGACGAAATTAAAATCTTCTCGCAATGAAATTACCAACTGCACATTGTAAAATTTTGTTTAAATTACAATAGAACATTAATCATACTGACATCATCATAAAAATGCATAATAAACATTTGGAGCTCTGTAAAACATAACTAGTTAGTGAATAATCTAATTTCTGGTTGCCAATTTGCGTCCATGACACGGATTGTTTATGTTTCTAATTTAGAATTTGTAGGCCAATTCAAAAGGTCCGTAGCGTAGTTGACCCTGCAGGGAAAAAAACCCATCCCGCAAACGCAAAAAGCATGTTTCAAAGATTTCCAAAACGAAAGTAACCGCCAGTAGGCTGGTGGAAGTTTCACTTATCAAGAGAAGGGAAGTAGTTCTCACCCGGTCTGTTTGCGTGGCTACGTTGCAGGTGTCATCCTGCCTGGTCTCGTGGCTCCCTGCAGCCATTCGCAGCATCTGCTGCTGCAGCACACGCACCAGCCGGTCGCGCTCCTCTAGCTGTCCCTGGAAATTTTTGCAGTGTTCATATTACTCAGGAGATTAATTTAATTAATCATTGGAATCGGTAGAAATGTGAATCAGTAAAGAATGGATATATTCTACGTTTCCAGAGAAATTCATAGCTAGAATATGTTTGAATACGCATGTGATACCTATATAATACAACAATACAACGCAAATGTTGACAAATCTATTGGTTAGAACGATTTTTTTTTCTACTATTTTTGTCGGGTAATTTGTATGGAAGGGAATAGTTTCCCAAAGAGGTGAAATTTCTTTCGGTTTTTTTTCCGGAGAATTATAATAATCTTAGAAAAGTGATACTCAGTATTTAATTTCAAATAAAATCATTTGGCTTCAATGCAATCGGCCAGTTACGACTAGCAAAAAAAATTGCACTCGCGAAGTCAACTTGTTCGTAGTCAAACTGCGAGTTAAAAATAAATTAGCATTTAAAAATAATACTAATTAAGTACCTGCAGATAGAGTATCTGCCTGCGCATCTCTGCGCAAGCATCGGGGTGCAGCGGAGATGCGGGGGGGCGGCGCCCGTTGCCGCGCGCGGGGGGACTCTCCGCGCACGCCGCCAGCAACGGGTCGAGAGTCTCGCTCTGCGCATAGTATGAACATTGTTACATTCTCTAACCAAAAATATTAATCACTTTACCAATACCATTTTGTGTCATTTATGCATTTGCTTAAAATATTTTTAGGATCACAAACACCTTGTGACCAGTCTGATAATATTAGCATTGTGCCAAAATTATAATATTTCGTCGACACTCTACGTAGTACGTTGCATGTTCTTTTTTGCTGTATCTATTGTTTGGTGTACATTAAAGTTTTATTCATTCATTCATGTACGTTTTCTAATCAAGAATACTAATCACTTTAACAATGCTATTTTGAGTCATTTATGCGTTTGTAATATTTTTTATTAATGTTATGTGTGCGTCCTGTCGGGTGATAACGCTGTGGTTCGAAAAACATATTATGAGAATTGAATTTAATATAACTCAAATACCAGAACTAGTACCCTGGTTTGAAAGTAAGCTAAACTAATGAAAATAATAACCTCAACCATTTAACTTAAATAACTTCTGATATTATCACCGGAGCATTAATTTAATGCTTGATAATATTTAATCTCAGCAGAAAAACAGTCTTGATCGAGTTATAAAATTATATAATACGATTTAAATATAATTTTCTAAAAAAATTAATATTAATATCGACACCGACAAATTAAAGACCTTGTTTTTCATAGACTAGTTTGAAAGTTCAAAACAAAAATAAAATTTAAACAGCATGTCCAAGACAATATGCATAAGTTGGTAAATTATATGTTTTATTATACTATTATGCTGCTTGTCTTATTTCAATGCAAGCAAATTTGAATATAATTATTTTTAACAAGACTATGGCGACCTTTCATAGCTGTATGTACAAGAATAATATTATGATACGTTGATCAAGTAAGGCTAATAATATTGAGTGAAGTTTCCGTAAGTAACATTTCGTAGCTGGAATATAACTTTAGCAAAAAGTTCGCGGGGGAATGTTATTGGTCAAAACATTCTGTTAGTTTAGCATTCATCAACTTAAAAGTTATATTGGCGAAATGTCGACTGTGAAATTCCTTTGCATGAAAAGTTAATAGTTTAACGGTAATGTTGACCAACCAAACATTCTTGGACCAATCGACGGTTGATAAAGTATTGCATAACCAGTGGGGGCGAAAAGATTCGATATGTACTCGTACATATGCCATGAAACTAGGATTCTGGTTTCACTGTCAACTGTTTGTCTTATAAATCTATGATCTGGATAACCAATATTTAAACTTTAATTCTTTTTTATGTTTAAATTTCTATAGTACGAAATATATTATATATTCTTGTTATCAAACATATTGTTTCTCCTTTGTTTCTGTATATATTTATTCCGGACATGTTCTCTAGATTACAGTCTTCTGAGAATTAATTGACCTTCTCTAATGTTGCTACATTATTTTTATCTTAATGTTACTGATTAGAATCATAAGTTCACGGAATGTATTCTATACCAAGCTAATCTTGTAAATTTTATATTAAAATGTTCGTACTTCTTAGTAATGGCCAGAGAACATTCTAAATCTCTAGCAAATCAGAGATTTAATGATATCTATTACGTTATTACTTTACAAGATGTTTTAAGTTGGCATAGAATTAAAGTAAGTAGGTACGACTCCTTCATCCTTATATCAGTTTCCGCATTAGCCTTTTATTCATTTTTATAATATCCGGTTTACTTCGAGTTGCCATTGGTCTTGATATTTGAATCAGTGATGAAAGGTATATAAGACGAACAAAAACTGGATTCAAATATCTCACGTAAGTCCATATGCAACAGTACTGTTTTGCAATGTAGCCTGACCAAGCAAGCATTAGCAGCAGTTTCTATTTATGTTAATGTGTTCTAATTGCACACATATACGCAGTACATCGGACATGTTAGTATGATTGTTACTGATTTGATTCACCTTATGCAGTCATATCTACGTTACACTTACTACTGAGAACGGTATCTTTGTCATACTTGCTACCTATAAAAGTTGATACTCGTAATCGTTTATGTTTTTGTGCAAGTTTCTCTTAATGCTATATAATAATATATTTTATATACATGGTACCTATTAGATTTGTTTTCAAATTAAGTGATATTGTTATACCGGTATTAACATTTATGTTTATCTCTCTAATGATTGAATTAGTCTCAATGATATCTGATATTATTTCTTACTCGAATAATTTATGTATTCGATGTTTTAGGCTGAAAAACGAACCTAACCCACCCAATTAGCGTCTATGTCTGACCGGCATTCTTTATTTATACCTGTTTTCGGTACACAAAATGTTGTTAAAAATTAACAAAATATAATGAGGTAGTAAAATATGCACAGAACTAAATTTATATCGTAAAGGAAGATTTAAGGATAATTTAAAGGGATTATTTAACCTCTATAATTTATTATGCTAGTTGAAATTTTAATTGATTGTAATTTTATGAACGGTGCCATCCACGTTAAGTGAGGCGAGTTTAGCGATTTTTCGACTCGTTTCTTCTTTGTAAGATGACTTGCCTTTAATTTCACGTGATATTTTTCAATATGTGAATTTTTTGTATCAAGTTTGTGGTTTTCTATCATATTTTTTTCTATATTGGAATTTTATTTATTTATTCAGTTTTCCACTATTTCACACTGTTGCTTAATTGTACTAAAAACGTGATATTTGAGAATTATGTCTCTACGCGTGAGGTTTTGGATCTGTGCCGTTTGAACAATTAATTAATGGATGCCCCCCACCGAGTATGTAGTAAACGAAAGATTACAAGTTATAGGTATTATGATTATATTGCCTAACACAAATAATAGGTATGTAGAGTAATCCACTTGGTCGGTAATTTTCAATCACACGTAATAATTCCACCACAAAACACGTTTTCAATCGTTCCACATCAACAGGATCATGATAATTTGCATACAGCACATGCAAAATAGTGTTCAAGATATAACAACTTGTTGAAATCGGTAATGTGATGTGTGTTTGTGCAAATAAGCGTAAAACAGGCAACTGTACATAATCGTATAACGTTATAGACCAGTAGTCAACCTGCAATGGTTGCAAAAATATTGAGATGGCACGACAAACGACTTGAAAGCCAAAACATCCGTGATTCAAATAAAAATATCAAAGGCGCGCGGTACTTTTAGCATAGCTTTCAGTGAAAACGCTGCCCTAACGCAATGTAAAAATGGTGATTTGTCTATGAAATTAACGCAAATGCTAAAACGTTCGCTGCATAATGCAATGCGCGCTCTTTGTATGACTAAGTTCGTAACTCGTGCGTGAGGCACTTTAGAAAAAGTTCCGCCAATCTCTAACATTTTTAAAAATGTTACGTAGACTTAAAAAGTTTTTTAAAAGCAGATTCTACAATGTCTCAAGAATGTGCTTCGTCATGGAGATATGCTTAAAGAGAGATTCCCTACTGGTCTATAAGCATACAGCAGTAATTGCTAAGGCGTTACTTACACTCAACGAATGTCGCTCCTCCCCGGGCTGCGTGCGGCAAACAAGGCGATGCAACCAAATAAACATACACGTTACAACACGCCAACAAAATCCTATGTGCTAGTTACAAGCAGAACACTAGTTACTGTGGTTATGGAATACGACACGAATCTAGATACGAATTTCCTATTCAAATCAGATTAATTTTAAACCTCAAAACATACGAGTACATACCTAATAGGTATTAGATGGTGCATTTAAATAATCCAATTGAAGTTATCATAACTGGCGGTCTAGATACTATTTGACGCTACAATAGTATAAACGTAATTTTGTAAATATACTAATTTTATAACAAAGTATATGGGAAGTATACCAATTAAATGAAATATATTTAACTATGTTGTTTTGAAGAAAATCTTATAGATTTGGCACATCAATGAGATTTCTATAGAGAGAAGTTCTAATACTAAAGATTTGAAAGATGCGTCTTTAATGATCGATATAGCATGTCATGGGAATGAAACTAGATGGACTGATATGAGGCTCAATGATAGTGCGTGTAGACAAGCGTACGCGCATGCCACATTCGCACAAACAAACTATTAACAAAGGGGAAATTACTGTATCTTCTCTCTATAATTAATTACACAACGATAAAGTTGTTCATGCTCGTTCGTTATGCACTCCAAACAATATAGCGTACGGAGAAAATGTAAATGTAATACGATTTATTATTTACACTCAAGAAGAAATTATTTCTATTGAAACTAGTGAAGCTAACACTTCTAATCTGAATGGTGTTACTAATTACAAAAACAATTTTAAGCAAAAATTATGCAAACTAAATCAAATTTAATTACAATATGTTATTGTGGTTTAGCATACAAAATCAGTTCATAACTTTATATTTTATTTGTGTATTAGAAAAGAGTAATTATCATATACCTAGATGATATGATTGAATTCGTAGATCAAGTTCATTGTATAAACAGATTTTATATGCACACCCACCGACACAAAATCTAATGCAATTCTAGTTATCATTCGTGCTAAAACTTACGCTCTTCCACTTTTCATCGACGCGGACGTTATTCTTTTAGTGAAGTAAATGAGCACATGTTTTAAAACGTTCAAACAATTGAACTTCTCATGAAAAGTTCTTCTAGAAAGTGCAAAATCCAAATCTTAGCTATGTTTTATATTTGCACGAGCTAGGTTCTTTTACTCGACGTCATTTGTTTTATTTTAAATGTATTTGTTTTATCAAACTTTCAAATATGTATTGTACGTTATCAACAACTTCAGAAACGCAAATCGTGTCTTATATTTTGATTATCTTTATCACAAAGATAATCAGGCAAGTCATACAAAAAGCAACCAACTGGCTCAGATTTGTTTCGTTCACTATCAATAGAACACCTCCAGCGTGTATATCAAGTAAATCACTGACCTCCTGTAAGACCCGCTTGAGCTGCAACAGCAGTGTCTTGATATCGACCACGTCTTGGAGCAAGGTGGCGGGCGCGGGCGCCGGTGACGCGGACCCATCGCTGGCTGCCTCCGAGGGTGTCTGCGTGCGCGACCGTTGCAACAAGCGAGCGGTGCGCACTGGCAGACTGGCCCTGGAATTAAAATTACAATTTGTTTTTGTAGATGTCCGCAAAATATATGCGATAGCTGTATAAAGAGTGTGCTTGAAATTAGTCTGCTTCCAGTGTCTAAGGCATCTGCATCCAATGACATCTTGTATAGCTTGCAAACGAGGAAATGAATGCATGAATGAATGAATAAACTCTTTATTGCAGACACACAAACATCAAATATACAGGAAAAACATTACATCTAGTGTCACAAGTCCAGTATAAAAATATTAACTTGAAAAAAAAATCGTATCGACTTTGATAAACGGTGCCAGCATCGGTCCTGTGTCAATCATGTCCAGCTCCTCGCGATAGTTTTTAAGAGCTAATGAATTGCATAAAACTGTTTAACAAAAACTAACAATAACAAAGTAAATTTCAAGGCACTTTCGTAAATTAGGTTAGGTTAATATCAAGTCGCGCCATTTGGCGGGCTAAATCAACCATAATCCGAGCAACGTAACAACAGCATTGTGGTAGTTGTCAGAATAAGCTGTCGGCAATGGGCGTGCGAATGACTCATCAGTAGACCAATTAATTAAGGAATTGGAAATAGAGCATTGTGTTATTAGGGTGGGTGTAATGACCTCTAAATTATACATAGATCATTTATTTTCACCGTTGATGCAGGCAAAGGGCAATGCAAACATACAGTTATGATTTTTTAAATTTTGGTGCAGAGAAGACTTCTTCCTTCATACTGAAATATCTTTCTTGATTTCATTACATTTTGCCATGTTATTTTTTAAAATCTATCAGTTAGGAACAATCTCCTATCATTACTGATTCATTTATACCTAGCATTAACTCAAAACATTATTAACAATATCATGGATACTTAAACCCAAAAGAATACATATGTTTTACATAATGAAAAAATAATAACGTGTGCTAGGTGAAAACGCAACCCATTGTTAATTTAAACTTAACAGTAGCATTAAGTTTATGCTTTGCTTGGTTATAAAAATGCAACTTTTTCTTTCATTGTTATGTGCACGCTTTCTGAAACCTACTCGTGAGTGAACGTCTGATATCCTTGAAGTGAGTTGAGAGGCAGCACAAATCTAATCAGCATGTTATACGTACGAGTAAGTGAGCAAGTTGTTTAAAAACATGTACCTACTTTGAATATACTTGTATGGGAAGTTGATTTCATTCGAACATTTTCAAATTCGTTCCCAGAACTCGCCATGGGGAATTCTCTGGATAGATACCCAACCAATAACTCCTCTGTCGCTGAAATTTTGCAGTCCGATAGAATAACGCCATAACTTGCAAAATATCTGTACTCCCTGTGTAGTAATACCTACTTTCAAGAAGTAAAAATTTTGTTTTAGCTTTTTTACATATTTTGATTTATAAACTAAACTACTGGACCGATTATGATAAATATTATACTCGTAGGAGACCAACATAAAACCAAGCAACCTTGGTCCAGTCTCTGAGTAATCAGGGAACATCAATGAAAAAAGATTCTGACGAGTAACTGACAACCTCCTCCTTTAAAGTCGTACGCGTAAAGGTTTGAAACATCCGAAGTACGAGAAAGATACCGTAGTTTTATTTTTAAATAGCTCTTTATTGGCCTTTTTTGCATCAGATTGTATTTCAAAACTTCAAACCCCACCGTAGGAGAAATAGTATTCTGTATAGGCTGCTCCGTTTGTGACATGATTGTGGCTCAAGTATAGCAATCAAAGTGGCCACAAGTGAAGCGTAACTTCGATATCGCCGGTTACTTCGCAAGAAACTTCCATAAAACAACCAAGACCCTCGCATCAAAACAAAACAATGATGTCCGGTTACTCAATCACCAACTAATAGAGCGTGCAAGAAAGGTGCACAACGTGTTATAAACAGCTTAACGTTTACACGAATCAGTTCTGAAGTTTTGAGCACTTCAAGAATTAGTTTTGCTACAATAATCGTTTGCATAGATATGAAGTCAGCAGTTATATTATACGGAAACGCATGTAGGTAACCTTGATATGTTTTTGTTGGTTGCTCAAAACTTGACTTAGATCAGGCGCAACTGACTCTTGCAAGACCTTGTGCGTTTTGTTGCTCCGATTGACTTGATCATTCGGCTTTTCTTTGCACGAAACAACGTCGCAATGTCGGTCTTGTTACAGTACAGACTACCATTATCAGATTGACAACATTGTTTTGCCTATAATGCATATAGAACTAGGAATAGTACCGACCTATTTATACCGAATAATCTAGTTGATATTCACGAAGGGAGTTGAATTAGTGTCCCAATATCCTGTGGTTTGGGAAGGGTGTCCGCTTCAAATACAATTTGTTTAAAATAAATAAGGTTTCCTACTTCATTTAATTTAGTAAACAAGATTAGTTACTCATGCGTTTATATGTAATCTACACGATATAAAACACTTGATACATTTAGATAACGTAGCGTAGTCCGATTGATATGAACAGCTGTAATATCAACCAGACGAATTTCATTTTCTTAAAACGTAAGAATTATTGTTTTTAGAAAGTGCGAGTAACCACGGTGTCACGCAACGGTTCGAGATCAGATGTTATTGTTTGTGGTATGGTTTAATTGGGCACCTGTATTGCTTGGCTCGTTGGCTGCGTAAGCTGGGTGCTGGGCTGGCGGAGCGCGCGGCGGGCTCCGCCACGGCCACAAGCAGGTCGGTCTTCTGACGGCGAGCGCCGAGAGCCAGGAGCGGCCCGGGGGCAAGCGGAGGGGCCGACCCGCAGGCCGCCGAGCTTGCGGAGGAGCGCATGCCGCGCGGGACACTAGCACGGCGCGCACGCACGCTGCCGACTGAAGCCGCGCGCCCGCTATCGGCAGCACCGGCGCCTCCACACCCGCCGTCGGAAAATCAGATTTTGCGCCGCAGCCGACCCCGTCCATTCGAGTCGAACGGATCACCGTCGCACAGTTTTCTTTTCGCACTCTATTTAGAACCGCTATGAAACTACGGACCGTGAGGATGGCACGGTTCTGATAGAGCGTGCGTTCGCATTGTCTCGAGGAGACGCCGGCACACGTCAGAGGCCGCTGACATCTCGTCGGGCAACAGGGTACTGACGCGCCGCAGGCAGCCAGCTGGATCGGAAACGGAGTGGCTCAATTTTGTCCACGTCGGCGTCACGGTTGGAGTAACACTCGTCACAGTGCACCGACATTACCGACCACTTTCTTTTGCACGTGATTCTGTTTGTTTTGGGTTAGGTTATAGCTAAGCGCTTAATATTCTTGATATTTATGCTGCATTGGAATATTGTTTCGTTAAACTTTTAGGACGATATAAAGTTAAGGTATATTGTATAGAGTTTGTATCCGCGTGCACGTGCCCACACGACTGTTTGTTTTGTAGAGTATAGCATACAATCGGCCCCCCATGCCAATACGTGAGTGTCTACGCATGCGCGAGCCCGCTCGATAACGAGACCACCCCTCGCCCAGCTGACATTTTCAAGACCAACCATGATTATTCACGAATTCTTGTCTCACTCAAATACCGAACTGATAAATCTTAAGAAAAGCGTTCAAAGGAGGACTCATCTTAATAATGCAGTCGAAATCGAACCGAATCTTAAATTACAATGTATCCTAAGGCGAGTTCCTTATTTTGGATATTTATTAGATCATAACAGAAAATATTACGAGAGCACCTTGGATTTCTAAGAATTTAGCAAAATTAAATAAGGAACTAATTGTGGTCGGTAATATAATTTTTGTATTTAGCCTACTAATTGCGATAGTAAACAGTTGAAGCGGAGCTATACCAAACCTGCAATCCCAATCAAAATGTTGTACTCACTAAGTTATTAGTAGTATTAGATAGGATATTGCCAGGTAATATGGCGTTCGGTCACGGTGGCTCGAATCCTTCAGCGGATGTCTGTCGAGCGAATCGTAATTACCTCACAAGCACCGTAGTTCACAATTTCCTAGACCTGCTTGGTAATGGAAGTGAGCACTCAAATTGCGGCAATTCCTAGCTAAATTGTGTACGGGCACTCATTATAGCTGCTTTTTCTTCCGTTTGACATGAGCCGTGAAAGTGGTAGGTGCATTACCATTGACTACAACTGTTAGCTAACAATAATAAATTTAAGCTTGAGTTACTTAGGTACCTCAGATGTTGAGATAATTTTTTATCGTAGGATTGCAACTTGTAATGCATATGTACACAATGAGAGAAATTCATCAGTGGGGTTTAAAGGTACAATATGACTCTTATTAATTAACAAATTGTACTGAGGTAGTATACAGGTTACGTCGTCTAACGATTTGTATTTTACTTATTTTGATTAATATATTCAAGGGTTTTTCATTCAACCAAATTTCCTTAGGTTACTGACTTGTATATGAATATTTCTTAAGTATGACCATGTATTTCTGCTGTGTCTTAACTAAAAAAGTTGTATGTAGTCACGAGCATCTTAAGTAAAAAAGGTATGACTGTTAAGTTAAACATCAACCTTAAGTGATGCACGTGTTTCTACTTGTAATACTGGAGGGCTCTAAGTGAATAGGGTAACGCCCGCATGAGGGCTATATTAACATGTTTTACTTGTTAGTGTAAGCAAGCTAGTTACCCTTAGAACTTTAATTTGTATGAACTTGAATATATATATATAGAATTCACAAAATGATCCAAACCGGGCAAACAAACGAACAGAATTGAGTTATCTGGACATGAAACATGATTGAAAGGGAATGTTAGAATAATTTCGTGAGGTCAATTAATTAATGGCGACGTGAGGCGCATTATGTTTATGTAATAGCAGTTTGCCTGGTATCGAAAATTTCTAAGCTGATAACTTTTTTAGTAGATACTATTCTTTCTTCTACTACGTACGTACTTACTTACGTATTTCTGGTCTTGTACTCGAAAAAGCTTGATTTTGCGTTATCAGGTAATTCTTGTTTTCATTTGTCTCTCTATTCCGTTTTCTTGAAACAAATCCCTCATTGTGACCTTGGCTACATGCGAGTATGTAGATCAGTCGACCGCAAATCCATCCAACGATTGCGTCCGTCCGTCGTGAAACACGAGACTCAGACAGGGCATATTCTGACCCATAAATCAAGTTACCGTAATTTACTTTGTTAATTGATAGCCTTATTGTTTGTGGAAGCTATACAGACTACACGTACCTACTACCATTGTCTGTCTATTGAGTAAGTACTTGCTGTGTAACTTTTATTACAACCCAACCCACGGATCTAACTATTGTTTGTTGAGTTCTGAAAAGTTTCCTATTACAATTTTCCGGTAAAGCTTGTATTTAGTGACGGAATTAGACAATTACATTATAGGATATTTTGAAGAAAACAATGTAAATGATTTGTCTTTTACGCTGCAGGCTTCAGCGCGGGTGTCAACTAGTACGCAATATAAATAACATAAGTAAGTATAATAACTATAAATCATGTACATATTTGTATATGATCTGCCATCAGAGATAATTTGAGTGCTATCATATAAATTGTTAAATTTATCTCTGATTATATATTGACCCGGATTGTCAGGCCAAACTTACTAAACTAACCTAATTTGACAGTTCTAAAATTGTCTACTTTCTTTTTGTTTCCAAAAGTGACAATAGGGTTGATATAATGTTAGGAACTACATTTTAGTTTAGTCAGACGACTGGCTGAATTGGGGTCACTGCCTAGCAATATTACGTTCAAAATTAAATCAACAAAAGAAAAGTATCAAAAACCAGCAGGCTGTACCTGGTTTTTGCACTACTTTTGGAACCCTTTTAATCCCATAACCTTATTTTTACGCGCTTAAGATTTTAATTTTAATTTATTTTTATTTCAACTATTTATTTACTAATGTTGAATTGAATCACACTATGTTGAATTTCATAAACCGCTAAATTAAGGACTAAAAAATTTATCAGCTAGACACTTTGGTCAATAATATAATAATTACGTTGTAAGATTGGTACCAGCACATTGCTTGGGATGTAAACATCAAGACTTACGTAGGCGTAAACGCTTGGACTGCACCATAATCTCAGCCCACGAGTACCTTGACTTTTACTAAAATAACAATCCATTAAAAGATGTAAGGTTACAGTTTCAATCAGAGATACAGATACAATTAACTGTCATGTCTATCTCTCCGCTATTTAAGTAGGTCATCAAGATATTAACAAAATTGTTATATATGGTGAATTGGTGATGTCACTGACTCACTTAAAAGTAGTGCATTGAACGTCGACACAAATAAAATTACGAAATGTTTGACAAATATCTTATAGACGACTCAATTATAAGCCTAATTGGATTCAATGTGTGAACCGAACAGCATACTTACTCATATACTACTACGTCACACTTTACTAAAATTAATTTTACTATCTATATTGTTATTACATTAGGTATGCATAATACTTTCGCGAGAACTTTAGTAGTATGTAGTATGTTATAAGGTTTGTCGAAACAACATACCCGTTCGTCTTCTTGCGTAATGTCAAGCAGTAGTTCAATACATGATATTTAATTATAGGTATATTCAAATGCTAATAAGGTTATGTAATTACATGACAGCTACATTAATATTACATTGTATGTAATTTACAGGATGTTTGAATAAACGATAGGTTTACTTACCTAATTAGTAATAGTAATAACCAATTTTTACTGTGGGAACTACCTGAAATCAGATGTACCACACACACTACTTCGATATTCGACGGTTCTTGATTTTGTAAATACAAAAATGTATCTTTCAAGGCAGTGTGCTTGGTCCGCTTCTTATCATTATATATATACTAATGACTTTCCAAAGATCACAGGTCATCCTACAGTATTATTTGCTGACGATAGCACAGTATTATTTACTGGAAGAAATAAAAATTACAGAAAATGAGATAAATGTGACATCAAATAATATAATAAATTGGCTAACTAATAATAACTTAAAAATAAATTTAAGTATAACTTATTTAATGATATTTAGAAACCGAGTTCATAAATTGGTTGATATGAAAGTAAGCAATTCTGTCCATACAATAGAACAAATTGAGACAAAATTTCTAGGACTTAGAATTGATTACCAATTAAAGTGGAAGAACCACATTGTAAATTTAGTTACTAAACTTAAACAGTGCTCTTATGCACTCTATATGCTATCTAAAATAGTACGCAATGATACCCTTATTACTGCTTACCATGGACAGGTGTCATCGATAATTAGATATGGCGTAATATTTTGGGGTAATAGCACTGGATCAGATACGGTTTTAAAAACCCAGAAAAAATGTGTGCCTGAAATTTGTGGTCTAAGACATAGAGACAGTTGTAGGCCATATTTCAAAAGTTAATAATCTTAACCACACCTTGTTTTTTTATTTTGAAATGTGCAATGTTTGTGCGTAACAACTCAACTTTATTTGACACATACAATAGTGAACGTCACAAAAATAATGTTAAATTAATTATGAATAGGACAACACTCTTAAATCAAAGCGTCTTATGTATGGTTCCATTAATCTATAACTATCTGCCGAATGACATAACCAATATAGCAATTAACCACATCTTTAAATGGAAACTAAAATGTTTTCTGAAGGACAAGGCATATTATACTATTAAAGAATTTTTGCCCGACAAATTTTGAACAAGATGACTATGATTTTATATTAATTTATTGTTTGACATTTATAACTGTAATAATTTATTTGACATTTAATTTTGACTCAATTGTATCATATTTTACTTTAAAAGCTTGCTATAAATAAAAGATTTTGTTCCTCGGCTTTATTTAATGTCGTTTGAAGGATGTTTATCTATAGAAACGAAGCTTACATCATTCTTGTTGCATATTCTGTAGATTGTTTTGTTTAATAGCACGATTATTATGTTATACTGTACTTGTACATCTTTGTTTAGTTTTAATAATTATGTAAACATCACATTGATGTAGGCATCGGTTTATTTGACACAATACTTTCAAGACTATGTTTGTTGTAGTCGGTGGCTTTTGGCATAATCGAGGTAAGCTTTGGTTAAACTTATTTAAATTTTTCCATTCGTACCCGTACATAATATTTGCATGCCATACTAGGCCAGGACACTAATGATCTAAAACAAAACTCTGTAAGACCTGTACACCGTGTTTCCAGCAAATAAATGATTTGATTTGATTTCATATTCCCTACACATTTCTTGATTATCCATCCCATTATTGGATACAGGCTTCTCTTATGTTTTGTGAGTTGCCATCTGCCCCAGTACTATTATTTCTTCTGTGCCTCAGTCCTAATAACCTACATATTAACTATAAAATATATGTCTTAGAATATTACGACTGATTTAACAGTCACTTGTACGTATAGACAAAAAACGACCGACAAAAACATCTGCGGCAGTTTTGTTTCAGATGCGTGCTCTACACACATGACACTATCGCCATTAATCACTTCCGTAACAGAACAGCCAGCAGTCTGATTCACATAACGTTCCGACTTGATTTTTTATGATTCGAACTCTGCAACACTAATAATGCAAAACTCGGTGCAAAATTTGAACATTTAATATTTATTTTTTGTATTTATCTGCAATCGATTTTCAATGTCATAGTCTTGGATCTTCTGACAATAGAGGATCCTAAACTATGACATTGAAAATCGCATAGTGGATAGTTTTCGAATCCGGCCGGAAATGCTACGTGAATAAGGCTGCAGGAGGGTTTCTTTATCGAGACTTTGTTTTTTAACTATCTAATATATCCCTTTTAGAGGTTATAACCATTATTGAATGTTGTTTAGCAATTTAAGCTAAATTGTAACGCAAGCGAAAACTTCTATGCAGTGTATAAAAGCTAAATGTATATAACCTACCTGTAAATGCCGTTAAAATATACCCAGGTACATACATATACTTACTAACACGTAGTTATACATATAAGTACTAAAACTGTTCTGATAGTTGAGGACGATGACCGGTTCTCGATATTTTTTGTGTGACTGGCACTCGGTACATATTTATCTAACTCATGGCTCATGAATCCATGTAATTATGCCACAGAAATAAAAAAATATTAGTATTTACCGCACAAGTTCAGAAATGGATTTCTTTGAAGTTTTTTATGAACATAAATATAATTAAATAATGAGTAGTGTTGTTAAGATTGCGTTCGTACTTCGTGATTACAGCACTGATTAACGAAATAAAATATAATTCCATTTATATTCAATAAATTGGATTGTATTATGATTCTGCGAATCAGTTTTTAATGATTCGGACTATAAGTATTACGTATACCTACCGCGCATGATTTTAATGGTTCTTTAATACACAATTTTATCATTCTTTAAACAATAAAATTATGCTGGTCATTGCAATGTATAGCTATTATCGTTCACATAACTGCTTTCACATTCCATGACATCATATCTGTTTATGTCTTTTTGTATGCCTATAAACAACATAAACTTGAAGGTATGCATAACAACTTTTCCAACAACAGTGAATAACAGTGGTTCGTTTATTCGAGTAATATAATCATTAACAGCCATCACCCATTACTTCTAATTAGGATCATACTAAAATGTTTTCTTCAGATACCACGTCCATAAGAGATGTAGGTATTTCATGAGTAACATCTTAAACCCAAGATCCTGACGCACCTTCCCTTTTTCTAATCACATGACAGTCTTCATACTTTTTGCAATAGTTGTATGTTCTGTTGACGTATTTTTTTAAGGGACAACACACACAGACACAGGTCAAACAGACGTATCACGTTGTTCACTAATTTGTCCAATAGTAACATTTTAACATAGTCTTCAAATAAAGATAAAATAAAGGTTATTTCAACGAGGGAGCTGAATTTGAAGATGTTTAATAAAAAACCAATAAGTACCAAAGGTTTATAACCCCTTAACCCCTTCGTCAAAAGTTTGGATGAGAACCTTATCGTTAGAAATACTGTTATCGACAAAATAAAAAATAAAAATACACATGGAAAATAAAAAGAAAAAATGGATTTTTTTTTCGATGGTATACAAATCTGTTGAAACGTAGGTATAGGATTTTTCCCTAAAAGTTTGTTTCCTTAAGAAGACTGAGTGGACAAACAAGAATAAATTTTAAATTATGTAAAAAACAATTTTTCACAAAATTTACCTTTGTGCCTGGCCATTGAGCATGGTAACCACCTGAGCTACGATGCCCTTGACCGGCGCCTCCTTCTCTGGCATCACTGTGGGCTTCTCCATCATCAAAACAACACTCCTTGTGCTCACCATTATTTAGAACACCACTGTCTAACTCATAGTCTTCAGCAGGCACTAGTTTTTTTTAGTTCACTGTTTAACCGTTAGTTTTTGCGTTCGTCAGATCATGAAGTCACGAATCCTAAGCTTTACTGCGGACAATTTATTCAGTGGCTTGAAGTGGATTAGAACTCTGGCTTGCAACTATCAGATATTTTATTAGATTCTGTTATGTTTGATCAAAGTCATTAACTATGCTCTCCTCCTCAATTATATGGTCAGAAATGTGAAATTTCGCAGCGTATATTTTACCGTTTTTTATCAATCCCTTTTAAATAAGGATAAATTAAATTTTTTGCAGCGCGTCTACAAGTAAGAGTTTTATTATTGCGAAACTTTCACAGATTAGTGTCACCCAATTATGAACATTCAACTTTTTATGCAACATTAAGCTGATTAAAGGCAATACAAAGCTACCGGAACAGTTTCCTGTTAAGATTCTACAAATGGCAATTAACGCCATATATAATGCAGTCTACATTCTAGACTGTTAGATACTACGGGATTTTACAACAGGTTTTGAAACTAGCAACGTTGGACATAAATCATTAAATTTAAAATGAACGTTTTGAGCAAGTGTGCCAAATTATAAAAGCACCGTTTACTCTTCAATTAAGTACAGCTAAGTTATAAGAAGTAATATTATGTCACTCAAACACATTCGAATGTTGCTAAATTTTAAGAAAATTATTGTAATTCATTGACAGTTACGCAACAAGACATCCGGATAGGATAAAGATCTATATTACGAGTCAGGTACCTCGAAGCTACTGCTCCCTAATGTTTTCATAGGTTTAGTTTTCCTGGATGTATCGCTTTTATTAAGCTTTTGTAATATACATAAAGCTTGACTTTTTGGTCACTTTCCATTGTCAATGTTCACAGGATGACTACGTCAGATGTCGTCATTGTCGTGGATGGCAATATAAAGGTAACACATTATATTTCATTTTATCAAATCAAATTCCTTTTATTTTGACTTCTTAACCCCCATAATGTTATGTTAAGCTTGTAGTAAATTTTAGGAACCGATTTAAAAAAGAAAGGTTTGTCTTAACGTCATCCGCTAGACGGAATATTTGTTAAACAAAAGCTAATTCTTCATATTTAGAAGAATTGTATGATATGCTGTCAAAAGATGTTAAGTTAAATTTCTTATAGAATACCTTAAGACTTTTTGTCGCTTATTGAGCCATTATGTAGAAAGTCGGCGGCATACAAACCTAATGGGCTGATCTTGCGGTGAGGTCACTACATATACAGTAAATGCATAATCATTATCTACCTTCTTCCTGAGACCGTGTGGTGCTACTACGAGCTGAGATCTTACGAGTAAATCTGCTAGTATCTTCTACCGTTTCTATACCGAATGAATTTTGCAAATGAGTCTACGTGAAACGTGGTTAATTGATAAATTATGTAGGTCTAAGAGCAATAATTAACTACTTACAAAGCTTTAAGAACTGTTATTACCGAGTGGGTGGCCGGCACCATAAAAAAAAACATAATCATATACGCAAGCGTGATTTTCATAAAAAAAAGTAATTATCACTTTACGATATCACAGATTTCACTGAATAATTTTAGTGGATACGAGTAACTCACGAATCTTCTTCGTTTTCACACAAATCTTCGTTAATAACAGACATTTATTATTTTAAAGTGTACGTCGAATGCTTTGCCCGTCCATTTCGTGGGCGGGTACGATGTAAAAAGAAGTGTCTGCAAAGCTATTCAATGTTTCTATGGCAACCAATTTTGGTCAACATTAGCTCGTATTGGGCTGTTCCGTGTTGGATCAATGAACCAAACTTTAGTCGATGAATATGATTATAAAATTACATTTCTCTGATTCTTGACACATAGACAACAGGATCTCTTTCGATAGATATATCATGTACCTACTTTGATTCGAACTGAACTCGCAGTATCCTTAAATGCTCTTTTTAACCAGTGTTAGAACTTTAATCTCTGTTATCCTAAACTGCCTACTTGCCTACAAAGATTCCACACTGATGAAATAAATGAACGGTTAATTGATTGATCACGGATCACTATTAGACCACAAATATATGTATATACAGACATTCCAAATGTTCCAACCCTCTACCTACTAGATGTCAGCTTACCTAGTCGGTAGCGGCGGTACTAATACTAACTATACGTAGGTATTGATATTTCGACTGGAATCTGGGGATTGTCCATTATCTTCTGAACATGATTATGTGTCATTCAATGTGTAAGGTAAAATGACAAATTGACAATAACACTAGAGATTATATTTATCGACGTTTTGATTAGATAGCAACTTTATTGTACTATTTAGTTCCTACACATTTATTAATAAAACTATATAGTATTAGATAGGTAGGTATATCAGATCGTTAGTCACAACAAACACTATAATTATCATTGCTACGTTAGGTATATTTGTCAACATTTGGTAACTAAAAGAAATCTGTATACATATGTATTTACATTCTCATACATTTACTTTTCACACTTTTCAAAATATTTGAAGTTCATGACTGTTAGTGTTTCCAAAGTGCCCATTCACTTACTAATAATAGGGTGTTCGGATGTCTAGTATCACTACTAAATCCGTCAAAAATATTCTAGGATTACAAAGGTCAGATAATGACTAGTGATCAACCTTACAGCCTTCGGCAAAATGTAGATACTTATATAACAACTGATGAAATCGTATTTCAAATAAAACATAACAAACGTTTAAATACACAAAACAAATGATATAAGCATAATGACAATTATATCTATTTAGAGGACTGCAACAGGACACCCTGATAATAATTAATTCATGTCAATGTGCCAGTGAATGCATAAACTCTTCAATTGAACAAATTAATTTTCATTTAGGTATCAGAAACAATATCACTTGTAGAAGGTATCTAACAATCATCTTTACATGTAGTAATCCTACTGCTATATTTGTTTGTTTTACTTGCACGGTAATTAGTAAGAACTTATCCTTGACTATTTACCCTTTACATCGTAAAATTGCGCATCAAACTATCTACCGTTTTCGCATCTACCCACTATATAAGTAGGACCTTCCCGCCTTTGCCACTAATTGAATTGTCCGCATCAGGTTTCTGCTCAAGTGACATGTAACCAATATCCAGTAAAGCATACAATGACTTCCGCGTGAAAATACCTTCTAAATTTCGCACAAACAAGCTAGGTATGTTTTTAAATTTTCCAAGCACTAAATATTTTTGTCACACTGAAACTTGTAGAGCTTTCGGAAGCTCGGAATTCGTTCGATTCGATTGTAGCGTTCAGTGACCCGCGCTATTGATGTATTCAATGATCGCGGTAGTGGGATTGCTTCGTGCAGATGCGAGGTCACAGATGACCGCAGCACGTGTTGTGATCGAGTTCCCAGCGGGATACGTACGTCCCGGCACGCGACGAGTCACAGACTAACCTCGAACGCGCACCGCTCGCATTGGCCCCGGCGCCGGCGCACCGAGATTCTCGGCCCAGCGAAGCCCCAAGACCAGCTGCGCTCGCTTTATCCGACTACTCCACAGAGCAAGGACCTTTCGTCACACAAAGCTCACCGTAAAATTCACCATGAAAAACTGTGTCTGCAATTTGACTTGCGAAATTTTCTCGTTAGCATTGATGATTCGATTCGGTTTTGCAATTCTTTGATTAGGTCCGTTGGTTTTTAGACAGTGTCTTGTAAATATTACGAAATGAACAATTCACGCTCATAAAGCCTTCGGATAAACTGCCTACGACATAAGAATTGGGGAAATATGTAATAATACATTGAAAAGACGAGAAAAAAAATAATGCTTGCTAGTCACGATCGCGTTTCGTGATACACGTGAAGCTACAAAAAGGCTTCAAAAGGAGCCGAAAGCAAGCTAACATTCAAATCAGCAATAGACGTGCCAGTGGCACAGTCCCAAGACGCTATACAGCCTCAGTATACAGCGGTTCCCATTGTTGAATGCTTCTATTGTCGAATCATAGCGCATGGAGGTCACAAAACGTATATTTGTATCATATCGCATTCTTCATAGATCCCCTTTCAAGCCACTCTAAGCTCTAACTATTTAAGAATAAGTGTAGTTATAATGAAAACGCTATTTCTCAGCTGTTAACAACCAACACTATCTGATGCATTGGGGTAGGAACGGTACTTTAGCTTTGTCTAGTTTTAAAACGGAAACTTTGAGGAAACCAAATTGCGAATTTAAATATTACTTCAGAATAACTACGCGCGGCACGTAAAAATAATGATCAAAATGGATATAACCTTCATAAAGGTAATCATTACAGTATTGTGAACGAATAGTACGCTTGACCTGGCCTTACACTTTGTAATGTGAATGGTAGCAAGCCATTGAGCCCAGAAATTACCACTTAGGCTAATTGGAGCACTTTATGTAAGTAATTTTAATTACACTTGAAACTGACCAGTCGATAAAAGCATTTCGAACGTTTGAAATGCAGAGGCCAGAGGTAAAGAAAAACCCTTAGACCTTCAGTATGGCTTCCCTTGATGCAGTTAAGCCGATGCACGAATTAATTACTCAACTGTAATGTTTTTAAGTGAATGTTTGTATATTTGTATGTGCAACTCTTTGTGACCCTCTATACAGATTTTGATGTGCGAAACGTTATTGGATTTGTCTCCATCCGCAGAAAAAGCTATACAAGTTGTATAAAGCGGTTTTATTCGTTAACATCAGCGGTCCGAAGTTGAATAAGGAAACATTTTGGAGTCTTATAGAACTGGATGACAAATTGTAAACCATTCCAGAACAGTTTGCTTCAGAATTTAAGATTTTAGTTTTATGAATTTATTTATTCCAAATTCCAATACGCATGATAAACAAATGTTTTTTTTTGTAAGTAACTTTATAGTTAAAAAATAAATGCTTACGGAAGATTTCTTCAGATTAAGAACACATTTTGATCCCATTCTACAAGCATCTGCTTGTAGAATGGGATCAAAATGCCTTGAGCTACTTGGAAATGTAGGTAACTCTGAGCATTGTTCGTCCCATTGTTGATAATTGACGCTGGTTCTTCGCATTCCCTTTGTCTGTTTATTATTGTTGTCAACTGTTGCTTTGGTTAATTGTCTCAATGTACCTACTGTGGGCAGCGAAGATAGTGGAATACCGCGTTAATGGCTGTTTACTATCCTCTCTGGGATCTCTCAAGTCACTCTCACCTTAGTCTATGTATATATTGTTGTTATAGTTTACTCGTTTGAGATATCGAGGTGTCAGGAGCAACTTTTAACCGAATTTAAAAAGGAGCTGTGGCTTCAGTTCTGTGTGTTTACCGATTTGAAAACCATCTATTACTAGTTTGAAACATATGTACTCGTATTTCACGTGTGGTCAAATATAATATAATATCTATCTAAACCTGTTTAGTAGGTGATTTTTAACTCAAAATTTATTACGCGCTTGCTGATTTAAAGAATAGAATGGAATTTATTTCGGAAGCAGTCTGAAGTCATACGTACACATTATGTTAATTAAAACAACATAAAATACTCAACTAAATTAGAATTAATATGAAAACTGAACTGACTGAAAAGTATCTATCAAATTAAATTAAGTTACAAAACATCACAAATACAAAAATACAGTTAATCGAAGTCTATATCTGTGCATAAGTCCAGGTGGTCAAGTCTTTTTTTTGAATTGTCTCAGAATTCAATAGGATTGTGCCAAAATGGCCGTTTCGACATAGAATAGATCGGAGTTAGTACTAAAAATTATGGTTTGTTTAATACTAACTGTGGCCTATTCTATGTCAAAACGGTCATTTTGGCACAATCCTATTGCAATTATGAGGCAATTCAAATAACAGTCTTAAGTTAATTCGGTAGTCTATTATTATTATGTCTATTTTCCACCAAAGGAGTGAGACTCATTTCGACTGTATTTTTTATGTTAGTTATTACCTTACTTACAGTGGTAAGTATAATTTGAAAACAAAATATTTACTTTTGTTTTGGGGATACTTCTCGGACTACTCGACATTTAAACTTTATGAAAATCATTCTAGGGGCTTATTTTTCACCAGGAGTTAAGGGTTCACCTTAATTGTTCACCTTTAAGTATTGTCACACTTTTTTGTTACACGTTGTATTATTATTACAGGGTAGTAGTGCCTATTGACATCTATACTTATAATAAAACTGTAACAGGTCAAATTCTGTACTTTGAATATATTTAAAAAAATCTTTTGCTGGGGTGTTATTAACGATACAGACCCCAAATCTATATTTTTCTTAATTTTTGTCTGTCTGTCTGTTTCTGGACTATCCATAACTTCGGAACTGCTGGATGGATTCTAATGAACTTGGTATGCTTAAGGTTTATACTATGAGGTGGGATTTTATTTACTTTTTATCGCAAAACTCAGAAGGGGTTCCCGTGGAAGGGGGGATAAAAGTCTTATTTAATTATAGCTCTGTACGCGTGCTTTGATTTGGATTATTTTTTTGTTAGAAATAACTAACTAAAATTAATGTTATCCCTGAAATTAGGGAGGGGGGATCCCTTGGGAGGGGGCATCAAAATCGTATTTAACTAGAACTCGGTTATGCGTGCTTAGATTTGGATGATTCTTTTTTTATTCCAAAAGTCTAACTGAAATGATGTTATCCCGAAAATTAGTAGGGGTTCCCGCGGGACGCATGAAAGTCGTATTTAATTAAAGGTCGGTAACGCGTGCTTCGATTTGCATGATTCTTTTTTTTGTTAGAAAGGTTTACCTGAAATGATGTTATCCGAAAAATTAGTTTTATAAAAAAAATACTTTTATCCGGTCTCTAAGTCAAATTTTACTATAACTTGCTAACGCGTGCTTCAGTAAGGATGATTTTTTTGTTAGTAATGACTAACACAAATTATTATACCCAAAAACAATACTACTTCATTTTTGTAGTTGTAACAAAAAATCTTTTACTGGACGCCTACATAAAAAATTGTAGCAAGGAAGTTTTTACTATTGAAATTTAATTTACGTAGTTATTTTTTGGAAAGGATTATCCGAATTTATTGTATTGCAAAAAAATACGACATCGGTATTGTAGTTCTTTATTATTATTATTTATTAGTTTATAGCTGCGGCATAGAATATTTATTGTACATATAATAATTTATTTACACTACACAATTAGGCATTTGACCACAAGTTCGCACGACCACGGAAATTAGCGATACTGCAGCCCTAGATGGAACACATAGCACATAAATGAGACATATGTGTCAACACATAGCGTTTACAATTTTCTGTAGCGATGGTGACCGAGTAGTTAAAGGGGGTAGATTGCCGTGCAAGAGGTAAGTTGTTAGATCCCACTAAATACGCAAGAAGAACCTGAGCTACCGGTGAATACACGATAACATCGTGTGGAAACCATAGTATGGTGGAAGGACAATCTTAATACTTGCCTGGCTAACTAGCTAGCTCTCAAGTTGTAAATCTGTCGCGAAACAGCTAATGGTGTGTTGCGGCGGTCTTTCTTGAGAACCAGTGTATTCTAGACTAGGCATGCTTCATCTAGGGGTCACAGTGTCGCTGGTTTCTGTAGTCATGCGAGCTGATTGTCAAATGCCTAGCTGTCTTGAATAAAAAATAAATAGGCAATCGGGATACATACATTAGCAAAATAAAATAGTAACAGTTAAAATGAGTGCAGAATTCGTAAAATTTAATAGGCGTTTATAATATGCAGAATCTTAACACGCTGAACATAATTATGCGAACTTCTCTGTATAGCTTTAATTAGTAAAATTAACAGTTCAAAACATGCTATCTTATTGTATCTTTTACAATGATTTAAGACGGACCACGAAAATTATGTCCCTAATTTTTAAGTCCCACCGCGAAGCAACCGCGAACGAAGTCACGGGTACAGCTAGTACCTAATATTTCCTTTCAGCATATCACACATATTTGACGCCAATATATCAAAAATTACAATTACTTACCCAAATATTCAATATTCTCAATGTATGGTTCAGCTAGGTGCCAGAGACATTTTTAACGACTTCAAAATGAAGAGGTTCTCATTTCGACTGTTTTTATGTATTACCAGATTTTTTAGAGAAGCTTCTTTTGAAACTTGTATACTTCTTGGGTAGTTTAATATAAATGAGATGTTTCAATAATGTATGGAGCCCTGGCCAGGACAGTGTACATGATACCATAAATACGTTAGAGATTATAAATCTTTTAACTATCATCCAAACATAAAGTAACGTAACATATAGCAGTGTACAAAATTAATTTCGAATCAAGATAATTCTACCTCAGTTACGCAAATTTTTACATTGGTGACGAGTGGTACAATTGATAGATCAATGTGACTATTGAAGTCAACCTAGAAAAATCTTTCAGATGCTAGAATTTCTTTCCAATTCACAGAAATTTGATATTATTGTACTTAATAAAGTAAGTAACTGATGCAGGTTTTATTAATAAATTATATTAACCACATCTTTAGGCATTCTTTGGTAGACGTACACCGTATTGGCCGAATATGAAACTCCTTTTTACAAAATAGTCTAGTTTGGGTTTAAAAAAAATATGGAAATATTGTATAAGTGCCTGTCTCGCCGAATCAAAGTCGATATATATGCAGTTTAGTAGCTCTTAGTTATAATAAAAAAGTTACTCACCCAATGCTTGCAAGACTGTTGTTGCTGGCAGTAAGCGAATCTGCGCCTTTGCCCTGCGCCATAGCGGCCAGTTGCCGGTCGAGGAAGTTGTTCTGTTCCAGTAACTGGCTCCACTGACGGATGGCTGTCTTAGACGATGACAGCTCCTGGTGCAATTGCCTCTCGTCAAGAGAGTTGAGGCCGCTGCGGAGGGAGCTGTCCAACCTGTGGAGGAAAAAGACATTGAGTGATTGAGACAAGGATAAGAGGTAGTAAATAAAAAAAAAATATATGGAAAATTATTGAAGTTACTAACTTTGTAATAGACGTACATGTCACAAAGACGGCAATCGTTGTACTAATAGGTGTAAAAAGATAAGAAAACTCTGATTCATAATGATTAATTAGGTACATGCTCTTATCATACTGGCAATTTTGTACTCGGGTCCCAGACACATGCCTCGAACTTAGTTTGGAACCCACTGTCAAACATACTGTAGTATTTAGTTTGAGGAATGCTATGTTTAGTTTAAGCTGACACATCTTTTCTGGTAAAAATAATCTTATTCTATATTCTAATGAATCACCTTTCAATATAATCATCGACGCTCTGCAGGCTGGTGATGGAGCGCGCCAAGTCATTGTCCATCATGAGGTCGTCGGAAGCCAGGCTCGAGAGCGTGTCCAGGGACGGGGTGCGCTCGCCTGCGTTCCGCGCTGCGAATGTACAACACAGTTAAAGTTTATTTTTTATTAAACTACCTAAGTAACTTTCTGTTACAAGTTGTATATAAATACATATATACGTATTAAACCATAACGACCCACAACAAATAACCTTACAATAAACCATTCCCGTTATGTTATGTTGTAACTCTAACAAGGTTCTATGCGATATATAAGAGTCTCCAATATTATTATTGTTAGTAGGCTAGTATTTTAATACCTCTAAAATTCTCTGAAGTCACTATGAAGACAAAGGTGTATCTGTAAGTTTACATGGGATAAAGTAATTAAATCATACTTCTTCGGTTCCTCTGTGCGAGCGGACTTGATGTGATCCGCTCTCTTGATTTCCGCAGCTGTCTACTGGCTTCAGATTCAATGGTCTTGCTGGATGGGCTGCCATCGGCATTTTCTGTATAAAAATTACATGATCAGATAATTATACTCGTATTCAAATTAACTTTGAGATTATAAATAAAATAGAAAATCATTCAATAATTCACATCCGAGCATGAATTATTGTTATGACAGTTCGTATCAATAATTCATGCTCGGATGATGCTCGTGACTTTGCTTGAGCACATGCATCCATCTACGCATTCTAAAATACACCCGAACCATAAAGATTTGAGAGGCTTACTTCTAAAGAGCAGAGCTGGCTGGTCTGCGATCTCGTCATCAAAGAAGTCTCTGCCGTCAGACAATGATAAAGATCCTGACGCATGCGTGGGAGTGCCGGGCGATTCCGGTGTTACATTCTTGCTATTGTCATGGCTCTCTTCCCGCACTGGATCACTGGTAGAGAAACAACATGATTAAATGCGAGTGTTATTATTCATTTAATTATCTTACATTTACAGCTCAACAAACAAATATTAAAATTAAATGCAGACCTAAGTCTGGCCAACTTTCAAAATATACAATGATCATTCTACGCAACTTTTGCTCTTCTTTGGACTATGACAGTAAAATTTTAAAGGAAGAGTCAACGAATTATGAGGTAGCAGCAGTTGACTACTTACTATTACGTGGCTAAGCACGAGGGTACGAGTATGATACTTGGCACATCTACAAAATTATCTTTATCGAATGAAAACTTATGCGCCTATTGATATGTTTAGGCATAAATATGTATTTTGTAAGCAATAGCCTATGTGTTCCACAACAGGGGTTATAAACATACAGGTAAGGGACGCAAAACTCATATATTCTAAAATATATGAGTTTTTTTTTTCATATATTTTAAAATATATATTTTTTTAATATGTCTGTTTGACCTGTGCCTGAGTGTTTATTATATATATATATAAGTATGTATATATGTATTTCTAAGTATGTATATCAGTCTTCAGGTTACCATAGCACATTCTTTGCCTACTTTGGGACTTGAAGACCTTTGTGTGGATGTTGACACATATTATTATTATATATTACAAAGCAAAACAGTTAAAAGATCAATAAACAAATTTGAATTTAACTATCTCTCGGACCTTTCATAATAATACCCCTTAATGACCCTGAGCTAAATTATCTTCCTATTATTTGAAAATTAAATAGAATATTCATATAGGTGCGCTTACTTGTCTTCCTTCACAGGCTGCAAAATATCTCCATCCACGCCATCTTCCTCCAGCACAAACCTCGCCATAGGTTCTGGAGATTTTGTCTTCGTATTTGCAGTCTGATACGCCGATGATATTGAGGGAGCTTCCCTTTCGACATGCAACTCATTATTAGAGTCACTGGTACTGGTGGAAGAAATGAGACTATCTGCTGGAGAAGTCTCGTCGTCCAAAAGACTCTGGGTTGAAGCTTCTAAAGCAGACATGTCGAATTTGGACTCTTCCAAAGTAAGGGTCAGATTGTGATGTTCGCCGCTTTGATTTGTGCATGTGCTGGTAGTGCTGTAGTTAGAACTCGTCATGGAACCTGTGAAAGAATTTTAGGATATTAAAATGCATGCTGAATTTTTTTCTCCCATTGTATGCGTATTCCGAAAAATACATAATGGTACGTAGATGTTTGAGACATCTGTTTCTGAATTTAAAAAACGAGCTGACTAAGATAGAGAAGCAGTCACGCGAAGTTCGAACACGAACTAGAGAAGAAGTAACTTGAAGGAGTGTATAAACCAGTAATTAAGAGAATAAAAAGACTCCAGATGACAAAAATGCATCTTACCCATCATAGGTCCTCGTAGCGAATCGTGCTGGCTAAGTGTCAGGGATTTCATTAGAAGTGGATGCGGTGGTGCGGGATCGTCCATTATAATAATGGTTTTCTTTGGAATCTCCACCTCAGGAATCTTTTGAACTTCTTTGCTGTCAAACTTAGACTTGTCATCTTCACAACTTGAAACACTGAGCGCAATTGAAACGTCGTCTTGTGATCTGCGAATGAAAAATATTTGTCACATTTTACTTTAAACATGTCTACGCATGTACTCGTATATAAAAATCGCAAAATAAAGTAAAGATAACGTTAAAAGGCGCATCGCGCCATAGAATTGAGAAAATATAACACTGTTGCATGACGTCATAAAAAAATATTCGGTGAGGTAATAGATTAATAAACTTTTTAGTAAATACTTTTTCGTATAAATATACACTATCGGTCTTATTAATCAATGCGTCTTAACTTTAAACGTCTTTTGTCTTGTTTTATACTATTGAGAACTTCGCGCGTCAAAACGCGTTTATTAATAAAACCGTAGGTATATCTAAAAGTATAATTATTAAGTTCAAAGTCGTAAATACTAATTCAGGTATGACACAGACGCAATAAAGATGAAGAAGAATTTATTTATTCACTCCTGATCCGCACAATTTTATTTTGCTATAAATACAAGCTTTTAGATCTAGCAGCCATAATTTAAGCTGAGCATTGATGATATTTAAGCAGCGAGCAATAGAATCTCACGCAGTAGTTTTCGAGAGATCTTAAATGTATAGAATTTTATTGATATCTCACTACTGTTCATATTTTCATTCGTTTACCTGGTAGCCATAGCCTCGCCAGCTGCGTGGCTTTGCCAGGCCCCGCTGTTTCCGAAGTGGCTTTCCTCACTCTTGCAAGATGGACTGGATTCCTTGCTCGAACTCACAGTCTGGGGTGACGCCACGCCGCTTGATGATTTTATGAATGAGTTCTAGATAGAGTAAAACGTTTTTTTGAAACACGAATATGGTCTCGTAATTATCTGCAACCTAAAGAGGCTGAACGCGTCTAAAAGCAAACGCTGATTGTGATCAGCTTTTGTTGAGTAGGCCTTTGAATACAGCCCAAAACAGATTATTTTTGGTCTGAGTTGATGCATGTCCTGCCATTGAAATAATGTTAGATTTACGTCATTTCCCATAGATTTCATTATCCCACTGCTACGTATAGAAAATATATTTATCTGCAGCTGATCGACTAACACGCCGCCTCCCTAGCCAGCCATTACTTAGTCACAATCTTACTCCACCTGTCATCATCATTGTTACACTCTGTTGTATTCTCAGGCCGTATATTTACATCTAGCATGAACACACTAACCTGCTTATTTAACTTCTCAGGTTGCGCCCGATCCAGCACAAATTTTTCCTCTTCCATGCTCGTCTGAATCCTAGTCGGTCTACTCCTGTTTCGGTATCTATCTAGAGTGGACATGGGAGACCTCTGTGCTGCCTCCACGGGGGAAGGTTTGGGTAGGATAGGGGAGGGAGGGCGGTATGTAGGAGTGGGAGAGACGTCGTAATCCGGCGAAGGTGCCTCGTTGAATGAGGAAGGTAGCTTTGGTAGAGGAATGACGGTGTGGCCCGTTACGACTGCTTCGTCTGGAAGATGTGAAGGTTGCTTTTAAACTAGAGCGCGGATTACAGCTGATTTTGATTGAATTTAATAAATGTTTTATTTTTACTAATTTGTGTAGCTTCTTATCTGACAAAATTTTCTTTCGTCTATGTGTATGTTTGGCTAGATGTTGGTACTCGCGTACAGGTATACTTGATTTACAAATTTTACGTTTATATTTTTTTTGTTCGTTATTTTATTCTAATGTATGATCTAACCCATGATATCGAGATCGTCGTCGTGCAGCTCCCTCAGATGAAAGTTGTGTGCGCCGCGCATCACCATCTCGAGGTTGCGCGGGCGAAGTCGGCGCGGGGAGCCCTCCCCCGTCCCGCACCCCTCGCCGCCCGTCCACACGCCTGAGTCTGTTGATACCGCTGACCCGGCGCCTGCAAATAATAACCCTTTTAAATTACAGTTAAACAACAAATTAAAAAAAAATAACAATCAATATGGGTCGATATATTTTAAAGCTTAGATACCTAGTAAATAAAAGCCTAAAACAGCAAGAATGCTACGGAACTCTATAGTATGACACAAACTTAAAACACTTGACAATTTTATTTTTTGATAAATGTGCCCCGTAGTTCCTTCCTGTTCCGTCTCTTATGACACTATATTTTTACCTATATTGGCGCGCCTAGATGGCGAATTACAAAATATGAAGCTGATTCGGACTGAGCACCGTACTCATATTCCAAAATTCCACTATCAATTTTAAATCGTATCTAAAATCTCTTAGATGACTACCTATTTCATTTTCATCAATGTTGGTTTATATTTTAAAAAGAATTTTAAGCGTAGGTAATATAATTATAAGTATAAAGTAATAAGGTAGTCTTGAGATCGCTTGGGGCGCTGCTGGTCAAGTTTATATACATTTATTTACAAAGACAGAATACTTCTCGATGGATCTTGTATAAAATTCAGTAAGTTAGGTACATTTTCCGGTTTAAAGTACATATATATCCATTAAAATTAGTACGTAATTCAAATAGAATTCTCTCAACATAAGTTCCAAAACACAAAGGTTTCTAAATTTAATTTTTTTAAGTTTTTTAAGTAAGTTAAGATATATAAGACGTAACTAGAAAAACGATCGTTTTCATATAACACGCCAGCGAAATATTATATTTAAAGGTAAAAAATTGAACAAACCTTGGTAACGGTGCTTTTTACATAATCAAGAGATATTACAAAATATAATATCCTGAAATATTTAACATACCTTCTCTCCACCCATCTGAGGCGCTCGCCTTCCGTGTATTGTTTACAGCCTGAAACCAAAGACCGAAATATTATCCATCACTATCAATAAACTATATCACCCTCACTATCACTTTATCACTAATTACAAAAAAGAGAAACTGACCAATCGCACCATGCTTCACGTCTATCCGTAATGCATTACTGTGAATGGATCAGGGCACGAACCCTACACGAGACGAAATGATGTCGAAATGACTCGTAGGTTCAACGTTAGTTAACTACTACAAAAATAAACAACACACCTTACACGAAGTTTCCTCGTCCGAGATCTGTCGCGAGATAAATCGCTGGCTCTAATAATCTTTCGTGTTCAACCGAGGTTTATAATTTTAACTTTACGTAAAACTATGAATAAGGAACAGAAATTAACTTTAGTGAAATTCTAACACACGTCATGTTACGGTCTGGGCCGATGTGAAAATGCTGGTGTAATTAATGCTGTTCTAATTAGCAATGCAATTGCAAAATACTCGTAGTTAGATATAATGTAGATAACGTGTTCAAGTCTTCACCAAGCGTGATTTCTGTCCCTGAAATAAAATTTGCGAAATGGATAGAAAATATTTCAAGGTTCTTTCAATCGTGTTTGAACATTTATCATCTTTGGTCACTTATAAAATCTGACCGTAATAGATCGAGAATATAATTAACTTTTTAAAAGTGGGCAGCACCGTTTTATAAGGATATGAATTCAATATTGACCTACTTCGATACTATTATATTTCTAGTCGAATATTATAGAATCATGTGTATCTGATAAGATCCAGCATTATATTATAGCGACATCTATCATAATTTGAATGTTGTTTTTGTACCAATATTCCTACAACCACGTGTGTAACAAGACTTGTCATACGGAGTAGATGCATTCTGCACAGGAGATATTTCGGGCACTCGTCGACCGGCTTCTAAAGAGTCAATACTGAAATAGATCTAATGTGACCTACATCAGACCACAGACAAAAGTAGTCTCTCTTCCGTGCCATTAAGGCAGTATTTACAATCGTAAAAAACATGTCAACAATGTTGGGCAATCTACATTTTTCATTTGATGTCCCAATATCAATTCACTAATTTATTCAAATAATGGTTCTTATTTTGCTGCATGTATTCTGTAACTAAAATTATATACACAGTCATATTAAGAAGGTACATAGTCTAGTTCTTGCTGTTAGTTTACGGTACATGCAATTGTTTTCTCGCTCGCGCTACAAAATTACTATAATTATGTGTACTTGTAAAATTGTGCGTATCAACCTATAGTGTTACCCTGTTGGGCACGGATCTCAAATATGTAGGGGGTATATCAAGATATCCAAATTGAGGGATAAGGACTTGTCTTTGAAAGCATTTTTTCCGATTTTCTTATTAGGTAGGTACGTGTAATATTGTAGGTAGTTTTATATTAACTCACTTGTTTGGCGGTCTTAGAGTCAATGTTCTTGACGGAAGGGTACTGCGGGCGGGGCAGCTGGTTAGTCTGGAATGTGTACTTTCCAGGAGGCCTGTCGTTAGAAGGTTGGACCCGAGTAGAGGCTACGCGGGTTGCAGGCTCCGATCGAGCGGCGATTTTACGTCCATCCTGGAAAAATAATAAAAGTATATTAATGTAAATGTGTGTATGTAAAACGAAATTCCTATTAGTTTTAATTTATTTTTTTAATATTTATCTACAAACATCTTTTGGAGTCAAAACGTTTTTTAGTGAAAAAACTAAAATAAAAATTTGTTGAGACGTTATTCCAGTTAATTTTTTTGATAATTAAACTAATATGACTTATGATTATGCGAGTAGTATAAATATCCCCTATTAGGGAACTTAACTGACCAAATTTATTTTTGTCACCTTCCACCGGGAAAACTTTCCGGTTTGCTTTATTAGTGAGTTTAAGAGATTGATATTTATTGAACCAGGTTTTATATTTTCAGTTGTAAATGTATTTCCTTTTTATGTTTTATAGTAGGGGAGCCCAAGAGGGGATTTTGTGACATACTCGAGCGTGGCAGATTAACATATGGGAGATTCCTTAGGTCCTGTTGAGTGTATCTACCAAATATAAGCTCTCAATACAGAGCCGAGCTAATAGAGCAGCCCGCAAAACATTAAAAAAAAATTTGTTTGCCTGAAATAATCAAACGCGTCAGATTAAGATACAGTAGGTTTATTACTAGCTAAACAGTGTGCATATCAATAATTAAATGATTTGAGTGGAATGTTAGGGAGTGGGAGGGATTTCTTTTTTCTTATCTATTTTCTACCTATATGGCCACCTACACCGTGCAAAATGTTAGATTAACATATATTTGTTATCAGAGGCATGATGGAGCATAGAAAATATTATATCTGACGCGCTCGAACATTTACATGTTTTGATTTCCTTATAAAAAAAAATATATCCTTCTAGATGCTTCCTCCACCACTAAAATGGGAAACACTTATTATATTTTCTACTTCCTATCATCCAAGCTTTGCAACGCAATACGTCTCTATGACGCTCGAGTAAATCCCCATTTAGCATCGTGGGCTCCCCTACTATTATAAATTTTCCAGTTTCCTACTCTAGAATCTTAGATTACGAAACTATTTAACCGACTTCAAACGGGAGAAATTTTCAATTCGACTGAAAAATAGATTTAAACGATTATTTTTTATTTTAGTAGGTCCATACTTCAGAAATGGTCACAATGTCATCAAAACCAAAAAAAAATTAATGAAAATAAGTGCCAATTGTACATCAAAATAATCGTCGTTTGAAAATCAAATGCCGAATTGAAGTCAGTTGTTTTGATTGACTTTTGCTTGCGACTCACCCATGAATAAGTTGTTAGTACAAGCCTGATTGAAGTGTTGCTTAAGTCTTACCTGTGAATACTGCTGCGGTTGGTAGGTAAGTATGACAGTCTGCTTAGTGACGGGTTTGGGTACTCCGCCCGCTCCGACGATAGTCGTCACCCCACTGGACGAGACCTGAGTGGCGACCAGCCCCAGTTGGTTGTTATACGGTGGGTTTGTACTTTTCTTATCTGGAAGTGGAAATGTTGGAATTTGTATAATAAAAATAATAAAATGCTTACTTAGTTATCTATTCATAATAAATAAGAATTTTAATAATTTTACTGTTTAACATATCGCAAAAAGTTCTCTGTTTTTTTTTTATTCGTGACCGCACTATAACCACCGAAACTTCATACGAGTACCTTCAAGATTGATTGCATGACTGTCTACAAAAGTTGTAAAAGTATACCAGAACCAGAATATTCAACATGAAAAAAAAATATATATTTAAAAAATAGTGTAAGGTTATTAGTAACGGTGCGCGTTGATGTCTTTTTCCTTTGAATTTGCTAAAGCATGCAAAAACTCGATCTAACATACTCGTATTTAACAATTAGATTGTAGAAACTAGAACATTTTTAGTAAATAAGCAAAATTTAATACTTAATAAGACTTGGCCAGGTAGAATATATAGGTATATTTATCTAATCCAGATGAATCTTCTGTTGTTAATTAATACTCGTATGAAAGATGGTTCACGTTTTCATAAGGCACTGGTTTTTGTAATGAATTTTTGTTCTGCTGCAGAATATGATAGGATATACTTACCAAGTGCATTATTATTGATATGCGAGTCCTTGTCTTTGGGCGGCCCGAAGGCATGCTCAGCGGTGACCCTCACGTCCGCCACTCGGGCCGTCTTGGGCGGCTGCTGCCTGAAACCGAACCTGGACAATTGGGCCTTCTGTAACACCACCGTACGATTCACAAATATCCTCGCCGGCTGGGTCTCCATGACATTAGTTTTAGTTACAGTCGGTTTCCCAGCCGGCTGAAATACTTTCAAATCGTAAGAGAAGACAGAACGAAGTTAATACAAAACAACGATGTTTCTTAGGAATATTATTTTCAGATGATCTTCTCTCTTATAGGTACCACAGTAAGCTCAACAAAACAAAATTGACAGCTTGATTCAGGTAGCGTTTCCGCCTGGATTATAAACTTTGCTTCTTGAATTATGCAAAGCTTGTTAAAAAAAATTCTATGATGACATTGAAAATCGAATGTAGAATTTCAGGAAAAATACGTATAAAAAATTTTAGATTTCGCAACGAGCTTGGCGTAATTCAAATCTGGTGAAAATTTTCAAATCTGGCCGGAAATGCTTCTTGAATAAGGCTGCCGATATCCGAGAAAATAGAATTTGGATCTATGAAAGTATGTTGGGTTGTTGTTGTTGTTTTTTTTAATTTGAAAATAATTTAATTAGAGCCACTCATGTTAGTTGTAAATATTAAACAGTCATTGAATTCTCTTACAACTTTGGAACGTCTCAAAGGCAGCAATAAAAATTAACGATAGCGCCTACATTAAAAGTAAATGCATTACAATTCGGTTTGAAAGACCCTTATTTCCTTCAAACATACTATAAGGTTCTTTTCAATGACGTTCTAATTAAAAGATTGGAGAATTTTTTTTTATGTTTGAATGAACAGTATATTTTCGAAAACTAAATAAACATCATCACTTATTACCTGAATGAGTTGTATTCTTTGCCTGAGTCATGAGTAGGCATATAAAGAACGCGATTCCATTACCTTCTTCATTTCGTTTCCAAGAGCTCCAAAATTGCTTTTTATATCAAATTCCAAATGAAATATTCAGTAAAGTGATTCTATCTCACGTGAAAGTGCTTCAAGTACGAAAATGTATATCTATCTACGTAGTACTAATATTACTTCTACTCGTAATTCTTCTGTGACTACGTTTTTTCGTAACACCCCTTATTGAATTCTGCAAATGAGTTGATCGCGCCAACGCTAGTTTATTTATGTAGGCGCTTATACGAGTATACTGCCAGATTTATCAATTAGGCATAAGGGACAAAATCTTAGAGTATTTACTGTACGGTACGTAAGTTTGATATTCCTTGTAGATTATAACAGGTAACGTCATATTTTTTAAGAACATATATAATTAAACAGAGACTATAGAAATAAAACATACCTACTGACATAGTTGGTTATTACTATGAGAAACTAACGCAAATGATAAAAAAACCGTATTTTTTTGCAATTATTGCCCATATAGATTGCAAAAGATCAAGAAAAATGCACGCTCAAATCCTATTAATTTCCGTGTATTAATATAAAAATGAAGACACGCAAAACTTCAGTGCTACTGTCGATGCAATAGTACCACGGCAAAAAAATTGCCGTGGAAGCATTGATGTCACAACCTAATGGTACCACGGTAGACAAATGATAAAAACTTAAAAATATAAACATATCATTTTACATGTAGATACTAGCGCCACAAGTGGCGGCTTCATCGATAAAAGAAATTTCTTCGCAACCTTTGGATGAGGACTATTGCCAAAAAAATGTATGTGGACTGGGTGTACCTACTTACAATAAAGAGATAAATAATAGTAGGTAGGTGAGATACCTATTTGTCCGTAGAGGCTGCCCCGCAGTCTCCTTGCGAGGGCGGGCGAGGGGCGTCGACCGTCCTGAAAGCACCTCCTCATGTCGAAGATCCTCCGTCGAACCTGTGAAGTGAAGTGCCGATCAAATATCAAGCTTGTCGAAGAACCACTTCAAGAAAAGGGAAATTGATTGAAGAGGCCGTATGATTAATGAATAAAGAACTCAAAATTTGAGATAGAAAATATTTCATCAGAAAAAACTAAGATGCACTCGGATTCGGAAAATTTACAACTCGAATTACGTAAAACTTATCAAAATATCCTACACTGAATCGGTTGTAGATCTACATAAGAAAAGTAAACGCATTTAAAAGTTTGAGTTTTTGTACCGAGCTTTGCGTAATTCTTGGTGGAAAATTTTCGAATCCGATTGGAAATGCTACCTGAATCGGGCTGCTGAACTTATCTATTGCGGTAAACATCAGTCGTATATAGCTTCGCTATCATATTTTAATCTAGATCGAAGAAAATGCGAAACAGTCTAACCTCGTAGACTGTTTTATTTTGATAAATATTCCCATAATTGACTGAATTATATGATATTAGAACCTAGTCATCGAACAGAGTGCTATTCTTACCTCCATTGCCATTATTATCGTGCGCCGCTTGTTTCTGTCTGCGCCTCGCGTTGTCGTCTGCTCTGGAAGTGCTGGCCGGCCGTCGCCGGAACCCGAACGACGTGGCGATCCCACGGCTGGGCTTGCTGTTCCCGTTCCCACTCGTACTCTTGTCACGCTTCTTAGCACCTTTCGACTCAGAGTGGCCCTGCAAAAAAGAAATTTTGTTGAAGCCATGTTGAAGAAGCTGGGGTAAATTACTAAAGTAAGGCAAAAACAACTGATCACGATCACTCTTTCATGAAAAGCAACAAAAGAAAAGAGGCCAAAAAGGATGAATGCCCCCGTAGGTATATTAATAAGCGAATCAGATTATCTAGATTTCCTTTCTTAGATATATAGAAAGAACTGTAAAAATACCTAAACATTCTTGATTCCTGGCGTGATGTTTGTAGTTTTGTCTTTGACGCAGACACGTAGGTATTTAATTAACTGCTGGATGATCCCTAAAGTTAATTAAATTATAAAAACAATCCTTTGTCTACCAAACGTTAAATAAGTAGTATGAGCGTTTCAGGAAATCTTTTTGAAGAATTTTAAGGTCAGCTAGTTTTTGTTTAGTAATTAAAGCGAGTACTACCTAATTAAACAATCTAGTTAGTTTTATATCGAAGCTACATTCATAATTACTTTTTAATAACAATGTATATACCTACTTGTTATCTATTATTCACAAATTATATTTATAACGTCTAATAGCTATCGCTATGCATGCCAAGTAGTGTACCCCGTCTATCCATTTTCGGATGCCGTTCTTAGGAATCCGGTGCCAAAACTGGTTTGGTATCCAATAACATCTCGATAAGTTGGACTATCGATCTCGTATGGTACCGCTAAATGCATGTTATTACATCAGGTGGAACAATAGGTAGGCAGAGGCTGGTATTTCGAAGGCCAAATGTCTAAAAAACAAGTCTTGGCCAGGGTTGTAGTCACGATATTTTTCAGAGCTTTTAAAGGGCGGCGCCTATGTTGCAATTCTCTTGGCAGATTAATAATACCTCTTAAAGAAAACTGATAAATAGAAGGCGAAATTGTCGAAAAAAATTGAGAAACTATTTTTCTTTATAGTTATGTAATTCACTCACGAACTTATTTTAAAATCGTAAGAACTTTCGGATACCTATTAGAACAGTTTTAATGTTGACAAATTCTTGTGAAATTGTGCATATTACAGACACGGGTTGGTATAACATTGCTTTCTTAATCAGACGCCGTTACATTGATCACAGTGATATATTAAAGTACCAACCCTGTGATGCAAGCTTAGGCGGATGCGTGATCAAACAATAGCATTGTCAAGCATCTACTTGTGGCTTAGATTACGACATCACGACTTATTTGGCTCGGATACCTATTCCATTTTATATCTCGTAGGGCCTTTTTCTGTTTTTAAAATCCTTGAGTTAAAATGTAAAGATTTATGATAAGCTTTATATTACGGAAAAAAATTGCAATGTGCTCAGGAAAGATATGATCTCTGCCTAGTCTAATGAGACAAACACGAGATGTTATAAGCTTTAAAGATTTATTAAAACAAGGAAAAATTGTTAAAAATTGTAAGTTCTCGGACAGACACAGTTCTCGTATAATATTGCATTTAAATTAGATTAGAATGTGTTTGCTTTGCATTTGAATTGGTTACCTTTCTCTTCGGAACAACAGGTTACTCAAAATTCAATGAGGCAATTTCATTTGCAAGCTCAAAAAGTTTTATATTTTTAATAATGTTAAGTAAAATAAAGGAGTTTGCTTACTATTTCTGTTGATATATCTATACGAATAGCTCTGGTACAAATTACCCTAGTTCAGCCACTGATTGCTTATTACTTCTAAATGAAGACCTGACTTTCCACGAAGTCAGTTCCATTAAAAGATGAAGTAGGTACTACTTGATTGCTTGCTGCAACTGCTTGTGTTTATCACTGCTCAATTAGAAAATTCTAGAAAGATTTTAGAAAAATAATTACGCAGGCTTTTAACATAATATACGATACGATCTATTATTCCATAAAGCTTTGTTGCTTCATGCATTTATCTAAATGTATGCATCTTTACACGCGTGTATTATGTTCCCATGAATAAATTATAATTATATGTATGGTGTACGATTATGTCGATTCAATGATAATTTATCCCGTTTGTTCGTTATTTATAGCTAGGGAATACTCCTTCTATGCCTAAACTGCTGTACCTTGAGAGAAACAGGATTCCACGGGTTTTGTAGTATTTTTAACCTCCGACGCAAAAACGACGGGGTGATACTTATAATTTTAATTTGTCGTGTTTATGTGTGTATGTTTGTGTGCTGTGGCACCGTAGTACTCGAAGGAATGAATCGTTTTTTTTTTGTTTGATAAGTATTAGGGAGTGTTCTTTGCTATGTTTGAAGAACATCGGCCCAAGACGACCGCTGCCACTAAATTGCGGATTAGATATTTTAATACACCTCTCTCAATATGGGTATCAAATAAAAGGGGTTGACTCGTAGAATACTATGATAAAGGACTTTTTTCATTTTCGACCAGGACGGTGTACGTCCACCAAAAAATTTCTAAAGATGTGGTTAATACCGTGCACTAATGAAAAATGCGTCAGTCGCCTCCTTCATTGTGTACAAAAATATCTATAATCTGCGAATTGTAGTGTTATTATGGCATCCCTGGAAGATTTTTATATCCTAGACTGACTTAAATGGTCATATTAGTCTATAAATTACACCACCCGTCACGAATGTCAAAATTGAAATAATAAAAACGCGTGAATCACTTTTTGCGTAAATGTTATGGAAATATTTTGATTCGAAATTAATTTTGTACACTGCGATATTTTGAAGTTATTTTGAATTTGGTTGATATATTAAATTTGATAGTCCCTAACGTATTTATGGTATCATGTACACTGTCCTGGCTGAAGCTCCATACATTTTTGTTTTCAAACAAAACCAAAACTACTAGCCAAACCCTTTCACTTGATACCCATATTGAAGGAGTTGTGAAAAATATGTGATCCATGATCATCAAACCTGGGATCTTAAATTCCTGGATCTCATAATACAAATAAAAACACACGTCCAGTGTACAGCAACACGTCTTTATTGCATCGAGCTTAAAAAAAATTAACAGTAAATAGAATCGATGATTTCGTAGAGTTATCATAGACCGTAAGGTTTTTTGAATTCGTACTTAGTTTAAGACAATTATTTTTCGTTCTCCACAAAATCTAACTATGGACCTTTTTTAATTATAAAACTCTACCAACAAAACAAAGATACCATACCAAATGATACTACCATAACGTGCAGTTTTTATCATAATGTGAATTATTCATTTAGAGAGTAGATTCTAGACACAACAACAATAAACTCGGAACTTTCACAGCTTTAAATTCAATCGTAGCCACCTGGGAACCGACCGATAGTCGATGGGATTGTAACAATCTATTCAATTTGATACTTTTTCTTGGTTAATCTTTAACGTTGATTCTGTACACAATAGAGCATATCGTGAACTAGTGCAGTAAAAGTTTTAGTTATAGAGATTACTGAGACAGAAGTTTATTTTGTAGAGTCTTTTTTTACATGTCCATCGCTCTTTAGGCCTACTCGTGGGAAAAACATTTACTGACTCATGATCAAGTATTCGTATCAACTCAAAACTTCTCTATTCTGGCCGTGGGCTTCCCCTAGGAAGTTTATATAGGCCGTAGTTCACCACGCTGACTGAAATGCGGTTTTAGGACTTCACTATCTTCTAGAAAGATATTTAAACATAGAAACTGTTTAGTATCTGTTTACCCAGACATGCTACATTTTTTCAAAACTCAATATTGTAGATCTATTAATATTTGTTTCGAATAAACTTGCATTACATCTATCGCACTAAGTCCCAAGATTACAGTACCTTGTGCTTAGTTTTGGAGGACCAGACATACAGTTTTTGCATTGTCTATAAACTTAATGACTTAAAGAACTAAAGTTGTACCAATATCTTGCATTTATTTTATAAAATAAACTTATCTTATCTTGATCAAACCGGTTGAGTATGGGTTTACATAATTACTTAACAGAACGCTTTACCTTAGTTAAAAGGCGCGATTGAAAGCCTGATATGCCATTACAAATCCATTTGTATTTTTTTTTCAATAAAGAGTTAGTTAACATAAAAACTATATACGCACACATATTACCATCAGTCACTATTAGAAAAACAAAACTATTTTGTTACCACAAAAAATAAAACTTCACAGTTGATTCAAAGAATATTTTTCGAAATCTAGTACGACTATGTGCCTACTTCTTTGCAGGAGACCTTCATCCGAATTTAGGTGCCCAAATAGCACACAGTTATATATTTCTCTGATATTTTTTCTTATATATATTCGTATTTAGCAAATACTTAAATTATAGCTTGTAAATGTAAAATAACTTATTGGGAAATAAAGGCTATTTTATTTATTTTAATTTATGTGCCTACTTTAACAATACGAGTAGGTGCCATAAAAACATAAGTACCTAAATATCTACATAAATAGAGATTATACTTGTAATAAAGGTCGATATTTTGAAACAAAAAGGGATTCACTACTTTAATCAGGTGTATCTTGTGCGTGTCTCTTGTCTCTTTACTGTACTCGTGACATTCGCAAACGTTAGCTCTCAAACTAACACAACAGAATCGGTACATTCAGTTCTAGCCATTTCTATATCGACACAAACGACTCTTGCGTCTAAATTGGATAACTTTGTACCGAAACTGATCGCCATCTTATCTTACATCAGACCTTTGATAATGTAGTGAAAGCCTAAAATGACGGAAGGAAAGTCAAATTAAGCTTTAAAGCTCTACACTAGCTAGGACTATGCAATGTTGATTATCAGATCAGTCGGTACCATTTAGCCTAGTCGTTCCGCTTGTCTCTCATGTAAGAAAGCTTGTTTTTGATTTCAGGTAAAGGCAGGCGCCTCTAAATATTTAGTATCTTGAACTTTAGAATTGAATACGGTGGTGGAAAACCTCGTGAGTATAACCATTCGAAGATGAGTTAAGCCCTCAGCCCGCAATTTGGTCAGCGTGACAGACTGTAGCCTACATCCCCTACTTATAGGAGATTCGTGGTAAGTAGTGGGACCCTATTCTGAAAACTTATTCGAAAGTACATTGCCATTTATAAGCATCTTCTTCAAGAAAACTCTATACATCTAGCTCTTCGATTCTTGGCTAGGGTAGCGGTTCGAACCTAAGTATTTCTGTATATTTACTCGAATATTATAGTTCATTTCCTATTTATTGTAATTAATATATTATAAATATATATTATGTTCAGGTCAGTCTTCTGTCTTCTAACCACGCCGCATAGGTGACTATGAAGGGAATATCCAATAGCAATAAACAGGAAAAATAACAGTGCAAAACGGAAAAGAATGACATCCGTCTCATTATCATAGAGGTGCTAAGACAGCTATCTATTGATGCTATAACGTTATGCTGCAGCCACAAAGCCGCAAGCAAACGAGATGACCGCCACAAGCTGCGTTGTGCTTGCGTTTAACGGAATTCCGCCAGTCTTTTTTGAATTCATACTTAGTTACTTTTGTTATAAAATATAACATTGTTATTTACAGTCTCTCAAACTTATCTGACCCGGTGAGAAAAAAAAACTAACAACGTTTTAATGAAAAATTACACTAAAGTTCATTGACTAAAGTTCACACACTATTGTTCAATCTCAAGGGATTGTATATAATGATATATTACCTAGGTAAAGTATGTAATGGACATAACATTGTTTACTGTTTTTATTTAAGTTTTTGTCACTATAAGTAATTGATGGTAGACCTAGGTATTGTATAGAATACTTGAATTATATGGATTGCCGTTAATAGATACAGCAAAACCGAAACCATTATTGTATCCACCTCATGAAAAAATAATCACACTGACCGGGTTTTATTAATCTGTTTAACATACTATATATAAGAAATAGCTAACTATTAGAAAAATAAAATTTTAGCAAAAGGTCTCGCTAAAATCTCCGAATCGCTAGTTCACCGTCCAAATAGACATACCACACTATGGTATAATCTAAAATGTTAAGTTTTAAGAGACTATAAATCCAAACTTTTCACGTAGATTAAGCGACTACGTGCACAGCTGCTCTTAAGTCATGAAAAGCCAAATGCGGCAGTAATATCGGTTGCGAATAACCAAGCCTTCCTAGAGCCCAGACCCAGACTTAATCGATAGTGCATTTGCCTTCACTGCCAAGGTTTAGTACATAAACTCACGAAAGTAGTTATAAATGCTATGCAAGACCGTGAAAATAATCCAGAATTGCATTCGACAATAGCCTCATCCAATCATGATGCTATCCTACTAATATTAAAACTTCTTTCCAATTGATTCGAGATGGTTTTTTCGCAAAATGACATTCAGAAAGTATATCATCATATTATTATTATCAGATAAAATATAAGCTGCTCTTGGCATCCCTAGTCCGTAGAAGTCGTGACCCGCTGAAAAACTGCAATTGTAATATTTGGCTCGCTGCCACATGAATCCACTAAAATGCAGCGACTGCAAGCCTGCAAATGAATATTTTATTTGTAATTATGTAACAATTCAGTTTTTATGCGCTTTTGTAAATATTACAAGGTCTCTCTCTCCCTCATTATTATCGATCGGTAATGATATTATCATAATAGGTACTGTAATGTTAAATGAGCTTTGATCAAACTTTTTATATTCAGAAAAATTCGATACGAAACGAAAGGTAGTCAACGTTGATTGTTCTCTATGTAGCCCTTAACCACTGGTAACGTAGGTCCTGCCACTTACCGAGCGACTCTCGCTGTTATTTTTTGTGGTATAAACATCACAAAAAAACAGTGTTCTATATTTATTTATTATGAATAATAAATACATAGTGAAAAACAAAAACATCTTTACCAAAAAGTAAAGATGTTTCTGTTTTTAATGTATAATTATTAATGTGGCTCTGTGTGGAATAATGAATATGGCTCACACAATGATATTTTTTCTATACAGAGAGATGAGTGACTTCGGACCTAAAATTGATACAACCGAGGTTTGATGGCCATCACAGTTGAGCCGTCAGTTGGCTTAGAAACCAAAGAATATGTTTTATTAAATCAGGAATAACAGGGGTCACCTGTCTAAACTAAACTGTCATGGGGCTCATAGGCGTTTTGTTTTTTCAAAATTGATAATAGACCTGAAACACTGGTGGGTATACGTATATATTATTTAAATATTTATGAATATATTTCTTAGGTACATCCTAAGAAGTAATTAATTGTTACAAGACCTATAAGCAAGTCCGTAAGTCATAGTTATAGGAGATAACGGTTTTTATTACGTTACCTGGCTGGTATTGGGAGGAAGTAGGAGGGTCATCCATTTCCCAAACCACACTTTAACGCATCTCCCCTAGATTCCCACCAGTGAACCTTCATCATCGCAAAACGAGCTATAGATACAGGGTTACTGGTACCTTGCACATAGCCTCTTTATGGCTTCTTTGACACATCAAAATCTACAAGTTTTGTTGTATAATAATTTAATATTCAGCTGGAACAGGAAATATCAGCAGAACATGCAAGTCTGCTACTTAGAAAGTTTCAGAATTACTATTGAATTGCGTCATAATGGTCGTTTTGACATAGAATATGCCAGAAATGGTATTACACTCCAAACCTATAAAAGACGTCCTTTATGACGCAATGCAATTGTAATTCAGAAACAATTCAAATCAGACTTATGCCCCCTGAAGCCGGCAGACTAGTACTTTTTTTAAATTTCAAAATTCGTCGTACTTAAAATATTCAGACTTGATCTACCATAGTAGCCATTAATATATTATATTTTATTAGTACACCCCGTCTTATACATTATTTTATGTCAATAGAAGAGATCGCTTTTAGCGATAAGGCCGCCACTTGTGGCAATAAATGTTTTTTTTTTGTTTTTATGTTTTGTGTGTCAATAAAGCGTTTATTTACTTATCTATCTATATTATCGTAAGTAAGTTATCCGTAGCCCTGTACAAGAGCCCTTTCTAACGGTACGTCTTCATTCTTAGCTGTAATAAATTGATGCTCTCAACCAGCCCACAAATTGTTCTCGGTAAACATTACTGCGACTATTACGATAAGAATATACCTATTACTATTGAAGCCTAAGTTTACGTTTACTGCTATAGGATGTTATAGGCAGATAGAGGACCAAAGTTCAGATAATTTCCTCGATGTATTTCCTCTACTGTGCTTCAACCGGGGAGATTATTTATATTGAACCAAAATCAAAAAAAGAAATAGCTTGTAAATTCGGCTGTATAATTTTACATTTCTTAGTACTCGTACCTACTGCAAAAAAGATTTAACTTTGTTGTCTGTCTATCCGTCCGTCCTTCGGTCGGTCTGATGTGTGATTAATCATAATGTTATATTTCGAGAAGTCAAATAAATGTAGAGCCGATATTTTTTTCACATTAATCCAACGAGTGTATCATTCCTGAATACACCCGCAACTTAGAATTTAAGCCAGCAAACTAGTAGATCTACCTAGAATTTTTAGTCAGCATCTTATTTATATAGATATTAGATTTATGCGACAAAATATGTAAGCCCTTCAGTAACGACAAAAAAATTCTTAGTAAAAATGTAGGGCACATAAAAGAAAACATTCTTTCTCCGAGGGAGAGCCCTTCAACTTCAGGCACAGGCACTTAGCAGCCTCCATCTTTTTTTTAGCATTTTCTTTAGTGGATTTCCTCTTATAAATATGTATGGGTCCTTGATGCTTCGGTCGGAGGCTAATCTTGAAGTTACTATTTATTTTTAACGACGCAAATTATAGAAGTGTACGAGTATAAGTTTAGCTAGTGTATCTGAACTATTTTTTGTACTTCTTTTTTAAATGTGCCTCAGTCAAAAGTGATTTAAGTGATAAAAAATGTTAATACTTGAGACTTATAATGATTGTCAGCAAATTACTGTTTAATTATTATGATAGGATAAGACATTTCAGGTGCATGTCAGTCGTTTTATACTAAAATTTACAACTGGTTAGAAGTGACTTCATAAAATACCTCCCACAACTTTAGACCACTGTTGTTGAACAAGTGACACAGGTGAAGCAAATAAGAACAATTCCAACAACAACTCAAATATTAAAATCGGACGTAAACGGTCACAAAAAGTTAAATATCCATACAAATACATGCATAGAAATTTACAAATACATATACAAACGTACACGTGAAGAACTGTTTTTTTTACAAACGTACTTATGGCCAATCGGGTAAAAATGTTAAGTTGAAAAAGGCTTCGCGGAAATTACTTTTTTTTTACAGCTAGGCATTTGACCACAAGTTCGCACGACCACGGAAGTCAGCCATACTGTAGATGGAGCATGTCTAGTACTTAATTTTTTATCAGCCTTTTGGGGTCAAAATCTTTATGTTTACAAGTAACCCCTGACATTTATGGCGGCAACCATCTTTCATCACGGAAATTATCACAGTGTATATAGTATTCTACTAGTCAAATGAAAAGGGCTTGACTAGTAGCATGCCATATACACTACGATAATTCAGGTGTTATCGTCTCTACGTGCACACATTAGAAAAGATGGAAGTATAATAATTCAAAACTTCGTTCCAAAAACTCTTCCATTTTCAAAAACAATGCATAGAAATGAGTCGTAGATAAAACAATCAGAATAGGTAGTCTGTGCAAGTACCTAGTATAAAATAATGATAGTGCATGTGCAAGAGCCGTCATTATGCGGTCGTGTACCCCATCCGCTCAACATTTATCTTGCATCACAACACAAAACATCTGTGTATACATTGGAGCCCTATTTGCATGAAACACTCGAGTATGGTCTATGACTGTTTGGAGTGAACCTCTACCTCGCCATGTAGGGTTACACGTTCGCTGACTCTTTTTTTCTAAATGAATGAGAATGCATAGCGTGAAAAACCCTTAGACGCTCAATACTCTTATATTTACGTTTTTTTCATGGAAGTAGGACAGAGAAAAGCGAGAACCTTAAAGTTCCTGATAGTAATTGTATTCTAAAAGAGTAGACTCTCCAACACAAAAAAAAAAGAAAAAAATAGGAGAAAAATATATATATGTATAACCCAATCTTTACTTATTTCGTACCTAATGAGGTTCTTTAAATACCTATTGTAACACTAATTTAAGACCGATAGTTAGTGATGTATCGGTCACCAATTTTATTTATTGATGCTCCGTTATTATTATTGTTTATTTTACTATTCTCGTTAATCTTTACTTATTGCCAATAACACTACTAAATGTTGCATCCTTATTAATTTTTTGTGTAAATTAAATATAGATAGAAATCTTCTGTTAACAGCCCAGCCCTCAAGAAGATACTATATTGCAGTAATCTAGCATTACCTCGTAGCTATTCGAGATACCATCTGTTCAAACGGAACATTCCTTTTGTCAAACAATGCACTCTAAGAACTTGTAACCAGCTATTAGATGCAAGAAGACAAGACTTGACTATGAAATAGGCTAAATTATAGAGAATCATTCAAAGTAATGGAATCTAAGTTTATCGCAACAATATGCAAGTATATTTAGGTTCTACGGGTATTCTTGAAAAACTAAACACGCAATCTAAAATCGACATTCAACTAGCTAACCTTGAAACATTACTTAACTCGTTATTTGCATTAGATTAAAAACTAAGTAAAGTCACCGATTCGGAAAGATATATAGATGTACATAATAATAGAGTAACTGTAGGCAACAATAAAACTGTGGTTTCATCACTTGAGACGATTTCCATTATAGCGGATTGCTATAAAATTTTACTGATTGTAGTCGATAAAGACTTTTTGCTATTTAAGAACTGTATTTCTAAAGAAATTGATCATTGACCCTCGTGACTTTATGAATATCATCTTTATCTCGTTCGGAGACCAATTCCAAAGTAACAATTTCACTTCAGGCATCGCAGTTTCGAATGAGGTTTATTCGAAGATTTCTTTAAATATAATGTCACAAGTAAATATATTACTTAGTTCAAAGAATACCTACAAAGGCTTCTTGTACGAACCTGTATGCCCTTGTAGAAATAGTTTATTATCAGACATGATATAAAATACCACTGTCGTCATATGAAAAAGGCAAGTTTCTCAGCCGTCACTAATATTGTTTATGGTTCATTAATTACACGAGGTATGCGGGTGGGTGTACTCCATGTGTCGTGAAACTCTTGGCTTTATTATGATGTATCTCCACCTTGCATTTTGTCTACTTTCACTATACGAGCGAAACAATCAGTCAGTCAAAATGCTCATTGATTAATTTTAATTGTTTTTGTCTTACCGTTACATTCATGTCTGAAGTGTATGATTTGTGATGCAGTTTCTAAACTGTTCTAATTTTTGTTTGATGCTAACAGTCTCTAACTATTTGCCTTCGCCTCGTACGTCTTATACTATTATTTTATGAAATTATCACAATTACTTTCGTTATGTCTTAATATTGAATAATTTCTTAGTTACAAAACTCAAATGATCATGAAAAGTGAATGTAACATGATTATAACTGCTTAAATGTTAGACAACTGGATTAATTAGCGGAGCAATTTGGTAGCAAGTGCCCAATTAACAGCCAGTTTCCCACAGACATTCTTCAACTGTGTTTCGTCTTATCTTTTGGATAATGCCTAAGTTGCTACAAACTTACATGACTTTGCTTTTATGGCGTTTTACCATAACGGTAACCTACAAGCCCACAAGTGAATTGTTTTTTTGAATTGCTAACCTTCTTTGGAATATCACTGTTATTATCGTAAAAGTCGGCTTTTGAACGGTGTGTGTAATCGAGTACACTATCATTATACTGTTTAACAATATCAATAACCGTTGTTATATTTTGCTGTATAATCAAATCACCTTTCTTCGGCTTAAAGTACAACACCGTGCCTACTGCGCCAGATATTTATTATCATCGCAGACATTGTGTCGATTTCTACAAGGCCGAGTGAGTACTGTTAAGTGCAGAATTGATGTTTTATATCTTTAAATCAATTGTGTCGCTTCGCTTGCATCGTCACAAAGGCAATGCGAACAATGGCGAAATTAATTGGCGTTGGGGATGTTGCATCACTGTGAATATCGTCCATTTTGTGCATATATTTGACATACAGCTTCCGCGTTACATAACCTTACACGTTATGCCTAGGATGCGAAGAATCTACGAGATGTCTAAACTTTGCTAACGGATATGAATTGTAATTGCTTCAGCTAGATCAGAGCGAAGGTTTATGTCAAGGTCAAGCGCACGTACCATTTCGCACTGAGCTTCGGCGTCGTCGTCATAGAAGTTGGTGTCGCAATCGTCCATCCTGCGGCTGGTCTCCTACTGATCACTGGGCCCCAGCGGCCCCGACATGAAGCGCGAGCGGCCGGGCCTCCGGCATCCGACTGTTGCCACTCACAATACTGTTTTCCGATACACTATATCGTTACTAATCGAACGACCGAATGCTCCGGGATAATCCGATGAGTCACGCGATACGCGACCGACTCACTGCAAGACTGTGGAGTACCTCGCTACCGTCGGAAGGTGTGGGTGTCCTCAACGAGCCGAATCAACGTAGCTTCGCGTCGGAAATGTTTTTTGTCAATTGTAATTCGGTCAATTGTAATTGGCAAGGATTTGATTGTTTTTTTTAGAATTTAGTGCGAGCCGGTGGTGTTTTTGTGGCGAACTGCGTAGAAACCCTCGTCTGGGCGAGGAAGGCGCGCGCACCCCTGCTCGGTGCATTGATCGGATCCCCATTGCGCATGTGCCCTCTTGAGGATTTCTCGACTGTTTTGACATTTGCTTGGGGGATACTTTATTGGGAAACCTACCACCTCCGCCACCTACGTCTTTGATAGAGCTATGTTGCGTAGATATGTATAAAGCAAATTTTCATTCGCATTTTTGCTCTCTACTTAGAGAGCAAATGAAATTTTATGCTTATACTTTTCGTCTTTCATTTTTATGATGATTTTATTTTTCTCTTTTCAGTTTTATCTTCATTCGTCAGGTGGGTATTAAAAAACAATGGACAATGATAAATTAAGCATGGTAAAGAGACACTAAGTATTTACCTTCTCACAATTATTCATCCGTTCAGGTTAACCTTGGGTTAACGAACTTTGTTTAGCCATATTCATTAAGTTAATCTTATTCTTCGAGTGTTGATAGAAAAGATGAATGTTTTTTATGAACATAAAACTAATAACGATTAAAATTACGAATGTACGAGTACCTTCGTATATCATAAAACCAAGTTAGTATCTCCGTCAATATTTTTTTATTTCTTCACCCCTATACGAGGCAGTCGAATAATCTTGATACAATTTGAATGGGACTTCCCTCTCGAGTAAGGAAAGCTGGGCGGATAAATCGGAATAGCTCTTCTAACTAATTTGGTTAGGTACCGTATTTCACCACTTTTTATAACTTTTAATCATTGTGATTTAGTATTGTAAATAAATTATAAATGCTGTGGCCAAACTCCGACATTATATAAGCTATACTTTATTGTACAGGGTGCATGAATTGTAACTAGCTTTAAGTTAGATAAGATACTTAAATTTATTGCTCTATATATAAATTTAATAACCTAGATTGAAAGACTAATGCTCCCGCTTCAGTTGTGAAGACTGTCATGCACTTGTCATTTCATGTCTTTTATTGTAAGTACTATGTCCGTCATTCACTCAATCAGCGTATAACGACGCCAAGTGAAAGTAAATAAGGCAGGAAATATAATTTACAAATAAAAGCCAAAATTGATAGGTCTGGTAGGTGCATCTAGGCGCATATGCTACTAATAATTAATATCGTGCTAGTTCACTGGTATACAAATATCATTTTGATTACAAAGCACTTGTTTCTTTGCAATTAATACAAAGCTGATCCACAAAATATTAGATCACTTATAAGTCATGTATTTAGAAGTGAGCAAGTGGCAGGTGCAAGAACTCATTCACCCCAATGTGACCACAGTATAGACAATAGTGTGTACGCAGTGGAACTGTGTCAAGGCACCCGGGACCTACGGGCATTCACTACACTACTTTAAGGTTGGCTTGGCGGCTTGTCTAGTCTATTATACTATATCTTACTGGGTTATTTATTTATACCATCTGAATTATACAAGCATGTTGCTTCAGATTATCAAAGCGACAATGAATCTATTTGATTTTCGCGCTGATGGCAGCGTGCATGCGCATACAGTGTAAGTATATGAAACTAAATTAGTGATGGCATAATGTCCATATCAGTTCAGGTACCTCAAAATGACATAAAAACAACTGTTATTCCCAAGTGAATATTTAGTCCATATAAAATGGCTCTGCAACAACAAGCTATCCTGAATTTCCTTTATTTACATAGGCACAACCCGCCGAGGAATTGAACAGAGGAGGGCAATTTGCTACTGCGCCACTTACTTGCCCTGTCAATTTAATAATATTCAAAAACAAGCGGCACTGGCTTAACATTAAATAGGAATTCTGAGTACGAACAAAATAGGTGCAAGGGACGTTGAGATTATAATAAACGTCATAAACGAATTCATGCTCGTTAAATCTACTGTTCACAAAAAACTATAGCATTTCTTGGCCTACCTTCGCCATAAGCATAGAACCCTGTAGGTTTAGACTCGGACAATTTGTAGGGCAGAAAAGAGGTGACTGTCTGTATCTTTAGTACACATGTTAAAGAAGGGAACAAGAAACTGCTAAACTGCTAAAGACGACGTGTACTCAAGCGTGAAAAAATCTTTCAATTAAAAAATATTATCAGTAGTCAACGGTGTCAACAACGAAGTATTAACGATAGAATATATTCCCAGTCGTTAATAGTGTAACTATGAGGTTCTAACAATCGGGAATTACTCAATTATTCAGTAAATATTGGGCAGTTTGTCAATTAATAAAGTAGTTTTGATATGATTCACAAAAAGATAAACAAGGATGCAAATCAGGTGAAATATAAACAAACAATAAGTAACTCTGACACTAGGGTTTAGTAGGGTTACTCTGCTTGTACGAAAATGATAATGCAATTTGGAATTAAGGTCGAGAATTGAAAGATGTATTGATACCTACTATGATCGAATCGGTCGAATCGGTCGAGTTTATCGCATATACCCTAAGATAAAATGTGGCATCCCTTGTTGCATGTACCTGATCAAGATACTCTTAACCTGTCGTTTCTGCCCTTATCACTCTGGTTAGGGTCAGTATAGATATGTCGCCTGACTGTCATTATCCAACCTGGGATGTATCGCTATTGTTAGCACCCGCTACTTTGTGCGACCAAGTGATAATCAAATATATATATTTTTTTATCCACAGTTAGGCATCTGACCACAAGTTCGTACGACCACAGAAGTCAGCGATAACAAGAGCATGTCTAGTCTGGAATACAATGGCTCTCAAGGAAGGTTGCCGGAACATACCATTAGAATTTTACAACTTGAGGGTGGCAGCTAGCCAGGTGAGCGATATATTACTATTATATAAAGCATATCTCATATTCTTACTTAGTCCTGTCTGTCCAAAGGTTGTCTGGAAGAAATCACTTTAGGTTAAAAATAACAGAATTTATATTCATATTCATAAAACCAGTTTAATACCAATGATCAATAACCAATATTTCATACGCGAAAGTATGTTTGTTTGTTTGCCTTTCTTCTCTGACTAAACACGCAAGCGAAGCCACGAGCAAATGATTGTGTAAAATAAATGATGATAAAATGCCTAACCACCAACTCAAATAACTACAAATAAAATAAATATTGATCGTCGATAACAATCTCGAAAAAGAGGTGTCTTGTAGAGCAATTCCGTGAGTTCGTGATAGCAATTGGGAAATGTCAAGGGAATTACATTTATACTCGTAGTTACGACACAGATCCACAGCTTCGTGCGAATTCTTAATAGTTTTATTCTATCTATTTGAGAGAACGAAAATGCTTTAATAAGTTTTAATTCAGCAAAATATAGGTTAAGTTGAAAACCCCTTTTCCAAAAAAAGTATGCATCCACACAGACAACTACTTTAATGTTATAATTTAAACGGTCACATACTTAGCATTAAGAAGAAGTAAAAATAAAAATAAACTACTCGTTGTGTATCTCCCGAAGGGTAAGGTAACTAGGAGTAAGAAAGGAACAACCCTTAAAAGACTTCGTTACAAAAATTTGTAATTTACAACCTAGTAGAAATATTATTGGCAATATTGTTCAGATCACATTCTTAATTAAAAAGTAAGATTGCTACATTCAAATTATCATAATAACAATCACGCATTAATTGTTAAAAGCCCAAGGCGAGCGTTTAATTCTAAAGCAGCTCGTGTGATACAATAAAGACTCATTACCTTCGCAATAAATCTATTTAAACCTATCTTTTTTACCTATAATTATAATAATTACTATTGTTTATTTGAAAAGTTATACCAGCGCGACCATATTTTTAGCATGGGCAGTGAATGAAATAATAGCTTTGATTCACCTTTCAGGTGAAAAAAATGGAAATTCGAATCCAATACGTCTATATACTTTTAAACGTCATTTAATGCGCATCTAAACAAATGTCGTTATATCAAACCTTTTTTGGTCGTTTCCTTTACCCAAAAAATATACCCAAATAAAAGTCTTTATATTATAATGAGTCTAACGCCGTATGCTAGGTTCTGCTGTTTTCCGCCAAAAGGAGGCCATTCCAGCTGGCCCCTACTTTCCGGGATGTATTCGTTCCCCTGAATGACCACCTTGAGCTCTTAGGTGTCACGCTGACTTCAACGCTCAGTTTTGGCGCATATATTGCTTAGCTAGCTGCCAAAAAGCTCGGAGTCCTCTCGAAGGTGCAGCGGTGCTTTACGCCGGAACAGTTGCTCACTTTGTATAAAGCACAGGTTCGATCCTGCATGGAGTACTGCTCGCATCTTTGGGATGGCTCAGCAAAATACCAGATTGAAGCGTTGGAGTCTGTCGAAAGGAGTTAAAAAACTGATAGGCAACGGTGCTTTGGCCATAGTTAATCTCTAAAGCCTTGAGCACCGTCGAAAAGTGGCTAGCCTATCGGATTTTTATCTGATACATTTCGGAGAGTGTGCCTTGGAATGACACAATTTAATTCCAGCATCACCTTTCTACAATCGGACTAGTAGAGATACTGCAAGACACCACCGCTATACCGTAGAAATTCCACGGACTCGCACTAAACGCTTTGCAACAACTTTCATTGTGCTGCGAACTGCCAGGTTGTAGAATTGACTGCCGAGTACTCTATTTCCCAATAGATATAATCCCGGTCTTTTCAAATAGCGAGTGAATCGGTTTCTTCTAGGCAAGCGTGCCACATCCTAGACCGCATCGTCGCTTTAGATCAGGCGAGTTGCGGTCAAACGCAAGCCTATTTAGGTATAAAAAAAAGAAGCGTTGCAGATTTTTGGTTCAAAGTTTTCGCTTTGAACCAAAAATCTGCCAAAAAGCTTTCAAGGTAGAATCAAATGACTAATCATAATTAAATATGAAGCTGAAACCGAATCATGTAAACATTTTTTTGAATGTAAGAGTAACAAAAAATCTTTAGTCATCGGTACTATCAACTAAAAATATATTTTCATAAATAAACAGTCCTGATTAAAACAATTTGTACTGAGTTATGCTTGTTAATACAACACGTTATTTTTTGTTAAATTCAGTAATAATTCACACCAAATCCACCAAATAACAACAAAAAATGTGAACTTAAGAAAACAAAACAAAATCTCAGTTTTCTATTATCGAAATGTGTTACAGCATCTGTTAGCGCTACAATTCATTTTAATTATCACATAATCTCACCGTTTCCTGCCGTGTGTCATGTCATTGTCTACAAACAATGCCAGTTACATAAAAGACAACCTGAATTATTTGGACCGTGTAAACTGCACGAACCCGGTTTCACTTCTATTTGATTAAAGGCAGCAACTACACACAGAGTCGACGCGTCAGTTTTTAGGACATGCATTTTACCTAAGTATGCCTATTTGTGGGTATACTTGGGTATAGGCCAGCGTGGAGGACTATAGCCTACAACCACTTCATACGGGAGACCCGAGTCCTGCAGTGGGACGTAATGGGTTGATGCGTTATATTACGTTGTGCACCTTTAGAAAACTCATTTAGATTGTTCGTTTAAGCTCGTTTTAAGCCGAATTAAAAAAAAGGTTCCTTCTTGATTCGTTGAAATCTTTATTACGTTTCTTCCGCGAATTATAAAACCCGTCTGGACCGATTATGATAATTATTCTTGTATTATAGGATATACGCTAAGTTGTGTATATATTTTAATCGATACATTAATGAGGCATTATAAAAATATATATATTGTTCAGACACCGCCAGAATCGACATCGCTTATTACTTTTAAAAACTACCATTGTCTTATAAGGAAACGTTTGAGAAAATTATAATTCTCGTAACGTAGCCTGTATCAGGTAGCGGTACCGGATTCGATAAACTTTGAATCACAGGCTGTAGCTATTATAATTTTACATACATTTTCTTCATCGTTATATCAAAAAAAATATCCCTAAATATTATTACGAGTCACGGCTAGTCACGAGACGCAAAAATGCATCACTTGTTGCACATTAAATATCAGATTTTCCGGTCTGGTGCAGAACTAAAATTCTATCATTCTTTTAACATTTCTTTCGTGTTTGGATTTTATTTCTTGAATTTAGAGTTGGTCCCATAACAAAAGTTGTTCCTCAGGATAAGTATAATGACCACCTTTCAGCTTAACACACCCCTAAATGATAACCCTGTATCAATGGTGTTGGAAACCAGGCGTTTATTGTGTTGATAACTCCAAAGAAAATACAATAATAATTATGAGACGCTACTCTCTTTATAATGAAAGCTACGTTTAGCGAAAAATTTCACTTTTACTAGTGCAAATGAAGTTATTTTAATATTTTTTTCTAGGCTGTTTAGTATAATTATTTTGTTCGTGCTTAGCGGGATATCTAGAAGCTAATCTTTTAATTTCTAAATTGCCTATTTTATTGTGATATTTTTTAATATTTGCAAAAAGAAAGGAGAATACAATTTATTCTTATGCAAAAAATACTAATATGTTTTACTAGCAAAGTTAGTAAAGTTTCTTGCGGCAAAATTTAAATTGATACAGTTATTTTTTTACAGTAAGTCAAGGGACGAATATTCATAAATATAAGTTCAGGCCTATAACACTGCTGTTTCTTTTCAACCGGATTCGAAAAGAAGCAAGTCCTCGATTCAGCGGAATCTTTAGAGTTCCGACGGAATTTTTTAACGTTTCGTACTCAAAGGTTAAAAACATGACTTTGTTACTAAAATTTCACCATCCAATCATATGTGTGTTATTAGACCGTATCTCATGAACCGTGATAGCTAGATTAGCTGGACTGTTTAAATTTTACTTTATTACTTAAATTTCACAGGCTATTTATTTATATTGCCGCTAAAATAAAATACTCTTACCGTACAACCCTACTTGCTAAGCGTCGTCTCTTTAAAGGGAATCAAGGAGGGACAACACAGACTCATGAGTTAATTACTTTATTGTTATATTTTTTACTAATTCAATGGGCTTTCATCATGTGAAACCGTGAGACGCTACCTAGCTAGACACTTAGTTTTATGTATTCGCAGTAAAGAACACCCTTGAGAACGCTAAAGAATAATATAGTAGGTGCTTATTTTTAGCTGATGGTCGTAAAGATTGCAAGCTACAAGCACGACGTCTATTCCCTGGAGCGTCACATCCGCACGCAAATAAATATAGCCTTAAATACCTACCCATAGGGATAGTAGATCGTATTTTTAGTCATTTGCCAATATTTTGTCAGTTTGCAGGTAGAAAACAAAGTTGATTGAAAATCAATCTTGACGAAAATTGGTATACAATTTCCTGAGAATATCCGTGCCCAGCAGTGCGACGCTGTGAGTTGATACATACTGGGATTTAAGCTTGGGAGTGTAAATCGCCAACAATTATAATTTAAAAGGAACAATGCGGAGCACAATCCAACATAATAACTAAGAAATAAAAAGTATTCAAGATAAAAAAATATAGTCGCAAAATTACTACATTCGACAGGACAGGACAGGATTCGACAGTCGACAGAACTGAATATAAATGCAGTTTACATGCCAACTAACAGAACAATAATAAATTACGCCATTGTGCTAATTGATCATCGGATGCCAATCCATGGGATGCTACATACCCGACTGTCATCTTGCGTAGAAATAGGTATCTGAATTACTTACTTGACCTGACTACAAATTTAGTGGCAATAACAAGAACATTTTATTCGATATTTTCTTGCTCTTTTTTTCACCCTTATCATGAATAACTTTAGCTGATTAGGCCACAGGCCACAGTGTAAATGACTTGTTTATAATAGAACTACGCTCTGAGTTCCCATTACACGCAAGTTGGACGACCGTAGCTAATCTGTGACCAGGTCCCAGAGGAATGCAGCTACGCAGGAAACGGCCATTGACCGCTGCTCCACAGCACACGCAATAGGTTCATATGACTAACATCGGGCAGATTGCAGAGCAACTGATTAGGTTGATAAACAAGCAATTTTCAGAGTTATAGAGTTATAGAGAATAAAATAATTAACATCTATTTTGAGCAGGTGGTATCAAACAAAAGGTAAAAACATAATGTGACTAAGCATGTCAAGCGGCTCTAGATCGATTCTGGCAAAATATTTTATTTTTGTTCGTGATAATCTATTTACTTACTTATACAATTAGTAGATGTAATTTCATTCAAGACTTACTGTTTTATTAGGGTTGCGTGCCTAATAGGTAAAACGGGATCCTATTACTTCGCCCTCCGTCCGTCCGTCTGTCACCAGGAAGTATATCGTGAACCATGATAGCTAGACATTAGAAATGTTCACAGAGTATGTATTTTTGTAGCAGCAAATGCTAAAAACAGATTAAAATCAATATTTAAAAGTGGCTCCCATACAACAAACGTATTTTTTTCGTCAATTGCTCAATATAAATAACGACAGATATATCAGAAACTTGAACTAATGCTGTATAGATAATGGTACGGAACCTTAGTGCGCGAGTCGCACTTGGTCAGCATGTTTTAGATCAACTGACCGAAACTCTTCCCAAAGAAGGTAAACGAAATATATAATTATTATGAAATTTTCGTCATATTAAAGATATACAGGTAGGTTTTCTTTGATTAAATTACTAAAAATTAATCAATCCTACGTGACTAAACAAAATTACTTTATCGCCGAATTATTCTGGCAATTGAACCATAAACCAAATATCACGCTTGCTTTGCGTCGGTCGGTGCGAACGTCTTACAATCGTCTTTCAATATTTGTTCGACTTTTATCAGTTCAATATTTTACGTGAGCGACGTGTTCGGTAACGGTTGCATCATCTACATAAAGTATTTCGATTATTTCAGCAGAACATAATATATATTCTGAGTTTTTGAGAAACTCGGTAACTTATAAGTACGAGTACAATCTAGTATTTAGTAAAGATGCTTTAGCGAGTAATCCTACAGTAGATCATAGTAACTTGTGGAATCATATCTGGTTGTGTTTATTAAGCCAAATCTTGTAAAATGTCTTGTTTATAGATAAACTGACTCGTATCAAGACAAGCATAGTTACAGTCTGATTTGATCTGATTATAAATGCTGTTCATTTAATATCGAAGGGACGTCGTCAGTAAGTACTCTAATAAGCTGTTTCCGCTATTCAAAACGGCTGAGGTTTGTCACTTGCCAAGTGATTCAATATATCTAAGGAATTCACAGACCAGCAAACTGAGGAAAAGAGAAAGTTATATTATTAAAATTAACATACATTAAAGACGTACTACCAATTAGAAGTTATAGGTTTAAAGAATAAAAGCAAGAGAATGAAAGAACAATCATTACATAGTAAACTGAATAAAGGCAATTACATTAGTAGGTATGGCACAATATATTCAATTTAAGCCTTTTAATGAAGTCAGTCAGCAAACCCAGAACACTGCAGATTTGAAAGATTGCATCCAAGCCCAACCAAGGGTGTGAGCACCGAGTATAGTAACCAGACCAGTGATGAAACACGCACGTGGGTTCTCAATTTAATCATTTAATTAGGCGTACTCATCAAGTTACGACATCTTGCTCAACACAGTAACATGAATTAAATGGATAACCAGAACAAAAAGTTCTGAGAAACAAGTAAAATGAAAGAATGGTTGCATGCGAGAGCGGTTTCCGAGAAGACTCCGTAATCAACATATTTGCTAAGAATTTGGAAGACTTTAGAGCTCAACGAACAGCTATGGTCCATTCCGCATTGTAATTATTTTAAGCTCCGGAAAATATAAAAAAAATCATAAAAATAAAACATATACCTACTTAAAACAACAATATTTTATTCATTACATTCCAGCCGTAAAATCAGTTAAACTGTAAATAAAATAATATGTGGTAAGATAAAAAAGAATAAGACATCAATTGTATATTTTGGTTGGTGTCGAAATGAAAAACTAATACTAACCTTCATTTCCAGGTTATAAGAATAAAAAATATTCGTGTAAACGAATGTAAAAGAAAGATCAAAAGTTCTTAATATTGTGAGATCACTGATACAGGTTTATTAGTCACGCTGGACGAATCCAAATGGATTCCGGCGGCTTGTATTGAGAAATACTTGAATTTTTTGTGTCTTCTCACGTTTACCACACAGGTAGGCCTAAAGCATGAAGTATTAAGAAGCGCGTAACTGTTTCTTAAATTCAGTTATGCAAAAAGGAAATGATAATTATCGTAAAATCAAATTCATTCTATTTAATTTAAAGAACTTTTGAAAACAAGGTTTTTAACATATTATAATTTCTTTAGATTTTACAAAGTTTGAAAATTAATCGACACTATAAGAAATCGGCCAATTCATCGTTTTATTTTTGATCGGATTTTATGACTACGACGCTAATTATTTTAAAACTGATTTGACAAAATATCTTAAATTTGGAAGTACTGTGTGCAAAACCATAGTGCAAACTCCCTGACGGTAGAGTTAGGAGAATATTGATGTAAAACATTTTAATTCGATTACGAGTAGTGATTTATTATTTTAAGCAGCAAACTTCAAGAACTTAATCATTAGGTTTGTACCCTAACTGATATTTATATAAATTATCTTTTCAACCACTCCTATCCTTCCAGCACCGAGCCCTAGATATTTTTATTATGGTTTATACCGATATCTAGCAATCACCAATCATTAACGTTAGATGAGTTAAACACATCTGCACCGACAATCTGTGTTCAATTAAGAGTAATCCGACCAAGGGATAGGACGGTGAAAGGGTTCTCGAAAGCTCTGCGTGAAACCTGAACCACAGATTCAATAATAGTGCAGATGAACTGCGCCCTACAATAAATTAATTTGAACTGTCCATCTGTCTGCGATCGGAGATATTTAGGAGGATACTGCTGGAAAGCTGAGATTTATTTAAGGGAAGTATAGATACTGAAATGCCAAATGATACGTAATAAAATATGCTCAGAAGACAAGTTACCTTCCTATGTTAGGCTTAGGCGTAATGTTCAACTTCTACATTCAACTAACTTTTGAAATATTTTTTATCTTATTTGAACGAGGTTGTGAACGTATCTTAAATTAATATCAAAAGAGAGAACTATGCTGCAGGGAGGAGGTTTAGGATCTACGACAGCATATAGGTAGGTACGTACATTTGAACGTCTGATTTTCCATTTGTAACCTTTAAGTTGTGGCAAGCCTAGTCAGTTAGTGTTAGTTAGTATCTAAATAACTCCTAAGCTCTATTTCATACTAAAATAAAGATGCAAGCAAGTATGGCTACAGAACATGCAGATATTAAATAACAGTTCTGCGTACTACACGTGAATGTCACGTTACGTAAGGCATATTAGGATTATTGAAACGAAACAAACCTGTCGGCTTATTAATTTCCTCCTCCATTACATGGGCCATAAAACGTCACGAAACCTCAGAACGGGCATGAGAAGTTGCCGCAGTGTCACTTTCATTAATACCTGTTCAAAGCTTACAGAGTGTTGTTTATATATAATAAAATACGGAAGTGGGTAATTAGTGGTAGATTGGAAACGTTAATCGGATGGATTTGTGGTTCTCGCGATAAAATGGAATTGAATATATCCACTGGTAATAAAATGGTTAGATTATTGGATTTCATATTGCAAAATCGAAGAAATAAAAAAAAGTCTAGGATATGAAATTATTTATTTTCATGCTGTTGCGGTACAAAACGTTCTTTTAGTTAGGTAGGTAACGCCGCTTCAAATATGGACACATCATGTTATTCAATAATTGTAAGAGATTAGAATTTACTCGATTGCACACAGATTGGAATAACTGTTGAAATTGCTTATATTGAATAGGAACAGAATTATGGAGTGTTATATATAGTTACCTATAGGAAGGTTATAGGTACACAAACACACCTGATACTTCGAGTATAAAATAGTAAAATTATTTTCTAGAGCATGTTATACTTACAGAATGAAAGACAATATGTTACTTACCACTTTTACGACAGTCGTGGTAAATATAAATCAACATCGGTTTGGGTAAAGTGACATAATCTTATGTAAGTATTATTTTCTATGAGTATTAGTAACAGTAGTAGATACCTAAGTAAAAACCCCCATAAATTTTATTAGTAGGTAGATTAGATTTAGCTTGTAAGTAATTTGACTTTCACTTAACGTAGGTAGGCATGATGCAAAAAGTTTAATCTCTATAACTATCTTCGTATCTTTGCTTCCTGCCCACATAGCTCTCCACGTATGGACATGAAATTGTTCAAACCTTAGATTCATCAAACAACAGTGATTTATGTAAAGTAGGGAAAGTTTTAATCATTCACGTATAGTTTTGTATCTTAGTTATCTTTAATATTCCATTTCTATATAGTTCAAGACCGTCTTTTTGCATTGTCAATAGGGCAGTTGGTAATTTCTTATTCCCATCAGCTAGTTGTTACAGCAATGGAGCAGAAAGGAATAAAAATTCCCACCTGAGGGCAAATAGAAATATATCGTAAAGTAAATCACACGATGGTAATAAATGTGTTTTTTTTATCTCAGCTCTTCATTCAAAAATTCTCGCTAACTAATAAGAATAGGTATAATTTTCGATACATCTTTCAATGTAAGTTTTGAACTATCTATATTAATATTTTAAATATGGACATATTTGCTTAGACCAAGGTATTATTTCATGTTCTATATGCCTGAAGGCAAAATATATATTATTTCATTAAAGATTTATTTTTGCCTTTTGCCCAATAAGATATTTTATTACCTACCCACGTACGACCCGATTTTCTTCTATTATTCATCTTATGTTTGTTTTGTTAACTCATTTCTCGGCACATTTGCTACCACATTTCTCGTAGACGTCGGAATCGATTTGAAAATAATCTCTCTTTGTTTGAAAAGGTATATAGACAGGCATCTCTGAAGTGGTCCCATTAATCCAGTAAATTGGTACAGTGATTTTATTTTTAAATCGAAATAACTGAGAAATATGTACAGGAATTAAAGTCGGTAAGTAATTTTTTTTTTGTTAAGGTGTGTACCTATAAAGATTCAAACAAGTCAGTTGCTACATTTCCTGCCTAAGTCTACGCAATAAAAGCAATCTGATCGCCCATTAAGTACTCCCATTACTCCGGGAACGTCGTCGCAAGTCAACTGCGAACCAGGAAGAAACTTCCACTGCAATTCCACTTTTTGTCCGAACAATGCGACTCAACAAGAACAATGCACCATTGTGAACACACCTGCCTTGATTATACCTAGAGAAAGTTATCTAGTAAATAGTTTATTAGTCTTGATATCCATCTATAAATGTCGTCAATTTATCGTAATGTCTTGTTGTTTTATGATTAGATTGATTACCTTGTGTGAATCCCTCTTACTTTTTTTACCGTACCTACTGCATGTAGGTACTAAAAATGTAATATATTTTTATACTACATCTTTAGTTTTATCTTTGGAATGTACCTAAACTGAAATTTCTCAAGCGTGACAAAACCAGCACACAGTTGGGTAACGCAGAATTATATCTGAATGTATTTTCATACATATATATTATACATCATTATTAATAAACTTATTTCAATTTCTCCATTGCCATCCAACGTGGCAAGCATTTTTGGCACCTTATAACGTTACCCCTTTTATCCAAAGGGGCAAGGCTATAATTAATTTAAAAAAAGAAAAAAAAAGAAGAAGTTAGCTCCTACCTGACCCTACCAGTAGGACCCTAACTTTGGAGGAAAAGAAAGAAGAAAATATGTACAAATGAATATTTAATTTACTAATTACAAACTGCAAAAAGATTAAAATTAAAATACTACCTTATAACTAAAGAACTTAAAATTACTCCTATTTTAAACGGCCGGTCACAATACTCTGGTGGTAGATCACAGACGGAGGGGGTAGTTCATAGACCGAGAGGTAGTTCTCAGATGAAGGTGACAGTCCTCAGATGAAGGTGGCAATTCACAGATGAGGGTGGCAGCTCGAAGATCCGAAGGTGGCAGCTCACAGTATCGGAACGATGAATATAATATTTCAGGTTGCACCGACCTTAACTTTAAGGAATGCTCCATCCATCCAAATGTATACTGCGTGTCTATGTCACATTATCCACATTCCCTTATATTCCTGAGAACTTGCGATGGTTTGATGAAAAATTCACTTTAAAATAAAACTGGTCGCGCCAACAGAATTCCCAGGCCTGCCTGGCCCGGGTGTGGCCGTAGTACGTAGTTGAAAGAAAACTTGAGCAGAACTGTCCCAGGAGAATGCCTCGCGACGTCTTATATAGTCGCGAGCCCGTTTCCTAAAATCTATATTTTTAAATTTAAATATTATAATGGCCAATACAAAAATAAGTAAAACTAGACTATTTAACATAAAACCTTACACGTTCTCATAGAAAAAAATACAACTTTTGAAAGATATGACGTGAAATGAAAATTATTGACGTTGTCAACATTTAAATGTAATATTTTCAGCACCAAAAGTATAACGAAATCATCAGAAAATTATTGCGGATATATTGACCAGGTTTTTACAAAGATAAATGAGAAAATTATAAAGCATGAAAGACAACGCAAAACGTTAGTAAAAAGGGCTTATAATATAATACAGTAGTATAATACAAATACTACAACCTTTCCCTCAACTAACGGACTTTTTGCCTAAACTTGTGTTTTTTTTACTTTTCAGTCGTAAGTAGGTACATAGGTAGATTTAGTTAGTGTTTTAATTACTCTTTTTATTAGTTTTTGTCACAATAAATCTAATTCAATTTCAATAAAATGTTTCCAGCAACATGTTAAATTTCGCGCATTTTGTTCAATAACATGTATAGTGAAAGTTAGAAGGGACAAACATACGGACAGACGGACAGAGCACTACTATAAGCGTTCCTTGTAGTACTACGGATACTTAAAAACAAGGCTAAGTTGGCTAGAACAACAAGTTCTAATATTTCTCTAAAAACAATTGGCACTACTAATGTCAAATAACCTACTGTAGTTGAGCCCTGCGTTGTTTTGACTATCCCACAAGCGGAGATTTGACTATCCCACGAAACACTAAATTTTCCAGGCATCAAAAGTAGTATATGTGTTAATCCAGGATTTATGCTACCCTATTAACAAATTTCATTCAAATCCGTTGAGCCGTTTGCGCGTGAAGGAATAACAAACACACATACTAATATTAGTCTAATATTGTAACTAGTAGCTACAAACTATAGAGCCATTCGGTGGTTCACATTGAATGAATTACGTACGAGTATAATTAAATTACTCACAACAACTTTCATTCATCGTTTACCTAAAGAACTAATAAGTATATTAAAAGCATATGAGATCAAAACACCGTGTCGTGTGAATGTGCCTGGAATGACAACTGTCCTGAAAATCATCAACCATGAAAGTTTGCTTAAACTCGCCATTTGTGAGTGAATCCAATCTGGATTTCTTCTATAGACAGCTTGCGCTTGACCACAACTCATCTAATGTAAAGCGACGATGCGGCCTAGGATGTAGCGCGCTTGCCTAGAAGAATTTACTAGCGACTTAAAAAAACCCCTCACCGTGAACATTACTACTTGAATTACGCAAAACTTATTGGAAGATTCTAAATAATGACGCTGAAATCGACGATTATATATAAAATAATCGCTAATCGCATTTAATGTTTAGGAATTTGCAACCAGCTTTGCGTAATTCGTGGTGTAAATTCGATTAAACGCTACCGGAATCAGGCTGCAGACGACCCTAAGAAAACGGGGAGCCGGATTTCCTACTTTTTTGAAGTATGTTAAAAATATAAACTACATACCATGTATGAAATTGGCGGTATATTCCCCGGTACCTGATATTGACCTGGAAAGCTGTAACCAGATCTGCGCCTGACCGGATTATGGTTTCTCGGTCAGCAGAGCAAAATGCATTGTCGGTGCACCTGTTGCATTTCTCTTCTATCACAGGTAATTTATCATCATCTAGGATTGTTCAGCGATAGGTCATGATGTTTAGTTTGATAGTGCAGAGTTAGGCCATGATGATATACAGGCACTAGTGGGTGGGTCGTTTAGGTGCTTCGGTAAAGTTTGCCAACATTGTTTGCAATTGGATGGAAAAAAGTCATCATTAACGGGCAATATATAGGCCTACGTACTGCATCTGGGGCCCAAGTCTAGTGTTTGAATTGTTTTATGATTACTATTGCTTTCGGTATATCTAATGTTTTCGGTGACAGATTTATGTTTATGTAGGTATTTACGATTACGTTAAACGTATATAGCCTTTAGTTAACCTTTGGAGATGTACTAATCAGAAAAGGGGTCACATTGCTCGTTATAAGGAAGAATTTACGCAATGAGACAAACTATAAATTCGAAGAAAAAAACCCGATGAAACTAAGAGCAAGCAAACTTGGCTTAATTTTTACAGCGTTTAACACTGACAAATCGAAACAAACGTTTGATTATTCTTGTTATCACTTCATTCATGCCTAACTCTATCCGATAACCATTCTAAGTCCATATGCGCGGATTTTCTCTAATAAACTCCCACATTTTGACATGCTATGACTGTAATTTATCCAAATGAAAGTTAAACATAACAGTAAAACACGTCCATAATACCACAAACCAATTTATTTAAAGAGTGGGAAATCATTACGCCGGCTATTCACGTGGATATCTGCCTGGCGAGACCACGACCTTCGAGACCTTTAATTTATTTCTAAGCAAGAACTGCAGTACTCATAATATAATTTTCTACGCGATATCTCAAACATTTCGTTGCTAGGGGTAAACTTTAGATCACTTTTTTGTAGGTTCTCGGGAAGTGGTGGGTGGTTAAATTTAGAATGTTATCAAAGAGCTTGTCCCAGTTCCAATGTATATTAAAATGAAAAATATGTATATTCTGAACGTAGATAAAAAAAACTTACTTAGAAGGTTTACAAATGTCCAGGAAAAGGAAATAGATCGGTCTAGAGGCATTTTAATGGTTTAGAAAGAGTGCTCTGTAAAGAGGAGGAGTTATCAATTCGACACGTACCTAAGTACTATCTATTTTATATTCGAGTGTTTTATTTAACGATATCCAAAACAAGGAGACGATCACATTATATTTTTGTTTGTTACCTTAGCGAGCAAGGGCTAGAACGATGTTAAAAAATTATGTTTCTTGTTTGAGAATTGTAATTTTAATTTGGCACGCCCTAGAGACTGAACGGCTTGTCGTATTTTTATGTAAGTGATGTCAATAGATTCGTCTTCACCTGCAGATCGGTCATAAGTTATACTAGAATTTACTAGATTCATCCCGCGTTTCACTTATTGTTAAGATACGAAGGTCTAACATTCTAACAGTAAGTTTTTTGATGTCACTTTTTGATGTACATTTATTGACAAATCATAATAAGTTACATAAAGTACGTAGTACTAATATTCAAGCTGTAATCACAGTTTCCGGATCCGCATAATAAAATGATACCACATAAGGCTACAATGTAAAGCACGTGACCAGACCACAAATGTAACAGGAAGCTGTAGGGATCATACTGGCTGGATATAATAGGACTAGGTAGTGTACATGGTTGACGGTCAGAGATGTATGATGCCAAGGGGGTCATTGTACTGAACAAAATGAACAACTTTCACTATGGGACCAACCAGGAATATCAAGAAAAGATGATTATGTATTATAGAAAAAGTTTATCGCTCGTCGACACAATGTATAGAAAAACTTATACTTTTTTCCAGATCATCAAGATGCTCTAATAGTGTTAGTGGTTCGTCGTGAAGAGCGGAATGATCGCTTACTGGCTTAGTACTCCCTTAACTGATAATAACCCTGTATAAATAAAATGCGGGCCGGGTGCGAATATAAAATTCCGCGAGATCCTAAAGGAATATCTATGTTCACAAACAGTTTATGTTTTGTATTATTTCGGCGACAAATGGCCAACATTTGTAAAAAGCGCTCCGCATTAAGTTTAGCGAAAGGACAAGCATCTTAAATAAAGAGAACTATAGTACTTTTTTCTGTGTGTAAACTTTAAATTTTTATTTTTGTATTATTATAATTTTTATTGTTTGTATTTTTACTGTGTCAATGTGTAGTAATCATAACAATTTAGAAACTTTCTGAATATACATATAGTATTGAATATTATGCTGTATTATTTATGAATAAAGAAATTAAATTAAAATTATAATAATAATAAACCTTTCACTTGAAATAGTTTATTATTTATCTCTATTTATATATTTTATACAAGATTAGGGCAAGGTGCCCTAATCTTGAATAAAATATAAAGGGCTTGTAGGTTTTTAATAGATATATATCATACAAACTTCACATCTGACGTAGTATTCTCGAGCGTAAAGGAAAAGTATAAACTTTTCTACTATAATAGTACCTAAATCCAAAACGGTGCACTATCTTCCACTTCCACCGTAAAACCAGGAAATAGTTCCATAGAATTCCCGCAGTGTTACTGACAACAAAGCACCAATAAAGTCTCTTGTTTCAACCCATAACGTCCCTCTACTGGGTTCGGGTCTCCCCTATGAAGGGGGTGTAGGTCATGGTCCACCACGCTTGGCAAATTACGGGTTGAGGACTTCACTTATCTTCGCGACAGGTTTCCTTCACCGTTTAAGCAAACAGAGCCTGTTTGTCTATATTTACTATGCTCATGCACAATCTTTTGAGCGTTTATGACGACACTAAATCGCCTGGCTGTCACGAGCTAGGACAATCGTGCCGGACAGTTCATGGTGGAAAGCTTCGAATAAAAATAGGTTTCTATTCTATGTGTACCATTTGCCTCGATGACTTTATTGTAGCCATTTAGAGTCGTGACCAAGAGCACTTACAAATAGCTTGTAGAGTCGGAAACGTTCGAGAACGATCCGAACCACGATAAGCAAGCGCAAATTGGACTCTCTGCCGAGTTTATGGGTGTTCAACTGCGAATAACTTTAAATATCTCATTCGTAGGTACGTCTACACTTTACAGAGAATATTATTTTCTCGAGTTCTTGTACAAGCTACTAGTCTATCTTTCCTCAATGTTTTACCAAATAAGGATGGACATTAAAGAAGGACTTTTTCCAATAAATGAAAGTACAGATTGGTGCGGAGTATGTTAACAAAAGGTTATGAAATTACGATGCAAAAATAATAAATGGTAGTCGAAGTGTGACCAGACATAGTGTTATACCTTCTTTGGTATATAAAAGGCTGTAAGGAGTATGCTGTATAATGAAAGATTGTGTATAATGATAGATCCAGTTGGCGCGATGGTATTTTTCAGGTTAATACATTATAGATGGTAGTTCTTTGCCAACGCAGTACATTATCTTTAGGTAGCCTGGCTGTTTTTGTCATGTGTAGGTTTTTTTTTATTATGATCTGGATGATTTTTTTTGGTCGTTTCAAATTTGAATCCGTCGAGGCAAAAGGCACAAGAACACTGCAGAGAGTAACGTATAGCAAGGTAGGGTACCAATATCATAGTTTATGCCATGTTATTGGTTAGGGGCGCACTAAGCCATAAGGGAGTCGCTATACTCACCATTACCAACAACTTTCATTATGAGACCAACTGTGCATTCGAGGTTCAATCAGTTGTTTCATAAATTTTTTCGACGACCGGTAAACTCTTTCTATACAGCTGATGTTTTTTTTGCTAATTTAGGGCTGCTCCGATGATGAAAGTAGTTCGCAATGACATGTACTCGTATGTATAGAGACCCCCTTTCGACTAACTACGCCCCTAACCGATAACACTGTAAAACTTGCACTTTAACACTATGTTAATTTTTCAATTTATTACCGGTAGACTTACCTAATCTGATTCGAGTTGTAATGTCAGACCACAGATTCATATTAAATTACTAAACCGCAGTTAACTTACTTCCATAGCTATCACTTTCTTGTGTGAAAGTATAAAACAAAACAATAAATTGAGTATCAAGTCCAGATCGTGTTTTATTTAGAATAAAAGACACATGTGTAATTCAATATCTCAGATGTACTACACACTCAAATAACCAGAAAAAACTTTCATGATTTTGAACACCAAAAACATAAACTATACTGTTGGGAACCGAATAATATGACTGATATACATACTTATATACATATAATAAACACCCAGACACAAGTCAAACAGTCCGGGATCGAACCCAGGCCCAGCGGCGCAGAAGGCAGGGTTGCTACCAAATGCGCCAACCGGCCAGTCAATAGGCAATATACATTACACACATTAAACAAAACATTTTTGTCTCCAAAAGCAAGTTCTTCCAGGCAACCTTTGGGTCGAACGGACTAAAAGAAAACTGTCACGTGAGTAGTATACCATACAGAATAAGAAAAAGTCACGGTACAGGTTCTGTGCCTACCGCAACACACAACAACATAGACATACCATACATATTTAATTACGTGTCATTCTCTCTAATTATTTGATTGATTGAGTGAAAAATTGTTGTGAAAGTACAAAAATTTTAATATTTTAAAACCCATGATAACAATTATAAAAATATAACTTCAAATTTACTATCAAATTCAAAAGTAAAGTGAAATTTAATACGCAGCAGGTATGCAAAAGATTATTTATTCCTTTTTTTTTGTTTGTGTTTTTTCGATACTGTGCAACCTGTAATATCAGATAAGTTCGTAAGGTGGCTTTACGAATTTATGCAACAGAGAAATGTGGTCTTGCAACATGTCGATATTTTTCTTTCTGGATCCATTTATGGGCAACGAAAGACTATCTGGCGTACATACATGCAATATATTATTATATATTCTACTTATTGCGAAATGGTCGGAAACGTGCCCTTTAAATTCCGGTATGACCCTTATGTGATGTAATGAAGTGTAACTATCCCATATATAGGCTATATAACTAAAGATGAAAGTAAGCTTTCTATACTTATAAATAAATTATTCAGTTCATTCGATTTCTGTTCGTCTCATAATATGATTATACATCATAGGATGATGTTTAAAAACTAGTATCCGTGAAACCTTAAGCCCAGAATATATAGTGTGTAATAGTTTTACTTAGTGTGGTACATAACAACCTTTCTTTATGGCCGGTCGAGCCGTTCGTGCGTAACTTTAATTAATTCTTTGACATAAGGTCTATAGGTGTTAGATAATTCATCTCACTTCGTTTTGTTACTAACTAAAATCAATCTTGTTGTGTCAGATGTTGTACTTGAAAGATGTGTTAAAGTCAAAACTGTTGCGTTCAAGTTTAGTGATCTATCATTGATAATTAAAACGGTAGCAGAATTTGCAAAACCTGCTTTTTTATTGGTCTGCATGTAAGTTTTTTTTTAATTATTATAGTTCGGAGTAAATTTCGGCTTTATGTGGTTATATATAAGTATAAGTCTTATGACTTGGGTTTTTTTTGCGACGAAATTCAATTAGGTATTAATTTCTCTGAATATCAGTTATGTCCAAGAAGATCGTACCATACAACTATCGGGTGTCTATCAAGGCTGTGTTCTAGGTCCAGCATTATTCCTCTACTACAAACTACAAGTGATTGTAATTCTTTTTACCACATACGTAAATATGCTTTACGAGGAAAAGTATAATACGTTTTAAACAGTTGCTACATACGAGTATATTTCTATATTCTACAAATTAAATTTTAGGACTTCGTGATTGAAGTGGAGATAAAATTCTTGCAAGAGAACTTTCAATGAATTTCTCTAAAGTATTATCTATGGTGGCATTTAATTTATAAGAAAAACCGTTATTGTAAAGCTATAAAAATCAAGTGTATCTAAACACAGTGATCTAGGTCCAACAGTCTTCCTTACCAACAAGTAACAGGCATCGATTGCCTTATAATTACCCGGCGTGGCTGCCAAGATGGTAATTGCATTTTCACCATCGCTTTGGATTTGCCAGCGAGAGTTTCCGTCTCGGTGCACAGTATAACAGGGGGTTATGTACTAATTGACTATGTAATAAGTATACAGGACGGCTTAGCTTTCGTGTTGGCACATAGTTGCAGAACGTTGGATTGTAATATAATTTTGTAGGTAAAAGTAGCGAGGTAGGGTGGCAACCTTGAACTCTCGTGTAATTATTCACTGTAATGGGCTAAGCCTACTTGACTTCGTGCCTTACTCTACTCTAATGTTCGAGAGTTGACCTTTCGTGCAGTGCTTTTGGTGTTGAAACTTATAACTTTGAAATGTTGAGGACATACGAAGATATTTTTTAATCAAAACCCCGTTCACTGCCCAAAATAAGTATAGTTGTCAAATGTAGGTCTGTTTGTACATAGAGTTCTAATTTGTCACATAGGTTGTCATTAAGGTGAGACTTTTTACCAAAGACAAAATGTTTTTTTTTCTTTTTACTAAATGCGGAATTCGAAAAGCTATCATCTTTTCTATTTACAAATGTATGGACGACATAATTACAATCAATCTAAGTTCTTTTTACCCTAAAATTTTTAGGCAAGCAAGGCAATCTACTACTGGCTTTAATCAAATAAACCTTCCTACCAACCCATTTAAAGCTAGAGAATTTCCTGTGGGATCTGGGTAACGCAATTACATAAAATCTTGGAGAGCAAGTTCTTAATCCAATATGGATTACCAGCCGAGATTGTGTAGAGAGATAAAATTACTAAGGATTCGTTTTTAAACTCATTAAAACTTCGTGAAGGAAAATTGTCTGTGTTGAAACTCTCGATAGTTTAAGGAATAGATAAAGAATTAAAAAAATTGTTTAACAGTATACACAAGGTAAAATCAAATCTGCAGTCGTTTTTATCACACTCATACGCAAGCTTGCAGTATTCGCAATAAGTGTTGGGACATTTTTATCGATAAGCACACTTGTCATTTCACTGTTTTTCCCATGTTTTTACTGGTTATATAAGTACTTACATAAGTCACCTAATTTATGTAGTTAGCTACTTTCTTCTGTAGTCTGTATAGTAACATAAAGTTTATAAAAATTACAAATACGCCTAGCTAAAAGTCAGATAAGGAAAAAAATGTAGCGCCATCTTCGTTGGTAGTTACAATCAAGACAGGCGAGAAGGTCAGGTCATTGCTCTCTATAGTGTCGATGGGACACAATACCACATGATACGGTTAGGTATGTTATGTCTGATGATATTATTGAGAAATAGACTCGTTAACATCCGTATCTGTGGCAGCTTAAAAATTTGTAAGAACATATATGCCTTTTTACCTCCTGAAACAAGGCATTGTTATCAGTTTTTTACCTTATTTTAAAGCTAACTTGATCGAAATGATTTTTAGTTTTAATTTATGAAGATCTATTCAGGTGTTTGATGATCCACAACAAATTTCCTACAGTTTCATATGTCGGAGATTTTTCAGTACTTTTTTTGTCTCTTGTTTGCTAAGAATTTTATTGCTGTTATGTTTAAGCTAAGAGTGACAACCTTACCTACCTGTAACAATATAATTACACATTGAATTAACCCTCACGTCGTCATTATGATAAAAATTCAAAATCTCAAAAGTTCATGAAATAATGAAGGTAATGACCTATACACTTATATGTATAGTATGGTTCGTCTTCTACTGTTTCGCCTATCGATATATACCTAAAATGTATATTTCAATAGATACATAATGTTTTATTATTTCTGGATATTCTGTATTTAAATAAACTTTAAGTTAGCCACCCAATATGTATAGCAAAGAGATACTACATTAAAGCCAGTAACCGTACATAAAAGTAATGCTTATGGGTACCACTCTTTAAGATTCCTGATCCCGTTGGTAAGTACCTACTAAGCTATATCAACCAACAGCTAAATTTGATTAGACACATAAAACAGACGTCAATTAATTAAATATAATATGCACATGTATTATAATCACAGAGGTGCATGCCCGTACCTGGGATTGAACCCGCGCCCTTTCTTTTGTGAGGTAAGGGGTTTATCGACTAGGCTATACCTAGTTTTATCTTAATGTAGTTAAAATAATACTAGGTATAGCCCAGTATTATTAATAGTATGTATTCACTTAACTAAGTTAGGTTTTAAATTGTTTAACTTACCCTTCTGCAGCTTCCAACACTGCTCGCAAGACTCTCAGCGTCGAAGTGCCGGGAAAAGGAGTAAGGGTCCGGATGACCCCGGGATACGCATTGCCCCATATGCCCAATCCACAGACAAACTCTATTTCACATTCGTCACTGTTTCTCGATAATTACAATCGATATTATAACATCACTATTCATGTTCCTTTTTAAAAAATCACTTTGCGTTTTCTATTTTCCTTTGATGTTGCATATTTGTAAGGTGATTTTAGTTTTTTTATCATCTGTTAAATAAATCGTGAGTCTGTTACAGTCTCGAGTAGGTAGGTAACCTACGTAATCGGCCAGCAGTTAGAATTTTAATAACACCCACGCCTTGCATTCCTAATGAATCGCACCTTTGCACGTAAAAAGATACGATGAGATTAGAATAGAAGAAGTTATAAAAGTTTAAGCCGGTTTTCTTTTACTTAGTTTTGCAGAAATGAGAATGCAATTTTGTAACTTTTAGGAATCCAAAGCCCACTACTGTTCTATTGATATGCATCGAAAGACATAAACAAAAGCCAAGTTGGTATGAATTTTGTTATTTTCTTTGTACATAATAAGTTAGTAATTATTATCATTAGCAACCATTTTAAACTCAACGATCTCATTTAATACTACATTAGTTATAAGTAGATATATAGTTATCCTTTTCATCCTTAGAACTGTATAAGTATAAATAGCGATTCTTTAATTTATTTATTTATTCCTAACCAATTTATTGTCACCCTGTTATTGTTACGATGCTGTCAGGTGCTTACAATTTTAATTGTACTTAGGGCTGTCTTATTTTATGTTACATAGTGTCATATCCCGATCGTGTTTTGTTTAGGCACTCAATCGCGATGGTATACGCGCGTAGCGCGCGCTGCGCCCGGTGTGCGACTGGCCTGGCAGCGGCGCGAGCGCAGCGAAACCTTCGCGATTGGCGCGGCGGCCGGTGGATGGATGAGTCAACCAACCCGCGTGGACTTGGGACCGGGCTCCGCGGTGAACGAATCTTATATGAAAAGTGTATAAGAAATAGGTACTATTTGTACCGACTTCTAAAAAAGGAGGAGGTACTCAATTGAAAAACATTTTATTTGATAACACCTGATTTCTTTTAGACGGCTGAACCAATTTGAAATAATCTTTTTTGTTTTCGATACGAACCCCCTACCTTCGATACCTACTACCGAAGTGGTCTCATATAAATGTTATCATTATCGGTTCAGTTGTTTGGTTTTACTGTCTACTTACTCAAAATAAAGAGGCACCAAAAATAAAAAATGCAATCGAATTGAATTGAATTGAACCTACCTATTCAATTCGATTGCATTTTTTATTTTTGTTGCCACTGACGTCCCTCTCTCTGTTGGGATCTCAGTGTTTGTTCTCGAACAATGCTGGCTAAATGAGAGAAATTAATTATTTTTTGTTTGGAACGAAGCCTTCGAAGTGTCCCCATTTATGTGTAGTGTATCAAAATCGGATCAGTAGTTTTTTTTTACTTCGATTACACTAAAAATGACTCGTGTTCCTACAATTTACATATTGTCAAATTCAAATTCAAATATAACTTTATTGTATACCAAAAATATACATATGCATTTCGAACAGATATCATAAAACATTGGCAGTACATTGGGCGGCCTTATTGCCTAAAGCGATTTCTTCCAGACAACCTTTGGATGGATCGGACTTGATGAGAAAAACACGTCGGTGGTGTACCAATAAATACTAACAAAAAAAATACACAATAACCTTTACACTACTACTATCTATATAGACAAAATCAAACAAAAAAATGAAATACCTAAATAAAAAATATTTGTACCAATGAGAGATGTTAAAAAACATAGAAGTTTCGGCAAATAACTTATTGAAAGATAGTATAGTTGTTCTTAAATATAAAAATAGATTTAGCCTGTCTGACCGACAAAGGCAGCGTGTTCCATTACATGACAGCTTGCACAGTAAATGATGAGTTGGCAACATAGATGAAGATCACGTGAGGATCGAGGAAGGAAGTTGAGTGGGAAGCAGTCACAAAAACGAATTAGTCTTTCAAGTAGGAGGGGGTGGTTGGGATGAATAATATTTTGTATAGAAAAGACAAAATATGAGAATTACAACGAAAGCGAATAGGTATCCATTTGAGCTTCTTACGGTATTCAGAGATGTGGTCATATTTGCGCAACCCAAATATAAACCGAATGCAGAAATTTTGTAAATGCTCGAGCTTGTCGAGTTGCTCCTCGGTTAAATCTAAATAGCAAGCGTCTGCGTAATCTAATATTGGAAGAAGCAGTGAAGAGACTGGTGCAGTTTTAGTAGTAATCGGTAGAAAATTACGCAGTCTTCTTAAGGAAGCTGCAGACGCAAAGACTTTTCGACTTACTTCTGCGAGCTGTAGAGTCCAGGAAAGTGATTTATCCAAGATAATTCCTAAATTTTCACAGTTTCGCTTATACTAATTTGAGTGGTTTCGCCTCCCTCAGTTAATTTTTGATGGCGTTCCATCAAAAATTACCTGAGTGAGGCGAAACCACTCCTATTTTAGAAATTATACGGGAGCTTCCGATAATGATACATTGTATTTTAGATGATTTAATGGAGAGACCGATAAGATCTACTCCAGTCTCGGATCCGCTGAAGACCGGAATTAGTAACATTAATCGCCTCACTAAGTTGCTCGTATGGGGCTTAATAATAAATCTGTACATCGTCTGCATAGAGGTGATAGGAAGAAATTAAATACTGTGAGATTGAGTTTATAAATATTGCGAATAGAAGTCGAGAAAGCACGCCACCCTGTGGCACACCGGCAGAGATATCGCACCATGACGAGAGTGTGTCATCAATACGAATGCGCTGTCGGCGTCCAAACAGGTAACTACGAAACCAATCAATTACCGTTGGCGATATGTTAAGAGTGCACAGGAGCCTTAACAAGACGTCAAAATCGACGCTGTTAAAAGCGTTGCTGAAATCCAGCAGTGTCAGCACAGTTGCCAATTGCCCATGCCAACACGAATGTCATCAGTAATTTTTGCGAGAGATGTAACTGTACTGTGCCCTCGCCGGAAACCAGATTGGAGAGGGTTGAGGAGGCGAATTTTGGCTAGGAAAGAGGAAAGCTGTTGATGTACAAGCTTTTCAAGCACTTTGGAAAGGAAAGGAAAAATAGAGATAGGACGGTATTCAGAGAAACAAGAAGGATTAGATTTTTTAGGAAGTGGAATTAAATGAGCCATTTTCCATGCTACAGGAAAAGTGCCCGAAGAGATGGAATGTTTAAGGATATACTGGATAACAGGAACAACTTTGTAAGGAAACAAGGAAATTGTAATATTCATACAAAAGTACCTACCTAGCGTAATGGTGGCAAACAAAGTTAAGTTCCTACATAAAAGGTTATACATTATCGGCATTACTTTTAAATGGGCGACAGACGTAGTATATAATCTCCAACATGAGTTAAATATGTGATGACCACAAAGCAACCAAAAATAAAACCTTAATCATGCAATCAAAATTGACAGTGACATTAAAAATAAAAATGAGGGTTTCCAATCGAGTTATTTCTTGTTTTAGCTTTCATAACAAACAAAACTACAGTCTACAGACAAAAACAAAACAAGATTTTGTATTTGGTTATTGAGAAAAAGGCGGATTTTTACAAAAAATAATCATTTTCGCTCATGTCTGGAATGCTAACAAGAGCTGGCTTACGAGCTTTCTCAACTGCTAATCTCAAAGTTTTTAATGATGTTGCTAAGCAACAGTTTGCGATATCACTACATGGTGGTAAGTATACTCATATTAGAAGTACATAGTACTTATTTTTTTTATTTTTTTGTACATATATTTTAGGCATACATATTCAATTGACGGGAATGTGATTCAAAATATTTTAGTTTTATCTTGACCATACTGATAAAATGTTCTTGTTGTTAGAACGCAGAAACTTTTTGCTCATAGGTACCTGTTGTAGGTTGTCCCTTAAATTACTGGCTACCAACGCAATAGAATCTACTGTTATAATTAATTTACTACCTAATTATTCCTGTTTCAGAGGAAGCTGTGCTAGAATACGACAAGAAAGGCACTAACATCACATTCATTCACACAAATGTGCCACCACAATTTCAAGGCAAAGGAGCAGGGAAACTCCTAGCTAAAGTAAGTTCTTGCCTTTAAATTAAGAGAAGATTAATCAATCAACCAATCAGTATTTAGTAAGAGACTTAGTGGAATAGTCCACCCCAAAAACTAAAGAAAAATGAAACTCAGAACACTAATTTGAGAATTCTAGAGTAACTCTGTAAGTTTGGTTAAAGTAATTTATTTAAACTTCAATTAAGTAATTTATGTATAATTTTTCTTCAACAGTATGCATTTAAGTATGCCGAAGAAAATAAGCTGAATGTGCTGTGCCATTGCGAATTTCTTTGCAATTATTATAATGCAAATAAGGATAATTTAACAGTCAAAGTTATTCTCGACCCTCAAGACAATCCTGTAATTAATTCAAAGAAGTAAAATATGGACAACCAGGCAGTTTGGACTAGATGTAACATTCACTATTATTTACGAGAAAAATGTTATGGTAATGCTAAAAAAATTGTCAAAGAAGCTTCATTGCTATTAGGTGAAAATGCAGAATATTCATTTTACCATGGACTTGCAAGCTTACTAGAAGGTCAAGTACAAGACAGCATTAATGACTTAACCCCGTTACAAACTGAGAAAGACATACAGTTAGCTGTTGTTATTGCTCTCATGTATGGCCACAAACTGGCAAGCACTGTAGAAAAGGAAGCACTCTACAGTCTGGAAACCAAACTAAAAGAGGAAAAGAAAATATCAAATTCCATGTCATTTTACTTTGCCGGATTATTCTTAATGCTAGCAGAAAAGTATGAAAAGGCATCTGAGTATATTAACAAAGCTCTCAGAAAAGATTCAAATAACATCAATGCAATAATCTTAAAAGGATGGAATGATATGTATTTGTATTTGGGTGAAATGCAAGTTTCTATACTCGACTGCTTTGAATTAGCACTGAGTAAGAGTGACAAGAATATAGATGCATTACTGGGCCTAGCAAAATTTAAGTATTTTGCTAAAGATTACGAAGAATCGAATTTAACCTTAGATAGACTGATTGTTAACAGTTCAGGACAAGTTGTGCCTCTCATAGAGAAAATGAGAAATGAATTTTCAATGCAAAAATGGGATGCTGTATTGGACACTATAGAGAGAATATTCACTCTTGATCCTAATAATATAGAAGCTCTAAAAGTGAAAATATTTCTAGCTCTCTGCCAAAATTCTGATTACATAGAAGCAGCGGATCAATTAAACAGATTTTTTAATGTACTCGAAAGTAATGAAACACACAATGGGTTTCTATTCTTTAACACTACACAGACATTTTCCAAGATATGTGGTAAATCTAGTGCTGTGCTGTCACAGGTCTACAGACTTGCTCAGTATGCATCTGAAATGTACCCGAATAATGTAGATTACTTGAGTGAAGTGGGCAACCAGTGTATTCTTCAAGGGAAATACAAAGAAGCATTAAGTTTCTTTAAAGCTGCTAGCAAACTAGACAGTAATTCAATCACAGCACTTTGTGGATTGACTGTGTGTCAAATGTTTGAGAATGGTCCCACAGAGCAGATCTCACAACAAGTTGAACTTCTATTTGAAATGCAAGGCCCAAACAAACTACCTGTTTTGTATCTCTTATCGGCAAAGTTGAATGTTAAAAGTTCATCTGCTGCAGTGCCATATCTCAACACAGCGTATGAAACCAAGATTTCGATAGCCGAGCGCCATCCATTCAGCTTGAATTACATCAAAGATCTTGATCCCGACTTCATACTGGAAGTCTATAAAGAGTACAAGAAACATCTACCCAAAAAGCCTTTTGTTGTAGTTGGCTATCTGTTGTACACGCAAGATGCTAAAGACTTAGGGGTCTCTCATTGCTTGAAAATGTTGAATACTGTTTGTAAGAGTTGCCCCGGCCTGATAGTTGCTTTATTTGAGTTAGCACAGCTGAAATTTCTCTTTGGATTTTCAAATGAAGCTCAGAAATTAGCTCAGAAGGTAAATGAGTTGGATAGCACTCATGCTGGTAACCAAATCTTCCAAGCACAGATATACATACAGCAGCAAGCGTATGCCAAAGCGGCTCAAAGCTTAGAGATGTGTCTCAGCTACAATTTCAAAGTGAGAGACAGTGCAATATATCATTTGTTGAATGGTGTTATATTAAAGAGCAACAGTCAACTGACTGAAGCATTGTCAAGTCTCTCAACAAGCCTGCAAATAGCTACAAGCAAAAGTAATGTTAACAAGTTGTATGACGATCTGAATATCATAGATAAGGCCACATTGTATTTACAAATGATTGAAATCCACTCGGCCTTGGGCCAATTTGCTGAAGCTGGGAAAGTAATGCAGGTATAAAACTCTTAATATGTTATTAATCTATCTTGGTAAATGTTATTTTTTTAGTAGAACATGGTAGGCAATGGGTTCTGCATTATTAGCATTTTACTTTTGATTTTGCCAGATTCTTCAGGTTGCTGAACAAAGAGCAATGTGTGGTGATAAATAATATTTTGTATTGTAGGAAGCTATTCAAGAGTTCTCATACACTTCGGAGGAAGGTCGCCTGCTGATTGCGCGCGCTGACTTGGCCCTTGAGAAGGGAGATGTGGATGGTGCTATTGACATCTTGAATGAGATAAAACCCGGACAGCCTTACTACTTTCAAGGTATAATAATATGCAATGCAAATATTTCATACTTTCTTCCTAATAATCTGAGTGCATCGAAAAATTTTGTAATAGCACATTATAATGCTATAGGTATTTTACATAGATGTATATTTATGAAAGAGGTAAAAAGGAGAGCAAGTAAACTTGGTTTCATTTTGACAGCATTTAAGCAGTGAACTGTCAAAACGAAATCAAGTTTGCTTGCTCTTGTTTTCGCCCATTTTATGCTTTACTCTATCCAATAAAGGGGCTAAATGGCTATAAAATAATTGGATATTTTGGTTCTTTTTTTTATATTTTTTTCCTGAAAACTTCACATCGACCGATATTATTGTAAAATTATTTTAATTATATCTCAAACTTGTTGTTGTTGTTTGTCGGTATTCCCTTTATTAAAGTAATAGTGTTATCTCACACAAACTTTGAACCCACATTTCACCTCCTTAAGAGTTGAATTTCCAAAAATTCTTTCATATATTCCTCTATACTCTTATACTCTATAATGAATACATCCTTAAAGTTTAATTATTCTAGGTTTAGCGGTTTATGATCTGTTTATGCTTGGCCAACATCAGTCAGTCTGAATTTAATCTTTTTCTAGTGGTTAATTGACAGTCTCCATTATGTACGAAATGGCAAACTTTTTATTTTGTTTATTATTATTATTACAATAACATAAGAGACTAGTCAGTCTATAATAGTAGTATTTTAAAACAAAGGCCTCGGGAGTCCCTGAGGCCTTTGTTTTAAACTACAGTCTAACAAAAATGTAAACAAATTTCAATCGAAAAAAAAATGTTTGCTTTTCATAGTTACCGTTTTGACTGTATGTTTAAAGTTGTTTATTCTGAAGATTTACATTTTGTAGCCCACAGCAAGATGGCGCACGTATATTTGAAGGAGAAGAAAGACAGGGCGATGTTCACGTCTTGTTTCAAAGAGATAGTCAACAACCATCCGATGGCAGACGCTCATACTATGATGGGGGATGCCTTCATGTCCATTCATGGTGAGAGTACAATTAATTATCTCTTGCTTTTACGGTTAAGGGCAATATCGTTTGTTATCTTTTCGGAGAAGGTTAATTTTACCAGCATTTTGGACACTATTGCGATTTGTGAAATCTTGACTACACCCTATTCATAGGGGAGACCCGTACTCAACAATGGGAAGCTATGTCCTGATATGATGATGAGATTAATAATATGTATATTTTATTTCTGCTAATGTATACAACGACACCGATTCGGGTAGTCCAAACTTACTAAACTAACCTAATTTGACAGTTCTTAAATTGTCTCCTCTCTTTTTACTTTCACAAGTGAGAAAGGGATGGGTATAATATTAAAAACTTTTAGTTTAGTCAGTAAGACTGGCCGAATTGTGGGTCACTGCCAACTCGTATCGCCTGATTGCGTGACCAATTCTTAGGTAGGTCAAATAAAAAACGCTGCAAGCACAGCAAATACTGACTCGTGACAAATTAGAACAGGATTCTATACTGATAATAATAATGTCCCATTTCCAAGGGAAGATCAGCGCTGGTCGTTTCAGCCAGCATTATGTTGAGTTGGGGCCGGTTTGTGACAGAATGCAGTAATTACGTCAAAATATTTATTTTTTTAAGTTGTGTTTTCTGTGAGAAATAAAAAAATTATTCTATTCTATTCTAATATTTTCTTACTGGATGTTTTCCCCAGAACCGATCCAGGCGGCTGATTCGTACGAGGCGGCTCTGAAAGCCAGTCCCAAGGATCTCCAGCTGATCAAGAAGCTCGGCACGGCTCTAGTCCAGATGCACGAGTACGACAAAGCCACGCAGCACTATGAAGAAGCCATCAAGCGACTGCACGACCACGATCTGAGATTCGAATACTTGGAGCTGCTTGTTAAGGTGATAACAGATAAACATGTTTATTGATAATTTTAAAATTATGTCACACAATTTTTAAACATTCGTAAAAAATACCAATACTATTTAAAAAAAATTAACTAAATTAAATTAGTAAATCAATAATAACGGGTTCATTATAACAATAAATTAATTCATTATCATAGTAATTATTTTACGTAATCACGGTCATTGTTGTTCAAAAAACATTTATTTTCGCTATTTAGGTATTCGTCAATAGAATAAAAGTTTTTTGAACCAACCAGTTCCTGAGTTTGATTTTAAAATGTAGCGCTAGTGATTTCACTCGGCAAGCAGTTATTTATGTCAGTGATATATAGATAGATTAGCTGATGCCCGCGACTGCGTCCGTGTGGTATTTATTATTATATCTCTTTAATTTACTGGGATCTATAGTATCCTATATGTTGACCAGGGATATAAGCTACCAACATACACAATTTTCGGAGATTAGCCCGTACAAATAAACAGACAAAAAAGAAACAAGAAGTTTCTGTCTGAAGAAACAATTCCCCCTGACTCTTATAAAAAAAAAAAAAACATTGTTCAGAAATTTTCCTAAAGTCAAGTAACAATTTCGGTATAAAGTATAATTATTATAAGGAATAATGTTAAATTAAAGTGACTGCTGAGCACTAGCCGTCCCAATCTTGGGCAAAGGTCGCACCCAAAGCCTTCCACATTTCTGTATTCTCTGTCACTTTCTGCCAATCTTATTTAAATAGAGCAAAAAGAAAAAATGGTAAATTATAATTTGTAAAATTGATCTGAGTGCTAAATATATAACATTCTCATACTAATACATCTCTTACATCCACAGCTGAAACAATACGAGAAGGTCGACTCTACAATAACAATAGAACTCAACCAGATGTACAACAAAGATAAAGATTTAAACACGCTCAAGCGGCGAGTGAGACTTCTCCTACTGCAGACCAGCGCGAGGGAGTTGAAGAACCCTACTGGTACTAGTGTGCACCTTGTATTAGCCGAGGCTAAGGAGGTTCAGACTAATATTGTGAAGAGGATTGAAATTGGTAAGTAAAAATATACATGGCATAAAAACGTTCACACTCATAGCTCCCCACTAAGATTTCTCCTGTGTCGGGGATGCCATACAACATACATAAGCACTACCGGAAATTGAACCCGGGACCGTCGAATCTCGGAGCAAGCATGCCAGCCACTAGGTTATGGCGGCCGTCAACGTCAAAAGTACGGTCTTCTAATGGACTACTATTGTATATTTTGATTAACTTCGTGAAAGGATGCAGGACTTGATTTGATTAAATATAAAAGAAATGAATTAATTGTTCAAGTGTATAGCTATTCTAAATCTTAAGATAGGATGTACTATATTTTTTTGGTATTACCCGAATTTCTCAGAGGCGCTTGAAACGATTATTTTCTATTGAAAGCTATCAATCAGTCTTTGTGCGCAAGATGAAATGAGGCAGATGGACTAATGCTGTTAGTTTAGAACTGTCATATACAGGGTTATACTGACAAGGGTATGGGTGTGCTAAGCCGAAAGGGGGTCACTATACTCATCCTAAGGAACTTCTTTTTTACCGACCAACTCTGAATGGGAACGGCTGATTTCTTTCCTCAAATTTAGAGTGCGCAATGATGAGTATCTTGAGCATATTTCGGCTTAGTACACCCATAACTGATATCCCTGTATAATATGCGAAAAACATAACCCACTTTTTGGGCAGTCGGGTAAAGAATAGGTAGTTATATCATACAGTTCCCAACGAATAACTTCGATCAATATAGATATGTATCAATATATCCTTGGGTCCTGGACCGCAGTGACAATTTGTAAGTATCTTCGGCGCGGGGTAAAATACGGGGCAGGCATCGCCGACACGTGACCAGTGATACATCGATACGAAGAAATATCCCCGCTACACTCGCTTTTGGTTAAAGAAAGTTACCGGGTACTATGCAAGTCAAAGTCAAAGCACATTACCTATCACTCCAGCAATCGTGTATTTTGTTTATCAGTAATTTCACTAATTTAATAATTCTTTTATAATTTGTATTATATTATTATATGTATTTATATAATAATAATATATCGTTGTGTGTGTATTAGTTCTATATCTTATAAACTACTTTTATCTATCTTAATGTGTTTATTATATACTAGCTGACCCAGCGGACTTTGTACCGCCTAACAGTCGATTCTTAATTAATTGTCTTGCCGGAACCTTTCCACTAACACTTAAACTTTATGGTAAGTATTATTACGAATCGATTGTATGGGAGTATAGAAAAGTGTTTTTTTAGACCTTTTCTGCCAATTTTTTAAATTTTCTCTTCGCAAGAACCATCCTCGTACTTCAAAGAATATTCTACAAAAAAAATAGCCAAATAGGTTCAGCTGTTCTCGAGATTTGCGCTTAACAACACATTCAGCAATTCATTTTTATATTATAGAACATTATTATGTTTACCTCGCTCCAGTTTTGTGATATCTTGTACGAGCATGGTTGCCTGGAAGAAATTGATTTAAGCGATAAGGCCGCCATTAGTAATCCAGCATGTTTTTGTATTTAAATAGCGTTATAAGCTGTTTTTTTATAAAGAACTGTCTTATTTTATGCAGAGCCTTGAAAAGTAATCATAAAATGACTTTCCAGATTCTAGAGGTGATTTATTTGAAGAGAAACAGCAGCTGTGCAAGATCCTGTGTTCCCTGGCGCGTGTGAAGTGCGCGCGCGAGCCCGCCGCGGCCATCAACTTGTACTCTGAAGCGTTGGTGCACGTGCCGAGGGAACCCACCACTTTGTTAGCCTTAGCTAAGCTTTATGCACAGGTTGTACTCTAGTTTGCTTTTTTTAGTTTGACTTCCGTGGTCGTGCGAACTTGTAATCAAATACCTAGCTGTGCAGGATAAAATAAAAATATTTATGTACTTGCAGATGAACAATCCTGAGAAATGCGAGCAAACGTGTGCCATCTTGCTGAACGCGGACCCCAATAACGAATCAGCCGCTGTCATGATGGCAGACCTTGCTTTCAGAAAGGTGACTTGTAATTTAATTGTATTGACCTACTCATAGTACATACTACTCGTATGCTTTTAATTCATCTCTACCTAAAAATCGTTTAACGACAATGAATAAATACCACTAGACTGGTGCTAATTAAACATTTTTTTTTATTTATTATTCTCTGTATCCAATGTTTTAATGTGTCTTCAGTAAAGAATTGGTCCATATCTATCTTTCTGGTGACAAAAAAGGTGCCAACAATTGGACAATGCGTCAAAACACAACTCACACTTCAGTTTATAGTAATTTTATTAGATAATACGAGTATCTGAATCATCGCGTGTTCTTCACTTGGTTCCTATTTATTTGAGTTTTTGTGACTTTTACTAGGTGGATTTCGAAACTGCCCAGCGCCACTTAGTACAAACTCTGTCAGTGAAACCAACCAGTTGGGAAGCGCTTGCTCAGCTCATTGAAGTGCAATGGCGGCGAGGAATACTCTCTGAGGCAGAGCAAGCGCTTGAGGCAGCTAAACTGGCGCTAGGGGATCAGGAAGATATAGGTAACTATATTACAGCGTCATCTGTTACTCTGTCAGTAAAACCTTACTGTTAGAAGGCGCAAGTCGATCTCATTAAAGTGCAATGTCAGCGAATGAGGTAGAAAATTTTTGAAATGAAGCCGCTAAATTAGAACTAAGGTAATAGGACGATATAGGTAACTTTTTACGAGTATAAGTCTCGATATAGGTAGCTCTATCTAGGTCAGACGCCAGTGAAACCTACCACCCAGGATGCGTACGAGCATTGTATTGAAGTTCAGCGTCAGGTTGCATATTAGGTATATGAGGTGTATTAACTACTAGGCAAAGATGGTTCTAGTAGCTAAGAAGCTAGAGACCTAATTTACTTGAATACCTTTATGGAGTGCATTTACCAATGATATAATAAAGTAAAATCAACGGCAAACAATTTAAGGCCATGACCTCGGCTGCGATTTTCATGCCTTTTTGGTGCCGCTGGTTTTAGCCCAGGATGTTTGATGGGCTTTATAATGTTGAATTCTGTGAATAAAACCTTTTTAGACTTTAGTACTTAAAAGGTAAAAGCATGACCCTATTATTAAGACTTCGCCGTCCTTCCGTCTGTCTGTCACCAGGCCATGAACCGTGATAGCTAGATAGTTGAAATGTTCACAGATGATGTATTCCTGTTATCGCTCTAACAACAAATACTAAAAACAGAAAATAAATATTGAAGGGGGGCTCTCATACTACAAACATTATTTTGGCCGTTCTTATGTTCGATGTGACGTAACCACGTCGGTAGAATCTTGAACGAATGTTGTATAGATACAAATACAAAATAGCTAAAGCTATTAATAAATTACGCAAACGAAATACATTATTATATTTAACACAAATATATATACATACATATATTTCTTTTGTGATTGTGATGATGATGGCTTGGCTGATTTAACCTTTGTTTATAGAATACAGCTACTGCTCCGGCCTAGTGTCAATGTACGGTGGTAAAATGACGGCGGCGCTTCGTCAGCTGAACGTGTCGCGGCGATCGAACAAGTGGCGCCAACGTGCGGCCAAACTCATGGTGCTGCTTTGCCTTTCGCAGAACGCCGCCTCTGTGGTCTTAGATGCGTCTAGCGCCAGGGGTAATGATGACTCGTAAGTATGATGGAAATTCGACAACGATTTCTAGATAATGCAATTTAGATAGAGTTCACACTAAAAAAAAACAGATTTTTATATCCACTTTCTTCCGAGTTGTTTACAATAAAGTGATGAAAAACATTCTCGTCTCTATGTTAAGACTGTTAGATGCCAGTAATAACAAAATATTGTATCTCATCTGTGAACCACACCAAAACAAACAACTAAAATACAGATAAAGAAGTACTTAAGATACTTAATGACTTCATAAAAAAATAAGAAAAGTGCTAAAAATAATAATAATAAGTCTAGCATTCTAGCGGGGCACCGCAGCTAGAGCAACCATTCTGGGCACGTTGCTCGAAATTCAAAAACAATTTAAGGGACTAATTTATTTTATGACATCATTTTTGACGAGAATAATATTATGCTTAACTTTTCTTATATTTTTAAAAATCTCTAAAAACGTAATTATTACTTTCTGAATGAGTAAAAAAATAGGTGTTCGTTATTTTTCATTTGTCTTTCCATCGTCGTACTAAAAATGGGGTGTAAAAAATTTTAAATGTTGTAAATTATGTATTTATGTCAGAGTACAGTACAAATATACTGCCAATTCGGTCGGTCACACACACTAAACTAAAAGTTTCTAAAGTTATCTCCATACTTTTCTCACTTAGCGAAACAAAAAGAGAGGAGACAATTTTAGAACTGTCAAATTAGGTTAGTTTAGTAAGTTTGGCCTGACCGGATTGGGGTCAATATCTAGACTAATAATAATAATAATATGGGACGACATCCACACAAAGGTCTTCAGATCCCAAACTAGGCAAAGCCTGTGCTATGGTATCCTGATGACTGATATACATACTTAGAACATACATACATAATTATATATATAATAAACACCCAGACACAGGTCAAACAGACATGTTCATGCACACAAATGTTTGATCTGTCCGGGGATCGAACCCGTTACGAGCGGTGCAGAAGGCAGGGTTGCTACCAACTGCGCCAACCGGCCAGTCATACATCAATACATATTAGGCTTGACTTGACGCGCATAGACTTGACGCGGCGTTAAAATAGGCCACGCGCTCGGCACAATTGCTCGCAGATGTGCCTAAAAAATGTGCAGAACAAAAAAATATAAATTGAAGTATTTAATGTGCTTATTAAGATTTTATTTTGTCAAATTTATTAATCAAAATGTCAGCAATACAATAGTAACATTTGTCAGTTAATTTATTATTTAATTTGTATATAAACCTGTCACTTTTTAGTTCTCTAATAGTAGAATATGGGAGCCTTGCTAAAAATACTATTGTTTATTAGAGCAGTTTTAGTTTTCCGTGTACCTACACTATCTTGTGTCGTCACGTCTACTACGAGTACCACTCTACATACTTCTGTCCATCGGCGAAAACCGTCGGGGTTAGTTTTTACAAAATTTGCTGGTTCGATTTGGATTCTATTGTTGTTATAGGGATACACGTTTGCTAGCTCTACGCACCGCTGAGAAGCTGTTAGCGGAAGTGGCGCCGTCCGAGCGTAAATCGCTTCAAGCGCTGCTCCAGCTAGCGACACGACAGAAACCTCAAGCGGAGCGAGTGCTTCAGGACTTGTTACCTTTGGCAGCTGAGGACGTTTACCAGGACGAACCTTATCTCATACTGGCTATTGCTGACGCGTGAGTTACTTTATATGTTAACTCAGGGTCTACGATATATCCGTATCACCAATTTTCATCCAAATCGGTTGAGCAGTTTTTCCGTGAAAGATTAACAAACGTACATACAAATTTTCACGTTTATACCAGAGCGAAGCGTCTCTGCTTCGTGTCTGACAAATCTTCGTTTTCGTCTGTTAGTTTGTATGCCTCCTGGAAATTTAGTACTCGCGTACGGGCTGTAACGACGGCCAATTTTGGCGAAACTTGGCATCAAATTTCGTTTCCATGATTTTTAGAATCTTAGTTTTTGGAGATTTTTGGCATTGTATCTCAAAAAGAGGGGATGTTTCGACGACGCCGTTTACTGGCTGATATCATTATTTCGTATAGACACGCGGTTCAAAACATGATAAAGATTTCTGAATGTAAAATTATCCGTCGATTTTTTTTTATAAACTCGCAAAAGTTTTTTCTATTCACAGAACTATTTTGCTGTTTTTAGTCAAAGTTCACGTGGGTAAGATCGTAAGCGTATCTCAGATGATTTTATTGACTGCCATTTACCTACATTTAATCCATAGCTATCTCAGTTTACATTTCTGAATAAACTTTCTAACATATAAGGACCTATTTACACTAGGACCTAAATTGCCATGGTCCGGTTTACGGACTTTATGTTTAACTTTTAACTAATGAATTAATGTAGCTTTATTGCTCATCAAACAATAATAAAATATACAGCAAGACAAATCTGTACAATGGTATTACACTGAGCGGCCTTATCGCCTAAAGCAATTTCATCTAGGTAACCTTTGGATGGAGAGAACTAATATTATAAAAAAACGATTGGTGCAACCAAACTCTAATACTTATAAAAAAAGTAACCATACAAGGAACAACTAACTAAAACGAATAAAATAAAATATATTTAAACTTGAAAATAATCTATAAGATTCTATGTATAGTATAAGATGTTCAATTTGTAATATTGTAAATTTACCAATACCGATTTATACTAGGAGAAACAACGACTGAATACCATGTCCTAAAATATAGGAAAGGATTTAACTTTATATGCCTGAAGAAATTAAAAAACAAAAACGACAACACATTTGGTTGTAGGTTTGTTAGACATCAAGATGATGTGCAATCGCAATAGTAATTACTGACAAGCGCCGGTGGTACGACTGTTGAATTTATCGAAAGCAAATCCTATAGGCCTTAAACGCTGATACCTAAAATAAGTCACTGCTGTGAGTTAGACGCCCCAAATAGGAAGAGTCGTACATTAAAATTAACTTTAAAATTGAAGTCTATTATATATTTACCTTATTGCCGTTTTCAGATACAACATAATCAAACAACCGACTCGAGCCAAGAATATGTTGAAGAGAACTATTTCGTCTATACGTTGGACTCCCGAGAGAGCTGATGGTTTAGAAAGGTAATCAATACCAGTAGTTGAAGTGACATCAAAAAACAAGAACCTAACATACAAGTATCTTAGCAAGTAAAATCGCGGAATGCAGCTAGTATAGCCTATGACTATTCGCAGGCTAACACGTATCTATTGACACCGCTCACATAAAAATACGACCAGCCGTTTAGGTTCTACGGCGTGCCAAAGAAATATACATACATGCACTCGAAAACATAACCCTCCTTCTTTCACGATCGGGTAATAATGAATTAATGCATCTAAATTTAAATGCAGCGTTTCTATGCTGGTAGATATATATTTTTTCTAAATATAGTTGTTTTGGTTTATGTTGAAGACCGAATTTGTTTTTCGAGGTTTTATTTCAGCTACATAAGAGCGATTTAGCTTTTAGAAATAGATTTAGTTAGTAACTTTGTTTTGTATGTTTATTTTTTTATGTATAATTGTTTTTCCTATTTTTTTTTTGGTAACGGTAAATTAAACTATATTGTGTCCAAGTAGAGATTCGGACTCGACAATCCGAATACGAAGCGAATGCACTGGCCATTAGACCACAATCAATTGTCAGGGGTGGGATAGTGCTGAGTGACACTCCTTTGTTTTGCAGATGTTGGTTGGAAGTTGCCGAGAGTCAAGTGAGCTCAGGTCGGAGTGATGCCGCTAAGGAATTGCTCACCAAAATACTCAATCATAATCATTCATGCGCCGCTGCGTACCAATATCTCGGTATGTTACTATTTACTATTTATTTAAAACACATGTTTCATGTCTGGTCAACACTAGCTATTATGAAAAATATCTATTAAAAAATGCGTTAAAATTGTGAATATTTAAATCAATTACTTCATTGCTTACCTACATGAATATTAAAGTTTTGTAATTATGGACTTTTCTATCCTAATTAAACGATACTTGGTCACATCATGTCCATAAATTGAACTGCCTGTTACATAATGACGAAATTGATAAATCAATGAAGCACCACGAGCTGAGCTATGTACATTTCTAAATTTATTATGAATCCATCCATCTAGATCTAAAATAAATATTTATTTTTATTGTAGGTTTCCTAGCGGAAAAGGAACAGAACTACAAAAGCGCGGCGCATAATTACGACAACGCTTGGAGTTATGGCGGTAAAATAGATCTCTCTGTGGGTTATAAACTGGCGCACGCTTACCTTAAGCTCAAGAAGTATCCGGAGTGTATTGTCGTCTGTAGACATATATTGAAAGTGCATCCCGAATATCCGAAAATAAAGAAAGAGATACTGGAAAAGGCGAAGACTAATTTGAGGACTTGAGTGTTGAAGGCACAGTAGAGTCGATTATACTCGACTGTACAATTAAATAGATGTTTACAAATATCTTGTATATTTAGTTAATTGTAGAAAAGAAAATAACCTTATTTGTTATTTTAAATAAAACGAATTCGAATTACATTTGTGTAAGAGATATTTGTGATAGAACTTAATTTGCAAATGTATCCGTCCAACATTGGCAATATTGAATTATTTTAATACTCTAAGGAATTAACACGCACAATGAAACCACAAATAAACTGCAACTGTAAATATATTTTCAATTATTGTGACCTTTTCACTTCAAATATCAAGTCGAAAAAATACTGTAGCACTTATCTAAACTACGAAATCACCGGGACGGTTGTAGGAATAAAACTACGTAAAAACCACGAGCACAAAATCATTACGTAAATTCTACGTAATTTCTAAGATCTGGTCATATGACAGAAGTCATATTATTGTTAAAGTACTCGCCAAGACCAAAAACAAAACGACAAAGTATGTTATATAAATCCTATAACTATAAAACTGTCGTTTAAGTGTTTAGCGTCAAAACTACCCTCAAATAGTTCTTATTATTAACACGTTTTGATGTTTAAAAAGTTAGTGCTCGTGGTTTCAATATGTTAATTAAATTAAGTGTTTGATTTAGTCGTCCTTGTTCTCTTCGGCTTCGAGGATGGTCTTGAAGCAAAATGGCTGGAAGATGTAACCCAGACCAGAGTAGAACTTGCTCATGAACTCCACCCTGGAAACAAATGGTTTGATTATATTAGGTCATTACATATGAAATTGGCGTTTTGTACGGGAGGAACATAAAGTCTTTTTTTTATAATAATATATTTATTTAATCAAAGTATGTACCATTGCTATCTATGCACTTTTGCCATCTCATAGGTAGTTCATTGATCCCTTTACTAAAAAAACCATTAGGACGAGAATCAATGAAATCTTGAAGGCGCTTTGGACTGCCCCATCTGACAAAACAAATGAATTACGGTTTTCGAAATATAAATGATGATTATGAATAAATAGCTGTATAAATTTAAAATTGGAATCCCTAACCAAAGAAGAGATATTTGAGATCAAAGTGGCCAGTACGACAAAACGCCAATTTCATATGTAAGGACCTAATATAAGTATCAAAATTTTCATAATCCAATATTTAGTAATATAACAGATAAATATGACTATGACTAAATATGTCCATAAGTCACGCGCTCACGTCGCTTCTACATCACACGCCTCCAGTAGATCTTGACGCGAGAGTACATCGATTGAGTCCTGTTTATAAGTTTGGTTCTTGTTAAGTCCTACCAGGTCCTTTATCCGCCTTCGACGGAAAAAAATCGAAAACACACTTCTAATTTCAAATGCCGTTTCGTCATTTGAAATTAGTCGTATTATTAAGACAAGTTATGTCTGCTATTTATTTTCTAAGATATCTTCGGAGTATCGCTAAATATCAAAATGAAAGTAGTAAAGGTCCCTCACCAGTGCAAACGCAGCGTGTGCAAGAAAGCCGAGAGTCCTTCCATCATGACAAGGATGGCGAGGGTGAATAGCGCCCAGAAACAGAACGCCACGTACAACTTGATAGCGCCTATGTAGTTGTGATCCTTCAGACCGAACTGGAGGACCATGTTCCACAGTACTTCAGACAGTTCTGAAAAAAATACGATAAATGATTTTGTCAATACGAGGGTAGCATTGAATCTTTAGTATGTACTAATATTATTTAAATATCAAAAAATAAGGCAAGTAACTATTCTATTCTAGTCTATTCATTTATTGCGTTTCAAAATTATCCGTGCCTCCCGTGCTTATCCGTACCCAACTATTGCAGCATACGATTTAAGTTCTGAAAAAGCATTAAGCACTTAGGTAAAGATTTTCCTTTTTGTACGAGGGTAGAACTAAAACTTTTTAGAATATAATTTCATTTGCAATCTAAACAGTGTGGTTCGCTTAGATCGGTGGTTTTGTCGTGACATGAGTGTAACCTAGCGAAAAATTACATGTTTTGTGATGTGTAAGCTTGATGATCAACCTTTACCTATGGGACCAACTTGGAATTCAAGATTAAATTCGGCTATTTCAATGAAAAAGTTTATCGGCCGAAATAAAATGAATGGAACATGTAATTTAACTATCCTAAATTTCGAGTTGGTTTCACAAATAACGTTGCTAATCAATGTGAGTACAGTACCCTTATATGGTTTAGTACGCCACTAACCGATAATCCTGTATAAAATAATGAACAATAAAACAAAACAATACCTGCATGGGCAAGCGACAGCGCCCACAGTCGCAGGTAAGACGCTGTATGAGAGATAGTACTGAGCACGTATTCGATGGTGTGGATGGCTTGGTGGATCATAATCTCGCTGAAAGGTTCCTCCTCGTGGCTGGAGTGACCCTTGGACTCTTTAGCCGGGGGCTTCGGCTCGCCTTCGATGTCAGTCTGGTCTTGCATCTCGATGCCTTGCTGGACACTGCCGTTGGAATGTTCCGGCTGGGGAGGAGATATCAAATTTAATTGTAGTACACAAAAGAAATTAGTATTCTTCGGTACAATTCAATGTTAAAACTTTGTGTGTTTTGGAATATTATCGTAATAAAAAGTCGATTCGGTAGAGGTTATATATTTGAGCCATTTGGATTTGAGACTTTGGGGTCGTGGGGACCGGGAGCTCATCATAATTTCCAAAACTTATCGGAGGAGCGTTTGATCGATTCGACGCGTGACCAGAATGCCGGTTTCTTATTTGGCACAACGTATTAGCATTACCATTCAGCGTGGTAATGCGGCTAGCATTCTTGGCACGCTGCCCTCACTGGTGGTGGGTTGGAGCATTTGGATTATCTGTAGATCTTAAATGGTCTTTCTTTTATATGTAATCTTTCTGGTATATTTTTTTGCTGTTGTAGTTAGTCATTTTGTTTAAAAGTCGTCTGTTGATATCAACAGTTTTCTTTTATTGTAGGTACTAGCACGAATTCTTGCTGCAAACTCTCTGTTCTAGGGAAACTTACCTTAGCCTGGTCCTTCTTCTTGCTAGCGGAGAGCAAGTACAACGGCTTTCCAAGCAGCATGACCGGGATGCAACACAATGCAACCAGTACAAATGCTCGCTGCAAAGTTCCTTGACCTTCGAACATGAACTCCTTGCACCCGGCCTCGGGTTCGTTGGATGAAAACAGCATCATGTTGATGAAGAGGATCAAGACGGATGGTGCACAGCCTTGCTTGTATGCCTCGTCTGGAAGTAACGGAAACTTATTGGCAATGGAAAAGTGCGATGAGGGTGCAGTGTACTTACAGACAGTACAAGTATCCAAACTAAATTTCGTTCTATTTAAAAATACCGACAAGTATCGGACACTGTTTTGTGTTTTTAGACTTAGGCAAAAATACCAACTGTAATTGATTTAGCGTCATTTAACGTAGAGAACACCGATTTTTTAATCTTATTCGTTTAACGTTTTAGCAGACGCACTTTTAAATATAATTCAGAAAAAGATTAATACTGGAACCTTTCAATACATGTAGAATAATAAAAAATAAACTTAATCTTAATCTTTTAATTGTCGGTCCATAAACTAACGATTTTTAGAACTGTCACTTGTTATGCGTGTGTGAGTGTGTACCTTCAGAGATGGTGCTGTAGGCGACCCACTTGTAGAACATCATGAACACCATGTACAAGAACAAAAGGCACAGGAACACGATCTGAGGCAGGAACTCTAGCAGGATGGAGTAGCGACGCTTGAAGAAGCTGCGCATAAAAACATATACTTTAACACACAAATGAAACTTAAAATATCGCCATTTTATCGTGGCGGCCATTTTTGGTCTGATTTATTTTGAAATTTATCATTGTGTAAATATTATACTAACCAAATCCTGTCATTTAATATTGAAAAAAAAACTGTGTTTAACAAAACTATAAATAATGCTTTTGAATAAAACTGCTAGACTACTAATATATAGAAATGTTTGATAATACTCACTTGTAATTGACGACGCTCATGCAGACACCGAAGATCATGTGCACGACACCGAAAATGATGGACAACTTCATTTTGTATGAGTTCAAGAAGATGATCTTGTTGTCAGCAGACTGGGAACAAAGATATAACATTTTACTAATCTATCCTTATGCCACTGAGTGGGGTCGGCACCATGGGATCCTTTCTAACTTGTTTATTTTTTTACTGGTTTCATCTGTCTGACCGCGGCCTAAGTCTATTATATTCTCATAGAACTACTGAGAAATCAATTCAATAGTCCCATCAGAAGCCAAGTATCTCAATTGGGGCTCAAGTCTGTTATTTGAATTGTTTTAGAATTACAATTGCATTGGGTCATCATGGTCGTTTTTGACAGATTTGATAGTTAGTTAGCATTAAGTTCAACTCTGAACTATACTCCACAGAACGGGTGGGAATAAACGAAAATAACAATTAAAAATATTCTCACCTGCCATATAGGATCAATCCCAATGAAATACGGCGTATCGATGTATGCATCTTTCGGGTCCAATGTGAGCGCCAGATTGTTAGCCATCGTGGCGTTGTCGTACGGAACTATCCAAGACGAGCCGAATATATTCATCGACTTGGAGAAAATATCGTTATATACAAGTCCAGTGTACATTGAGAAACAGCCCATGAGTAGGATGATGTAGCGACCGGCGAAGAAAATGTTCCAGATTTCGTTATTCGATTTCTTTTGCGAAAGAGAAGATTCCCAGATGACCATCCACGCTCCGAACAAAGCCATTATAGCTCCGTGACCCAAGTCTCCGAACATCACGGCGAACAAGAACGGGAATGTGATGATGGTGTATAGAGCTGGAGTGAAGAAAAAAGAGTCTATTAATAATAACGTTTCACACACATACGAATAGGTCCACTAAACGTTCTCCTGTGTTGGGGATGTCATACAATAAACACATCCACAACACACCTAGACCCGAAGAAAGACATTCAAACTTATTGTTCGATCAGCCTCGGCCGAGAATCGAACCTGACTCTCAAGCAATCAGCCGCGGCGATAGCCAAGTAAATGAACGTTAACTTTCTAGTTCAAATAGCTTTTGCACCAAATAAAATCATCCTAAATGCATTAGCAACTAGATTTGACTGTCAGTATGTGAATCATTGCTGCAAGGGTCACGTACTGACAAACAAACAATTAAAAATAATAATGTGAAATTTAATTTTAGTCACATTTTAACCCTTGATGTTTTATGACTGGCTGACTTATCTCTTTTATTTTTGTAACCACAATATGATTATAATATCGAAATTAAAGACATTGAATCGAATCGAAAATAGGGTCGTAAGGATTAAAAAGAGAAGTTTGGTGCGGCGGGCGTCGAGTGTTGATACAGAGTATTACTGGCGAGGTGTACCATTCGTAGAACTACTATACACTCTCGTACTATATATAGTGTATAGTGCGTGTGCGTACCGGGGTTACATTCCCTGTAGGAGGCCACTCCGTACGAGTCGATGAGGTTCTGGAAGCCGCGCGTGAAGCGGTTGGTGCGGTTGAACGTGGGCGGCTCCTCGTCTACTTCGATGCAGTTCAGGAACGACGGGATTGAACTGCCGCATGCGTTCTGGAACACAATAGAGCATTTAAACTTTTGAGCGATTTGAGTGACAAATTAAATTATACTTGATAAGCACTAGCGAGCCCTATGCGCCAAGGTCGTTTATGATTTTTTTTATGCTACACAGCTAGGAATTTGACTAAAGACAGGGATAATGTAGCCCTAGATGGAGCAGAGCATGCCTAGTCTGGAATACACTGGCTCTCAAAAAAGGCTGCCTGTACTTGCCGGATGATTGGAAAAAGATAGATAGATAGACAACTCTTTATTCAAAACTAGCTTAACAATAAATAAATTACATTGACAAAATTGTAAACATATTCTAGTTTTTAAAGAGTATAGAAATTGTGTGCTTTGGCGTAAAAGGCGCGGCAATGCAGTTTTGTCATGGCGAGTCTTCATACAAAATATCCGAAATTTTGGGAGGACCAATGCCAGAGTTGAAGTCCGTTTACTTACTAACGTAAAGCTGAGGTTTCAAATAGTAAAATGTAAAATTAATAATTAGGAATATTTTTAAGTAAGTTGTTTTTAATCCAACCCTAGTTAGGATTGCCAATTCAATATTAAACAGGTTCAGGGAGTAATAAAAAACTTTCTCTTTATATGAAACGCAGTGTGCCTAATATGCCTACCTCGCCTTTGTTATTAGACACATCGCGATTAGGCTAGCGGAGGGCAAACGGATAAATAACAACAGATATAATTCTTTCTGTTTTCTCTGTGATAAATCTATAAATCTACATAAAGTACTTACAGATCCATCAGCCAGTGCTTTCTGTACATTGGGCAGGTCAGCAGTGGGCACCCAGCATTCACCGATCAAGCACTTCTTGGTGACATCCATATTAAACAGGTTCAGGGTATGGTAAATGGCCTTCATCTTGCGGACCATGACCGTCCAGCTGGCCAGCTCCTTGGCCACGCTTACGAGCACGCGTTGACGATGCTCGCGGGTTTGGTTCAAAACCTGGAAAGGGAGCGTAGGCACTGAATATAATGCATTTGTAACATATATCGTGGGTCGAATGACACGTTACATTGTAGGCCCTGGTAGTTTGACTTGCTATATCAATTATTATTAGGCCCAAAGACCATTAACATGGTATTAGGCCACGTTAAAAGCCTTTGGGCGATATACCTACACCGTCTATAAAAAGAGTTTGGTGACAAAATATTTTTTCAATAAGGTACGTATTATACCGTAGGTTTCCGAAGCATCATATATTTTGGTTGGTCATTATTCTCCTCTGCAATTGAGTGACGGATCAATTTTGAGATAGTTTGAGGTGCTACATTTTCCACGGGATAAAAAACAAAAAGCCGGCGAAGCCGTAGGCAAGAGCTGGAGCATTTTGAGGGTTTTTTAATTAAGTACCTAACTAAAAAAAGATGCAGATATCAGTAATTTTTTTTTTAAATTTGTATTTATCAACGTCATTATTTTTTTAATGCTGTAAATCTTATTGGAAAAATAAGTGTTACCATGTTCAAATCCTCAAGCCTGGTCCTGACTCCTTTGACCATGTCCTGTCGCTCAGCGTTGGAGGGCGGGCACGGGTATAAGGACGCGTGGAACCCAGTGCAGACCTTCTTGATGCGGGACTTTAACTGCTCGCCTTGAAAGAATGCCACGAACACTGTCTTGTAGATCTCGTTGCCCTGGGGATAGGAGACAATGTTGTAACTATAAAAGTTTTAAAATCTTACATTTTAAAAACAACCAATGTTATCAAACTGGCACGTGCTGCGGAATTTTGGATTGCATTTATGGATTTGGTCAGAAAAATTCGTGCTGAAACCCTAAGTACAGGTTTTTTAAATTTTCAGATATTTGTATATTTTTAATTTTGAGTATATTGAGTATATTATAACTGAAAAATTAGGGAAGGTTGATGCAGCGCAGACACCTGGTCAACATCCGGAATTATTATCATGAGGTCGGATCGTACGGTATAGAACGGTAAAATCTTGGCGACACGACCGATGTCTCGTGAATTACCACGTCGCTTTTAATTCAAAATTGTTTGCTGGCCATTGTAACTTACTGTAGCGGGATCTTCTAAAGGCTTGTCCAACTCAGCGCGACGTAGGAACACGTTGCCCCTGGAGATGCGCCACAGCATCCGTTCGAAGGCAGGCACTCGCTCGCGGTTCACGACTCCGGCCACGAATCCCAGACGGCCGCGGTTGGCCGCCTGCTGACCGGTCTCGTCCGATATCAACGATCTGCAGAAGTAGGTAAGATTCAGAACTTGTACCTAGTGATCGAGCGACTGATCCCAGTCTTAGGATAGGTCAGTAGTAACCGTGGCTTAGGATAGGTAAGTAGTTTCCTTTAATTGTTAGGTGGGGTTATGTTAGACTTACTCCATTTCACTTATTTTCAGGTGTCAGGGTAAAATCACACCATCTTCATCTCAACATAAAGCAAGACCAATATAATGATTTTTTCAGACTTTGATGTATGAAAAATTGAGGCTCTCTCAGAGTCTACGAGAATCATACAACTACGTTAAGATCTATCAAATACTTTTCGGTAACTTCTGTCTGAAATTCCTACAAGTTTGCTTGTTCAGGTTATTAATTATTATCCAATAATAATTGAGGTAAAAACTTTGCAAGTTTCAAAAACTAACTTGGTCAGTGAATCCATGCCTATTTCCTCCTGGGCACTGAAGAAGGCTTCAGTCTTCTCAAGGACATGCCTCAGCTCTGTGAGCTCGAGGAAGTTCTGTTTTAGGTTCACGGCGTTGTGTGACAGCTCTAAGATTTCATTCTCGGTTTTTTCCAAGTGGGCCTGGAAACATAATAAAAGTTTCATATAGGAGATCAAACAAAAAATCCATATCAATTAGAGTTCAAAATATTCGATTGTTTGCTATTGGACAGATTCTAGATTCGACATATTCACAATTGGACAGAAGTACATTCAGAGAAAAAAAAAATATCTACACTGGCTGCCATTCATGCACATGTATTTTTTTACTAATATTTTAATTCTAGCATGTTTCTGTATATTCGAATGCGCTTAACAAAATAGGATTACCAGAAAACTGAGCGTGATTTGGCATCCTGTATCACTTAGTGAAGTTCTCTGATGGCAATTTCACAAAAAGGCATTCGTGCAAACACTATACCTACTCAACTCAAGACTCCTAAAATAATTCTCTCGGGTTAGGTTCTTTATGGAGATCTACCGGAGTAACCATATTATCATTTCATCTCGTCATTATATCTATTATATCCTTACTTCGAGGTCGATGATTTCCCTCGGGTTGGGCGCCCTGGGTGCCTCCTTGATGGCAGGGATGTGGACCTTGTCCTTATGGACCTCAGCCTCGATGTAGCGGAGTTTCCTCTCCATCTCATCGCAGCGACGTACTTCGTTGACGAATTTGCGTTGGAACGCATTTACGTCGGGATTCAACTGGAAATTGAGAGAGCAACATTTTTATACTTGTTGTATCTAATTTTCTTAAAGTTTTGCCCGCAGATATGTTTTAAACTTAGGATTTAATTTTGTCTGTAAGTAGTTAGATTAGCACAGTGTATATTGTCACATCAAACATAATCATTATAAAGGGATCACAATGTACCATTGTACGATGTGTCATTTTGATAAGCCAATTAACGCACGCTTTCATAACCACTTCATACATAATTATTGATATAATGATGTATGAAGTATGTACTCGTATACCTACACACACACACACACATATATATATATATATATATATAGATATGCGAGAGCCATATTTGAAAATACCTTCATATTTTTCTGTATTGTACCTTCTTAGTAAATAGTTGTTTGGTATTACAAAGGTGGCAATTATATTTATTTTACGGGCTATATTATGATCACCATATATTATCACTGTGTAAAACAGTTACCTACTTTTTGTTTAGTTATTTACTTTAATCGTGGCATAATAAGACTATTACGAGTATACATTGTCATTTATTATTTTGCTAGTAGCTGTCACCCGCGGCGTTGCTAACGACAAAGAATATTAAAAAGTTTCAAACTTTGAACCCCGTTTGAACCTCTTATGGGTTGAATTACCAAAAATCTTTTCTTACAACACCTTATAATGAATACGCCCTCCAAATTTCACGTCTCTAGGTTTAGGCTCTACGTTGATTGCTAGAAAATATCAGTCAGTCAAACCTTACTCTTTTATATTAATATACTTAAATATTTTTCGAACGCGAGTTGAACCGCGGGATTCTGGTAGTAAGTACTTAATGAATGTTTTTGTGAACTGTGTATTTCTAAATACCCAACTCGTAGGCACCTTGTTTAATAAACAACATCACCTAATATTACTCTAGCCTGCCAGAGACGTTACTTACTCGTAACTCATTGATTTTTAGCTGTTTCTCAGGCGATAAGACCTCAAATAGAGTTTCATATTTAATTACTACACAACGTGTAACAGATAGGTATGACAATAATTAAAGGTAAGTTACACATTTCAAACTTTAAAAAAATAATTTTGGTATATCATACAAAATTTGGACACGTGATCAGCCAAGTTGTGTGTAGGACGCAAACTTTATTTTTTAATTTAGCAAAATTTTATTTAAAAATGGGTTCCCTTTGATTGGTAGACTAACACCGTTAAGTATTGTCACACCTTTCTGTTACACGTTGTATACTTACACAAGGTTATCGGTTAAGGGTGTACTAAGTCGAAAGGGGGTCACTATACTCATCACTTACTATACTAGTTCAAGAATAAAATATCAGCTGTTCCATAAAAAAATTATTCTATCTGTCGTCGCCAAAATGTATGAAAGAGCTATTTTTTCTCGAATACAGCCGATAGCGAAAGTTGTTGACTGAGGTGAGTATAGTGACCCCCTTTCAGTATAGTAAACCCCTAACCGATTAAACAAGTATTTCAAATTTAAAATATAAAATGATTTCAGTATTTTCAAGTGAAACTATATTGTTGTGTTTTGTTAGATAGAATTGACGTTGTTAGAAGGAATCTATCATCATAGCTCTATAATTTACTCAAGCGAGTATTTTCTGATGAATATGCAGATTAAAGTAGATAATTTCCCCTAATACACTCCATTAAAACCACCGTTTAAACACAGTACTAAAATGGCAATTTACAAGTTAATTTACTAATGACTCAGTACATGTTGTAGGCAATCCAACGGCTCATAAACTTTGTACGTTAGTGAAGTAGGCACTAGGTCCATATAAGTATCTATGTATTATTCTTAGATAGATATCCGTTTACAAAATAATACGTTATGTTAAGAGGAAACTATTAATTTTGAACCTATAATCTTCTCTCTTATCTATTCTCAATGACACATCTTCGTATTTTTCTAAGCTAAGTCTTAGACGTCTCGGGACGAAATAAGTTACTTTATGCCCTAGAGTAACAATGTAGTACCATTGTGTACAGCCTATGTAGATTAGCAACAAACTCTGCTACAAGTACACATTTACTGTACTAAACTAAACATGTCCCTACTTATATTATAAATGTGAATGTAAGTTTGTTTGTTACGCTTTCACGGGAAAACTACTTAATCGGTCATCATGAAACTTACACATATTCTTGAATTAGAAGTAAAATATGAACATTTATTAGTAAAAAAAATGTTTTTTTTCGAAACAAATAAATGCCAATCAGTAGAAGTCGCGGGTAACAGCTACGAAACAAATAAATTGATAAATACATGTAGCGTAGAAGTGAAAAACGGAATAAATCAGAAGTAAAAACAGGTGATGCAAGACGTTGTTTGCGGTGGGCAAACGAGCTAAGACAAAACCACAGCTATTTTCCTATATCCGCTTACCTACGAGTACTACCGTTACCTAGCATTATCTTCCAAGTTCTAACCTCCTATTCTAATAAATTAAATAATATTTTTTGGACTTCTACAGCTCAACACCAATTCGACGTAAATCACAATTTTTTTGGGGTTTCACAATTAGGTACTTTATTTCCAATATAAAGCATTTAGGTATAATTTTTTGTGTTCTATAATGTAGATCCTCACATCACACAAATAAACACGAAAAGGTACAAAAATCGAATAAATCGTTACTAGGTTTTAACACGAATGACTAAACAGATTTTGATGTAATGTGGTAGCAGATAATATTTAACTCATTCTCTTCCTTTTTATTTACTTACACAGGGTTATCGGCTAGGGGTGTACTTAGCCGAAAAGGGGTCGCTATACTCATCCTAAATAACAACTTTTACTAAACCAAATCTGAATTCAAGAAAAAAATCAGCAGTTCCATAAATTTGGTCGACGACCGATAAAATTGTTATAATCATAATCATTTATTGCATAACTGTACAGAAAGTGGTCTCAATGTAGAATTCTTATCGTTTCAACAGTATTGTCCTTGCGACATACAAAATTTTTAGTATACTAATAACATATACAAATTACACCTTTACATTATAACTACTTTATCTTGCAGAAATTCTTTAACCGAATAGTAACCTTACAATATCAAAAAATTTAATAATTGTCTCTTAAATATATTGATATTCTCCGATTCAAGTAATGACGAAGGCAAGTGGTCTCATATCATAGGTCCCATACCTAATACACTTTTCCTGAACAGTGCGGTTCTATGGCGGAGAGCACAAATTTTACGTTTATTAGTTTTGCGGTCACTATTATATTCCTCAAACATATTCATGTTGGATCTCATAAAAGCTGCGGTTTCGTATATGTATAAACAAGGAAATGTCAGTATTTTATGTTTAAAAAAGTATTCTTTGCAAGAATCCGAAAAAGAATTCTTTGCAAGAATCCGAAAAAGAATTCTTTGCAAGAATCCGAAGAAAAAAACAGCTGTTCTATGTAATAGCTGTTTTTTTTTTCGATTAAGGTTGGAAACATTGTACATGCTTCTAGTAATGGTGAGTATAGTGATCCCTTTCGGCTTAGTACACCCTTAGCCGATAAACCTGTATACATGTCTTGAAGTTTTAAGAAATCAATATTTAGATTTTATGTATACTTACTACTATACTTAGGTATTTTATTTATCAAAACCTATTTGGCTTGCGTATTTTATTTAATACGCTAAAAGTGCCAAAGAAGCGCATGTTTATATCTATCGATTATATTCGATGCATTGTATTGTATTTCAATTTTAGTTATAACGAGATTCCCATAGTTGTCGTCATTGTGATTGATTATCTTCAACGTTAGATAGGTAGGTAACTGACTAAATACGAGTTAGTCTGAATTGCCCAAATTAGCATAACAAACGATTGACAATCCAGGATGCTGTCGAGTAATGACACTAATAGGATCCATTAGTTCAGTCCTAGAATTAGTGTACTACTCGTACCTAGCCACGTCGTCAATAATTAGTCCGCATACTTTAGTATCATTATACTAAATTGTACCCATACACGCATATTCGATGAGACAAACCACAGTTTTCTGGATATGTCTAAGATATATTTTGTCATACCGATCGATGTGAGCCGCTGTTATGACCGAAACATGGCAAGCAATACATATTAATTAAAGCTCTATAGAGGGAGACGAGTGACTTCGGACCTGAAACTGATCCTGCGAAAGTGTGTCGGCTACCACAGTTGAACCTTCAGTTGGGTTACAAACCAAAGAGAAGGTTATATAAAATGGTGAATAACGATGCTCATGTTGTTCAGCTTTAAAGTTATGTACATATGGACGTCGCCGGTCTACCTGTATAGGTAAATAATTATTTAAATCATTCCGCAACAGTCGTTGAGCGTACATTTTATCGTCAAACAATTTACAAAGTTCCAACGCAGTTTTCTCCAACATTTCTCAAAAGACCCGTTAGGGCAATCTTTTATCCTTTTCGAGTCGAACGCCATCGATCTTGCAACACGTATAGGAACCTACATAGTATAGTTCCAAAACAACTCTTTCTTTGTACGGCCGTGATGCTAAGGCCGTACGTACAAGGTGGTCATTTAAATAAGTAATTCACGGCGTGTCTTTTTTTTCTGCAGACACATAAATCAGTCAGGTCATAGGAACCGGTCTAGCTGGATCGAGGGCGAACGTGCCTTCGGGATTCGACTTCACACATAGTTACGAATATACATGCGCTCTATAATATGTACGTAGGTACATAATTTATAATGTCTGATCCACAATTAAAAAATCTGGAAGTTATATTAATATTATTAAGAGCATTTATTTCATTAATTGAAAATTAGTTGCAAGTAAACGTATCTAACATAATGACTTATATCAAACGACAATTATTTCAAATTCCAAGGGTTGTAGTTTTTCGTCTTAACAATCATGTTTTGCTCTAAATTAACTTAAATTACCTAAATTGGTTTGTTTATTTGTAAAATTACTAATATTGTTTTTTTTTTAATTGTGTGTCTACGATATACTCATATCTAAGTAATGTACAGTTGTAGTTGGGCATTTGGCTTGAAACGATTTTTTTTATTGTTAAGTTGAGTAAGTAAGCAAATGTTTGTTACTTTACCTATGTACTTCTTAAAATAAATATAAAATAAATACTTACTCAGTTCTAACGTAAGGTTGCTGCTTCTCTTTTCGATCGACGAGTAAAAATGTTTGCCAACGTTGAATCCTCAGTAGATTTACTGTTCCAAATTGAGGCTAATGCTAACACGCAGCGCTGAACTGTTTTTAAGAACTTAACGAACTTACTCGTCATAAGTATAAGTGGATTACACAATTGACATTTGTCTTACACAAGTTTACCTACGCAAAAAGTACCACAAAAATAGCCATACAAAACTTTCTTCAAAATGTAAATATTTTGAGAAGTCAGGATCAGTGTGTCGATGCATAGGATGCATTCACTTCACAAATAATATAATGGTAAATGGTGAAGAAGTAAATATGTAGTTATAATGTATTGACGATAACACGAGACATCACACTACGAGTCAATAGGGAGTAACTTTAGGTAGCTTTGGAAATGTCCTGTCACGTGTCTGGATATGTACCTATACCTTGCTGCCGCTGAGGTAAATAGTAGTTTTTAAACACCGGCATACGACGGGGTGTTAAAAGTCTGACTTTCGTCTTCGGAACTGATGAACCGATTTTGATTTTGTTTGAAAAGTGTAGTTGGTCCCAACTCGCTCAATATATGGGTATAAAATAAAAGAGCTTGGCTAGTAGAATACCAACAAACACTATGGTAAATTTCAAATTCAAGATGGCCACCAGCACTTATTGGTGGTGTCGGGATTTTTTAAACTTTACATGTTAACTGTATCATTCTCAGAAGGCTTCATGTCATTACACTAAAGGTATGGAATCAAGAGTTGGCGTTCGGAAAAACTACGCAGAAGAAAACCGCAAATATTTAGTTTACAATTCGTTCAAAACAATGCATGTAGATAACTTTTGTTTTGAACGAATGAAATCACGAGGAACCCCAGGTTTACGGCTAATTTGTCACTCTCAACTTGCCAGTCATATGACAAGTTTTTACTTCAAACACACTGAGTTATTTGCAACTTTCGCTCTTAAATTTACTTTGCGCAAGCGCAATTCTATGTACCTATACTCAATAGAAACGGATGAAATGATGTCAGCGTAGCACTAGTAGCATTATCGCTTGCATAACTTTAAACAGCTGCTCATACGAACATTGAGATTAACTTAACTTAGTGTCACAATACCTAGTCGCGGAGCAACCATACTCGTATGATGTACTCGTACAAAGCTACTCTTACTTTCTCTTACGTTATCCATTATTTTCAACCAACGTCAGAAAAGCAGGAGGTTTTCAACTCAATTATTTTTTTAATTAAATGTGTGTTACCCGCGAGCTATCACAGACAACCGGTTTCGAAAATTATTCTTTTGTTTGAAAGCATTTGCATGTGCATAAAATGTTCATCAGTGCAGAAGAATATTTATTTTGAATTAAAGCAATTGAAAAATAATTTATATGCGCGCCAAATCAACGTTAGTTGTCACTTTTTAGCTTTTCACGCACAATATCACGTTATGCATTTCCCAAGAAAAGTAAAATGATAACCAGTAGGCAGATAAGGTGACATTGCAAAACACCTTCGCGTTCCTCCCAAAGACTACCTACATCGATAATCTTTAATTTTGCGTGACTGATAAATTTCATTCAAGACCACTATGGCGTCGTAAGATTCTGACCACAATTCTGACAATATTATGGCGCCGAGAGGATGACATTTACCGGCATTCGAAAAAATTTACAATAAAAAACTCTTTTTTGTCTCCACAATAACAATTGAACATCAGATAATAATTACAACAGAAAATAGGCTGAAAATGAGGTCCTATTGCTAAAAAGCGATTGTTATCAGTTGTTTAGACGTGTTTGAGTTCGGTCTCTAGTATACATTTTGAAGGGTACCTTTAAACTATGATAAAAATATTTTTTATGGTAATTTTGATCTATGTAACGCTGTCGAAGTTTTATGATCGTTATACATCACTCTATTGTCTAACACTTGTGTAGTTTAATTGAATTAATTAACAAGCGTTTGACCTTGCCTATAGCTACCGTGCTAACGATCCACAAGCAAGGATCATGTTATTGTTTCATAAGGAAAATCGTCTACAAATCTCATTGTTATATAGTACGAGTATGATAATATTATACTCGCAAAATTAGCAGTTATATGGCTGGATCAGCGAAAGAGAATCGAGCGTAATAAAATCTAGGCAGTAAATCGCACGCAACATCGTACAATTATATTGAAGCAAATTATTTATTTCAATTCCCATAGCACCTTACCTATTACCTATATACTTTCTAACTGTGCCACAAGTATGGTAATTTTTGAACAAAATTTTTAGAAAATCAAGATAATCAACGTTCATTAGTTCATAGTTAAACAATACGGATGCTTTATTGAACCTAGTTTGGTGATAAAGTCCGCCCATGAAATAACGATTGATTGATTTTCATTAATTGACTGAAAACTTAAAAGTTACATCATTTTGTAGCGAGTAATCCGTAAAAAATATCCCGTATAAAGCGAGTAATCCGTAAAACACGAGTATATCCCGAGTTGTAGGTACCCAAAACAATTCTGGCGCAAGACATAGTGCAGTCTGTTATATATATATATATAATACTTCTTAGTTTATTCTCCCATGTGACGTGGGTTGTTGTCTAAAAGTTACTAAATAAAAGATGGTCTTCACAGCATAATTAAAATATAATTTTCTTTCCTGCGCGCACCTAGGTTTATATTTCTACTAGATTATGGGCAAATATAAACTGATTGTGAGCCAGGTGGCTTAATAAATATAAAATAATAATAAGAAAAAAAATATAGTCAGTGAAAAAAATGGAAAGGAAATTTGACACATTACCTGAAAGAGGGAGCAAATTTTCAGTATTGGAAATTTCGATTTCAAATGGTGATGGAAGAGAGGTCTGCACGATGTAATTGTTCAAGAAAAAGTTGAAAATGAAAAAGACTCCAAAGGTAAAAGATAAGATTGAGGAGCTGTTTGCCCTGCAGAGAGTAGACTAAGCTGTATATTATGTACTCACGTCTCTGAACTGCACGCTGCCTGCCTCGCCCAGCTCTGAGACGGAGGTGTAAGCCGCCTCAGGCTGTATGAAGAGCTGGCACAACGCCATCTCCTCGCTTCGGAACATCGCCCCCATGATGGCGGTTATTTATGTTCCTCTGCTTCTGTGGAAGATAACAGGGATATTAGTATTAAGGTCAGCGATGTATGTCGATGTCTAAAGACGTCCCTACAGTACACTTCCCTTAACTTTTGAAGTAGGTAGGTATATCAGCAAGTAAACAGGTTACTATGTAAGTAATAGGTTTACTGTAAAATTGTATATGTAGCTGGTTTGATTAATCAAAACTTTTTTTAATGGTATCATTGTAACTATATTACTCTCTGATGCAATACATTTGTTTCAAATGCAATATATACTCTAAAATAATTTTAAATAAGTAAGTAGTACCTCGCTATTTTCCAGTTTATCACTGCTATCAATTATTGCAACTGCACTAATTTCCTTTGAAGAGCACGTAAGTTCCTACCTATAATAGAGCAGTTGATAATTTGCTATCTGAATGCACTTGTTGCGCATTCCCGTATTATGTTGAGTTTGCTTAGACACTCGTTAAGCAGATGTCACCATTCGGAACTTATGTGTTGATGAATATAATATGTTGATAGGGCTATGATTAGACGATTTATCGGTTATGATTTACTACAAAATCTACATTGTACAATAGTATTAATTTTTTCACAGATCCTTACGTTTTGTATAGTTGTTTTGTTTGTATATATTAACTCCGATAATTTATTACACAACGTATATTTTTTATATGTCTATTCCTTAAAAGTTAGTACACGGAGAGTGTCTATTAGAGCTATCAAATCTTGCGGCATTATCGATACCTTTTTCGTTTATTATAATGGATGAAAATCCTACTGCATAGTTAGTTGCCATGGCGTAGTTTCCATAGACAATATAACTTTTGGGTGGAATATTCTTTCAAAATTAGAATAGAACTGCCGCGTAGATGTTCTCAATGGTCGACTAAAACTTGAGAGCAATTCTCAGAATCACCTTATTTATGATATACCAAGTATATCATAAATAAGGTGATATATAGGTACTTGTACCTATATACTCGTATGTAAGCAAGTAGGTATATGCTACGAATAAGTACCTATTCATTACAACATTTACTGTTACGAGTGTTCTCTTGATTTCGCGGTCACATCTGAATGAAATGGGAGCAAGTTATCGAGATACGGTGACATCGCTCAAGGTCTCTACGAGGCCATGATTGCTTGTTACTTATGATTACTTTATGCCTATCGCTTATTGCGGAATGTTATCAATTGACTTGACACTCATTTGATTGTATTTAAGTATATAATTGCTAGTAGTCTGTGAGAACTTGAGCACGATATTTGTTATAAAGCCTGCCCGCTAAAGCATAGCAAGCTTCTGCTTTTTTTACCCGATTGCTCAGAAGGAGGCTTATGTTTTACCAGTGTATATTTGTGTATTTTTATGTAAGTATGTATGTATGTATAACTCTTAGAGATTTTTAAAGACTTTGACAGCCTAAACTGGTGTTTTTTTTTAATGTACCTACGAGTTGTCATTGTATTTGTTTTTGACTCCTGATAATCAGGCTACTAATTGCATCCCGCATCGTTAAAATACAGTGGTTTAAAGATTTCAATGTATAGCTACATGTCTAAAATAAGACTATGCTTATCACCGATAAAGAGTTAATATGAATTGTATAAAAAAAATCAAGACCAACACTAAACTTTTTATCGAGTCAAAGAGTTACTGTTGTCCCTAAACCTACAAACCATGACGAATTGTCGGTCACGCGCGCCACAGCCTGTGTCATAGCTATGATCACGTCGAAATCACAGAATAAACATTAGTAAGTACTACTAATAAGTACTCAAACAATTCGTTCATGCGTGCGAGTAACTTCTGTTCATTGTTTCATTTTCAATACGGTCTAATCATCTGGAAAGGCTGCTGGGGTGAAAAATGTAATTAAGTCAGGTTCTTGATTGATATCAAAATCATAATATGTGGTAAAGCGAACGAAGCGTCTCAGCTTCAAGTCTGGCAAAGTGCTTTTTCGTCAGTCTGTTTGTTTGGAGGTTGATCTTCCCGTAGGTAGGTACTGAGCACGATTCAGGTTGCGTTTCCGCCTAAATCCGAGAACTTTGCATCACGAATTACGCAAAGCTCAGTACAAAATCTAAAACTTTTAACTGCAATTATTTTTCTTATATCTACAATTAATTAATGATCTCATAACTAAGAATATTTAAAAAAACTTTGCGTACTTCAAGTTGTAAAGTTTTCAATTCAGGGCGAAAACGCTACCTGAATCGGCTGCTGGTCGTAGTTTCCAGTGGTTATTGGTATTCAGTGACCCAAGTCCGTATTTTTTTTTTTTCGAAATAACATAATTTATATATAATAATATAATTTATAATGTCATAATTTATTGTATAATGACATAATTTATTGTATAATGACATAATTTATTGTTGTCGTTGGTGTTTCTTGATTTACTGATTGAAGAGTGGATCAAAAAGTGGGAAGTTTGTTACGGTGCGGGTTTAAGAAATACGTATATATTTTATGCTGAGACGTATGGAGTACCACTATTAAAATGAATTCTGAATTCAAAAGAAAATATTGTTGTTTTTTTTTTCTACATAAAACCTTATAAAACCTTATTTATTCCTGAGTGACTAAGACATATTTGCTAGGAATCAACATAGAGCCTAAACCGTTGAAAACTAGAGACGTGAAACATTTGGAGCGTGTATTCATTATATCGTGTAGCGAGGTACTAAGAAATGTTTTTTGAAATTTTAACTCCTAAGGGGGTCAAATGGGGGTTTAAAGTATGAAATTTCTTTATATTTCATTTTATGAACAGGCAACGCCGCGCGCCGGTCAGCTACCAGTCGTACTCAGGTACCTATATTATGTCGTCCTATAATATTTCCAACTAACATTGCTAACGCAAAAGTTTGTAAGAATGTGTGGATGTATGTTTGTTACTCTTTGATAATGCCGAACCGATACGCATATTTTTTTTTACTTAGATAGCTTAGACCCTGAATTGACACATAGACTACCTTCTATCCTGTACATTGACGCGGGTAACACCGCAAGGCGCAGCTAGTATAATATACAACAAAGGCAACAGGCATAAATTCTCTACACAATCATACAGGCATACATTCTCGTAGTTCATGTGCTCAGAACTATTCAATCCTATCTGGTTCACATGAAAGAGAGGTATTAAATCCAATTGAATAGGTAAGTACAATTCGTTCCGGCATGTAGCATTGATATTAACTACAAGAAATTAACACTTTTTGTGGTCTAGATTATAAAACAAGACTTATGAAAAAACTTGATAATTCTTATAAAAGTTCGTTCCCACCCAGTGAAGCAGGAATTAAAGTTCTCGGACACTTCAAGTACAAGGTCAACTGTTTTTGCTTACAGACAATCGACAAGCCGGCGGTTCTTATTAATCTTTATCTTTCTCTGTAGGTTTCTTTACAAATATCCGCTTCCTAAACAAAATAATTGAGTTTTTGTATTATAATGTCTATGAAAATTGTACTACTCATTCTCGGTTATAACGTTATTCTGCTCTCAATGGATTTTCCGTGGATAAAAAGTCGTCGATATGTTAATCCAAGGCAAAGGTCCTTGTATTTTTTACAAAGTAAAGGCTTCTCCAGTTTTCCTCGAAATCCAATCAGCTGTTTTAACATAAATGAGCAAACATACACAAACTTTTACATAAATAATGATTCAATTTATTTCACATCATATTCTAGACTATCTTAAATGTTCCATCCGAATTCTATTAAATGCAAAACCACCTAATACATTTAATAGAATATATATATATATATACAGGTAAACAGTTTACAAAAAAAAACGAAACCAGACGCATTTGATATTAAAACTTTCTATCGCCAATTGAAATATCCGTGAACAGTTAAATTAACTTAAAATATTTTTAGGCAACTATATGCAGTTAACAAGAAATTGCAGCTTTTTAGTTTTCACTAATCCAATTAACTACTTAATTAATTGACACATTAGTGAAGGCGCTATTAAATTTAATACTACACATAGACTTTAGAAAACGATATAGTACCTACTATCAGAAAGTGATGCAACTGAATGAGCGCCGAATTAGTTTGATAAAAATCTTTTCTTAGGCTAGGCTCGCTAAAGCCTTAACAATATCGTCTTGTGTTATGAAATTGTTCGAAGATAACCGCATCAAGAATAATTCCAGATTATCTCTACATTATTTATATTATATTAATAAGAATGATGGTACGAAAACGTTGTGATGAACTCATATCCCTCTTGTGAAAAGAAAGGGGAGTAGTGGTATAAGTACAGAAATATGATGACTTATATTATTTTACCGCCTAAAATAATACAACATAGTTTCTGATCATTCGACTAGCATCAATTTTAAACTGCGTTCTAAATATCTGAAATCTGAAAGGGGTATTTCTTTTTCTTTCATGATGAAAACAATTGAGACGAGACATTTTGTCACTTGTTTTTCTGGATATTAGTCTTGTACGTCAGACACAACATTTAAGCATTGAAAGCAATCTTTGTTACACAAATTGCTTGTCATAAAACTTTCAGTTACTAGGTATTTAGCTGTTCTGTGGCCAAAGATCCGTCATTTAGGTATAATGGGCATGAATAATGTGTTTAAATCCGTAAAATCTCGACTAGCTTCGACAAATGTATACTAGTTTATGACCATACCGTATTCTTGGAATCTTGTACTTGTTTATATGTTTATGTCCAATGGATAAGGCATTTAAATATATAGGAACATCCTGTATATTACTATAGCAATTGCCCTCACACAGCTTTGGGCTCACTCTATGCGTTGTTCGTGAAAAAAATGGAATAGACAAAAATATAAATTATACAGGGCCCCTCGATTTTAATCCTTTTTTAAATCAATTTATGAAAGTTATAAGTACTTCTTTCTTCTTTCCTGCAATGGGTTATATTCTACGCACAATCCTCAAAGGTCGAGTGCTTGTCAGCTGTTTCCTGTCCCCGCTGCGGTTTCCGACTAAGCGACCTCCACACCACGGACGGAAGGATCTAGAACATTTAATGTTCGAACATTTCTATATTTTTATCTTATTTCATATCAAATGTCACGGCGGACAAGTAATGCGTGTGTGGATAAAGTATTTGTTACATGGGCAGTTGTTGAGTAATATTATTATAATATTGCTAGGAATTGCACCTGAGAAGCTATAAGTACATTGCGCATGCTCGTTACAAATTTAGTATTGTTCTCTGTTAAGGGGCGTCCATTATTATTATGTGAGACATTTTGGGGAGGGAGCCAAGCTGAACCTCACCTAATCTGAATAGGGGACCCCCAGGTAAAAATCACGAGATAATTTACTCGATGAAAAGTGTAAATTCGCAAGAAAAAATAAGTAAATGTATTCGATAAAATATAGCGATATTTTACAGGATACTATTGATCAAGGTTTATATACTTACATTCTTTTCAAATACTTACCTATAGCACCTACGTGGTCAATGTCACATGAGATTAAAGTACAGAATAATTAATTAATAAAATAAGATCTCGAAATGGATAGAATTAATTCTTGAGCAAATATCTGGGGGCCAGGTAGTGCCACAAAGTCGAGCTATATATAATTTTTTAAACATAGTCAAAATGTATAACATTTACGAGCAACAGGCAAAAAACACATTTCATTAATAAAATATCCTAATTAACAATGTAGCAAATTAATAACCAATAAGTTATAAATATCGGTTTGAAGATACTTTCAGAACTATCAGAAGTTTGCGTACTTTCTGAATGAGCGAAATACGTAGGCGTTACGTTTTAGCAACTATGTTATCATCATTATTTATCGGCTAACTCTAGTCCACAGCTGGACATAAGCCTCTCCCAAAGCACACCTATCCTGTTCTGGGCATACTCTACCACTGTCCGTTGTTTCCTAGTAAACTGAGTATTAAGGCAAGAGATAAACATCAGGAAGAGATATAGCCTTATAAAGGTATTTAATTTAGCCAAAACATTTCCTAAGAAATTATCTTTATTTTTGTAAATTCAGGACACAATTGGTTTGTACCTACATGTATTCATTTGAACAGGATACAATGATATTTCTTTACGTGACTCTTGAGTAATTTAATAGTCTAGACTATATACTGGAAATTTTATGGTCAGGTGTTTGTTTTTGCAAGATACCAACACGTATAAGTAGGTATACTTCGAATGTATTTAGCGAACCTTCATCATCTACTAAACAACTGAGTCGACAGATGAGATAAACCACCGCAAATAACATGAACATGAAGAGAACCAGAACACTGCAAAACACATCTTCACACATAATTTAGTACCTACTAAGAGTACCTATCCAATAACAAAACAACCGAGCTATCGTAACGTATCGTGGATCTTCTATTTTCCCACCGCGGGGGAATAGGGTACCAACAGAGGTAAACTTCGTCTTCGGGCTGGACGCACGGACACTCTAGGATGATCCATAATAAATACTTAAGCAGGTACCAAACCGAGTCGAAGTCATCCAGAACTAGATACTAAAATACTAGTTACATATTTAAACAACGGTTGGAAAGGAAGAGGTTGTTTGACTTATTTTAATGTATATATTATTATAAAGCCAAATAAAATTTTAGGAGAATATGTTTGAGGTATTTGAAAATTTAAACAAAACAACTTAAGCACAAATAACCATTGCTAATTAGTTTACGAGTAGCGAATCAATTCGATGTGGTAATCTCTTTGATTTATAGTCCCTCCCAAACTATTAACGGTTCTAGTTATTAACAAAATATATTTTGGTATGTTATTTCGATCTTTTGGAGCCAAATGGAATTTAAAATTATCATAAAATATATGTGTGTATTTGAGATGATTAATAAACTACATCACTATAGAGGAGGTTTTCGATCCACCAGAATCTTTTTAACACCCGACTTAAAAAGGATGAATATATGAATGAACAGTTTATTTGCGATATTTACACATATTATTACAACCAAACTATATAAAATAATAAATGAAAAGTAATGAAATATTTATCAGAACCCGACACCAACTCAGCAAAATGCTGGTTGTAACAACCAGCGCTGGTCTTCCGCTGGAGCCGGCAAGTGACCTCACGCACGCATTTGGGCACGCACGGATGGGGTTTTTTCCTAGTTTGTCGGTGTGCGAGTCTGTCTGTAGCAACGAATCTATCTCCCGAACGGATGAACGGATTTTGATCATGTTTTTTTTTGTTTCGAAGGTGAATTAGTGGGGAGGTTTCTTAACTATGATTCATAAAAATTGGTACAAAATGCCTGCCACTACAAAATGCCATTTTTTTTATACTATGTGTCGACTTTTTTTCATTACCCGACTGGGAAAGAAGGAGGGTCATGTTTTTTCGAGTGTATGTATTATGTAAATTTCTTTGGCTCGCCCAAACGGCTTATCATATTTTTATTTGAGTGGTGTCATTTGAAGACACTTTTCCACAAACCGTTTTTAATTTACTTTTTTTATTTATGTTCCTCGATAGGCCACAGAGACAGATACTTTGTTTGATTTTTAAAATATTATGTTTGAAAGGCTACCCCTTCTAGGTCTAAACCTATGCCATAAGTGTGACCGTCTGTCACCGCGTGAGGGACGTTCTTGGGGGCAGACGGTTTTAAATCAAATTAACTGAAGCATTTGTATATGAGCCTCTCGAATTGAAACTGGTGGACACCTCATTTTTTAAACAATTGTTGAATCACTTTTATTGCCGACGAGCAGGTATAATAAGCAAAGCTTTATTAGCCCTATCATTAGACACGCCTTCGTAAACCGATAAGAACCGACGTGTTTAATTAGCGACCTAACAAGATTAGTAGCCGTTTCAAATACAGAAACGGTAAATGTGAACTAATGTGGATGGATATTTTATCGTCACTGACTTTGCCCTGTTTTAGCCGCGTTAGGTAATGTTTTGTACCGAATTACGATGACAATCCACTCTAAAATATATACTACATAGGTCATTAAGTACCTATAGGCATATTTATTCATCATATAGATATTTATTTATTACTTAAATGTAATATGAATTTTATTGCATTTTATCTGTTTTCAATATCAAGCAGTATTATTTAAGTATACAGTTATTTGCAAAATATTACGAAAATGACCTATTTTTATATTGTATATTTGTTGAAAAATTGCACTTTACTGTTTTTACTGTAGCACTATATTCATTTCAAATATGCGAGGATGCACCATATAAAATACTGATAGTAAGTTATTACTTAGGAACCTTTTTCTTGCGGTCTATGATTTAACGATTACGAAACAAATGTGCAATTTTACATGAATTTAGGTGGATTTATTCATTACTTTTAAGAGAGCAAACAAAACATCTCACGGGAGAGAGGATTCGAACCTGAAATCTTTTAACGCGCCCAGATGCCTTGACCAGTAAGCCAGGCCGATACCTGCCAGTCGGGAAATACACGTACGCTCTCATTACGGTACCTAAGCGATAAGATCGGTGGCGGTGCGGTGGTGTATTCATTATAGTGTGTAAGGGTGTAACTATGGGGATTCAATGTTTGAAACTTCTTTATAATCCATTTTATGTGGCTGGCAACGCCGCGGGGACACCTACTTGTATAACAATTATGTGCAAGTGATTAGTCATCGTTTTGTTTTGCAATATTCACACATTGCGCACAGGTGTACACAAAACGTAAATATCAGCACTTTAGTTTTATTACAGTTTTCAGTTGAAATGTAAATATTTGGTACGAGCTATTATTCAATTTAACATACAATGCATTCTTTATACGGGACTGCGGCTAGGTAGTTTTAATGTTTCTAAATAGAAAGAAACTGCCACGGTGCCATTTATTGGTTAAATTCAATATTTGGCAAAATAAATAAATTAAATCATGAAACATGAAAGAAAAAGAACATGAAAGAGAGGTCCTATTTTTATTTTTTTAATTAGGGTCAATACAATTCAGATATTGTACTTAAGTGTTAGCAGAACTAAGTTTGTAAATATTATTATTTATTAGATCTGTTTTGGAAATATTTAAAAAATAAATAAAATAAAATTTCTATTACACGTACCTATCAGTTTATTAAAAATGTTCATCTCATTAGAAAAGTTTCCAGTAACATTTATCTTTGCGATCAATTTCAATACTTCAAGTTGTCAAAGATAAGCCGTAAAGTGCAATGTACCTACTTACATAAGCGGTATATTCGAGATGCCACTAGAACCTTATCTCAATGATGAAATTCACAGTTTCTTTATCAGTACACGTGACTACTAACCTGAGCTGTTTAATTAGCCAAGAAAACGTATACCTATCGTTATCGGGAAAATGAGTCAAAGAAAGAATTTTCTGCGTGAATTGTTTGTTACATTGATCTGTACCTTGTTGTAGAATAGGTCAACTCTTCTCGCGGGATAGGTTTGGAGCGGAATGAGTCGACGTAAGAGACAATAACAACATTAAAAATCTGATAGCCCACTTCAACTCCGCAGACGTCTTTTTTAAGTTATTTTAGTCTAAAAGCCTCTAAAGCAATACTGAGCAAATAGAAAATAATCAACAAAATAGGTAATTTAGAAAAGTACAAAAATATTTCAATCATTATTCAACTATAAATAGATATAGGTTCTTTTCAATTATTAATATTAATAGAAAAGAACCTGTTAAAATAGCAAATAACACAAAACAATGGAGATATCTGAAACTAGGTAAATACGGTGAGTGAACGCAGGGAACATATTGACCTTGATCTTATTATCATATTAAAAACCCTTCAGTATTACGAGATATTTTTGTTAAAAAACTTCACTAACTTAAAGTAAATAAAGGTTTCAACATAATATTTAAGTATGATAGGTATAGCAATATAATCTGACTGGAACAATAAAGGATCTACAGATAATACAATACTTGTTCATGTAAGTAATAATTATATCGTTAAGATATATCAAGACACATAGAAATACATTTTAAACAAACTTAGCTGAAACATAAACAAAAGAGTACATACATGAGTAGGAATGCTAACAAACCTAGAGATAACAGAATACATAGTAAAGCCAATGATTAAAAGCAAGTAAGTTAGTCACAGTAAGACACCTAATATAACCGTGAAGATTTGAAAAAATTGGGAAATTGGACTTTAGGAGTTACCATATGATAAAGAACAGAAGAATCTATTAATCAAACATAGGTAACACTAATTTAAACATTTGTCGAAGATCATTATTTTTAAAAACCTGTTGATGGTATTTTTATAGCCGTTCTCGTGAACATTATTTACGCTATATCAAATGCTTCGACACATACCTGACTCGATTGTGAAATATTATACGTACGACACAATAAACGAATAGTAGTGAATAAAAACTGAAGCTAGCGCTTAACTGAATAACTTAGACTAGACTAAGTAGAAATGCTACACATTTCTAGATAGCCTCATGAATTTTCCAACGTTTTAAAACGCAGAAAGCAGACGTTCGATTCAGCTCATCAAGTATTTAACTCGTGAAGTTTGAGTCATTAACATTATCGGCGTGCAATTACTGTGGCATTTGTTAGTAGTACTGTTATGACCCTTATTGTTCGGTGTTTAGAGGTGATAGTGGAATGGAATGCGATATATTTAAAGTTGTTTGAACGCACCGGTGATCGTCTTGAAGTAAGCTTGCGCGGCGCGGGCCTATACGTATAGCGCGAACGGCGCGCGGTAGTAAACTGACGCGGTTATTACATTCGCTATGTTGGTGGCGCCACCATGTGACTAACTTCGTGATGTGATCGCTAAAACTTATTTCATGCGACATAGGTAACATTTTTGTGAGCAGCGGGCAATTTGGGGCTGCGGCGATTGATATGCGCCGGCGCACTAGAGGAATTTCGGAGGGATACGCATGCACAAACAAACAATGTATATTATATTTTACTTACATCATCATCATCATCATCCACAGCCTTCCTTATCCCACGGCTGGGTATAGGCCTTTCTCATATGATGCTATCTTTTTCGGTCCTGTGCCAATCGCTTCCAGGCTGGACCAGCGATGTTCTTATGTTTATTTTGCTTACATCGGTATTTAATTATATGTATAGACAGCTACGCGATTAAGTTAAATTTACAGATACTCGATTTAATTAAAGCTAGTAAGTTTTAATTGGTAATCTCTAGATGAAAATTAAAATAAGTATTTACAAGGAATTAGACAGCTAGGTACTAGGGCACACTTTTTATAAAGCCAATATAATAAGACTTAATTATTAAAATGTTGCATTAAACCATCCTGAATATGTTACTAAGGTATTGATTATTCAATTATTGATTTTATATAATATAGATTAATAGCAAGTCCTCTGAATAATTAAAGTCACAAGATTGGAACAAATATGCAGTGGGAATAAGAAAGATCTCTGGTAACTGTAAGCCATCACTAAAAAAATGAACAATTAAATATAAAGGATAATTACATGCTTCCAGAGATATACCCTCTACAGTAGCATCCCTAACTTTAGTAGAAAACGCATAACCCAGACCTAAGTAGTAAATATTACAATAATTATTACCTCCCAATCATCAATACATTATCTATAGCAATAAAATAACACTCACATAATTTCCAGGCGTCCCAACTAAAATTCCAAAGTCACCACTGTCCAACCACAACTATACCTGACTTCAAAGAGTTTCTCCGTCCGTTGAGTCGTGATTCGGTTATTTTCACATAGCATCAGCTGATGATAAGGAAGACGAGTGGTATCTCGTGATATCAGTCCGTCAGGTTGGCAGTATTGGCGGCCGCGCAGCCTCCAATCTCAGCGGCCTTGCTATTATAGCCACCGACTCATCATTCGGTCTATAAAACCATATCAACGTAATTCGTGGAATTAACACTCTATTGCAGTGACTTAAGAGCTACATTAACTGCAAAAGTTATTTGGTTATGTACTATAGACGTACATTACATTATGTGTAGAGTGAATATGTGTCTTAATTATTAGGTAATAAGATCTAAGCTAAATAAAACTTTGTAGTGTAGGAGTGGTCTTGATGTAGTAAGTAAAGAAGCTCATTAGGTATTAAAATTTACTTAAAATTACCATGCTTAGATCATGAATGTAGGTTAATTAGTCACTTATATGGTTTTCAGTCAATCATTTGCATTGATCAATGTCTGATATCTTTGGATGCTGACTTAAAAGTATCTTATTAACAAAAAACACAAGGTATTTTTGAAAACCTGATACAAAATTGCACGTTTATTTCTATAAGTACATAGCTACATAAAATAACATAATAACATTAAATAACATATATTTTATTTAACAAATCTATTATCTGTCAATTTGCCTATTTTTTTTTAAATGTTCAAATTTCTTAGACTACGCCTGTGTCTGGATTTAGTAAATTATTGTTTGAATACTTCTCAGGTGGTCATTTTTCATTTATTAAAATCAGTGACGTAGATGCTTATAAAATCAAAATAACTTAAAAAATAGTAAAGGCGCCAGCCGAATTGAAGTCTGTTGATATTTATGGTAGGCGTTGTATAGAAACTTGTATATTATACAATTACACTTTAGTACATCTGATTGTTTTATTTTATAGTTTACAGTTATTGATCTTTTTTAGCAATTTGCAATCTATTTTAAATTCACTAGGCATTAGAGACAGATTTTCCCAAACCAATTTTTTTTTTATTAAGTGATATATTTTAATAGCTTGTCAAACGCACGAAACGGTTAATAAGCTGTTAAAAATATATTTCGCAGTATGCTTCTATTTACCCTTATGAATAAAATAAAATTTCCAACAGTACATTTTAGCACTTTAAGCACTTATACTTTTATTGTCGTATGAATAAATATATATAAGACATAACATGATATACTAATATATCTTTTACAAAGTGTAACCAAATCTACCTGTTCATGAAAACAATTGTAAAACCAATCTTGCTATTTGTACGAGTTTTTGCCCGTACATTATTTATGTGATAGAGCCTTTTCATGTCTTTTACAGATCTTACACTAGGTACCTGAAAAAAAGAGACTAAATATTACACTATGCTAGAGTAGAAATAACAGTACAATGTGATCTAACCATTCCACATAGCACTCTCGAAGAGAACTTTACCCGACTATTTTTACCCGACTGCAAAACAATGAGGGTTATGTTTTACAGAGTATGTATGTATTTTTCTTTGGCAGTCCCCAGAGCCTAAACGGCTTCGTCTTTTCAATAGATTCGTCTTCACCTGCAGATGGTCAAAGGTTACTACGAGTAGCTGCATCCCGCGATTAACTTGTTAAGATACGTGCATGGGTCTAAAGTCTTGCAATCGGGTTTTTTGAAGTTACGTGTAATGTCACTTTTTACGTAAGTGGCATTGTTGTAATGTACATTATCTATGTAAGATTTTAATCGAATCATATTTTCTTTATTTATTATTATTCCATAATCCATATATATCATTTATATTGTATTTTGTTTTTGTAATTGCCATTACTTAATAATAACTAATCTTTTAACTAAAGCATGTTAATTAAATACGATAATATACCTTTAATTACATTATTATACTGTTTAACAACATTAACAACATAAGCATTTGGTGCAATTAATACTTTTTAATTAATTATTATTACTCGTATCTAGACTGGATGGATGTTGACTGTGAACAATGGATTAGGCGCGTTTTTTTGAGTTGCACTCGCTCTCTCGCTTCCCTTTTTTAGACTATTTTAAATACATAAAATCATTGAAATAAGGTATATTTATTGTATTTCTATAATTAAAAATACTGGAATTAATTCCTGCCGGCTGCGACAACTGCGATTTTTTGCCGCAATAGACATATTAGGATATAATTTGAAAAAAAAAAACGCAAGTCCCACTTTTTAAATTTCTATTTCCATGGAAATAGTGAGATACACCCGAAAATTATATTGCTTCGAGCATTTCTTTGAATATAACATTCTAGATGTTTTTCGTTTTTTTTTTACTTCCATGTAATCCTAATCGTAAAATAATGTTTACCGAGTGTACGTTTGTATTTTTAACTATTTGTAACTCTCTATAGCCTAAACCGCAAGACCAATTTAGGTGTGCGAGGTGACATTAGGGTCCATTTGCAACCTGCAAATCGTCATATAGTATTAGTATTAGACACTCCCAAAATATTCGGATCTCTTTTGATTCCATTGAGTAAGAAAGAGATAGTTATGTTTTTAGAACTATCACTTTAAGTTCCTGTAGAGAATTCGTATTTAAGTATTACGAGTAATACAATTGTAACTGACTTGCCTATTACGAGCGTTATCTGTGCTGGTAAAGGTCAGTGTTCTATTTATCTTTAACAGTTTTGATATTGAGTCGAAGTTTAATATATTAATGACTACTTATGACTTGACCGCGATGAACCTTGATATTTCGATGTTTCGTTATTTTCCCGATAAATCTTAAACTTAAAGCTGGCAAATTAACAAACTGTATGACGCCATACTTAACAGAAACAGCTCACAAATTTTTTGATTTATTGACTACTAGCTGACCCGGCGAGCTTCGTACCGCCTAACAGTCGATTCATTATTATTTTTTAAATACTTATTCTGCTATTCAGGACGCCGGGTCAGCAAATATTGAAATTAATATTTATACGATACTAGCGTCTCTCAATTGGTTTGCCTGCCCGGAACCTCTCCACTAACACTTAAACTTTATGGTATGGTATTAAAGTTCAAATTGACTTTTAAGTATTATTATGAATCGATTGTATGGGAGTATACTCGTAGAAAAGTGTTGTATTTACACATTTACAGGCAATTTTTAAAAAATTGATCTCTGTTAGAACCATCCTCGTACCTACTTCAAGGAATAGTCTAGCAAAAGAATAAGCATAATCGCTTCAGCTGCTCTAGAGATTTGCGCTTAGCAACACATTCAGCGATTCATTTTTATATTATAGAAGCATTGTGTCGGTGTCTACCCTGTCCTGCTGGTAATACCGAATCAAAACTTTTGGATACCTATATAAATTAAGTCATCATTCCATAATTTGTAATTACGTAACGAATCAGACCTGAAAGAGGTCCATTCGCATTACATTCCCTGTAAGACCCTAGGAAACCGCGGCCAAAGTCTGTTATTGGAATTAATTCAAAAATACGATAGCATACCAAATCTGTCAAAAACAACCATTATGACCGACATAATAGGTACTCGTAGGTCACCTACCTATTTGTTATAATTAAGTTTGATACTAACTCTGCCCTATTTTACGTCAAATATGAATAATAATAAACTACAGCTCCTGCATATCTATAGATACTACGAGTAATATTATAAAGAGGCTATATTTATTACAAAAATATCTAAGCGTGCACTAAGGTGCGGAGCCGGGATGGGTGGCTAGAAAGCGATAAACACAGAAGGGCCTGAAAAAGTGATCGAACCTGCGCCCTCTTGCTTAAGAGGCGAAAGTTTCACCGACTAAGCTACCACATTTCACAGATACTTACTCAATAAACTGGGTATCCTCATAGACCATAATAATGTATGACTGCATTTGATTGTCACTCTTTCTGATCCGCTGAAGGCGTTCGATGTACTGACTAAATCACCAAACTTGAGTGGTTGACAGTCTAAAAACATACAAATAGAAAAATATAAGTATACAAATAATCTGTGAATCTACCCGCAGCGTTGCACGCGACATTAAATGGATAGAATATAAAAAAAAAAAACTCGCACGCGACGCGCCATCGTTGTGGACACGAACGGCTCATTTCATCCCTGATGAAGTTTACCGAATCTGAACGAAATTATAGTTAGACCTTTCTAATAATCTGGTACGCGTTAAAACCCGTACCGTTAAACAAAATGAATCAAACACGCGTTTTCTAAATGAGTTCTCTTTTTTATAAGTAAACGCATTTTGTATTTAGATTAACTTCTGAACTAGCTGTGTTTGTGCCTTACCCCCGAGGAATTGAAGAAGGATATGGAAGTGTTTGCACTACACTAGGAGGTAACAAACAATTAATAAATCAACATAATTATTATGATTTTCTAGAAATACTTGCCCAAATCCCACTTCAGTCCAGTAGAAGTAACACTTTCACAAGCCTCTCCGACTGGCACTAAAGAGCACCAAGCTCTCTTATGTGTCCTTGAATCATCAGGTATCATTATTTCATGGTCTCCGGGATATAGGAGCCAGGAGAGTGCATCATCAGACAATAGATACAGCTTGGTGTTTGGATGAATTAGCTGATGGTCTTTGTTCAGGAATAATGTTTGTATGTTGCCCATAATCTGGTCCATACGCCCTGAGCTTTGCCCAATGGCTATTACATAGTCCATCTAGAAGAAACAGGTACTTTTACATAATGCATTTGTGGACCATTTTTTAGCGTTTTAAGTGATGGCAAATTTTTTATAATTCTAGATGTGGGGATTATAAGGTTTCATTAGTACTACGTGGAATCCTAATAATTTTCATTCTGTCCAGCGGTCCGTCCGTCCGTCTGTGTGACCTATCGTCGGTGGGTCATACTTTAAGAATTATTAAAAGGAATATTTTGGGAAAAGGACAGAAAAATTTTGTACATAGGGCACTACATAATTAGTAACTTACAAGGTGAGGCTACGTTTACTAGTGTTTTTTATTTTTCGATTTTATCAATAAAAATTTGGCGGCAGATATTTAAATACCCCCATGTTCACGTTTCACGAATCGTAAATAAATTACGGATAAGTCTTAAATCTATTATCATCTTTAAAAATCACGAATCGTGAATGTTTGTGAAGGATCCGCTGTATCGCTCGCGCCCTGCGCCGCCCGTCTGCGCATTTTGACTGAACTGAGAATTCAAGCACTAAACATATGTGAAATCGTGAAAAACCACTATTCCATATGCAATGCGAACGTCATTTTGTGAAGACGGGTTTTCACGCACACGACGTGTGCGAGACATGTCATCGTTGAAGACACAAACAACTCATTTTATTCCTGATGAAGTTAACCAAATGTGAACGAAACTAGAGTTGGACCTTTCCGACAATCAGGTACGTGTGAAAACCCATCTTCTTAAACAATATGAATCTAACATGAGTTAGTTTTCGAAATAAAATGTGAATGTCCATCCGTCATGATGTATGAATTATGTTATATTTGATAATGCTGTACCTCCAATTCCTTTTCTCGGCAATAGGTATTAAGTTCCATCAAAGCCTTCGTAAAATCTGTATAATCTTGATCTGGAGTATGCACTGCCTACAAAATAAAAATAAAAAACATGTTATTAAACATTACACAATTAGAAAAATTATATTGTTCCATTTGTCCCTCCGAAAATAGTAAGCTTAGATTAACCAAACCTTAGGTATATTATACAAAAGGTATGAATGGTCCAATCAGTTGTGCCAAGTGGTAATAACCATCTCCATGCTTGACATCTCTGGTCCTGGGGTAGCAATAGTTGGTTGTGGTGACGAGATAATAGAAGCACTGAGTTACCAATTACTCATTTCCTCCCTTGTATTTTGTCACTAGTATCATTGAAAGTATATTTATAAGACGAGATAATCATCAATTGATGTAAACCAAATTATGAGAAATTTGGCATTTGATTGAATATGTCTGTTTAAATGAATGTGAGTTCCAAACATTATCTTTATCTAACAAATACTATTTATAATTTATGGGATAAAAAGAAGTTTAAGAGTTTGTTTTCTGTTGGTTTTCCAAAGCAAAGAACGAAATATACCATTTTTAAGGCTCAACAGCCTTGCTTTATATACTTAATAGAAGAATTATTGTGAGTGTATTTATGCTATAACTTTTTAAATAATTAATAAAAAGCCTTGAATATAAATTTGTGTGTATTCAAAATATTTGATTAGATAAAAATATATACACATATTTATTAGAGATTAATTATAATGAAGTGTTAGTAAGTTCACCTTACAACCTTTCTGTGTGTATTTGTCCAGTATTTCTTTGGTGATTGAGTCAAAATCGCCAGTAATAAGAGTCGGCATTTTCAATGTTTTCTGCACTTCTTTAGCCATTCTACTGGAATATCTATCCCACTGCACAGTCCCACCATCTATTGTTATTCTGATTGTTGCTGGAATTTAAAAAAATAGATAATTGATACACATAAGTGTATAAAACAAATAGGATGGCGTGGTAACCTAATTAGGGATTATCAGACTTAGAAGCACACCATATCTTCTTTTTACACTTGTACAGTGTAATGGACTTAAGGTATGCAGCTGTGGGGCAGTACCACCCAAAGTAATTGATTAATAATACAAGGATTCCAGAATAAAATTTTCTTTGGCTACACTGACATAGCAAGAAGGCTTAAAATAACGAAAAAGATTGAGTTAGATTTTAAAAATCGTGATAGTGAAAAATTTTACTGTCAGTGCTAAGACTAAAGAACATGTGAAAAAAGTGTCTTCCCTTTAACAATACAAATAGAAAAGTGTTGATGGGCAAATTCTTAGAGACATTATTGTTCAGAATTTTAAGTTAAATTTAAATAACTTATTGGCCTTAGGCTAGATTGTAATATTTCTTGTAAAGGCTTAAGAAGAGATAAAAAAAAAACTTATGCAGGTTCAATCCTTTACGAGATCGTAAAATACAACATCTATAACTTAGACGAGACTAAGAAGAAGAACAAATAAATCAAGATTATCATTATTTAAATTTATACTAATAAACTTGACTGCAACATGCCTGATGTAAAGTGACTATGTGGCCTAGGTTGTGACAAGCTTATCAAGAAAAAACCAAAACTATCACGATTTGAAAAAACAAAGATTATAGCTGTCAAGAAACAGAGAATTTGCCAGCGATTTGCATAACCTGACCATTCACACACAGATTTCAATATTTACCTACCGTTGTTCCAAAAATTACTCATTAACTCTTGTTTCTGCATCAGTGGTCTGTTAAGTATGAGCATAGCATACTTCAGTTGTTCATTTGGTACTTGTGAAGGGAACTGTTTCAAATTCCATTTCCAGCACTTTGGTTCATTCTGAGATCCACTGCATTTACTTTGCTGCATATAGAATATATTATTTAGCTTTTTCACCTAGAATTTATGATGATGCTTATTTATGAGTGAAATTATCTCTAAAGTAAATATGCAAAAAAATAAATTAGGGTTAATTTTCATGTGTTCCTAAACTTTTACTATATTTACATTTGTTAAACTTTTAATTTAGTAGTGATACTCCATCACTATGAATGTAAAACTGTAACAAATATAAGAAATACTAACTACACTCCACGGCGTTACCGGGCAGAGCAAAATGCCAGATTCTAGGAAATCGGATAGCGAAAGTGGTAATGTAAGCCTATAAAATTAACAAAAGCATAAATTGAGACATTACATATTAACGTACCACATTATAAATAATGCCATTATGTGCCATTGTAGTTGAACAAAACGTATTTTAGGTTATAATACAGGTATCTTTGATTTCAGTAACTTGAACAAAACACAACACGCCACACAAATTACATATTTATAACTTTGTACAACATACGCAGTATTTTATCACTGAATGAGTATAAAATAAAATTGTGATGGAAAAACGAGAAAACAATCAAAATTTTTCTTTTGACTTGACAATCACACTCAATAGTCAATTGTTTTGATATTGACACTTTTTCCTGTTAACTATGGCTCTAAACGATTTGTATATTTGCCAGCACCAAGAACTAGAAAAATAAAATATATGGCTCAATAATTACAGCTTTTCTGTACAGAGCAAGGTTATCTTGGAATTCATCTTAGTCAGGTTGTTATTACTTATACTTTTGACATTAAAAAAATATTAATAATTATAAAAAATAAATCAATTTCCAACAAATCTATTTTTGAACATAGAATTCTATTTCCTGACTTGATTCCTATTATATTTTATTTAACACTAGCAAATCTATATATAGCTAAAAAATAGTAAGACCTGACTGACTAATATTCGGTAGGTATCAACACCGCAGAGCCTAATCCCCTGCATCTATAGACACTTTGGACCAAAGAGTTTCATATATATAGAGAAGAAAACCTCCTTACCGCGCGTCGAAAAAAATTTAAACCGTTTTGGTGATGCGCAGTTGAACATGCGCTCCGGGTTGGTGTTGCCTACCATAGAAAATTTTACCCTAAAGAAAATTAAAAATACTTATTTTTATAGGTTTTATTTATGTTTATGATTGTCTGCAACTCGCCCGATGTAAAGTGACGAAGTAGCCTAAGATGTAGTACGCTACGACGTAGCTGCAGTATTTTAATCTTGGACTTGAAAAAGACCAAACATTGTAGATATCTGGAAATAGAGTAACTGTTAGCAAGTTCTAAAATCTGACAGTTTGCACAATTAAAGTTGACGCAAAGCGTTTTAGTACGAGATTTCTGGAATCTCTATCATGTAACCAAATAAATATTTTTATGTGTATTAATAGCATACATCTGCTGCGCATAGGTCTTTCGACAAAGCAGGTGTAGACCAAATTCCACTCATTGAACTAAATTAGGGTTTTCTCAAACTACTTAGTAGAAAGTTATTCTAAATTTTGTTGAAAACATTCATTCCTAAGAACTTTTTGCAAGGTATTTCAGCGTCAAAAGTTTTCTACGTAAAAAAGGACATCAAACAAATACAATAACTAATCCTTTCATACTTTATTTTAACAGAAAAACAGATGTAACTCAGTAATTTATTTTATGCATTGATATTTTCCTATTATTATGGGAACACATCCCAATGTTTTTAAGGGCAACATCAAATACTGAATTACATTAATATTTTTTGGTTTTGAGTTTTGCTTTATTAACATTAATATGCACACATAAACAATAAACTTACATGTGGAAAGTAACCTCGCTGGATTTGTTATGTTTTTGAGTGATTGAGTCACATACTTTTACGACGCATTTACCCATTTCGAAATATTTTTTGAAGAGCTTTCGCTCGCTTGGCCTCACACCAGGCACTGACTGATTTGAAGTGAGCTGAGGTAATGCCTGTGGCCCTAAGTGATGCAGCAATGCATTGAGGCGGTTAGTACGCATCTAGTACATGTACATCAATGCTTTGGATAGTGTATTTAATAATAGGGCGTATAATTACGTAAATATGTCAGCTCAACTTTAACTAATTATCGAGTTTATTTCATAAATACATAAATAAAGTTCATTTTAACTTCATTATATGAGCTCAATTTTAGAAAGAATTTCACGTATAAAAAATCTCACCTCTATTACAGACTTCCCAAAAATGGAGGCCGTACCTATATTTTTATTTCATTTCTAAGGTCCCGTAGCCAAAAGGTGAAAACCAGAACCTGTGACTATAAAAAAAACTAAAAACAGAATAAAATAAATATTAAATACATATTTATTTATTTTACTAAATATTATTTATGTAATAATGTATATTTACTTTTTAAACATGTAATATTTTATTGTTTTTAGTATTATACATCCATCTAAACATGAACATGTCTGTTTGACCTGTGTCTGGGTGTTTATTATATATATATAAGTATGTATATCTGTCATCGGGTTACCATAGTACAGGCTTAGCTTTGGGACCTGAAGACCTTTGTGTGGATGTTGTCCCATATTATTATTATTTATTTATCTCCCATCCTCCCATGTTTTGCTCGATATTTAATAATCGCAAATATTCACAGACTTCTTAGGTCTTAATAAATAATTAAATCAACATAAATATTTAAGGGGAGCTCCCATGCGAAAAACATTCATTAATAGCGACAACAGCACGAATTACGCAAAACTTATTAGTTTAAGTACAGTACTTACGTACATTAATAAAATAGGTACCTACCTATTTTTTACTTGTTTCTATTGTTTTCAAAATTAAATTATAAGTTCCTGACTTGACCACGACTATGTGACCCCCTCCTGGTGCCAAAGCTGGATCCGCCCTTGTGTTTAAGGTTCCATCTACAGTAAACCCTTATAGCATCACTTTGTCCATTCTTTTTTTGGAAAATTGCAACTCCTTTACATTAAGCATACATTTTTGATGCGTCATTCTAGATTAAAAACTGATTTATTTGCAAGTGCTCGGCACTAACCCTCTACAGATAGCTGACATGACATGAAATGTTTGCTAGTATACTCGTAGTTATTACATAACTTTTTTGCCAATGGTAGTTTATCTATAATAATCTCCGTAGACAGTCGAAACAAGTGCTATTTGGTTTGGGCTTGATCTTGACAGCATGGACGAGGTCCTCTGTCTTTTTGTCCATCCTCAGGTATTGCTGTGTCATCAAATGGTATATTTTCTAATTTTACAGTATCTTCAGTTATTTTAGCCTCTGGAACAATAAAAGTTAAATTAAATGTTTAAATAAACTCTACCAACGGCATTTTGTGGTGCGGTCATTTTGGACTGATTTTCATCAACTAGGATATGAACACTCCGACTTTGAAACAAAAATCAAATGCAATCAAAAGTATTATTCAAAAACTGTTCATCTGTTTGGTAGCTATGATACCACAGACAGACCACACACAGACACGTCAAACGTACAACAACCCTTTGTTTTTGTCCCGGAGGTTAAAAACACAACACAGCATTATCATTTAGGGGTGTACCTTAGTAAATCAAATAAATTACAGCATATTTGGGACATAAAAAGGCATGTTTTCACCAAATTTCGTGAAAATATATTGTTTTTTGTAAAAGATAAAAATAAAAAGCCAAAAATTTGGTTTTTAAATTATACACATAAATTTAGAGGTTATATGAAAAAAGTGTTTTTACAAAAGTTTTAGATCTTTTTATGACCTACAACTTTGCTACTATATTTTTTTCCATAGGATTTTTAGTTTTGCCGGAAATCGAGATAAACCGTTTTTTACCCCTAAAACTCACCCCCATCCCCTTCCCGACCTCAGATCGCCCGTAAATTATTTTTCCTTTCATTTTCATAATATTCTCCTCCCTTTCCAATGGGTTTCATCCTACTATTATTTTTTCACTTTTTATTATTTTTAAAGGCTTCTGGTCTACAATCCTGAATTAGAAAAAAAAAATAATGCTGTTTAAAGTTTATCAGTTGACAAGAAAATGCATGAAACAGCTGCTTTTTCACTCAAAATCAGATTTGGTCCCATTTTGAATATTGTTCCTTAGGATGAGTACAGTGACCCCGGCTTAGAACACCCTTAACCGATAACCCTGTATTGTACCTATACCAATGCAAAACAATGTTAAGCTGACAACAAACTATTATCAGCCAGAATTAAGTCTAATAATTCTATCATTGAACAAAAAGTATAAAATAGTTCTATGACAAATATCCAACAAATGGAAGTCACTGCTGAGATAGTTTAAAACATATTATTATTATTTTTATCTAACATACCAAATACTCCTGGTTGTACTTCACGCGCCTGTATTACTTGTGTCCTTAGTTCTCTTTCAACATCTTCACTGTATTTAATCATCTGTAATAAAATATCATGAATTATTTCAATATTAAAAGCTTGAATCATGCTGAATGGGTTCTCTTACTAAAAAAATCTTACAGCTTTTACAGATTCTACATCTTGAATATTCTTATGTTTACTATATTCTTCATTGATTTTTACTCTTGCTGCTGAAAGTGCTTTTTGATCTCCAGCAAATACTTTGAGCCTTGTTCTATGCAGCTTTTTGAAACTCTGTAGGACCTGTAAATAATCAAAAGAGAATGATCTATCTATATATATATCACTATTATTTAAAGTTCTACATATAAAAGAGTAAGTCCTGACTGACTGATATTCACTCGTAATTACTAATACAAAAAGACGAACCCAGAGAACATATTCATTATGTAAGGGTGTACTATGAAAAGATTTGAAGAAATTCAACTCCTAAGGAGGTTAAAGGGAGGTTTCAAGATTTAAACATCTTTATATCCCATTTCATGTCTCGGGCAACGTCACGTTTGTGAGCTACTAGCCCTACTATGAATACAACATTATGAAGGTACATGCCATAAACTTTCAGGATTAAAAGTTTATTAAGTTAGTTAGACAGGGGGACGGACAAAGCGATACAGATTGGTATAATATTACGGGACCCTTAAAACTAACAAGCTTAGAATGAAAGTACTTTATATTATTAACTAGCATTAGTCTAAGAAATGAATGAATTTTATTTTATTCATTTAAGTAACTTACTAATCGCCGTACACTGCTCATATTTTATTTTTTTATTACGTAACTTATGTGCACACCTATGCTGTATCTGGATGATCCTTAACTGTATTTTATTTGTTAGGGTAGTTAATACCTAACTATAATATTATACTCTCAAGACGTAGTGAGAATATTTCGAAGTTTACATTCCCTTACATTACATTTACACTCAATATCAGAGAGTATATCATGATATATTAAACTTTATTTATATAACGATGTAAACACAAAATTACTTTTTTTCTTTTTTATTGAGTGTCCGCCACACTCTTCGTACTGAGCCAGTTCTACGGCGGCATTCCACTCGAGTGGTTTCATCAGCTATCAAGCTCACAAGAGATACTATGTTCACTCTCGTCTGTTTACTTGCGGTTTGCGGTGGCGAACGACAAGAGGATGGACAATGGATACATTAGAAGTAGCTTTCGCTGTTACCCTATGCGTTATTAATTATTTTATTATTATTAAATTAGAACAATTTTTAATTTTTCAAAGGTATTTCTCTACGTAGCCATGAAAGAGTCCTTCTTTTCAGAGGCATGCCAGCCGAGTCCCTTTGACTCGGGCTCGAAAAACTGACAAGGGAGGGAGAGCGGGGGTGTCTGACAGAAAGTGTCCATGGAAAGTGTATAGCTCCCATTCTTCGGATACGCAAGTTATAAAATAATATCAAGTTATTGAGTCGAATATCAAATAAACAGTTTTGAGGAAAAAAGGGTTTAGTCTGAGTATATACGCTAATAAACCGGTGTTGATCTTACAAGAGATTCAATGGAGATTTCCTGCGAACAGAAAAACCACGTAATTCCGTCGATAAATATCTAACCCACACTAACTTGTGCGCATAAACGAGACATTTTGTTATGATATCGTTACTTACCCCGACGCAAAAACAACGGCTTGTTTGAAAATTGACCTGTCGGTCTGTGCCTTCAAAACGGATGAATCATTTTTTTTTTGTTAGGTGCATTAGCTGCATTAGCTGGGAGTGTTCTTAGCTATGCTTGAATTAAATATCAGTCCAAGATGCCCGACGTCACAAAATGGCGGGACACCTACATACTTATATTACGTCTTTGTTCTCAGCAACTGCGTTGCCGCCTCGTTTTTTTTTATGGTAACACTGTTTTTTGGTGATGGATCTTTCTCTTTTCAGCCTGCTCGTTCTCGCTTGGAGCGAGTTTTTGTGTTTTTGATACAATTGAGTTTTCGTCATTTGTGTTTAGTGAACAAATCTGTAAATGAAAAAGCATTTATGCGATCTAACTGCTTCTGATTAACTCGGAGTAGTGAAATGGGTTATAACGCAATAACCGTTATGAAATGGCTGCGCGAGGCGCTATTGGAAGCGCGACTCATTCTCCGGTTTCGATGACCGTAATAGCAAGAGAGGACCATGATCGCGATCCTGCCGCTGCTGTTCGCGAACGGGCACCCGGTGGCATTGCCCAACTTTACCGCCGCCGAGTTGGAGAAGTTCATAACTTTCATGGTGACATGTTCCTGGGGCCATGACAATGTGGGCGCGATCCTGCAGCCGCCGTGGTGGCCGCGGGATGTGCCCTTCTCTCATCCGTTCACGCAGCCCGCCGTCGTACCCAAAGACTGGGAGGAGAAGCTCAAGAAAGTGGTGCGTAAGTGTTATGAATTCCATAAAAGCACATTCCTGCTCGTATTCTCAGCACAGCTCGCGCGTCATCCTCGCCACAAGCTAAGATACGTCGACAATCACGATCACACCACGTCTCTCTATGAAAAACCTGATAACAAGTTACTTGTCACCTTCAGAAATGAGAACCTCTACTATGACTCAAATCCAATACTCTTGGATGACGAAGATGAAGATACTCAAGTGAAAGTGTTAGATGATGATATGACTGACGTAAAAGTAGAACCTCAAATAAAATCTGACATTTATTTATGTGATACCTGCGACAGTCACTTTGATAACATGCAGATTCTTAGAGCGCATGAGAGGCTTTGTAGTAATGAAGATATTCCATCAAGTACGTGCACAGGAGGGTTGCCCGATTTCTTATCTGCTCTCAAGCTGTTGCCTGTGGGAGTGGATATGACTGAATCAGTTAATCAAAATACTGCTAGTGAATCTAAATCCAAAATTGCGAGAAATTCAGCAAATATTGACAGAGGCCCTCCATATCCCTTCTCTTCTTTAGCATATATGAGAAACATTAAAACAAATGTGCAAAGAGACACTTCATACTCAAGAGAGAGGATGGAGCGATACTGCTGCACATTTTCCCTTCCTAGCAAAGTTTTAGTTAATAAAAGTAAAAATCAGCAGTTTCCAGTGAGATACCGGAGACCAATTGATTACTGGCATCGGAAGCATACATTTCCTAACCAGAGAAATAAAAAAATACTCGATTTGAAAGGACAGTTACTCCTGCTGAAATGTCGTCCTATTTCCGTACATGTGGATAGGATGTCCAAAGAAAGTATGGACGAATACATCGAGAACCTTAGAAAAGAAGCAGAGAGAAAAGCACAACTTATGGAAAAAGGTATTGTGTTTGTAGACGGACTAGACTGTGATCACACTGTATTGGAGTTGAAATACATGGATCCACTGAAGCGTGCAGATAGTGATTGTGAGGTGATAGATCTGTGTTCAGACGATGAGGGACCCAGTGTAAATGAGAACTGTGACCCTCGTGCTGGTATAACCTGTGTAATGCGAGGAGGTGCTGTGCTACGGCGGACAGCGGCCACTCCTCAGGCATTACCTTCAGAGCCATGTGGAGCCCGAGAACGGCCTTTGCCAGCTGCCATACTCCAACCACACCCTGTTGTACTGATTGCACACACCCTGAACTCATTACAGACTATATCCTTAGAGTGAGTTATTGAACATATTAATCTAATTTAGGATACATTAACTGACTATTATTTATTCTTACATCTCAATTAAAAATTTAATGTTCAATCATGTTTCTTTCATTTGTCAGTTTGTGCCATGTAATTCTGTTAGGATTATTTTCTTGTTCTTCATAATTGAAGATGCAAGTTGATGAAGGTGATATGTTACAAAAAACCTGATTTTAGCTATTTGCAAAAAAAATTACATGCTTTCTGTCTCCATAGCACAGCTAATATGCCCAACTAGTTGTTGTTTTCAAAAAATATGGTATATGACATGATAGAGGCCAATAAATATTTCTTATTCGTCTTCTTCTTATTCTTCAATAACTAAAGAAATTAATAAAAAAAGGTGTGAGTGGCTTTTCAGTTCTGTTAACTTTTTTAGCACCATAGTCCCCTATACATAACAAGCAATGCCCTGTATGTATATTTGATAAACAACTGGTTGAAACTTGGAACTTGGTTAGTGGGTCGTTGTCTGCAACTAGATCCTCATGATGTCCTATATTGCATGTGTTTTTCAGTCCAGCCATCCAACCTTGTTGAGGAAAGCCAGCTTGCTTACCCCGGCCCAGGCTTCCGAGACGGTCCTTGGCGAGCCGAAGAAGGTCTTTCGTTGTTCTGCCATGCTGCTCCACTTCTGCAGCACATGCACATCTGTTTTTTATCCTTCATGCAGCCTTTTATAGAGGACTGTCAGTAACACCAAAGTATAGAGGTGTTTGTTACATGAACCTTCTCCTCTACGGAGTTTGCCAGGTCGAAACTTTAGAAGCCTGCAGCTGTAATGTGGATTGACTTCTTTGACTGTCTGCATACTTGCCGGGTATTTTCTATATATATGTTGTTGAATCCAAGATCTGATCTGGCTTAAATGCTGATGAATCATAGGTTCTGGTACTATAGGGTATCTACTTGAACCTCCTTGCCATTTCATCAGCTGCATTGTTACCTCTGGACCTGCTGTGGCCTTTGATCCACTGGAAAGGAACATAGTTACAATTACTTACTTCTTCCCACAGGTTTTGGCACTGTATTACTGTCAGCTCCAAGGAGAGGTCATAAAAATTGGGACAGTGGCACTGTCTGATAATATATGAATATAGTAATCTGCTACCTTTCTTCGGAGTACTGCTATAGTTGCCTGGATGATACCAACACACTCAACTTAAATAATTGAGCTGACTGTATGTTGAGATGTTCTGAGAAAGCCCCATACCCAGTACCCATGCTCAGTGTAGATCCTTAATTCATTTATCTACTCCAGAGCTGTCATTGTTTTTTTCATCTCATTGGATTTTATACCTCTTGTGGTAGATGTGTTACTTTGGGACGTTGTCATATCTGGAGACATTAAGCTTATATTCCATGAATTCATTTACAATATTAGTATGTTTCACCTGTTGGTCTTGGGTGCTTCTGGTTAGGCAAACAAATTAGAATTGAAAAAAATCTAGAATTGCTTCCAGTGCTGCAGTAGGAGCTGATCTCATGCATCCAGTGGTTGTAACACATGTCAATCTCTAGAACTTTTGTAGTTGCTTGATGTTGTTTTGTTCAGTTCTTAGCTACCATACCAAACACCGTATGTGAGGAATGGCCTACCTACAGTGTCATACAGCAATTGGGTTATTCAGGTTATAAGTGTGCATATCCTGATCAAAGAATCTTTGAGTGCTGCTGCAAGGAATCGTTAAGTGTTAAGTTTTGTGGCGATTATGGCCGAGTGTTTAGTAGTGTCGATCCCACGAAATATACAAAACGAGCCTGACCTACCACTGAAGGAAAAACATCGTGGGGAAACAATAGCATGGTGGTAGGGCGATTTCTGACGTCGCCTGGCCCTTAAGTTAAAAAATCTTGTCGCCAAGCACTTAACGGTGTTCTGGCAGCCTTCCTTGAGGGCATCATCCTCATCGTTCACAGTCCCCTTTATCCCACTGCCGAGTATAGGTCTCTCTTATATGATGCCATATTCCTCGGTCCTGCGCCAATCGTGTCCAGGCTGGACTCGCGACAGTTTGTAAGTCATTTACTAATATGCCGCCAGCTTAGAATAAACTTGTTTTTCTAAGCCACCGGTCGACTAACGCTATTCATTCTACCTTAAAGCACTGAAAATAATCCTCAATCAATATACGGTAAGGTTGTATATAAACTGTCCCTTTTGCTTTTAAATGTATATGCAAAGGCTAAAGGAATATACGGATGCATCCTTAACTATAAAAGTTACGTTGAGCGTTGAAGTAACTTAAGAGCAACCTCATCTTATTTGCAACAGGTATTTAAAAATTTCTACAATGATGTGTTTGGCACAGTGCTACGGTTTTTCGGTTCATCTGTACGGAATAGAAATAATGGACCCACAACATGAGCGATTGCTTAAAGACATTGTTATTAGGAGTATGTAGAATAATTTTGAAAATACTGTAGATGATTCGAGTTTCCGACAGAAAGGTCTTACAAATGGCGAATAACAAAGTGGAGATATTGCATACTGATAACATACGTTACAGTAGTTAACTTGAAGTTAGGTTAATAATTGTTCTGAATTGGTTATATCTCCTATACTTGCTATTTTTTCTCCAACTCGCTCTTTTTATGCAACAGGCTTGTCTTTCACCCCAACTCATTTTACGTAATGCGACGATACGGCCTAAGATCTAACGTTTGCCTAAAAACCGGTTTACTCACGACTTGAACGATTATAGCTATCGGGAAATAGAGAACTCGGAGGCGATTTCCACAAACTAGCAGTTCGCACAATTAAACTAGACGCGAAGCGTTTTGGAACCTCTGCCATGAACTGGTGGCGTTCATAGTATCTGTAATAATCCGATTGTAGGAGATGAGGGGTTTTAACCATGTTAATCCGATAAAAATCGATAGACTAGACTTATCAACGATGCTCGAGGCTTTGGACTTTAACTTTGACCAAAGTATAGTTGTCTATAAGTGTTTTAGCTCGCTTTGCGATAGACTCCAACACTTGAAGCTAGTATTTTGCTGATCCATCCCACAGATGCGAGTAGTACTCCATGAACGATCGAACTTGTGCTTATACAAGCTTATGCAACTTATTCACGACGGGCGTCACAATAGCCTAGCTTAGTAGTATGATTGTAAATGGTGCAGGTGTTAGCATAAGTTTATTTCATAATGCATTGTACATAGATTAGGTGGTAGCTTAAGATAATATAATGATTTAATTAGAAATAAACAATACCTACTGACACGGTCTACATCAATAGGGCGCCGGAAAGCGAGACAAAGGGATTAACATTAGGAATGCAGATAACGCTAAACCACGGTGAGACGGGCAGGTGCATGAAATTCGGAAGTGTCCTAGCACACAGCCCTTTTCGAGGAATTTCACCCAGACAAGGTTGAACAATCACTACCCGTCTCACTCACACGTGGTGTAGCGTTATGAAATCAGTTCAGCACCTGAATTCAAAAGTTCAGCACCTGAATTCAACAGTTCAGCACCTGAGTTCAACAGTTCAGCAGTAGTTCAGCCAGGGCTTCAGCTTTGCCTCTGAAGTGATACAGTGCTACCTACACAATAAGATAAACAATCTCCCTCTCCGCCCTCTTCTGATCAAGACTCTGACCGTGTCAGTACTACCGAAGCCTACATCATCTTTTCTTGGAACTTCCTACAACCCCAGCATCCGTGGAGAGACTCGGGTCAGACTGTTCTTTCATTTCCTACGCCATATACAGTCCACTCGCCGTAGCAGTCTCGGCCCGCCGTCCTCCACACAACTGTTATCGCTGTGAAATAACGCCGCACCTTCGAGAGGATACCGAGCTTATTGGCAGCTAGTTTACCTTTAAACTCAATATATGAACTAAATTGAGGTGATACTAGTCTTGATTTACTAACTTATAATGCTTTATTTCTAAAACTTATTATCCTAGGTCGCATATTTCTTATTATCAATAAGTACTCATTCATTCCGCGAACATGTTTGATGTGAATCCATAAAACTTTTCGTTCACTCTGCCTGCAGCATCCACTACAAATTCTTGCAAACTTTGTAATGCAGTTATTGTCTCCTACCTTGTGTTATATATAGTACATTACTGCCGCGGTCTAAATTAATTGCAATGCTGGTTGCGATTATGCTTGCCGAGAGCGCTGCAGATAGCTTAGCTCTTGATGTCTCAAGCTTGAAGGCCGAGAGTTATGCTAAGCTGTGCTCGATGCCATCATGGCGTGGCCAGCAGGGCAGTTATGCCGAGTGCCAAGACGTGACAAGAAATAAAAAAATAATACTAATTAATTAATTATTAATTACGTTCTTGGATTAATTGTTAATACTAGTTTTTTTTAATTGCTAACTAGTTAAAAAAAAAACTTATTGGACGAGATTCTTTCGAAACAAAACTCGACAATAATGGATTTTTGAAGAAAGTTGCTGGCATTTAAAACATTTATTTTATTCAAATATAGGGAGAGAACTGTACGCTGAAACACGGGCCCTGCCTAGTTCGGCAACAGATACTCAAATTATTGTGAGAATAAAAACTAGCCTTAGTTATGTCTTATAAAATTGTATCAAATATTATTATGGAATGAATAAATGAAATGAAATGAAAAATTTAAAACACGACAATAATAAAATTCCATAAAATGTTGCCAGCCGCTTTTGAAGCAGATCAGCAACGACGACTTTGCTCTAAGAAAGTTGTCAAAATAATCTCTACATTATAGTCTAGGATCCCTGGACCATTTTTGCACTTGATTAGGTACTATCAAGCTAATTTTCCGTGAGCAGCTTGATTTTCAGGCGCCGTCCAACTATTTCCTATATAAAACTCTCGGTTGTGGTAGCTAACAGAGATGCAAGCATGAAATATGTCGATTTGATGATTCTCAAATATGTATTATTATCTGTTTTTTGTTAAATCTCAAGATAAATTTCTTAAATTATTAGAAAAAATATTTGTTCCTAAATCTATGGTTTGATAAAAGAGTCTCCTTTTTACAACTTGTATCGATAACGGGATCCTGGCATGTTTGAGTAAAAAAACTTATATCGTCATATGACGAAAAACATAATAGTTAGATTGGAATAATTGTACTTTTATTTTAACACAAAGTAGGTTTTATCGTAACTAATTTGTACTTTAAGTAACTAGGATCGGAGAGATACGATTGCATTTCTGAGTATTTATTATTGGGAGATGCGAAACGTTAAATCTGTGTTATATATTATATTAAGGGTTTGTTTTTCACTGAACGTTTAACGATACTGATTCTCACTAGGCAAATAGGTAGGTACGGAGTTTCCTTATCATAATCGCAGTCAATGCGTTCTATTCGAAACATTCTCGAATCTTCTAATGGATTCGTCTTATCTATACTCGTACTTTGTCAAAGTTCGTTATTTCGCTTCTGATATGGTACAACATGGTTTTAATTTTACTAATATCTAGGACAACATATCTTTGCATACCTATATTAAGCATGCGAAAGTATGCTAATTTAGCATTATATAATTTTGTGCATCTTTAGATAATTACAGATACATATTATTTATTGATTTAAAATACATAAGTCAAAGTTACATATAGTAAAATATAAATAATTATACAAAATATTGTTATAAAAATGTATGTATTGCCTAACATAGTTATTATTTATCGTCGTAGTAGGTACTCTTTTGATGAGCGGTAGGTACGCCTTACCAATCAGCATTTTTTTGTAAATACTGGCAGAAGCTCTTAGGTATGCATTTTTAAGGTCTGCTGGAATTTTGTTGAATATGTGGGACCCCTTTACATAGATAGATATAACTGTCTTTGCTATGTCATGTCTAGAGCTATTTGATATATAGCTTGGCGCCGGGACTTTTACTAGCTGGAGTACAGCACCGCCCACTTCTACAACTATGGGTTCTTGGGCCCTGTTTTATAAGTTGAACCTCATGAAACATGTTCTCTCGAGTTTCAACGCTAAGCCGTTCCACAGGAACTATTTATACAGCTGCTGTACTACGATACCCAATTTTTCAGTCAGTAGCTGTATTTATTTATTTACAACGAAACAGTATATATATTAATAAATTTAAAAATACATGATAACCAATATTGATTCTGATATATATACCCTTTATGGGTGTTTACAACATTCTTAGAATCAGTAGAACATTATTCTCGTTGAACAATGCAATTAGTCAACTTGAACATATTTATTGAGAAATTTTAAATAATATTTAAGCAAAAAATAATAATAACGTTGGAAGCCGTTACCATAGCCTCAACGTCGTCGGCAAACATCCATCCTCCCATCCTTTTGGTTAGAAAGGTTCTGTTAGAAAGGCACGATCTCTGGGGCACTCCGAGATGGGAGTTACTTTCGTCCGATTGAGCCTCACCTGCATCTGCCATTACTATTTGCAGCCTATCAGTCACGAAGTCCGTCATTAACCGAGCTGAGGGACCTCTAACACCATAATGCTTTATCTTTTTCTAGGGCCGTAGTAGACTTTCTCTGTCACCTTTTCGGCCAACATCTCAGTCAAGTCTAAAAAAAACACAAGAACGCAGTGTTCACGTAGTTCACGAGCTCGACCTTATCGTATGTATAAACTTTTTATATTAGTGTGTACAAATGTTGGCTACACATTTAAAAAAGTAAGTTTAAAACTTGTTTTGGTGTTTTTTTATAAATACTTAAACATATCTCATAAATGTACATACATGGAAGCGTTATAAAATTTTGCTGATTAAAGAGAGGTTCACATGAAACTGAAGGCCTCTATTTACATACATCTTTATTGTTTATCTCAACCGAATTACCCCAAATTATAAGGCCATACCTTAGAACCGACGCTACGTGTAAGTGATATGATATGAGGGAAGCGTTTCTAGAAGTCTAGCTAGTTTACGAAGTGCAAACGAAAATCTGCCTAGTTTCGAGAAGACTTTATCTACGTGTGCTTTCTAGTTTCAGTTGTGATCAATTGTAATTCCCAGGAATGTTGCGACTTTAGTTTTATTAATTTTTATTTATTCTGGTAAGTGGTATTTAGTATTTAAGGTTTTGTTTTTGTAGTTATTACACGAGATACGCAAATAAATTAGCGTTTCCACCATGTCAGAACGACGTTTTTCGTAGTGACTGCTTTGCAATGGCAATAAGAACTAACAATAATAGCCGTTATGATTACGAATGGCGTCTGAACTTAGCATTAATTCACAGCTAGGTACTTATACCGATGTTGCAGCTGCTTCGTTGCATTCCATAATAGTTGCTTACACCCACTTTATGATGCGGGCGAACACTGACTACGAAACCGCATCCATCTGAACAGCATGGTTGGCAAGTAGTTATGGATACTTACTCAAAGTGAATTGAAGAAGTGGCAGTCTTAGAGGTAAAGGTATGAGGTTCTAAATTCGACCGCTTTTTTATGTTTGCTACGCGATTACTTGGAGACGGCTAAACCGAATTCAAAAACATTTTTTTTTGTGTGAAAGTGTTATAACCATAACACTAATGGTGTAATTATTAGGCCAAGCTCAGAGTGCGGCCGGTCGCGAACATTCTAGAACGTTGGTTTAACTATGGTGACTAACTAGGCTCTAGACGCTTAGCAAGCCGCCTATCTGTGCGTATGTGGCGGTAGGGTTGATGCACAAAATCAACTCTTCAAGCTACTGACTTAATAGTCAGTACCTTGGGTAGTGCTTTTACGTCTTAATTATCAAAAATACTGTGATGGCAAAATTCTGTATGTACCTCAAGCTTTCTCTCAAGATTAAAAATAACATTGTCGTCTCCGCTTCATTCTTTTGTGTCTACTAACTACTACGTGGAATAAAACGCACAACTATTTGTTTCGTAATGAATTTTAACATGAAAAACTGTCAATTTTACATAGGAAAAAGGTGTTGGTGTCGTATGAATCATATTTCCTCGTTGGCGTTGTGGTGGGCGGCCGTGAGGGGGCGGCGGCTTTCCTCGTCCGAGCCATAAATAACTTCCTCGTCCGAATCGTTGATCATAGAGAATGCTGGGTTGTCTTTAGTAATGGCCGTCTCTGGAAGCAAAACGCTGAATTAAGTAAATTACGTGATCAATATCAGCGATAGAACGCCTCTTGTTGCACTGTCTATTTATGTTTACTCTATTTTTTTTATAATAGCTAATATTCGCTAATACTCGCCTAATGTAAAGCGACGATGCGGCCTTGGATGCGTGCCTAGCAGAAACCTATTCACTCGCAATTTGAAAAGACTGCGATGCCGTCATTATACCGGTGGTGTCTTGAAAATAGAATAAAGTGCTTTAGAGTACTACCGCTATAAGTTATCTAGAATTGAGATGTACGATCCATCACTCAGGAACGATATTATCAACCTGCGCCTGATATTTCACGTAGCGGCTAGCACATACCGATCACCGACGTTAAGTAACGTTCAGCCCGGTACCCACCATCCAATAAATAAAGACCACCTGGGTGGACCTCGGTCAAGTCTTCGATAAGTAACCGTGGAATGTCATTTACAAGTAAGTCCAACCTTTGGTTAGTTTAAGCGTGGAGTGAACAATATGAAAAAAAATATATTTAAAGAAGCTCTTGCGGAAAGTGGACCTACGACTCAAATTAAGTGATAGTGGAGTACCGCAGGGACCCACCTTTGGACCGCAATTATTCATGGGTAGATCATAATTATAAGGGCATCTATAACGTACAAATAGGTAAAGCTAGGAAAAGACTACTGATTTTAATTCTGGAATTTAAAGTTGGTCCCTACTAAAAGTTGTTCCTTAGGTTGAATAATAGTGACTCCCTTTCGGCTAAGTACACACCAAGCCTATAACCCTGTATTTAAGTATAAGTAATATCAACTAACCGTGTATTGAACCGCCGCCAGGCGAGAAAAGATAGGCCAGAATGTACATTTTGAAGTTAAATAGACCGTAAAGGGCCATAAATGGTGCCGAAGTGTCATAGTGGATCTTTGGCTGAGAGGCCCAGTGGTCCTGTAATGCGGCAGGGCCCCATCCTTGGACCGCTAGTAGTGTGATTATCACTGTCACTGTCGCTACCACTATAGATAAACAGCGGAGTCTTATATCTGAAACAAAATGCTTTAATAAGACTAGTAGTTCTGCCTTCAATGTTTTTAATTTTGCGTTTCATATGTCATAGTAAGGCGCTGGACAGACCGGCGGACGAGTGCGTAGGATGTCACACCGACCATTTTTGTTTGTCGTAATGTGCAGTGCTGCAACGTTCTTACATCTGCCATTTCCCTTAGGAATGATATACATAGTGTCAAACATCAAGGCGTGTAGTGACGTAGTCCAGAATGATTGTAGAGTGTAGTGAAACGCGTAGTAACGCAGCGCTGCATAGCATCGTGCGTTTGGTGTGTCATTTTCCATAATTCTCCCTAGGTACCTACAATAAAACGTCATAAGCCGTGCTAGGCTGCGCTGCGCTGCATCCGGTTTGACCCACGCTTTAAACTCTGAGAATTGACAATATTTCAAATTGTTGACCCCTATTTTTATTACGAAAATTAAATGATAAATAACGTACCTCTATTTTCTTATTCAGTATGTAATAAGTACGTATTTAGACAATTTTTAATATCTTAGATAAGTTCCGCATAATGTTATTCTCGTCAAAGGCTCGTAAAAAATGATGTCATTAATTATCTGTATTTTTTGTTTGTATTGTACGGTTTACAGATGACAAATGCAATAATATTTTTTTATTGCTGGCAATTGAAGGGCTTAGCATAAATACGAGTTTTTTTTCAGTTTTTTTTTTGTTGTAAATAACTCTGAAGACATGGATAAATAAATAAAGATATGGATTACATTCACGAAATGGTTTTTGAATTTCCATCTTTTTCCAAAAATGAAATGTTGTCAATTATCTTAGACTTTTAGAAAGGCATGAGTAGAAACGACAAAATTCAACGAACGAAACTAAGAACGAAAAAGATAGGTTTGGTTTCGATGCATTGTATTATCCAGAACGGATTTTCAGCAGTAGCCTTAGAACAGGTTCTGGATTGTACCTAGTTGAGAAAGCTCTATCTGCTTAGAAAGTTAAAAGCAAACCATAAACAGGTAAAAAAATTAATGCAAAATGAGTGCAACTTGTAGTACTCACTTACTGACTTCAAAATTGAACACGTGTGAAATATTGCGTTACTTATGCGAGCTAAGTACCTTGGCCCTAGGCTTAGTTTTCGGTCTGCATGCCGCATTATTGTATTGGTATGGTTTTGTTTTAAGTATATTTTGTAAACTCACCAAAGAACGGCATGTTTCGAAGGTCGCTATACGCTTTAACTATTAATACTAATAAGTATAGGAAATACAGCGTTATCGCTGCAAAGAACATCATCTTTACCACCTGAAATAAAATATATAGTTATTATAGTACTCATGCAAACTTTTTTTTCTATAAAATTTTATTTTAGCGGGCTTCATATTTAATGTTCCTCATAAGTATGAGTAGGTATACTGACTTATTCAACTTATAGTCTATCCTAACCTAACTGATTAGGGACTCCGTATACATAATAATTTCAAATAACTTACAGGATAGTTAGAATTGGTCATATAGTTGAATGTCGGATCGACATATGCATAGTATCTCTGCCAAATGGTGATTACCATAGCTGGCGTCCAAACGAATCCAACGATCATCACTTTAATTAGGTAAAACGATAGGAAACCTCTTTCATTCTGTAACAAAAAAAAACATCAAAATAAGAATCCTGTGTAATATGGTCCTTCGAGTCAGATTGAGAAATTCTATACCTAATTATTTTATACATCGTATATTATCAAACCCTCGTCATCAATAAATTAAAAATATACAAACAAAAGTTTTTAGAAAAAATAGATTGCAAAGGCAAGTTTATTCCGTAATTCGCTTGTTGTAAAGTGACAATTAATCCCACCTACTAAGAACTTCTAATATAGGTTTCTTAATAATATCAAGACTTGATTATGATTGTAGTATTTTTTTTCCGCGTGCTTATTAATAACTAAAAACTACCTTCCAATATTTTTTTCCCTTTCTATAATCGGACTAGTAAAGATACAGCAAGACGCCACCGCTATATGGTAGAAACTTGCACTAAACGCTTTGCGTCAACTTTTATTGTGCGAACTGCTAGGTTGTGGAATTCACTGCCGAGTACTCTACTGTACGAGATAGATATAATCCCGGTCTTTTCAAATAGCCAGTGAATCGGTTTCTTCTAGGCCAGCCTGCTACATCCTAGGTCGCATCGTCGCTTTAGATCAGGTGAGTTGCGGTCAAACGCAAGCCTATTAGCTATAAAAAAATATATTTTAAACCCCGACGCGACAACGACGAGGTATTTTATGTTTGACATGACTCTGTGTCATCGTAACTCACGAACGAATAAACCGATTTTGATTTTTGTGTGGAAGGTATATTCTAATCGGATAGTTAAGATAAGACAACTCTTTATTAAAAACCAGTTTAACAATAAATAACTATTACCTCCGTCTTATAATAAAACGTTTTTTAGTCAAATGTAAACGCTTTTTAAAAGACAAAACCGAATTATGTTTACTTTTTTTATTATTAAATACGTTTGCAAATATGCCCCTTACTGGATGTCTTTTATTGGGTAAGTGTCAATAACTGGGTGTCTATTATTGGTAATTGATCGATTACTGGGGGTTAATTACTGGATTTTTGCTGTCCATCACTGGAGAATTCGAGTATTTTTGTTTTTCGTTTTACATTTATTTCCCATGTAGTCTTACCCAGGGTTTATGTCAGTTTTATATTAACTTTGTATATCGTCTTGAGATTTCACTAATCATTGCGTGTGTATGAGAAGTCATAAAAAAGTTATAGGCAATATTGTCACACACTGCCCTTAAAGTGTCCATTATTGGTGCCATCACCCTACACATAAAAGCTTACAAATATATACGGCCGTCATTAAAAACCTACTAGGTTTTTATTGACGGCCTTATCGCTTAAAGCGATCTCTTCCAGGCAACCATGCACGTATATATTTATTATAAAATAGAGAGGCCTTAAAGTAATACGAGTACATTGATCAAGTTATTTAATAAATCAACAAATAAAATACAACTAATACATTAAAAAATATGGTTCTTAGCTATGTTTGATGAGAATCGGTCAAATTTACTCGTATTCATTATATAGGTAACTCACCTGTCTCAGTCCGTGATATAAAGCGAGCCATGATAGCATTACACACGCTAGGAATATATTCTGGCAAATAGAATCGACTAGCGGAGCGAAACAGCTGCCCGAAACCAACCGTAGAGGGTATATTGGATCTGAAAACGTTCAAAAGAAGTTACAATACACGGTTAGGAGTGTAGTAAGCCAAAAGAGAAAAACCGTCGACATAATGTTTGAAACAGCTAATTTTGTTTTCTCGAATTCTCAGTTGGTCTCATTAACTAAGTATGGTCACTATACTCATCTTAAGAAGCAACTTTCATAAAGAGACCTACTGCGTATAGTATAGTGACGATACTCATATTAAGGAGCAACATTCATAATGAGAACAACTGTGTGTAGTATAGTGACGATACTCATCTTAAGGAGCAACTTTCATAATGAGACTAACTGTGTGTAGTATAGTGACCATACTCATCTTAAGGGGCAACTTTCATAATGAGACCAACTGTGTGTAGTATAGTGACGTTACTCATCATAAGGAGCAACTTTCATAATGAGACCAATTGTGTAGTATAGTGACCATACTCATCTTAAGGGGCAACTTTCATAATGAGACCAACTGTGTGTAGTATAGTGACCATACTCATCTTAAGGAGCAACTTTCATAATGAGACAAACTGCGTATTCGAGAATAAAAAGCTGTTTCACACTTACATTTTGTGGACGATCGATTGACTGTATCGAATTGAGGGTTGGCTCGATATTGAAAGTTGTTCGCAGTATAGTAAAACTTTTTCTGCTTAGTACACCCCTAACCGACAACCCTGTATAACCGTAATTAGTAAGTTATCACTGACTTATTTTATAAGTTATTTACGTAGAACATGTCTTAATTTGTAGTAACTTACAAGTTTACATCTCAGAAAGGTCTAGTTTTGATATAAGCACAAGAATTGCTATTGCATACTTACAAACAATCGGCTATTTTCGATTTGACAAATGAAAATTATGGTAAAAATAAATATAAATGAGAGGTGCACAGGAGTGAGTGACGGAAGTATGTAGTGTTAGTGTGAAGTGTGGGGCTGTAGGTATAGATGTGTGCGTGTCGCAAATGTGTCGTGAGTATGTGTGGTGTGAACCGCTGAACGTCTAAAAAAGCAGCTATGCTGTGTAGCAACAGTCCGTCGATCTAGGCTCGCGGCAATACTGCATATGTCATAGTTAATGAGGGTAACAGTATGATTATTAATGGTAAGAAGTTAAAGAAGTTGAATGTTAACTGTCAACATAGTGTCGATGTAAGCGATATAGGTAGAATATCTAAAGTGGAAATTACCATACATAGAAGTTAAAATTATATATATATATATTTAATTAGATCAAATTGACTTTATTTTCAGTTGGTTAGGGGCCTGGATTCCATCAGAACCATTCGATCAGTACTAAGCGGTAAGGGTTGGTTCGATGTTGGAAGTGTTCGCAGTATACTAAACCCTTTTCTGCATAGTACGCCCTTAACCGATAACCCTGTTTAACTGTAATTTGTTAGTGGTAGCTTAGTCGGTAAATCCTTTGCCTCGCATGCGAAAGAGCGCGGCTTTTCTCCCCAGGTCAGGCAAGCTCCCTGAGTTTTTTACTTCATGTCCTTATTATAATTAATTACCCTAAGCTAAAACAGCGAAGAAAAACATGGGAGTAAATCTGCTTGTATAATGCTTGCATAGTTTTCGAAGATAAGTGAAGTCTCTAACCCGCAATTTGGCCAGCATGGAGAGACCCGTGCCCAGCTGTGAGACGCTATGGGTTGATGCGGTAATCCAAATTCGGTACAGGGTTATCGATTAGGAGTGTAGGTACTAAGCCAAATGGCTATGCCTATACTAATCCTATCGTACAACTTTTACTAAAGAACCAACACTGATTCTGGAAAAAATTACTGCTGTTTGATACATTTTGTCGACGACCGGTAAACGTTATCCATTGAATAGCAGTTTTTTTTTCGAAATCCAAGTTGGTCCTATTATGAATGTTGTTCATATTTATGAGTTAAGTGACCCCCTTTAGACTTAGTACACTGCTAATTGACAACCTATTTATAAAATTAGTTCCACTCTTACCATTGTAAAGAAGCAGTAGCGGTAGTAAAATGGACAGCCATTTCTGCTCGATGGCCCAGTCGTGGGTAGCAAATTTCCTTAGTGTATGGGCAAACCAAAACTGGAAAAGATAGTTTAGGGGAGTAAATTCTTATTCTTTAGAAAAATATGGCCTTCTAAGCAAATACCAATCATCGAAACCGTTTCGGTATTGGAGGAGTAATCGAGTAATAAACATCAAAAAATATTTAGTCAAACTGAGAATCTCCTAGATAATATTTGTGATGTGGTTAATTATTCAAAAAAAAGTTTATATGGCGTAACCACTGAAGTTTATTTATGGACTAAATATTAACTAGGAAATTACACGTGTTTCTGTTGACTCGAAGCGCCCCTGTGAGCGTCTTTGGTATTAAAAATTGACATCATTCAGGTGAGATCAGATCATTAAAATATTATTATAATATACAGGACAGTGAGCGTAACATAAAATTGACAATCCCACCCGCACCCTGCCAAACATTAATTCGTCACAATAAGTGCGGATGCCGATTACGAGAACAAATTAAGAAGATACATATTATGTCACTTCTTCAATAAATATGAAACTTACAGCAACTGAAAATGTTGTTAGTAGGAAGATAAATCTGAACCACGTTTCCATTTGGGTGAACGCTGGGTTGTATGTCTTGAACTGGAAAAAACAAAACGCATATCAATTAATTACGTTTACTAACTTCTTTTTTGGTCCGTTAAAATCAGCGCTGCGGAGAACTCTGTAAGCAATGCTTTTAGCTGAGCTGACTTTTTGACGCTCTTGTCACTACATGTACCTAATTTTTTTTAACGTGGAGAAATGCTGCATTCATACCACTTTACCACGCGGAGGCAGAGCGGTTATGTGGGACTCTTACGCACTAAAACTCCACGGTGTCACTCCCTGCCGATAACTAGCGGTACACGGGAACGCTGTAGCACTCATCCGCGACCCGCCACGGCTATCCGTCACCGGACACATGACACGCCGCAACTATCTCGAGGACCATACCAACATGTGGGCGTCAGATGACCCCGTGTCTAGACGCCCGAGGTCTTCCTGCGACGGGTCATTAGTGGCCCAGCCACCTGCCACTACGGCCGCAGCAGATAAACACCACTGCGGCGCCACCACGTCACCATCAAACGGTGATGACCCCGTCAGGGCCGCGGAAGGTAGGGAGAGCGGCGCACCTCAATACCGACAGTCCTCTCCCCGCCTCGACAATGCGGGCACCCTTGGGGGGCACTACATCTACCTATAGCTTAGGATTATTATAATGTGTTTATTTGTATACGAAGTTTGGCCTTTGACTGTTTGAACTTTGCTAATGCTTCGCGGCGTCAATCCTTGGGCCCTCCCTCAGAGCAATCGATACCTAATAAGGTTACGTTCAGGACCCTTCAGTCTAATTCTCAGAGCCGAATAAAGGATATTAGACGACGACGACGGTGCTGAGGCTCTCGTTAGTTGTCACCTTTCCGCAAGTGGAAGGCTGTCTATTCTCCAAGTACTAAAGGTTTGCGCTCACTCGTCATTTCTGTCGCTCTTGGGTGATAGATAGATGAGCAAGACCGATGGTTGACCTTGGTTGGTACTATCTTACAACTACCTAATTATTTTATTGTTGGGAGAGAGGCTGAGAGTAACGTCATCGGCAGAAACTCTACCGATACGGGTCTTGGTACGTTACCTGTGTGTGATGCGTGTGCGCAGATTAGAGTATTCGGTACATAGTTAAATAGATATGTCAATCAAGCTGTTTTTCTAATTAGTTCCACTTCTGATATAGGTTTCCTTAAAAAATATTACCACTACCTAGTTGAAGAATATTCGCAACAAGGTTCACTTACGTAAAACACGATCTCTTTGATAAAGTAGCGCTTGTGAAATTCCTTGAGTCCGTAGAACCGCACGTTAAGTACGTAATGCGTGTATTCTAAAGCACCTAAATGCAGTACCATCACTTCTTCACACACTTGCTGCTTGCACTTGAGGTGGAGGGTTCTGAAATTATAGTTAAATTAAATTCATTAAAGTGGATATTTTTAAAATAGGTAGAAAATAGGAATGCCAGTGTTCGTAACTCGCTTAATGTAAAGGACTATGCGGTCCTAAGATGACGCTTTCGCAGAACGATTCAGTCGCGTCCTCAAAATAACCATATTCCTTCTATTATTAATCGATTAGGGTATTCGAAAGTTTTGCAGGTTTCGTAAGAATGATCAGAACTAAATTCAGAGAAAATAGTAAGATACAGGGAAATATTTATTTATACTAAGTAGGTGTAAGTGCCAGGCAATAGGTATTCTTGGACTAACAGCGACGCAGTAGGGGTGTTTTTGCGCATGTGCACTTCTGATTGAAGAGTCACCGGCGAGGCCTGCCTGGCACTTTACCTCGCGCCAAAGAGACTTGAAAATCTTCAGTGCGCGGCCAAAGTCATGGGGTCGACTTCTTTGCCTGTTTCCATATACACTCTTAGGGGAGCGTGTGGATCAGTGAATTTTTTTGTAAGGGCATTAACTTCACTTTTATGCTCACATTTGCCTCTCTGAGTCGGGTCGGGGTATTAGGTAAGTAGTTATAATAAAATAACGCTAAAGGCTAAAGCAGGAGCTAGGCTATGCTTCGACCCTACCTAACCTAACCTATCCTCGTCGGATTTGCTCTGTTAGAGAAATAGACAGAGGAAATAAGTGATTTTCAATCATTATGCCAGCTTTACATAATGGCGGTTTTTTTCGTGGTTAATTCATAACGCATCCTATCCCTGAAACACCCCTGAACTCACATCATCATCAGTGGATCGAGTTCAACTGTGCCCCAACTATTCGCTGTTCCCCACTGAAAGACAAACAAAAATAATCATACTGTTTCATTACTTGTTAAATGAACAAAACAAAAACAAAAACCTTATGTATTAACCATAAATCACGGCACATTATCAAAACTTGCAACATTCTAGCTAACAGAAAAATAATTAGTGGTACAAAAGTACGTAAAAAAATAGTTTTTGGGTTACTTGTTTACCGGTGTGCAGCTTCGCGAAACTTCGCAGACACTCACGTGTTTGTGATATATACTTAGATACAATTATATATCCTCTCTGACCCACGCCACGGTCCACTGTACCCCATGCTCCCCTACTTTAAAGTCAGATTATGCCCAAAATTATATTTCTTAAAAATCATTACCTATTAGTAGCTTTGCTTTCAGGAACTAGTGTGACTGTTGTGTGATCGCTAAGAACTCCTTCTATGGATAGACTTATTTGGAAACTCTTGTCGAATATCTCCTCTGAAAAGTATAGTTTAACATTGAAAAACACAGGTTAGTACATTCACATACACGTACGTGTGCATGGTGCATGGTGGTGTGCATGGTGGTAGGGGGTTTCCTATCGCTCGCCTGGCTAGCTACCACCATCAAGTTGTAAAATCTGTTGCCAAGCACCTAACGGTGTGTTCCGGCAGTCTTACTTGAGAGCCAATGTATTCCAGACTAGGCATGCTCCATCTAGGGCTACAGTGTCGTTGACTTCCGTGTTCGTGCGAACTTGTGGTCAAATGCCTAGCTGTTCAGGATAAAAAACATTCAAGATGTATGGAGAAGGTATTACTATGTACTAGTTAACCATTAACAAAATCTTCAATTAATACCAACCGCACTGACAAGAGGTAATAACAGAAACTACCATTATACAAATGCAACATGTGCAGAGTAACTACGAGTATTAGTCTCTTTAAAAGAAATAGGTACATCTCTATAAGCTTTACGGCTCACTTGGATTACCCTCCATAATAGCCAATCAATCCTGATGAAACTCCTTGATTTATTCATGATTGAAAACTATGCGCATGAATAATAAAAGATTTCAGGGAATTTAAAGTTGAAAAGCTTACCATCATTATTGTTAGTGAGTATTTCAGCTAGCAGCCAGAGTTGCTGAGCTCTGGCACCCAGCGCGGGGCTGTGCAGGTGGAAGGGACCGCGGTATATATCGCTCGCGTTCGACAAAGCATTGTTCGCTGGTAGTGACGTCGTCATCGTCGGCGACGGGCCTGGAATGTCATGGATGGATACGTCACGACATTTATGACGATATACGGATTAGCTTTACGAGTGATCTCCAATGCTTACAGTCGAATTTAGTTCAGACGTAGAAATAAAAAAATTGCAACTTTATACTCTGTCCATTTTTAGTGTCTCAAGTATAACATCGCGGTTAGGTTAGCTACGACCTTTAACATCAATGATGAACAATTTGCCGCCGACAACAAGATTGACGAGTTATCCTAAAGGGTTGGGTAGCTGTTATTGGAGTCTGACGGTGGTTGTTTTAAAGCGATCCAGTCCACGAGCATTTATGAAATGTAGGTAAGTAGTTACATGGGCGATAAAAAGTCGCGTGATCACTTATCTGAACAACACCGGGTCATAGAACTAACCAAGACAGTACCTAAGGTCTGCCTAGACTGTACTATGTCATCACTTGATAGTTTGATTATCCCCTAAACCGATGGGTAAAGTTGTTAGTTGAGGCAATAATAATTGGACATGGATCCAAAATTTCAAATAGGCTTAACTTTGCAAATTCAAAACGTTCACTTTTTGTAGGCATTATTTACCATGCTATATTTCTACCGGGTTATTAAATAACCCTTTGCAAACGTTGTGATAGGTACAAGTTAAAAAGTGTAGTAAAGATAAACAAATTGAACTCACCTGCTAATCCTATAAAAACACCCAAACCCAAACAAGCAAAAAACGCTATAAAAACCATTACGAACTCTCCTTTGTGCATTGAATATATTCTCATCTGAACAGACCTGCAACAATGACACAAACGTTAAAAACTTAGGTACCTAGGTACTTGACTAAATAGGTATTAGCTTAGCCGCTATTTTGGAATATCTGTAAATTGTAAGTAGTCTATAGGCAATCCATATTTTTGTTGTAGTTATAAGGGGACTTGCTTGCTCCTTGATGTTTACCATTTACTTTAATGTGGACAGGTATTACGCATAAGAATGTGCCACATGGGCACAGTTTTAGCAAGACAATCTGCTGAAATTAATTTTATTAATACACTTATAAAAATAAGCAATAACAGTAAATATATCTCTCAACTCTACTTGGTCTACTTACATCAGAAACTTTCAAAGTACTGCACTTAAAAATTTTCCGGCGTCGTAAAAATATGAGTAAGCAGCCCTTCTCTCTCTGTGGAGTACCTAGTAACGATACTAAGTATCTATATACCGAGATATATACGGGAAGAGTACATAATTTTCTCTCTCTTTCACGGGATCAGATGTACTTAGTGTGTAGTCAATCACCTAACAAGTTCTAAATCAATTTTTAGTGCACAAACTGGCACGGCTTTCACAATTTGCAAAGTATATTGTAAATAATGTTTGTATTTCTTTGCTCTACTGACCTAAAGATAAGTAGTAGCTTAGCTAAGCCTAGCATATGCGTAAAGTTGACAAAAGCACCAAGAGGTAAAAGATATGGAAACACTATTACTCACCTCTCGCAGCGATCGTGATGGTACGCAGGAGCGATGTATTTGTTAAATTCACTAAACAAATCGCTAAACTGCGACAAAGTATTGCGAATTTTATAATTCCACCCGCCTGAAGGCAGATGGTACGAATATCCTACGTTTGCTGTATCCATGGTGCTAAAATGAACTAGTAAAATGAATAAATCTTATTGAAAAGAACACACAAAACAGGTATAAAATGCGGAATGTTGTTTGGCCTACATCCGAGCCATGTTTACAAGCTCAGTATTGATTTTAGGGGTGTCATCGGCGCTACTCTACCGCGCAGAAAGGGGGAGTGACGTGGCGCCAATCTTATCGGAACTTTACTTTTTTATTACTTATTAATTTATAAATTGTGTAATTGGGTATTGAGCAAGTGCCTTTGTTAGTATGAATAAAATGACTTACCTACTTATAAAAACTGAAAATTTGGATCATTCATAGACCGATAAAGATTTACAGATTAAAGAATAAAAATACCTACTCCATGATTGGGTTATACGAGTAAGTTACAGTAGGTAGATACGTAAGTGGTTTGTGCGAATTTTGTTTTGGTTTCTTTAGGGGACAGTAAGTATGGAAACGTAGGTCTCTAAACCAAATGACACATTTTCATCAATTTCTTACATCTTCTCCCTCCCGAATTGAATTTGGTGCTCATGTGCGTCAGTGTTACCACGTGTGAGTTTTAAAGGCTAACAACACACATATGCATATGGTGCACAGCGTTCATAACATGTGTGCTGCATGTGCCATATTTGAACAAAACTCAAAATGCGCGAATTTACTTACAGGGAATTGACTACGTGACGAAAACCTAAGGCTCCCATCACCCATTACCTGTGGCATTTTGTAGCCCTTCCCCAATGGATCACATAGTATAGGTATGTTCCCTATAACTTTGCTGCACCCTAATGTAGCCGGGTATCTTTGAAAAAATCCCTGTCGTCATCAAAGACGTTGTAATCGCTGCTGAATGAAAGGATAAAATAATTGAATTCCTTCACGTTATTTCTCAGTATTTGAAGAATTAACATCACTAAAAGTTTTAGTAACGCTGTAAATGTAGAACCGGCTCGGATCCAAAAAAAACTGTTCTTTATCAGTCCACTTCGAATTAGAACCTTTAGTCGTAGGCCATAGCACCGTTGCCTATAAGTCTTTTAGCTCTCCATTCGACGCTTCTCCTCCAACCAACGCTTCTAGCTGGTATTTAGCTGAGTCATCCCAAAGATGCAAGCAAGTACTACATGCCCGATCGAACTTGTGCTTTATACGAGTACAAAGTGAACAACTGTTCCGGTAAAGTAACGCGCACCTTCGAGAGGACGCCAAACTTTTTGGCAGCCTGTTGAGTTTTCGTTTCAATATAGGTATGTGCCAAAATTGAGCGTTGACGTCAGCGTGACACCTAAGAGCTTAAGGTGGTCATTTAGGGGAACGGATACATCTCGGAAAGTAGGGCCAGAATGGCCTCCTGTTGATGGAAATTAGTCACGCCTGTGTCTTTGCTGTACTGAACTAGACCAGATTGGCATCGCCCCAATCGGAGACTGCCTTGAGTGACAAGTTCAATCGCTCGACCATGGCTTCTCGTTGTGACCAAATCTCGGCCTCACTGGCACGTGGGCTCGTAGCTCTAAACGATCGTCTGCATACCCAAAGGTATCGGATTTCAACATCGTTTATATGCAGCAAAAAAGTCTGCTTGCTATCCATTCATAAAACACCAGCGGGCAAGCCATATGTGGGAAGCTTGCTAACAGTACCTTCATGCCAGACCCTATCAAAAGCCTTCGAAAAATCGAAAGAACCGGCTAGCGATTTTCAGTATGTTTGTTATATGGGAGCCCCCCTTAAATTGAATTTATTCAGTATTTATTGTTAATAGCGTATATTAACAACAAATACTGTTATAGCGTTAGTTATATAGCGGCAACAGAATAATCTGTCAAGTGTCTAGCTTTCATGAGATACAGCCTGGGTGACAGATGGACAGCAAATTTTCAGTAATAGAATCCGGTAATTACCCTTTGGGCACGAAAGCCTAAAAAGAACCATAGCTATGGTCCCAGGAAAGGTTCGGCATATTTTCTAATGAAATAGAAAATGTGCCGAACTTTTCCTAGGACCATTAATGTGGGAGCAAAATATAACATCAGTAAGTAATTAAAACACATTTATTTCAAAAATATTAAATAGTTTAACATGCAATCACTTTAACATTATTATTATATATTTCTAAACACATAAACAAATAACAGCAGATCTTATAAATTCGAGTGATGTTTATTTATACTTAGACCTAAATATTAAAATAATTACACCATACTTTTTATAACGGGCGCTTCTGCATAAATATGTCGTAGGGACTTTGAATAAAATTTAAGGATTCAGTACATTCAATGACGTTAAAAAAACGTTCAGGTAATATATATTAATATATATATATGCGGTGCTATATTTATAAAATATTTCTTTTTTCTTGAAAGTCACTTTTTATTAGTTCAATTTTGATTTTTTTAATAAATTTACTAGTGTTGTTTTTATAATCGTTTAAAATTTTTAATAAATATCACCGCGTTTCTGTAGATCAATCTTTTAAGCACTAACGTATTTTTTGTTTTATCATCAAATGTAGTCAATTCATAAATTTTTCCAAAATCCCTAAATGCTAATTTAGCTTTGACGCAGACGTACACATGCTATTTAGCTTTTGACATGGCGCGAACATAAACGTATTGGGGCCAATTCATAAATAAAAACATTTTACCAATGTGTTTGAATGAATTTTAATAGCTATCGTTTTTAAAATTGATAGAAGCGGAAAGAGAAACGTCGCAAGATATGGGCGCTACAGTGTTCACTCGAATTTTTACCTATTTGCTATGTTGACAACACAGTTACTTCACCATAACGCGACTCAGTAAACTAATTATTTATTAACTAATCATTTGACTCACTTACTACTAATTATTTATAACTTTTGTGCTCGGTTGAGGCTGTCAAATAAAATCGTAATGTTAGTTCCATTTTACTACACGACCGTTCTCTTTCCGCACAGACTCTAGTGAAAACAAAGCGTCAATTAGTTATGTAATTTGATACTTTCAAAGAAAAAAGTTATGCATTTATATTTTTTTACCTACCTATGTACTGTCAAAATCACAAGCTTTAATATAAACGGTACTGCATTTGTTAAAAAAAATATAATAATTTAATATCATAATCATGTAATTTAGTAACAACGTTTGGTGTTAATATCGAGCCTCATCGAAATGTAAGTCTGATCATCTATATCTTAAATGCATAATTTTACAATGAATGCTACCTAGAATGCTTTTGTATGTGGGCAGTAAAATGATAAGATGTGTTATTGGCACGTTTCTTCTACATTAAATAAACTCTCAAATAATAAACTTGGTTTAGTAAAATGTTTCAGGATATTATTATCTCTAAAAGAGATCTACAAATTACATATAAAGTACATAAATATTTATCTACAAAATTAGTAACAGTTGTTTGCTAAGGTTAAAATTTTAAAGATTATAATCAAAAAAATTAATTTTAATTTTGTAAGTACCTATTTGTTTTATTATTGTTATTATATTTTAATATGGACACTAGCAACTATAAAAGTGTATATTTAAACTTTCAAACGAAAATGGAGTTTCCTTGTCGAATATAATCTTACTATATCGCTTACTAGAAGCAAGCTTGAAACATAGCACGAGTATTCGACTAGACAAATATATAGTTTTATCGGTTAGGAGTGTACTAAGCCGAAAGAGGCTCACTGTACTCATCCTAATGAACAACTTTTATTATGGGATCAAAGAGTTCAAATGTCCAATAGTGAATGTTGTTCATTAGGAAGAGTTTAATGACCCCCTTTCGGTTTTGTAAACACCTAACCAATAGTCCTTATAATACATGAAATAAAGAATCTTACCAAGATAATAAATAGCAAGATGTTTATTTAACGCATTATGTATAAGAATTACACAACAATTTACACAGACATAAGGTGTTCAAAGAATTGCAAAGGCCACAGGTATCATATGGCTTGTAATATATTTTCTTTTCATTTCACACAAATTACATCAATTAGATCACCCCAATTCGGGTTACACTAACAAAAGTAACAAAATGAGAGGAGACAATGTTACAACTGTCAAATTAGGTAAGTTGGGCCTTCCCGAATAGGGGTTCATATTTTTATCCTTTTACTCGTTAGTGTGCGTTTAAGTTTTTATCATTCATACTATTATTATTTTTAAACGATCTCTATCGTTTTGAAATATGTGCCTTTACAAGCTCCTTAGCTATAATATAGGTAATAAACTTTCTATAATATTTTTATGACATACATTATTCTTAGCTGAACATATCTTAAGTTGGCCTCTTCACACTTAAGTAGAGTCATATGCGCTTCACATCAAACTAGGTATTTTTGTGACTAAGAGTTATTTTTTATACCTACATTATTATTTATACTTGGTGACTGGATAAGTTTGTAGCACAAATAGTGATGTGATGATTTTTATGTACTTATTTTGCAACTATTAATAGGTAACATAACATTTTAACTTAAACTAAGAAAGAATATAAGAAAGCGAATCTAAAAAGTCAGAATCTCACTTTAAATATTATTGAAAGTGACAATTCAACATGGATATATTCTTGAAATGCTTGAATCGTCCCATTTTGAGCACATAAAACATGGACATTAATTATAACTACTTTACAATCAAAAACCATGACGTGTGACCAATGTAGCTTATTAGGACGCATGTAAATGTCCTGGTGTAACAAAAATGAAGTCTTATTCCAAATTGGTCTATGTACCCATTCTATAACACCTTGTACATAAGCATTTTTGTATTTTGAAACTAAAAATACAGGTTTTATGTACCTTGTTATTTACTTCGCATATAGTTATCTCCGGCCTGTAGAGTTTGTTATGTTGGTATCGTTGACTGAGGGTGTGGCAGGTGTAGTTGTAATGTTGGCAGCACTGGTAGACGGTACTGGAGTCGAGGTGCCGTCAGGTAACAGCTTACCTAAAGTAAAAAATAAATAATATTAAATAAATAAATTATAAATTTCAGGACGTTTTCTATGGAATTAAGTAATTTTATTTCACCATCGGAGATTTAGATATACCAAAACGCCGTTGGTGGTAAGACTGCCAGTTTGCCCGCATCGTTTTGGTATTAGAACCAGAAATCTTAAAATAATATTGTTGTTTTGGGGTGGTTCTTCTTCACCACCTGCTAAAACCATTCAAATTCCCCGGCTTTACTTTCAAAATCACGTGAGCGCTGTCACCTTTCCTTCCCCCCAACCCCGGGGATTCTCTCCCCCTCAGTTGAGTTCGCTGGCCGCAACGGTCAACAAGGTGCCAAAAATTACTATCAACTTATGAGACATTCAAAAAGTGCAACAAGATCAATATATCGTCAAATGAAAACACCAACTCGGGGGCCTCCTAATAACGGAGAAGTGTTTGGATTTGGATGATGGCGGCCATATCCTACAACGAGCCGTGAAGGTTAGCCATATACCCTTCCTTATCAAAATTCGAATAATTCATAACACCACCGCCACCTTTTTATGTTATGTTAGTAAGGAATAACCACATCGGAAAAATGATTTTTTTTACTCTTAGCAAGTTTTTTTTAATCATTAGAAGTTTCTTACCGGTGATATAGTCTTCAAACCAGCGATTGATATTCCTGGCGTATTTCTGGACCCAGTCTATTCTAAGCGTGGCTGTGTCGACTAATTTCTGCAGCGTTTGCGACATCGGGACCAACTTGTCTTTGTGCTGCAACGCGAATGTCTTCAGCTGGAACGATGAAATTATTTATTATTACTGTATCAAACGATTTGTCACGAACGACTGTTCGTGGCCACATTTCATTGCATTTCATCCCTGATGAAGAATGTGAACGAAACTATAGTTGGACTTTACCAACAATCTGGTACGCGCATAAACCCCTATTGTTAAACGAAATGAATAATTTACTATTTGGTATTTTTTTTGCCCAGCACAGCTAGGCAATTGACTACTACTGTAGCCCTAGATAGAGCTGCATGCCTAGTTTGGAATACACTGCCTCTCAAGGAAGGCTGCCGGAACACACCGTGCTTGGCGACAGAGGTTACAACTTGATAGTGGTAGCTAGCCAGGCGCTAGGAAACGAATTACCAGCATGCTATGGTTTCTTCACGATGTTTTCCTTTACCGGTAGCTCAGGCTCTTTTTGCATGTTTCATTGGATCGAACCTCGTACCCTTAGCACGGCATTTGACGCCACTAACTCGACCATCATCGCTACAAATAATATGATTATAGCAGTAGGTAGTTTAATCTCACCCTGTCCAGTTCATCAGTGTCAGTAATGAACCCGAAGGCCGCGTTCAGTACTGCGGGGAACATGAAGGGGTCCATAGCAGTGAACCGTTCGTACACTCGGTCGAAGTTATTGATAAGGTAGTTCTGTGCTATGCGCGCGCCCACCGGCGGCTCCACGCTCCAAACTGCGACCGCGTATTGCTTAGGTATCTCGGTCAGGCTTTTTTCTAGGAGACTAAAGAAAAACGGGATTAAATCAATACAATATGTATTTTTTATTTTTTTATTCTTTGTCCTACACAGCTAGGCATTTAACACAAGTTCGCATGACCACGGAAAACAGCTATACTGTAGCCCTAGATGGATCATGCCTAGTCTGGAATACACTGGCTCTCAAGGAAGGCTGCCGAAAAAACCGTTAGGTGCTTGGCGACAGATTTTTACAACTTGAGTATTAGAAGTACTTTAAAAAGTGATTACCGTCTCACGGCAGCCGTCGTTTCGATTTAAAAATCGTATCTCTAGACCGATTTTATTAACATTTAAAAGGAACCACACTGAAAGTAACCTTTTTAAACAACATTTTTTTTTCATATCGTTCCAGCCGTATCAGAGAAATCAAGTAACAAACAACACTTCTTTGGAAGTCGGGAGAAAAATGGTTAAGCCCTTTATTAATAGTAGATTAGTAGATATTTAGTTCCTATAGTTCGAGGGTGCAATTGATGCTTACACCCGAGCTAACTACTAATGCTTTACATCTCGATTGTGAGGTAAGTAGAAAAAAACCGACATTACAATAATAAAACATTTTAATTGCTGCTTCAGCTTCCATTTTCATTGAATCGGGAGTGCAGCTTATATCTTCATCACTTGCAGAACTCATGTTTTTTTCCTAATTAGCACGTAATTATAAAAAAAAAACAAAAACAAACAATATTTAAAGTAAAAGTTTTCTGTTCCCGCCTTTTTTCATCTTATTAATAATTATTTTTTTCAAGAAGTAAATTGAGCTTCGCTGTGCGATATTTAAAATTGATATTATACTCATACTCACCTCTTTTGTCATTGGGCTGAATGCATGATGTCTATTGCCAGTATGATGGTTAGATGTACGCGAACTTTTCGAAAGCGTGATTTTTTTTTAATTACATACAGCCCTAGGGCTTTTCTAGCTACATTATTATCCTAGAGCGCTAATTGGTCACCTACATGCCCCATTTGGGGGTAATAAGGACTTACTTACCGAATATGAGAGATGTAAATTATTATTAATTTAATGTATTGTACAAATCTACACAACAGTAGCAAGTTTTTGTTAGCGTTGGTAGTTATTAATAAGTTTTTTAAAGTAAAACATTGGTTGCACTAATAGTTTTTTTTGTAAAATATTAGTTCTGTCCATCCAAAGGTTGCATGGAAAAATGTTTTAGTGCATGCTTTAGTCGATAAATGAGATGAGTATAAATAGGAATACAGGTACTGATAAATATCAATTTCTTCGAGTCTAATGCTTGAGGGAATGAATGAATATAGCTTTATTGTACATCAAGACAAATCTATACAATGGTTTGGTACATGTATTTGTAAACATTCCTTGGCGTTCCATGCACAGAAGGTGCATGGAACGCCAAAGAATGTTTCTATCCTAGTTTTGAAATCACTTACGATGATACAAGCGACTCTTCCCTCGTGCTGGGCAGCACGTTAATGACCAGGCTCTTGATGGTTGGGTCGGTGGAGTTGAGGAACACACTCCACAGGAAGTCGAACTCCCTCCTGCCGCCGTGACGGAGAGCCATCGTGTATACCAGCGAGCGGAGGTAGCTTGGTATACTGAAACAATGTATTTGTTAAAACAAACAAACACGCACACACATCACATACAGGGTTATCGGCTAGGTGTGTAGTAAGCCGAAAGGGGGTCACTATACTCATCCTAAGGAACTACTTTCAGTATGAGACCAACTCTTAATTCGAGTTGTTCCATACAAATTGTTGTCCGATCCTGGAAAAAATGTAACCAATCCTGGATACGAGAAAAAAAGCCAGTCAATTAATCCGTTACCGACAAAATGTACGATACATCTGTTTCTTGAACTCAGGGTTGATCCCATAGTGAGAGATATGCCCTAGCATGAATGTATTAATCTCTTCTCACCTTAGTACACTTCTAACTGTAAAGCCTGCGACAGACATTGTTAAACAAGCTATAAATAGAAATATTTTTATTTATTGAGACAGCTAGGCATTTGATCACCATCTCGCACTACTACCTAAATATTGCCTGGACAAGATCGCTTTTAGCGACAAGGCCGCCACATGTAAAATTATATTTTTTTGTGTGTCTACAATAAATGGTTCATCTATCTTTCTACCTATCGACGGAAGTTAGCGACACTGTGGCCCTAGATGCAGCATGCCTAGTCTGAAATGCACTGTCTCTCAAGGAAGCCTGCCGAAACACACCGTGAGGTACCAAGACATTTCGCTCGTTCAAAATACTCACGGATTGTTACTAATGTCCGCTTGCGAGGTCCAATTGCTGAACTGTGCCTTAGCCCAGTCAACGCACCTCGGAGATTCCACGTAACATTCCCAAGAAACAAGGTTTTCTATTAAGAAAGCTTCATTGTCGTCTTTCGGCTTGTCAAGCCCATAGTTGAGCTTCTCTAGTTGCTTTTTTAGAAGTATTTTTATGTAGTCCTGTGAAAAATTTGCATGTCAATTAAATAAAAATTAAATTAACAAGAATTTCCCATTTGGAATTTGGTAAAATCTTTAGTTTGGTTGTTTTTTTTTCAGCATACTGAGATTACGTTTGACCGCAATTCGCCTGATGTAAAGCGACAATATGGCTTCCAAAAATCTAAGAATATAATATTTTTTGGGTTATATAGAAAGGCAGCAATCCGCACAATAAAAGTCGCGGCGAAGCGTTTTGTGCCAGTTTATAGAACCTCTACCGGTTATGTTTCTTTGTATTTCTACTTTTACCAATTATTTTATTTTACAAAGGTAAAATTGCTCTGAGGATAATAATACAATTGCTTACCTTTCAGATTTTTAAATCAAAATCAGGAGGTTACGTTGATGAGGTCATTTACAAGCCAACAGATGTGAAAAACTTACCTGGAAGTAGATATAACCGGGCGTAGTCCTTAAATTGTACCTCAAAAAGGCCATATTATTCAGTAACAGATCCCATACAATCTTCGAGTCCTCTCCGTCTATGACACAGGTTGTCAAACCCAACGCGTAGTTGTAATCTAGTTGAGAAGCTTTGGCGAGGTTGAACGCATCGTCTATGAGCTGTGCCTTTGTTATAGGAGATTGTACTGAACCGGATTTGAGCGCTTTGCTTAGAAGTTGCCAATTCTTTTCGTCGTAATTCACTCGATAGTAACCTGTCGTAAAATAGTAGGTTTCGTATGTAAGACAGATCGAAAATCTAAGTATAATATAACCATGACGACCGACTCTTCACTGTTTTCGTGTTTCTAATAGAATTTTCGTTCCGGGGCCTACTTCTTTTCACCCCCTGAATTGTAACGTAATGTATTGTTATTGTGTCAATCGCTTCACTGTGATGTATTTTAGACTTACACGTTTTATTATTTTGAAAAAAGTTATTGAATTCTGCATAATAAAGACTTTCAACAGGCATCGTATCAGCGCAAAAATATGATTACTAAGGAAGCTTGTAACTTTAAAGGGATATAAAAGACAGAAAAAAATAAAACGGTTAAGCCTACAAAATAATATGTGAAAAATAATTCCACTGAGAAAAGAGTAATATCTTATTGTGATCTATAGCTCTTTTAAATTTAATCTTCACAAGGCATGTCTTGATTCCTATTTAAGACTCGACTAGTTACTCAACAAAGATGACAGCTCACACTCACGAAGTCACATAAAAATAACATAGCATACAGAAACCATAAAAAAAGGTATTTCGCAACACTAAAACTTGACATTCTATTTTTTTTAACGGCCATAGCAGAAATAGGCGGTTAGGCGTATTTATCTGTGGCATTGCAGGCTCCTCAACTTTCATACGTTTATTATTTGGTTGTATTAACTTGATAGAGATGATACTTAGCATAATCTATAAAGATCTGTTCAACGGTAATTTCTCAAGGTTACAGTTGTCTAAGGTGTGGTGTGTCTTACTCTTTATTTGTCTATAAAGTACTTACCAATAGCATTAACATTGACGTACAAAGCTTGCGTGGCGCTGACATTAGAGGACTCCACCACTTTGAACCACTTGGTCATCCAGAGCTTCGGTTTGGTGGACCACTGTTCCATAGGCGTGTCCATAGTGGTATAACTGATAGGAATCTGCCATATCTGGTCGATCATAGCCTGGTACGGCTGCTTGGAACTTGTGAATAGTCTCTGGAATTTGTGGGTAATTTTAAAATAGCGTTAATATGCGTTGGATCGTCTCAATTAGGGTAACGGACCCAAAGATACAACGGGATCCTATTACTAAGACTACTGTCGTCCATCTGACTATCACTAGGCTTTATGTCCATGAGCCGTGATAGCTCGACATTTGAAATTTTTGCTAACGGTGTGTTTCTGTTGCTGCTACAACAGCAAAAACTAAAAAACTATATATAATATTTAAGGGGGCTAACATACAAAAAACTTGTTTTGCTCGATACCAATAACCGCAACGGTTAGAAGTTTGAAAGAATGTTGTATAAATATAAATGGCACGGAATCCTTCGTGCGCGAGTAACGCACGCACTTGGCAAATTTTTATATATCTATCCATCTCGCCTATACTTTTACTACTAATGATGATAAGCTGTAGGGATACAATTACAACAACAGCCAGTGATTAGTATGTCTAATAAGAGTTATTAAAGTCGTAAAACGCGTGAAAATATTGTCAAAGTTATACTTACATGCTAATTGTCGATAATAACAGGCCATCTGTTCTTATCAATATTAAATTTAAACGATGCAACTCTGCGCTTGGAACGTTATCTTTTACCGACTTTCCAAAACAGGAGGTGGAACTCAATGCAACGGCTATTTTTTTGTAAGTTTATTATTAGATTTGAAAAAATATGTTTTTGTTTGAAAAAAGTATATTCTTCTTCAATTCTCGAGTGGTTCCATTTTATATTTGATTTAGAATATTAACGCGTGTTTGGTTAATATTGTTTAAAAGACGGGTTTTAAAAGAAACCCGTCTTTATCACTTATGAAGTTCAGCGAATGTGAACGAAACAATAGTTGGACCCTTGCAACAATCAGCTACGCGTGAGCACATGTCATTTTATCTAAATCGGTCCCAGGGTTTGATTTTTTAATCGATATAACTAATAAAGTTCTATCTGCGACGAAATGGAAGACGGTGATTAAGTAAAAAAAGAAATTGTCAACATACCTGTTCCAATTCGATAGATCCCGTCTCGTAGTTCCTGCTAACCTTGACTACGGGGTAGCCAGCCTGTCGGGTCCAAGAGTTCATGAACTCTACCAGTGACACATCATTGAACAGCGGCTCAGCAGCTGTGGCCTTAGACATAGCTGTCCACAAATCGTTTTCTTCAGCGTTTGAGAATTTCCTGTTAAATACATACGTTTTAAAATAAATAAACAGATTCGACTCCAAACATAAGTGATTTGATGCGTTATTAGCATTTCACATTCACTATAGTGCTGTAATTCTCGCTCGCTGTTTCTTATACGGGACAACATTTCTGCGGGGTAACAGCAAATGCGAAAAATGCGCAATTTTGATTGAGATGATCACCTTCAGCAAATTTAACTCTTACAACATTTTAAGAATCCTATCGCAAAATTAGAGTTTTGTTAATTTAGTGGTAAAACTGAAAAACGATGATGTTATCCCATATAATTCTATAGTTGGTTTCACTAGCGATTCTGATTTGGTTGAGACTGTATTAATGTTTTGGATACATCTAAGAGAGATACAAAAATAACGATAAAACATCTCACCAATCATTCAAATATATCAGCAGTCCTTTCTGAAATAGTTCCTGTGACACTGTATGGTTTAACATACGTATAAGATTAGCGCCCTTCGTGTACGATATTTCGTCGAATTTTTGCGATATTTCAGAAGCGTCAACTACTTTCATTGCCACGGGAGAGGTGTTTTTCAATGCGTCCGTACGCAGAAGGTCCATTTTGTCACGGGAAAATGAATCGAAAATCTTCCATCCGGGTTCGACCTGGGAATTGTACTTTGTTATGAAAAAGTAATGATTTAAGATATAAATATGATATTTTGGACAGAGCGATCGAAGCGTCTTTGCTTCGAGATTGGCAAAATGTTCTTTCGTCTTTTAGTTTGTATGTATGGATATTTCGTTCTCGCTATAGGTCACAGTTTCCATCCAACCGTGAAAAAAATACAAAACCACGACAAATCAGCAAAAGTAGATTTTATTACTTGTGAAACAAGGTCTAAATTACTGTGGCAGCAATCACATGAATCTAAGATATGAATTTCCATAGTTACGAGTTGTTTCTTTCAGTCGCATATGTCACTTTAGATATTTTTGGAAACCATTTTTGATCTTTTTTATAATTGGCCACCACACTTTGTATATTGTACCAGTTTTAAAGTTCTTTGTACTTGGAAGATGTAAAATAATTGAACTGTAAAGTCGATACATTTTACGTAAATAGTTGTCATGGTCAAGTTAAAATTATGTCATAAGTTTAGTGGTGAGTAAAGTGGTAGAGATTTTGAAACTTGAAATGATTTTGAGGCCGCAAAAATATAATAGTCCCGAGGTTGACAGTTTGCAAATATAATAAGTATCAATATATATAAAAATTAATGCCACTTTTCGTTGTAATTTTATAACTCAAGAAAGGGCTCACCAATCCAAATCAAATATTTAGGCTTTGTTCGGACTATTTAGTAGATGGTTATGTGAAGTTTGCACAAAAACGGTCACATTTTTTGTAACAAATGAATTCAATCAATGGCGGATCATTTTATTAATGGGGATTTTGCTGTCAAATTTAAACTTTTTCAGTGTTGACAGTACAAGCTTGTTTATACGTAGCGAAGCACATACCGGGCCGCTAGTATGGTATAGTATTGTGTTTTTGCAGTTTTATTCGGGCCACTAATGACTGCTAGTTACTCACTCGAGGTTGTCGAACCACTGATGCGAAATTTCGTGCACTGCGTCATATTTACCGTCACGTACAATATTAGGGCCATTAATGACAACTAATTAAATAGTTACTCACTCGATCGACTCCTAAGTATTCTATATATGTAGCGAATCCCTCGTTAAGCCACAGGTCGCTCCACCAGCGCATGGTGACGAGGTTACCGAACCACTGGTGCGCTAGTTCGTGAGCTACGTCGATAGCTACGTTTTGCTTGTCACGGGGCACGCCCTCCGTCTCGTCGAATAGAAGGGTTGTCTCCCTGGAGAATGTTGAGATGTATAGTTCTTAGATATACTCGTATTTTCTGATGAAGTTCACCGAATGTGAACGAAACTATAGTTGGGCCTTTCCAACAATCAGGTACGTTTGAAAACCCGTCTTCTTAAACAAGGTTTATTCGCAAAGCACGGTGCCTCAATAAAAATGTACGGAATTAGAGACGTCAATTCTCAAAAAATATGTTTTTTTTTATATTATAGTTTACTTGCCAGATATGTAAATTATTTCTCAAAACGTATCAGTTGAACTTAAACTCGGTGTGGTTATGTTGTTTTATAACAAAGCTCCCATGGCCACCTTTCAGTTTCATCATTAAACCCTAGATATCATCCTGAGTATCTGGGTAGTTGGGTTTCTGTAAAGTGCTCCTCAAAACGAATTAACTAAGCCCAAGCTAGCTGGGTTTATTTTGTTAACTTCAGAAGTTCCAATGGCTATCTTCCATTTTAAACATCAGACTTGCCAACTACTTTATTACTATACTACACTATTTTATTGTATTGTCACCGAAAATACATGAGCATACCGAATAAGAGTTGAAACGGACATTGGAAAGATGCACTTTAGCTTACAAGATTCGATTACAAACAATGGGATCGCTAAAACTAAATAAAAGTATTAAATTAAATCAAGTAACACGGCAAAGTATTAAAGTTCTGGACGAGTTTCTGAAATAGTCACAAATTGTTATTTACCTGAAAGTGATCAACCCCCAGTTTTCCATGGCGCCGCTAGAGAAGTCTGGTATGGCGATGAGGTCAAGTTTGTCCAAAGCATATGGCACACCGAACACATCTTCGTAATAGTTCAGAAGCTTTGGTGTGATGGTAAGGGCGTAATTAGCCTGTGTGACAATACTCATATTTTACAAGTCGTACAGATAGTTTTATTTACTTACTAGTGGTCACCCGCGGCGTTGCCTGCGACAAATTTGCAATGTACAAAAAAACTTTTCAGTATGGGTGTACTAAAAAGGTTATTGGAAAGGGTTTTGGTTTGTAAGGATCTACACCCTATAATGAACACTCCCTCTAAATTTCATGTCTCAGGTTCAGCTGAATTGGCTCTAAATTTATTCCTAGACAATAATCACACAATAATAAAATAAATCTCACAGCTTGGGGTCTCCTAAGACTTCGTGGTGTGAGTGATGTTCATGGTGCATGTATTTGTATCGTTAAAAAAAGTGATTGCCAAAAGATATGTTTCAAATATGTATTGAGCCCCGGCTAGGACAGTGTACATGATATTATAAATACGTCACGGACTAGGGAGAGTTTAATAAACTCTAATCTATCAACCAAATTCAAAATAACGTAACTTATGGCAGTGTACAAAATTAATTGCGGATCAAAAAGGCGATTTGTGCGTTTTTGTTGAGTCAATTTTGACATTTGTGGCGGGTGGTACAATTCATAGACCAATGAGACCGTTGCAGTCAACATAGGATACTAAAATTTTCCAGGAATGCCATAGTTTTACTACTACTCACAGAATTTAGATATTTTTGTACACAGAGAAGTAGACAACAGATGCAGGTTTCATTCATACACAATATTAAACACAACTTTAGAAATTTTTTGGTACATGTACACCGTCCTGGCCGAATATGAAACAACTCCTTTAATTTTGTTATGCTCCAAGAAAGAAATTCAGTTATATCGATTTAAAAACCAAAATACTGTTTTTTTTTAAATTGAGTATAGGTATGCCATATTGCATTGTATTATATATATCACACTATTATTATAAAGATGAAAGTTGTATGTGTCTTTGTTTGAGACTCCTTCACGCTCAAACGGCTTGACGGATTTGGATGAAATTTGGCACGAAGATAGTTTATACCTCGGATTAACACAGGGGCTACTTTTTGAGGGGCGACTCCACCTTAGATTATTATCTAAGTTCATTTCGAGTTGTGAGTTACTGTTTTTTTGGTCCATAGCAATAACTGTTTGTATTGATAAATATAAAAACCTTGAAGTATGTCTACAGTTTAAGAGACTGAATAATTTTTTGCCTTATTAATCAGCTGTGGTCTGGTCCACACCCGGATGGTCTTTTTAATGCCATCCTTGCTGACGTAAGAGGTCTCCACAGATTTGAAGTCTGACAGCACATATGCTACGAGGTATGTAGACATGTCCACTGAACGCTCAAAATGGGTCCACACCCAGTTTGGTTGGTCTGGCCTAAAATACAAGAGAAGATATAGGTATTAGACTAAACATAATTTGTCATAACACTTATATTTATTAAACAAGCATGCAAATTGTATCTTCTACTTTAGTATGTTGGTAATCATGTACAGGTCATAGTTAGCGACCAATCTCGATGAAACTTGGTAGACAGGTTTTACAAACTTCTGAGTTAGATATGTTTGACTGCAGAGTAATTCCCACAAAAATCGAGGATGTTTGTGTACTATTTACTAGCAGATTTTAATAATATTTGGCAGTGAAAATACTAACTACTTTGACTTATTTTCTATTAAGTTCAATACTTCCACGTAAGTGTCATTATTACGAGAAACTAAATTACAAACTAAAATAAAAAAAGCAGGTGGATTGCCTACTATAGATCATTTAAAATCTACAGATAATACAAATGCCCACCAACAGAGGGCAGCATGCCTAGAACGCTAGCCGACTTAGCACACTGAATGGCAATGCTTATATTATTTAGCTTATACTGTTAAGCATTAAACCAGATAAAAACCGTTATCCTGGAGACGGGTGGAATCGATGAAACAACTATGTTTATTTATTTTATGACAATTGGTGGTCTTTTTAAATGAATTCACACAAAATTCATGTTATCGTGAACGTTTGCAGAACGAATAGCACTAAAATTAACTGCTGTTGATTACTTTTTTATACTTACATAGGTTCTTCAGCCACCACTTTCATATTAGATAAAACAGTAATGTTCTGTACATGAGCAATGCTTATTTCAAACTTTGCTTTAAATGCTGGCTCATCGAAGCAAGGAAATGCTGCTCTTGCTGATGTCGGCTCAAACTGTGTCACTCCTAGTACCCTGAAGAATACCAAAAGATGTGTAATGAGTAATTTATAGTGAGATAGATAAGAGAAGAACATCAAATGGTAAATTATGTAACATCGTAAGATATGATTGTCCCACAAACACCTTTTTTTGGAATTAAACTAGCCTATGTATAAATTAGAATATCAGCTGTCCTGGTGTACATTTTTCTTTTGGCTATACAGCCATTTGAGCGTGAAATAGTGAATGTGAAGATTGAAGAAATGTATATATAATGTGTGACTCATTTATATTGTGTGATCCAATTTATATGAGTGTAATTTGCTGAATAAATGAATAGAAATTTGATAAAGGCGAAAAGAGAGGCACTTATTTAGAAACTTTAGTCGCATGAACAATATTAACCAGCTCAGGTTTAAAACAGCTTTATTGTTAGATTTTAAACACTTGCTCTATTAAATTCGTAGAAAGTACCTTTTTAAAAGTAAGATGAAATATATCGTAAAATAGATTAAGTTGCTCGGCACCACTGTAACATCATATATCCAATAATGATACTTACTTATCTTCGTTATCCTTGTTTCTGTATGTACTCTTGTAGAATCCCGTCAGTGATTCGCTGATTATGCCTTCAAATGACAACTCTAATATATAATCCACATCGGGTTTCAATGTGGAAGCTAGAAATATGACGAGCCGGTCTCCTGTGCTTGGTGTTATTGACAAGATCTGTATTCTTTGTGCATTGCTTTTTGTGATTTGAGTGTCTGCTGGATTGTTAGGTGTAATTGTGGTCGTAGCAGGCACAGTTACGTTTGCAACTGGCACAGCGGTAGTATTAGTTGCTACTGTGCTGTTATTTGGCAGACTTTCCACAACAGCAGCTGAGCTAATAGCAGCACCATCATCTCTTTTAGACCTAGAGTTCCCTATACCAACATTTTCATATGTCTGCTCTGTTAGCTTAGCATTTTCCTTAATAATACTGAGGTTTTTGGAATGGAGAATTATATTCTTTACTTTTGCGCTCGCTCTGAGAGTTATAGACACTTTACCAGAGAAGCTAGAGTTGTCTAGGTTAGCTATAAGTTTAAGTCTGTAGAATCGCGGCACTACTTCAGAAGGAAGGCGAAGGTCGATCGACGGTGGGCCTGTGGCTTGTCCGAATGGCTCGGTTTCATCCCAGAATTGAGCCTTACTCTGTGTACTTAGCTGAAATAAAAACAAATAGGATATTTGTAATAATAAACGTTTAACTTAAAAAGATCGTCCCGGTAACATAAACAATAAATATTAATAAAACTCGGCAGGTTAACACTATTAACATTTTTGGAACAGTTATAAGTGTAGTATGAAAGTATCAAAATAATGGAAATCAAAATGAATAAAGTAATAATCAGGAGTAATAGTAACAACTTACATTAATATTTAAGATAAAAAATACAGAGATTAAACACAACTTTGTAAACATCTTGATGTCGAATCAATACAATCATAAATAACACAGATAGGTATAAACCACTGAAACTTGTTTTTAACTACTGACTAATTAAGTAAGAATTTATATTCAGCATTTTGTTTTGTTTAAATTTATTTTATTTTTTTACGCATACACACGCTTTTCCGCTATCAACAAACCGGACAACCGGACCAACCGATCGACCGATCCGAATCGATTGTCATTTTGACGTTTGTTTGTATTTTTTTTCGGACGAATAATTTGACTATCAATCTATCACGTTTTCGAAGCATGTGTGAATAGATCTTACTAATTGCTTCTTATCACGTAACTGCGACATTCATAAAAACGTGGATTATGTTTAACAAATCTCACGTTTCGCGTGATAAAATGTAGATAAAAAATGTGAATTTATAATTCGGTCATAGCTCGGCCCCGTCGACCGCTGCGCAGCTAGCTAGCCGCAGTTTTATATGTATATATATATATATATATATATATATATCTTTGCGCATGCTTACCTTTGCATAGGTGACGTAATGTGCGATTACTCCAACTATAACAGCTACGATGATTGCAAAAATAACAAATCCAACACAAATGCAGTGTGAAATGAATACACCTTTCTTTCTTCCATATTGGATATTATTCTCAGTAGCTTGTGTTTCGTACGCTAAAAACTGCTGTCGGCTTGTTGAAAGTGTCATTTTGTCAGATCATTCTGAAACAAGTGTTAGAAAACTTTAATTTTATAATATGTACCTACTACTACCTACCAAGCTTTATTAAGTTCATTTTCGTACATATAGAAGATAAACAATAGTGGATCCAAAACTAAACATGTAGCCCTTAGGTACCTACACTAAAACAAAACGCTGGCTATTATAACGATGGATACGATTTTCACTTCACCGCTATCGATCGCAGTCCTCCTTTTTAACCCCCGACGAAAAACTACGGGGTGTTATAAGTTTGATGTGTCTGTAAGTGAGTGTGTGTGTTTGTGTGTGTACTACAGTGTAATGCAGGGACATTTCAAAGATTCACTGGGACTACCGGGACAGAAGTTCGATACCGGTGAAATTTCCCGGGCGGTGTACCGGGACGGATGGCAACCCTATGTTATGGGGCCTCTGATATGGCGGACTGTTGCAACTATACTGTGACTAACAGCTGGGACCTACAATTTAACGTGTCATACGACACACGGAAGCACCCAGTTGTTAAATGCCACTTTCTGTCACCCAACCAAGACCTGACCGCGATGAACGTTCCTTCGATAAGTTGTTATCAAAATCAGAAACGAAAACCTTAATATCTTGACAACCACTTAAACAATTCTGCTCATATTTGGTAGATTTTGTGATAATAATGTATTTAATCTACATTCTGAATTTCAAGCAAATTCGTTGGTAAATAGTGCAGTGTCAAACTTCCCCCCTCTTAATATGGTAACCACCCCAGCAATCAAAAATCACCAACGGCAAAAAAAAATCAAAGAACCTATATACCAAGTTACGTCAAGATCGTCAAAATTGCGGCCTGTACGTGAGAACCAACATACATACATTTGGACAGATAGCAAATTTTGTGAGTAAATGCTTAGACGCTTCGCTCGCTCGGTCAATAAGTATTATAAACGCGAAAGTTTGTATGTATGTTTGTTACTCTTTCACGCAAAAACTTTAACACATAGATTTTTCAACCCGGAAAAATGCAGTGTTCCCGTGTGATGATAATATTTCCGCAGGAAATGCCGCGGGGCGCAGGTAGTTTATGTGAAAATATAACTAATGATAAATCTAATGAACACCTATCACTTCTGATAATTTCATTCATTTATAAGTTTAGGGGAAAAACATATGTACCTACATACATACATTTTTATGGTCGTAGTCACATATAATAAAAACAGTGCATGCCAAGTAGCTAAGTTCTTAACTGAAAAACTCTTGTGTAATTTCTGCCAAAGTAATTTAAAACTTAAAATTAGAAGATTTAAATACCACTATCAGTTCCAATGTCATCACGCTGGGGCCTACGCGTGTAGGTAAGGCATACCGAGGTCGAGCTTTATTTTTTTAATAAAGAAAAAATAATTAAATTGCTCCCTCCCATGGAGAGTACTGGGATGCAAACGTCAATGAAATAAATAATGGTAAGTACCTACCACAAGTCTTTCCGATACTTAATATATTTCATATTAGGCTCGTATCTACGTCAACTGACCTCGCGAGAACTGCCCCCAAGTCTCTTATTCGAATTGCTTAAGAATTACGATTGCACTGCATTATAATGGCCGTTTTTGATAGATTTGATTTGTTACCTTTTTCACTACGTGAACACTAAGTTTAATACTAACTCTGACCTATTCTATGTATAAACGACCATTATGAAGCAATGCAATTGTAATTCTGAAACATGCCAGACTTGGGCCGCTGATCCCATGGGATGAGTTGAGACCTAGTGTATATTTAAAACGATAGACTTACCCGCTGTATTTTTTTACTATTACGGTCACGGAGTTTAGTTTAAATCTCAGTAAAAGAAGTAAGTAGTTCTTGTAAACCACGACATTTTTAAAGGACTTCAAAAAATTAGATTTTTTGTAAAGTTTCTCTATGTACGTAATTTAATTATTAATTTAGTATATTTGTTCACAATATACAATATAATCACTTAGAAGATACATAATGCATAATGTGGCTGAAAAAAATATTTTCCGCTTGTCCCTAGTAAATGTCGCAGGGGGGAGAAACAGGAAAAATAATTCCTATCAGACCCCTTATGGCATAAGAGAGGATAGACTGGATAATTTCCTGTTTATTTCTTTGCGGGGACAGGTTAAAGGGAGTAACAGGAATAAATCAAATAAAAGAATAGTATCTAGTAAAGTAGGTAAGTAGGTACTTATTACCCCCAGTATCCTGGATGAACCAGTATAACTCTACCTATAACTCTAGACTGCCAGACTGTTTTAATTTATAGTCCATTCATAAAATGGATGATGTCAAAAAAAAAAAGAGAGTCCTGAGTGAGAGATGTGCCATCGTTGTTGACAGGAACGATTAATTTCAGCCGTGATGAAGTTCACCGAATGTGAACGAAACTATAGATGGACCTTTCCAACAATAGGGTAAACGTGAATACCCGTAGGTATTGTGAGTCTAGGTAATGTTGATGAGCGAGTCTATGATGCTCATGGCATGGCTATGCGGGCTGATAAGAACCTACCGCAATGTATGATAATTTGTTGGGCATAGAATAAAACATAATACCTACTGCATCTACTTCTGCCTACGAGTGTGCCAGAGTGCTGTACAGACAAACGGAATTTAAAAAAACTTCTTTATAAATTATTAGCTGCCCTGCGGTGTTACCCGCGTTAATACAGGGTAAAAAATAGTAGATCTGTTAAACCAAAGTCTAAGCTATCTCCGTACCAATTTTCATCCAATTGTTTCAGCAGTTTTTGAGTGAAAGTGTTAATAACATACATCCATTTTTACAAACTTTCTTGTTTATAATATTATAAGAAATATTGATTTTATTAATTAGACATGAATAAGTTCAGATATAAAAAGAAAGTTTCATAAGGTTTTTTTTTAATTAAACTTATGGGTAGTTACACGAATTGTCGAGGGTAATGTCATACGGTCACAAAGAGTTAGACCATATGTACACACATACTTAAGTACTTACAAATATATATATATTTCTTATATAGATAAAAAATATAGATTTTGATGTGCAAAGTGTCATTGAGTTTGTCTTTATCTGCTGATAGTTATAAGCTATACTGGTCGTATCCCGCTGTTTTACTGGTTTTGATACAGTAACCTAAAGTTTTTGGGTTTGTTGTTGAAGTCGCCGATGAACCACTTGTTTGGGTAGTTTACTAACGACAGCCGTAAACTAAAATATGATTTATTTGTATAAAGTAAGTATGTCGTTTTTCGCAAATTAATACCTTTTAGCTATATCTGATTATAGGTAGGTAGGTATGATGCTATAATCAGAAGGTAAAGCTGCAGCCTGATTCAGCAAGCTTTGAATCGACGATCAGCTTCGAAAAGTCTTCCGTCTTCGAAATATTACAAAGACGGAAGACTTCTGATTATTTTACCATACCTAAATGCTAAGTTAAGCTTTTCGAAGCAGGCTGCTGGTGGGGTTTTCCGACTTCCTCCAAGCACAGGGATTATGGTAGGTATGATAGAGAATTGTGAAAACCCTGATTCTGGTGAGTCTACAGTCTTATCATAATTCTAACACTGCTGCCTGTTGTTAGTACTCTGTGTAATACCTAATCGTTAGTCCGCACATGGCTCGGTTAGAGCGAGACGTATTGCCAATGTCAAAGACAAAAGGAAACCGAAACGTAAGCCACATTGTTTCCTTTACAAGTATGGGCACTGAGCGCATCAAAGGCCTTAAACAAAGGCTTGTCTGAGGACAGACGAATAGACGAATGATTACTAATTAAATGGATGATTGTTAATTTACGAAGATTAAGACGTCTTATATTTGGTCTTTTGTTAGAGAGTTATTTGATTTATTGCATATACTTGCTTACATATATATAAACAAGTTTTTTTTATAATTTCCGACTGCGAGTACGGCAGGTGCCGATGGAACTTTTTTTGTTATTTCGACTAAAATTCAAACCCACTGAACCGACTTTGATATACCTAATTAAAATATATATATACTTGAGACGTTTTTAAAAAAGAAGAAATTATCGACATATATATATAAAAGGATTTTTTTACATATTACCCACCGTTAGAACTTTTTCAGTTATTTCGAGTTAAAAATCAAGCCCCTGGAGTAGATTTATTACGCTTACGGAAAAACACTAGATATTCTTTATACAACATCTTTATAATAATAATTTTTGTAAGCTGCGCACGTAGCATATAGCTTACAAAAATGGAAAAACTTTGCTACGGTGCCCTTTACCGGCGATTTCAATATTATCCAATTACTTTCGAATTCGATTGGTAAATGGAAAAAATACAAAGGTACTTTAAAATAAGAATTCTATATAGCAATGTAATCGGCCGAGATGTTGTCGAAATATATATGGTCGAATTATAGTACATGGTCGAAAAAAAGTTCATCGAAAAGATGAAATAATTTGTAATGATGAGACGTGAAAAAAAGTGTTACTAATACCAAGTAAGTAGGTACCTACTTAAAAGGTATCATGGCTTAGCCATCGGTGTTTTGAAGTTTTTATTGGCTTTTTGCCAATTTTCAATTTAGGTATAAGTATCTTTGTTAATATCTCTCATCAAGAGCCTAATTAATCAAGGTGAAATTTCAAAATACCTGCAAGGTTAGTATTTATGATATTTTAAAATAATAATTTCTATAATGGCTTAAATGAGAATCCATAATTTCTGAACGGCTGAACAAATAAATGAACAGTGTGTAATATTTAAAGCCAGCTAGTTGAGTCGAATCAGTCATTACGTTTTTGATGAACAAGTAAGTAGGTAGGAATTAATTTACCCAAAGATTAAAACACCACTGTTAGCTCTTGTAACTAAAATAACCCTCATAAATAAAATGTACAATAAACAAATTTAACGGACCAGCTAAAATATTTACATATGTACCTAATAAGGAAAACGAAAATTCATTCGGATAATCTAACAACAACATTGGCAATATAATCTCTTTAGAATGGTTAGCACTATCACACAAGATGGGAATAGTCCTAATCATAATTTATATATCCATCCTAATTTCCAAAATATACAGTTTACAAGCCATCGTAGTACAGAAAATTAACCCGACATTGAAAAACGATAAATATATTAAAATATAAATAAAGAAGCACAAATATCACACCTACCGTCAGTTCAGTCCATAAACTCCTGTACAAATTCGCAAAACAGAATAAATAGCACAAAAACTCACTGTAAACCTTAAAAACTCATTTGAAACTGGCACCATATAGACTTAAAATTAAAAATAAATTGTACGAAATTTAAATTTTCTAGCGAACGTCAAGAGTTGCGCACACGGTTCGAATCTACAGCGATATGCTTCACACGCGCACTCGCTTGTTTCCAATGGTACAGTGATCGTAGTTTACGTGTCCGTAAACCAGCTTACCTAGACCCGCGGTTCGTAAGCATTTCATTATTTTACTAACTGCTGTGACGGGTCTTCATCATCAGTTATAAGTGAAGAAAACCGGCAAGTATATAGCAATTTTACCCGTCCTTGCCAATAATTTATAACGTCGTATTTTCCGAGTAGATAAGAAACTACAGTAAGTGTGGGTTTTCTTTTACTCTCTTAATTTATGTTTACCTATGTGTTATCTTAGCTGTAATATGAGTAACCTGCTCCATAGATATTATTATGTAATTAGTAGCCCACTAATTAGGCCTTTATTGTCATACTAATATTATATCGTCTAAAAGCGGTTAGAAACAGAATTTTCATCGAAACCTATTTCGAGCAGCTATTTGATTACTCTTCTCATTACTTTGCTTATTTCGGTAGGAATTTTCAGTGTTTTAAAAGATCGTAACGTGTATAAGTTACGAATACAAAACATTAAGGTATCACATAAAATGACTGTAACAAAAAAACTTGCATCCAAAGACTGGAGATCTTGTTAAAACTGTGTTGTTGATGTTATTATGAATTGTGTTTGCAGGAGATCGCCTTAAAGTCGGTAATTATGCTCGCTCCAGCTGACCGTTTTATGTTGCATATGGCTAACATTTGTCCGAAAAAGTATTACGCACACCTGCATTAATCAAAATTTGCAGTTTTGACGAAATGATCTACAGGAAAATTACTTAAAAATAAATAAAATTAAACTCACTGAAATACGTCATTTGGCTGTCTGACTTGGCGGCTGTTTTTAGGTATTTTATTTTTTTATTACTCATATAATAGCAACTCTAACGAAAGTGCTCACTGAACTAATTTTGCTGAATATAGATGAAACTAACTAAGCACCAAATACCTTTTCGAAAAAAAAAACAAATCGCTCCCAACGTCTACAAGTAATTGGGGTACATAGAAAAAATATCGCTTAATAAGACTAAGACGTACTGTGTCAACCCAACAAAGAACATATCTTACAAAATTTGTGTGTAATTTCACCGTTTGAGCCGTTTTTCCTCGTTGAGCAATTCCTAACTTTATATTATACCTAGTCCTTTCGACATTGAGAGTAAGTAGGCTACATTGAAAAATTGCAGTCTCAAGAAAATACTGTATTTCCTCTCCCGGTAAAACCGTTTAACCAACACCACAGGGCGTATACTTATCAGTATATTATGATGTATTTCACAGTAACCTCCCACTTAGGACGTCGCAATGTCGGAAATATCAGAGCTCACATATACAGATAGGTACACTGAGGACACCCAGAGAGATTTTGTTGTATAAACAGCCAAATAACTCAGCCGCATCTCAAGAAAGTCGTGTATCTTGGGAAGGCAATCATAATCACAATGTTTAAAAAATTCTCAGTCTGCATGCCCCAAAGCCTCGAGCGTCGTTGAAAATGGCTATATAGTCTATCGGTCTTTTATCAGATATATTTCAGGGAGCGTGCCTTGGAATTACGTGATTTACTTCCCCACATCTATTCTACTATAGGACTAGTAGAAATACTGTAAGACTCCTATAAAACGCTTCGTCGTCTACATTTATTGTGCGAACTGCCAAGTTCTGGAATTCGCTGCCAAGTTATTTATTTCCTGATAGCTATAATCGAGTGAATCGGTTTTTCTAGGCTGCATCGTCGCTTTACATCAGGCGAGTTGCGGTCAAGCGCAAGCTATGTAGAAAAATACTTCAAACGCTCTAACTTTCAAGGTTAGGAATCTAGCTCACAAACTAGTTATCCCATGATGGGACAACTAACTATTTTATTCTACTATCCCAGTAAGACATTGGGTCCGAGGTCCGAGTGTAACATAAACAAACGAGCATCGGCCGAAGTAAATTGATATCGTAGAAACGAATTACCTAACCACATCTTGAATGTTTTACACTTAGGCGACAATAGTAACATAAGTAGTCAGCCATCGCAATTTCTATACATTTTTTTACACAAATTACAGAAATTAAAATACAAAGTATCGTTAATGTTCATCGTGGTACTGTCACGAAATAGCTAATTGTTACTCGTGCGCGATGCTTTGTTTATGCGCATTTTCATGGAGATTATTCAAATTCAGTTTCACTCTACGTCAGAATGATAATTTATTGCTTTCTGAAATGATGAATATATTTTTGAGCGTAAAATCAGTTATTTCTTGTACAATTACTGCTTCCTCTTTTCTGTTCGATAGTGAGTCATCGTTATGTTTTTGTAGGTCTCGTCAGTCAGGGGCAGTTAGTAATATCATAAGTTCAAAAGATTTTAATTTTTCTTGCCTGATCTTTTAAGTGGATTGGCTCGATCGACCAACTTAGACTACTTACTGTCTAAAGCGTTCAAACACGTTAGTTGTACGTCATTTCTAAACATATTTTGTTTTCACAACAGCAGTCTGCAGATTATTCTACATTGACCATCCTGCCACATTTCATTAAATTAGTTTCTTAATTTTTGTAGATAACCGAACAAAAATAAAAATTAAAAGTATATAATAAACTTATTCATCCTGAAGAACACTTCTAATGAATGTGAGATAAACTATTCAAATAATTATTGCATTATCATCGGTCACTGCAAGTAAGTGTGCGAACTTCCAATCAATATAAGCTTTTAAAAATGTCAAGATTTAAAAAATAATTATACATCAGTTTTATTTATCTATGCATATAACATTTTACGAATATAATTTATTACTAAAGAATTTTTATCAGCTTAGATCGTAAGATTTAAATTTTATTATCAGTTGTTAAACATATTAAACATATGATGTCCATACAAATATATTACTTTATTACATTTCGTCAAAATAAAATAAAATCACAAATAAATGCACGTCAGCAATCAAATAACCCGCCTTTGATTGTACCTGATGCAAAAGTACCCATCACACTGGCTGCATTGCCCCTCTGGATAGCAATGGCAAGTCTTTGCACCAGGTACGACCCTGAGCGGGGGTCTCCAGATTTTTCCCTAATTCTGCGCCCCGTTTCTGTCACAAATATTTTCGTTTCACTGCCCCAACTGCCCATTGTCTCCACCGCAAAGGGCACTTGCCGTTTTTCCTTGGCACCAAAGTCATACCGTCCGGTCTCTTTCTATCAGATCTGCTAAGGCCGGGCGGCTCGAGCAAACACGGGACATCAGCCGATATTAAAGCTCTTCGGATTATGTCGTTGAGAGCATGGTGACGAGAAAACCGACCTGAACAACGACGACAGCTTAATGCAAGATGGCCATCGGCTTCCACCATGGAACCGCAGGTGCATCGATGAAGTTCACACACCTTGCAGCCCAGGCGAAGAGCCACTGCCACACGCAAAGAGTTGTCATCCAATAAAGTGCCCAGATGGGGTGAACGTAGTGCTTGTAACCATGCTTCCGATTCCGGCTGTGATACAGCCCGAAGTCTGGCAAGATCAGCTCCCGAGGCCCCTTCTACTAACTATTCCTTGATGAGTTTAGTAGCAATGTCATCCCAAGCGTTCTGAACATGAGGCAAAACAGGGCTTGCTACACCAGAAGTGCGATCCGACCAAGCTGACCTGGCATCAACCGCAAAGGGTACACTTACCTCGTCACTATTGGAAGGTAGAATTATAGTGACAAGGCCCGACACCCCATGCGCCGAAGCCAGGAAAGCCGACACGCCTACATCTCTAGCGCAACGCACCCCGATTCCTCCGTGTCTTATAGAAAGAGTCGCCTGCCTCCACTGCAGCTCGTTTTATTTATCCGATTCCAGGACTGGGCCTCCCACAAAACAAAATATGAGGAAAATAACGAATTTCCTTACTTTACTTTCCATATTATCTTTCCCGTAAAAGCAGTAAATGAAACCATGGGCTTAATAATTATGTGGATATCAGAAAGCAGATAACTGACAAACGAAATTGTCCGATTGGCGAGCCTACAATGAAACCCGATACTAAAAGTGTTTTACTGGCAGATACGTTTCATTGCGTTTACAAGCGCCGTGTTAATAAAGATATGGACAAGTTGGTTATGAAAAGTGGATCCTTAGGTTTCAGGAATCAGATTTGTTTCAAAGTGCTTTGCTAGTAGATAAGGCTCGGGTCCCAACCGGGAGAAACAAGTTCAAGCTCAGATTATACCTACTACGCTTCGAGGAATATGACTGTTCCTCAGCACTTCTTTTTTCCAGGGTAAGAAGTAGCTTATGTTTTATTCCCAGACATAAGCTATCCTGTTGCAAAATTTTATTAAAATCCGTCTATCACTCAACTCTCACAAATTTGCCTTTATAGTATTAATGTGATGAAATGAGTTTATCAGTTTCATTTAAATTACATTACACATTAAATTTAATAGGTAATTACTTGCAGCCGCGGCACTATCATTCTCAAACAGGGTTTATGTCTGGCAGACGACTTCTCGTAACTACTGCGACTAAAAATCAATCACAGTAGGTTGAGTGGGATAACATTTTGATAGATAGCTATAAAACTATTAATTGTATTGTATTTATTAATATAATCAAAAAGTTTTTAACCAAAATCTTTTGATTATATTAAGTTTTTCTGTTTTTTTTTTAACATGTATACCCAGAATAAGCATAGCCTTTGTACCTAATATTGGAGAAATTTAATCACGTAAGAATGATCGCCAGTGGTGTCTATAAATAAATTAACTTTGGCTAGAATTAGTCTGATTTTTTTCTCAAATAAATATGCCAGGAATTTTATCATGGAACTCTATTTATAAAATAGCAGATGTTGCATATAAGCACGAGTACGGTTTTATATTAATTATCATTTTAAAATCTTTTGTACTTTAGCGATGAACTTTGTAATTGAATCTATATATATAAATAAGAGTAAGTCACGACTGACTGATAGGTGATAATTGATGGAGTCAGGCGTTACTTTGCGGAAATCCATTTATAATAAGATGGTATACAAAAAATATGACTTTTCAAGCGCTCGCTCGAAAGTGCGCTGTTGCGTCTCTGCGAGCTCTTTCGAGCGAGCGCTTGAAGAGTCAACATCTCCTGAGGATGCCTTGTGCTAAGGCGAAACACGTGTCGAGGAAGTCGGATACTGAGAGAAAGAGAAATAATAAGGTGAGGTGTGGCGGTGGTGAGGAGGAACCACACCATAAAAACAAAAATATTTTTCGATTTCTCAAGCTGACATCAGGACGAGGCGGAAAAATACTAAATATTTTTATATACCAACGCAGAACCTAGTGCTGAACCTAGAGACGATTGAAGGGTTTATTCAAAATGGGTGTGGGGAAAAGGATGTTTGGAAATGGAAATCCTTAGGTGTTCAAATGAGGGTTCAAAGTTTGAAGTTACTGCCACAGCTACTAGTATATTTTGTAAATGAATACCTCTGATCACGACCTAAAAAAATCAGCCAAGCGCACTAAAGGTTCCGTAATCTTACAATATTAGTTCAAGTTTCTACCTGTTGTCGTTAAGTAAAAAACGGCGGATTTTTGCCGTTTATGCTCCCCTTATTTAGTTTATTTTCGTTTTACTATTTATTTATAAGTGAATATACAACTAAATACTCTGTGAATATTTCAAGTGTCCATACGTTGTCGTTATTAATATCGAGTACAAAAAAAAAAAACACATTTGTTGTATGGGAGCCCTTAAATATTTATTTTACTCTGGTTTTGGTATTTATCATGGCGTCCTTTATGTATGGTTACATCAGTGAAAATGTCGACTGTCTAGCTATCATGGTTTATAATATACTGCCGACAGACAGACGGACAGACGGAGAGCGAAGTATTAGTAATAGTCCCCAGTTTTTACCCTTTAGGGTACGGAACCCTACATAGGTTTCGTTCATAATTGCGAGTTTCTTGCAAAATGACTAGTTTCTTACAAAACAGCTGATAATAATGAGCTCAAGGCACCTCCTTACTATTAATTAGTCACGTTTATATATATTTTATTTTACAACACCCGTCTACTTTATATAAGGTCAGTAGCCTCCTCGTGCTAATATAGTTTTATTTAAAACTGTATACATTACATTCAGACAACTAATAGATAAAGATGGATTTTTAATAGCGAAAAATTTAAATAGTAATTCTTAATAGCGTTTAACCTCATTTGCATTACAATCTATAAAGCGAATTTGAATTAGTTTCCAATCAACCAGTTAATTTAATTGTGGGTTGACTTGTTTTGCTGTATTATTTTGGTGAGGCTACGTAAGGTCAGTAGTTCATGACAGAACAACCGCAAGCTACCTTTGTGCCATCCTTTCAGAGTACAGCCAGCATAAGTATGTTAAAACAATTCAAAATATTCTTGGCAATATTTTTTTTTCTATACTGTACCCCTAGATGGAGCATGCCTAGTCTGGAATACACTGGCTCTCAATTAAGACTGCCGGAACACACTTTTAAGTGTTTTTTTTAATTCGAAAATATTGTCGCCAATTATTTTGTAACATTGGCGTAAATTCACGCTTACAAATATAAATATAAAATAGTAATAGAAAATTGTTTGTAAATGATGTCCCTTACGCGTGTGACCTTCACGCGCACGCGCGTTGTACGCGTTACCTTCAGCTCTTTCCATAGGATCCACTTGGCTTGAATTGGCGGGTCCATAATGAAGTCTTCTGCTATCACTGTAGATTGCTAATTACCAAGCTCAAATGCCACAACGACTAAACCACCAGAGGCCTGTTACCACCATGTGTATTGAAATATTACCACCATTGCATGAGGAGATAAAAAGGTGGAATACTGACATACAATATTTCAGTTATTTAGACTGATTTTGCTCAACTTTAAATGAGTTCGACTTATAGTACAAGTATACCCTTCAGAACAAAAAACATTTTTCAAATCGGTATAGAGGTCTTATCAGAGGAGGTACACATCGAGGAATTTACAAAAAAAAAAATCCGTCTAACCTTGAAATTTTAAATGACTATCATTGAAGTCGTTTGAAATTTTCTAACCATAGAAAAAATATGACAATTTAGTTGCTTAACATTATGCATCTGAATCTTGTTCGCTTGTCTACTCTTTTACAAATGCAAAGGGAACATTCAAAAACAGTATTTTCTCTAGTGTCTCATAACGTTCAATTTTTTAAATGGAAGTTGAATACAATGCACAACATATTTTGACATGCTACACCATGAGGGTTAAATACAGAAAAAGAAATCACGACGGATTTCTCATCAAAATATTAACCGCAAAATGGATTTGGCGGTTCCACCAGTACAGAGTAAATAATATTAGCGCTAATACGCGTTGGCAATCTTGGCGTGTCGTCGAGCAAATGAGTTATATCCTGGCTTCAATTGGAGGGAACGTGGGACCTCAGGGCAGTGCCGCGCCGGCAGCCGAACCTTACGTGAGTACCACACTTTATCACATTTTTATCTATATTTTCTTCTATATGTACCTATATTAAAAAAAACAAGTATTTCAGGCTTAGCGTAGCCCTTCATACCCGAGGATGAGAAAGACAAACAATAATCTACACCTAATTTACATTTAGAAAGCGCATTAGACGATGACGTTCATATTCAACAATTAAATCTTCGAAGGCAGTCATGTCAACAATAACCATTTCATCCTTATTCTATGGTTAAACAATAGTAGATAATATAATACGAATATATTCCACATCAGATTGATTCACTTGAGAGGTCAAGCCTAAACACTGAACGTAGAGACTTGGTATTTAATTTAAATGAGTAAACACATAAGGATTGTGCAGAAAAGCTTCTAGAAATGCAACTCTCCATAATATTATGGAAAAGTCAAGATTTCTTCAAATTTCGCTTTGGCGATGGGCGATTGGCAATGCAAACCTTTGTAAGAAATGCTTAGAAACCTGATAGAGGAAACTTGTTATTCGGAAAAAGTTACGGTCCGTCAAAGATAACTGAAATATCCAACCAGCATTTAGCCAGCGTGATATGGCCTTAACTTCTTTGGGTAGACTCATGCCTAGTGACGTATAGCTTATTCACGGGATATTCATGCTTTTCCTATTAAACCTAGCTTCCTCTCTCGGATTTTTAATAAGAGCTTACATTTATTAATCTGCAACAAAATACGTCTGCACATTTATATAGTGCCCGGAAATCTTCTTGAACCAAAAGCAACAAGGGTGGTTATTTCTACTTATTATAACGAATCACTGATCGCGACTTGGTGAAATCCCTGCCTTGCACTCTGCCCCTCGCTAAAGAGACCTGAAAATCGTCACTGCGCAGCCAGTCATGTCTATTTTGTTTGCAGGGAAATGCACCTGATTCGAAAACAAATGAACAGATTATGTAAAATATATGAATATATGTAGATCCATAACGCAGAAAGTTGATATTTTATTTATAATTAAGTTAAATTTACATTAAAAATCGAATAAGAAAATGCCTTTATAATAAAAAATCAAATTTAATGGTAGCCTTATTGCTTAAAAAATCTTGAGATAAATATGTTGTAATATTCCTACTTTCTTTTAAAACACCATTTTTTTTTCAGGTCACACACACACTATGTCTAGACTAGTTTTAGTCATCGTCATTCTGTGCCTCAGTCAAGCACATTCATTGCCACCAGATAAGGTAAGTGCTATGTTTAATAATACAAATACTTAACCAGAGAAACACGGAGAGGAAATCTGCTTGTCCAAGTAGATTTAACCTTTAGAGCACCGTAAAAGTGGCCCACCGGAGATTAACTAAGTTAGAAAATCTACTTTTTTTGGATACCGTTAAACCTTCAAGACAAAGAGTGGCCTGACTGCAATAGTCTAGTAGTATCAGTAGTCTATGACAGATACCCCTTATTAAAGGAGAATTGTCCATATGCGTTACGTTATTCATATCGTGTAATAATACACTTGCGCAGGTTTACAAAGATAACGTTTTAAAACTGCTCAGTTTTCATCCCCTATCCGATAAAAAAGTCATTATATCTGCCTGTAAAGTAAAACCTTGTTAGCTTTTGACATCATTAAAAACCTATCACGCACCCTCGTTACAGGGTTGTTTCTAGACAATGATAAACAGGTATCGTCTACATATCTAGGTGGTATATTTATGCAGAGGGTGGGGATGATTATATTTTTAATATATTATGTCTATCTATATATATATCGTAAAATTATAGGGGTCAAAATGTTTGTGATTTATTATTGCATTTTATAATAAAAAGTGTGTTTGACTGATGTATCAAATAATTATATCTAATATATTGTACTCGTATCTGATAGATAATTATGTGGTAAACGTTTACGTGCTATTATTGATATTAACGCGGAGTTTTACTCGTGTCGCGATCACGCTAAGTCTGCTGAATCTGATTTAGTGGTAACTGTGTTTTCACTAGTCATACTCGGAAAGTATGTCTGCAGTTGCCTGAAAATCGGGCTAAATGTAATATTTTTCAGACTTAATTCATTGGATTATCGAGAAAATGGGGAACTACTTTTTTCAGTTGGTTTAAAGTATCGTAATGTCCTTTTCTGGGGTCCAATCTACCTGTGTACCGAATTTCATCCAGATTTCATTCAGCGGTTTTGGCGTAAAAGCGAGATAGACAGACAGGCAGAGTGACTACCTCGGATAAGTGACTTATTTAGTATATCTTAAACTATTGGCGCCCTCTATCGAATTATATAATCTACTATAATTATTACATTGTAACCCTGCTTCGGGATTAAATAAGTTACTTTCACCCCTAGGGTAACAATGTACTATTGTTTAGGTACCTTTTCTTCTTAAACAAACAATAACTGAATTTGTTTTTCATAGGCCTAGCAAATAATTATTATATTACGTATATTTGTATGAACACGTTAGACATAATACAGTCTTACTACAAAAGATTTGTACATGTCTTTGAAAAGTACTTGAACAGATGTTTTAGAGATACTCGTAACCACACATTTTAAGTTTAAACAAACACAACAATTTTGACATTCGTTGTATTTTTATTATTCTAGTGTATTTTTTGAAGTACTTATGTTAAATTTTTAGACAATCCTTAAACAAAATAGTAGTTAAACGTTATTTTTTCATGGTAATGCCGTGTGTATTTTTATGGTGATCTTATGCTAACCCTGAATTTAATATAAATAGACATGCACGCTACTGAAACCTTTCTGATCTAGATCACATTAATTCGTTAATAGGTTTCGTAAATATTCGGACTACTTCTATGAGTGCTAGTTTTAGCGCATGCACTGAACTAGTTCAGGGAGCTCACAACAACCTTAACTGTAGTTCACACTTATTGCTACAAGCAGTTATTTTATCCATCGACGATATTCGATATAATATGGAATAGATTTTGTTGATGAAAACTGTTTATTAAAAAAAAAATATACATACACAAAATAGAACACGTTAACTATTTCGTACAATACATGCTCTGGTTTACACTATCCGGATTAATTTCCGGAGAGTGCTATAGGCTACTTATTTCCCAAAAAACAAATACTATCTTCTTCTATATTTAAAAGAGTAAGTTCATACTGATTGATGTTTTCTGGAAATCAACGTGGAGCCTAAACCGCTGAAACATAAAATTTGGAGCGTGTGTTAAAAAAATTATAAGAATGTATAAAAATTGTAATATATGTTTGTTACTAGCTAGGCTCTTATGTTGTTATCCGTGGATCTCCAATTTTTTATTCCCTAAGTATATTACTGCGTAATAATGTAAGATTTTTTTAAATCGGGCTAGTACTACATACCATATAGGATTATAGGCATACATTATTTCTCTACAACATGGTGTAAGCCATTGAAGTATATGTATTTTCTAAGAAACATGATTTGTTTAACAATAACCAATGTAGTGTGAACCTAGCTTATATTGAGTAAACAAACAATCAGAAGCTCATTAATTAGTGGGCGGTGCTAAACACACAATGTAAACCGCCGAAACAGATAGGTAAACAATGGTTTACACAGGACCATTCTAGTGCCGAAGTATATTCTAAAGTCAAGTTTAAACGGACCTCTGCAGGTAATTAATCTTATCGTTATGAAGGCTTTCAATTTGTCGAAATATTCTTTTCAGTAGCAAATTTTATTTCATAGGTAAGAATATAGAAAAAATACCTATACTTAGAGAAAATGTATGAAAAGGATAAATCTTCTTACACGCAAAAATGACGGGATGTCATAAGTTTCACGTGTCAGGGTGTATGTCTGTCTGTCTGCATATGGCATCGTAGTTTTTAAGCGGATGAACAAAAAGGATTTTGATATTGTTTTTTTTTGTTTCAATGGTGAATCAGTCGAGTGTGTTCTTAGAAATCGGTCCGAGATAGCCGCCGCCACTAAATGGCGGATATTTTTTTCCCTACTTCCTTATTCAAATGAGAGATCTTGCCTATTCGGTAGAATACTATACACTATGATCAATTTCAAATCCAAAATGGCCGCCGCCATAAAATGGCGATGTTGGTTATTTTTTTCAATTTTACTTGTAAAAAGCAAAGTTGGTTCTGTTGGCATTTTTATCGCATAGGTAGTAAAGCTCAGATCCCTGTATAAAATGAGTTACGCTTGCTAACAGATTCCAACACGATGACTATTGCATATTACCCGTATTTTAAGCAAAGTTTCTCTTAGTTAATATATTCCTTATTTTATAAAAAAAGAATAATGATTGACAGGCAGGCACATTATACATTAGACCGTACTGGTACGCCGCATACCTAATACCTAACTACACAAATTGTTTTGTAAACTGTTGACCTCCCAACCACATGGCCATTACAATCCATAATTCCAAAATCCCTAAAATGACCTTACTCATACTGTGTGAATGATAACCAACTTAAAATAAGTAAATTTCTTGAATTTCAATCATCTTTTATATTTAATAATCTTCGATTACGAATCAATTCTAGCAGTGGAATTCACTAGATGAATCCACACTTCAAATATACAGAAAGACACGTTAATTACAAACGAAATAGAACTGACTCAGCGTATCCTTTATGCGTCATTGATTGATCAGATTGCCTTTTATCAGAATCCGCATGAATGTGACTAAAGTTTTTATAAGCGTAGAGCCATTAAAATGCTTGGAACCATGATAAGAACGAACGGTATACAAATGGTCGATATTGTTCGAAACAATTGGTGTATTATTGCGAATTGGTGCTTATGTATTTTGAACGAAACCAAAATTGTCTCTAGTGGGGCTTTACACTATATTTAGCATTTTTGCGATCACTTACTGCCTATTATGGTAAGTACGGTCAGAATGGGCAATTGTGAGCCCCACGTCCTGACCTTACCAACCGAACGACTCTTTCCTCTACGCTTTGACGCACCAACTAATTGACACATCTACGTTTGTATTATAAGCGAACCTCACGAGCCGGGCGTGTTGGATTTAACAACGACAATAGTAAGAATACATTAAAATTATCATAGATAAGGCAATCAGTGTTGCGGATAAAATTATGAGTAGGCGCATCAGATTTTAGTAGCTTAGGGTGAGTAATCTGTAGTAAAGGCTAAGTTAAAGGCACCTGGGAATTGTTTTAGAAAACCATTTAAAAGACACGATGCTAAAATTCACGCTTGACACTGACGTAATTTTTTGATGATTTACGAAATACTACGAGTATTTCGAGATACGTCTTGACTAGATCGGAAGACACAGTACATCTGATTATTATCTGATAATATCTGATTTAACTAACATTATCTTACACCTATCTATCGGCGTGATACCTACATAGTACTTTTATGTATATTTTTATATATAGTTATTCGGTTCAATTAAGTATATAAATAATTTTATACATTATCTCAGCCATCGAACTTTTTGAATGGAACAGCAGATTATTTTTCTAGAATCCATTGTTGGTACCATAGATAAAGTTTTAAATTATGCATAGTAATCCTTTTTCGACTTAGCACACCCCTAGCCGATAACCCAGTATGATATGTAAGATTTTTAAATGTAAGATTTTTCAAAAAATATAACAGTTTCATTATCGTTTAGATTATTGATTATAAAAATCGTCAACCGGGATCTTGAATTAATGCAAGTGTTTTAAAGATACGGTCACTAGTGTTTAATTTTTAACGATTTGCTCAATAGACATATTTTACCTTTTCCGTAGAAATCAGCGTTTCACATCATCAAAACGCGGAGTATAGATTTAAACAACGCCCATGAATTGTCGATGGAAAACCGTTTGGAGAAAGTGGTCGAGCCGACTGGCTACCGCTTGGAATTGGAGCCTTATCTCGAAGATGGGGTATTCAAGGGTCACGTAAGAATCAACGTGACTTGGTTGAAGGATGCTGATGAAATTAGCATTCATTGCGCACATGAAATTGAAATCAGCGATTCCGAGGTCAAAGCGCACTTTTTGGGCCACCATCGCTCGGATACGTGAGTATTTGTTTATGGTTCCGCTACGGGATTGGATGCCGATTAACAGAAAATTGAACTTTTTACTTTTTTCTGTCTCAGTCTGCTATCAACTTCTCGGCACTCTTATTTGCTACCCTTGGTATAAGAAGTTTGTAAAACCTTCAATAAAAAAATCTGAAATAGTATAGCTAAAACTTAGGATAAAAAGAACATAAAATTTCATTTGTCATATCATATTAAGCTAAGAGTAAATGTTAAACACTAATTTTATTGTGTATTTACAGTAACGAGCAGCAGAAAATAAAAGTAACAAAGTTGTCTATGGACCCTAAAAAACCTATAGCAACGCTCTTCCTCGAGAAGAAAGTTCCAAAAGGTTCCACTGGATTCTTGGAGCTAAGCTTTAATGGAAATTTGGAGATTGAGAATACGGAAGCATTTTTCAAGACCACTTATATGTCTGAGGAGGAGGTAGAAAGGTGGGGTACAGTGCCGGTCATGAAGATATTACAAAGGTTACTTCGGCTTCATCTATGATAATGAGAGCGAAAATCTAAACAAGAGCGATATGCATATTTTGAAATATTTGGACTTTAGACAAAATTGTATATGCTCCCTATCCCCTGAAGTTACATTTTCATTGTGCTTAAACATAAAAAGCGATTGCAAATACTTGTTGTTTTCCTTTATTCATCGAAACCCTATTACGAAAAAATGTACTTGACGATGATATAAGGGACACTTATAATAAAAAAATATGACTTTTTTGTAAATAGTCTGTCAAAACGCTTTACAATAATTAATTCTTCTTTTATTTGCCAGAAATGTAGCAGGAACTCAACTAAGGCCAAATAACGCTCGGCGAATGTTCCCTTGTTTTGACGAACCTGCTTATAAAACACCCTTTGAAGTGAGCGTGGTACGTCCTCGAAATATGTTAGCGTGGAGCAATACTCCTTTAGTTCGTACCGAAAACATGTGAGTTACTTTTAATAAAGTAGTATAGTTTATAAAATTATAAGTAATAAGGAATCTTTAATTAGTTTGTATCACCTCTTATCTGAAACTGAAAAAACAGGAAAAATGCATGCTTTGCTACAGTAACTTTAAAAGTAGGTTACTAACATTTTTGATTGTAGTACTGGAGAACCAGACGCTGTGTGGGATCATTTTGAGCGAACTCCCCCCATGTCTACATTCACACTGGGTCTTGTTATAGCTGCCTTAGAGCAAGTGAATGATACCATTCACTATACGGATGACATTGGAAACGATATTCGTAAGAATACTTTATTATTCATCACTAACACATATCAAAATATATATTGAAATGTACGTTGAAAATAACTTTTTGTTACTTTAAAGAACTCAGAGTCTGGGCTCGCACAGAGTACCTACCGGCATTAGAAGGCGTTACTCAGAAGGTCGAGCGTGTTTTTGGCGAAATTGCTCAACTGTGGAGAATCCCCTTACCTTTAAAGAAGCTGGACGTCATCGCGCTGCCGAGCTATCAGGGCGCAAAGCCGGCTGACAACTGGGGCCTAATTATTTTTAAGTAAGTTTATCGCCGGTAATCTTCTTGAACTAAAAGATATTTCGGCGCATATTATGCACTTTTTTTTTCAAAACCAAACGCGTGTCTTCGTAATCCTTGCCCCGCACTCTATCTCGAGCCCTTAAATCGTCGCGCAGTGACGACCCAAGGTCATTGATCCAATTTGTTTGGAACTGTAATATTAGTTACAGCAGTTAGATATTTTTGCCAAAATGAGTGTTACCATGACAATGTTGCTTAGAAGTTCACAACTGCCAAAATGTTCCGAAACAAAAGCAACTGGAAAAACTCACGCCTTCTGACATTAACGACAATGATTTGAGTTTAGTGACGGCTCTGCATTTACTTTATGATTAACATGCGATGAGAGCAACAAGCTTCATGACGTTTGGCCTTTACAATTTTACATAAATTTTGTCACGTTATGTGACTTCAATAGCACATTGTTGTTTGATTTTAGCCTTTTTATACATTGACAAACTTAACATATGCATCTGAGGTTTGCGCTTATCGTCAATATTGTTAGGCGTCTGTCTTTACGTTAGCATCATTGTTTCTTTGACCTTGTTGTATTTGCTTCCGTAATTCTGTTTGAGACAGTTGCAGGTTTCCGCATACTTATCGTATGTACATTGAAGTAGTTTTTTGTTTGACTATGCAATTAGTTTTTAGAATATATATACAACTTATTGTCATATTTACAGTCATGATCTAAGTATTAAATCAACTGTGACATATTAAATTTAATATATTTTTTTTAAATAATCATAATTATATTATTTAATTTAAATATAATAATAATCGCTAAGATCTAAGAAAACATTTTGGATAGGTATGTCTATTTTGAGAGTCCAGTACTAAGCCGTTGCACGCAAACTCAAGAAAACATCGTGAAATTAAAATGCTATTGCATTTCAGAGAGAGTGATCTCAGTAATCGAGGATACTTGCAACTTGCTCGAGAAATAACCTACCAATGGTTGGGCGCTTTTACCACACCAGCTTGGTGGACAGATGCTCATCTGAACAAGGCATTAGTTGGATATGTAGCTGCTGAGACCGCCTTCAAGGTAAGAACATAATGAGTTGTTTTATTATTTAAGTAATGAGCTGTTGTATTACTGAAACTGGTCACTGAAAAATACGTTCTTACGCGGATCTAAGTCTTGTATTACAAACACCAACATACCGAATATGTCAAAATTTTCCAAAATCTACATTTATGTACGTTTCCTGACGCCTGCACCAAAGGCTATACTTCCAAGGTGGTCCTGTATAATTTAAGAAAGTAGTGAAGTTTTTCAATAATATAACTAATGAATTATAAATTGACTGCCGAATCGAAGTTGGTAAGTAGTAATAATTTTTGAAATATTTTTTGTTTCTATCACAGATTAACAACGGCTCTGAAATGGAAGGGAAATGGCCTATGACTGTTCTTTACTCCCTTTATTATGAACTCAGCAAGCGATACCCTCACTCTCGTATCACCGGAATGAAGCAAGAAACTGCTTGCACTAAAATAGGCCTTTTATTCAGAATGTTCAACTATACCCTTGGTGGAGACACATTCAAGAAAGGGTTGAAAATGTTCTTGGAAACACGGTAACATAACTTGTTGTACAGTGTCCGGCAAAGATCTTGAATTGAAATGGACGTAGCGGGAGATTTTCCGCATATATGCCTTTGCAATTGACAAATCATTAGTCACGTAGACGAGTTCCGTAAGATGCGTGGCAACGCACAGCATTGCGCAGTCAAGGTTCTAACTGTTTGCCAGTGATTAAATAATATATTTATCATAATAACATACATTGATAGTACAGGATTATCTGTTAGAGGTGTACTAAGCCAAATGTGGGTAACTATACTCATCATTGACTTTTAACAACTTTTATTAAGGAACCTTGGAATCAAGAAAAAAAACAGCTGTTAAAAGTTCATCGATCGTTGACAAAATATATAAAACAGATGATAACATTTTCTGCAACGTTACTTTAACGTTACGCTACGCGTGTATAATGACCCCTTTCTGCTAAGGACACTCCGATAACCCTGTATGTCCATTGATGACGCTGAAACATAAATAACAAGCAGGTGTGCAATCCCCTTCCTTATGATTAATATTTGTTTCGATTTTGATTTCTGCAGCAAATTTAAAACGTTCACTGGCGATGATATCTGGAGTGCTTTAACTACAGCTGCTATTGAAGACAAGAGGATACCAAAAGACGTTGATGTGAAATCCGTTGCCAAAACTTGGATCGAAAAAGATAGGCTTCCAACACTAACAGTCATTAGAAATTATGATACCAATTCTATTACGATCACTCAGGTAAGACAGCATAACATTCCAATGGTATGAGGGAATAAGAATAGTCTTGTAACTCGCTACCTAGTAGCATAGTGTAGTTTGTAATCATCTTCTCTCTGTTCAAATACATGTCATATATGCCACTTCTAGTTTGTCTTAAATAATATTCCATTTAGAGCATTCTGTACAAATGGAATATGATTATATGATAGTCAATCTAATTTCAAATCTAAGTCCAATCCATTTGCTGTCATTTTAATGCAATTAAATATCTTATTTTCGTAATTCTGCTTATCATTTCTACAGAAAGTGTACCTCCGCGAAAGGCCTCATGATGTCCCTGACGCGGCCCGCATGACGTGGTGGGCACCTATTGTCATTGCTCGTGAAGACAAGCTATCCTTCACCGATACCACCCCTGTCTCCTGGATGAAAGGCAAAGAGCTAAATCTGAATGACATGCCGGGAAAGAATCATTTCTTGATTGTTAACCCTGAAGAAATCGGTAAGTTTATGTTAAGGGCTAAAATACATTATATTTATTGTTATTGGACTCCCACCAAGACACCAAAAATCAAAGGAAGATGATATTTTCCTAGACTACTTTCCTCTTTACATCTGAATGTTTAAGTTTATGAATACAAATATTTTTATTGTATAATAAGACGGGTTTTCACGCGTACCTTATTATTGGAAAAATTGGTTTTCTTAAACAATATGAAACAAAACGCGTTAGTTTTCTAAATAAAAGAAATAATTTTCTTCATCATTATCTTCCCATCACCGTAAACCTATACAAATGGAGTGGTTTGCCCTGGTGTCAGAATTTCTTGGCTGAACGAAGAACTCTGTGACGGTTACGATTGTTATCTAAAGACAAACAACGGGAGCTGCAATTTAGCCTACCCCTGGCAGAGTTCACTTCTAAATACCATTCCACAGTCATCCATCCACTATCGGGCAATCGGGCAGAACGTTGCTTAGCATTAGTGATCTCTTGGATACTTCAGGTTACAGGGCTCTGAATGATACAATCGAAAAAATACGACTATTAATTACCAATAAATTTTTCGTAACAAATACATTGAAGTGAGGTTGGTTTTTAACATTTAATTTAAATGACGATTTGAAATTCTTACCACTTCATTTTTTTTTCAGCCCCGTATCCAGTGAACTACGATACCCATAACTGGGAACTTCTCGCCAAATATCTTCAGAGTTCAAAGCGCACCACTATTCCGGAACTGACCCGAGCCAAACTACTCCACGACGCGTGGAACTTGGCGTATGCTGGTGACCTGTCGTTCGCAACCGCTCTCAATATGACTCTGTTTTTAAAAAAAGAACGCAATCATTTAGTGTGGGATCCAGTGTTTACAATGATCGATCATATTGGGCAGCATATCTGTCAGTGCATTCAGAAGAAATTCCAGGTGAGACAAATAAACAAGAATACCTAAATCATACAATTAATTTGAATAACCCAACACAGTGATGTCAATTCTTTCTCCTTAAAAAGGTTTATTGTGGATTTAATTATGAACCAAAATAATAACGAATACTTTTGCATACTGTTGACCTCTCTACCACAATATTTTCGTGACTTTTACTAAAGACATGACATCACATAGGTAGTTCCGCGCACGTGCTGAATATTTTTGGAATTGACCGGTAAATTGATACCGTAGCTTATTTTCCACTTTTAAAGGAAGAATACCTCGATTTTTATCAAAATTATCTGATTACAAAACCAAATTTAGGAATACGTCAACCTTTATACACAGGAAAAGATTGGTTGGAAACTATGACTTGTTGTTGGTAGAACGTCCAGACAAAAATACAAAAGTAAATTATGCAAGACTAATTGTATGATAATTTCATTAATATTACTTTTAGGCTTATGTCAGAATACTCTTAACTCCACTTTACGAAGAGCTCAACAGTGAGGAACCTGAAAAGAGAGATGAAGAGAACTGGAAGAAGCACCTTCACTCCAATACCAGACATTTCCTCTGCCACGCTGGATACAAGCCCTGCTTCAGAGAGGCGCAGGAGCAGTACTCTAAGTGGATGCAAGCCAAGAACCCTGACGAAGGGAACCCGTGAGTAAACCTTTTGCACTACTTATAAAATATGATAGTTTTTAACATACAAATTAATTTGATCAATTCCTTCAAATTCTGAAAAGCCTTCCCTTTATTTCGGAATTTAATTTTGCTGTCGTCTCTTTTTTTGTGTTTTTTCTCGGTATAAAGAGCATTATTTTTCTTTCTTACTAAGCTATCAAACTCAGTGTATTGAGATGTTTCTGAAGTTTGTACAAAGAGCATTATAAACCATATACCTCAGAACAATAACCTTATTTCAATAGACAAGATTTTTTTTCGACTTACGCTCTTTCCCAAATACTTTCTTATATAATAGGATAGAATATAGTTATAATTGTGATAAAAACTACAAATATTAAAAATATGAAAGTAGTTTTCGTCACAACTTTGCATATTTAATGCTACTTGTAGACAACTCAGGCTGATGAATTGGTGATATTAGTTTTAGGTCAGTTGTAAATTGTAGTATCCCATTACAAAATCCAAGTAGCAGCAATAGTATTTGGTACTATCAAAGTAAAAGGATATTTCATCTATATCTAGGTACTTTAATCACAACTTTTTCTAACAATTTTTTACTTGACCCTTAGTTTCATAGAAACTTTCGCTTAAGTGGATTCCTCTCTCGTGTCGTGTCAACTCATATAGAAGTTGAGAAATCGGCTTAGTACTTGTAACTATTTTCCGAAAAAGTGTAATAAATCGTAGCGTTGGCTTTTTCAGTAGCAACAGAATATAACTTCTTTAGGAGTTGTTTGGAATAACCAAAAACTTTAATATTGTTTGACTCAAGTGCTCATAAAAACGTTTTGGAAGTAATAAACGTTAGTCTTTATTATGAGACTTGGCTGAATATAATATGTAAATAAATATTTAGTAAAATAACTTAGAACGTAAAATAACTAATAGATTTTAGGTACCTAAGGTTATAAATTGTGAGGAAACCTGTTAGCTCAAAACCTTTTGAACTTTTTTCTTCTGGTCATCATTGACACACCATGCGTCATACGAATACTTACATTCATTTACAGGGTTTCTGGTAATCAAGTAGCGTCCTTTTAAGGTTGATGACCATAAGGAACAAGTAACTTATGTTACAGGAATTTAGGAAATTCGAAATAAAAAAAACAGATATATATTTTTTGAAATTTCTAGATATCGTAAAACAAAAAAGGGTTGCTAATGGTCATCACATGCCTGCCACACTATAGTATAGTAATAGTTAAACGTAGTGTTTGTTAGTCCAAGACTACAATACTTGTTATTCAAATAATTCTTGTATTATTTCTTTATCACAGTCTTTATAACCACATTTATAATGCATGAAGCCCGTGGCTAATCCTCTGTTAGCATAATTTTCTATGGTGTTTGATTTATTGAAGGTCACCGCATGTATACTTGTTGATTCTTATTTTTTCAGAATATAATTTTTATATAGTTATGTACTTTAGATATATATACGAGTACTTTCTAATCATATCCTTTAGTTGTATTCACCCAGGTAAATATTTAATTTAGATAACCCGTAAACCAATATTAAATTTGCTTTTCTGAAAGTTACAAAGTACTTTTAATTGACCGAGCCAAGGAAGCGTCATTGATGCGAGTCTGGCATAATGTTCTGTCATCTGTCAGTTTGTATGTTTATTAGTTTGTACTCGTTTGTATGGATGTTTGTTGGCAGGAAATGTATTTCGTTACCATCAGTTCTTTATTAAACTTTGTGTATGGGTTCTACGATTTTTATGACACAAATAGAAGATATCTGTTGTCAAGGTAACAAGAATTGTTATTTATTACTTAATCAACATCGCGCATGGCACTTTTGCCAATTTTGAAAGCCAATTGGAAGCTCAGAGCTATAAAATATCTGTAAAATTAAATAGTTTATTTTACCTTTAAGCTTTAGTTTGGAATATTTTAAGCCACAAAATTATTATGGTTGCGAGGTCAACAGTTCACAGTACTACTTTTACAATTATATTAACTAGAACCTAATGAACAATAAAATAAAATGTTTTAGAAATAAAGAGGATCTGGGAGATCCTATAAAATATATCTGAGTTTGCTATTTTCAGAATGCAAGCAATTTCAATGCAATCAGCATGAAAAGCAATTTTCGTTTCTATTGTCTTCTCCTAAATTAAAATTGAATTATCTTTAGAACTGAGAATTTCACCAATCTTAACTTCACAGTTTCAAGCTATTGTCGTTATTAATATCGAGTAAAAATTGGCAAAACTCACGTTTGTTGTATGGGATGCTCCCTTAAATATTTATATTATTTTGATTCAATTTATATTATATACAGTTTCATATACTGTGAATATTTTTCAAGCGTTTACCGTTACTATACCATACCATTACTATTATGTTAGCATTACCTTATTAATATTAAACAAAAAACGACAAAAAGAAACACGTTTAATGTATGGGAGTTAAATATTAATTTTATTATGTTTATAGTATTTGTTTATATAGCGGCAACAGATATATATCTTCCTTGAAAAGAGATGTTTCAATAATGTATGGAGCCCCGGCCAGGACTGTGTACATGATACCATAAATACATTAGGGATTATTAATATTTAATCTATAAACCGAATTCAAGATAACGTAACTTATTGCAGTGAACAAAATTAATTCAGAATCTCAATTTTTCCACCTTGTTTACGCAAGAAGGAAACTTTCGCATTTTTTGTATCAACTTTGGCATTTGTGATGTGTGGTACAATTGATAGACCAATGTGATGCCATAATTACTCTGTAATTCAGAGAAATTAAATATTTTTGTACACAATGAAGCAGGCAATGAATGCAGGTTTTGTTGATACATAATATTAACTACATACATCTTTAGGCATTACACCGTCTTGGCCAAAAATTAAACAAGTCCTATGAACTGTCTATTTATCACGGTTCACGAGATACAGCCTGGTTTCAGACAGGCGGACGGACGGACAGCGAAAACTTAGTATTGTGGTCCTTTTTTACCCTTTCGGTACCCCTTAAACCAACATCAAGTTCACGATTTCATCAAAAATTACCTCAGGTACATTGCATAGTGCATATGAATAAGTAAAAAAAATGAATATAATTAAATTAGCGTTTTTTGGCGATACAACTACTATGTCCATGTATTACGAGTATAAAACGTATGAAATGAACCACTAATTTGAACCCAACGTAAAATATTGGAACAACCTGCCATTGTCGGTCTTTCCGGATAATTTCATAAGTATGAACGAATGGAAATTCCTAAAGTTTTTTGTCGATTTGGATCCTATATTCTTTTTCCATTTTCCCTTTTCGCATTTTATTTTTTTCTGATGATTTAGAGCCCTTAACATTGAACGTGCTCGGCTCGAATTTATCCGAAAAGTCTACATATATTTTGAAAGAATTGTTCGCTTGTATATTTCTGTGTACAATAAAGAATTTATCTATCTATCTATCTATGTACAATTTCGACCTTATGTTGTCTTACCATCAGGTGAGATTATGGTCACAAGTTGCCTAAGTTGTTTTAAAAGAACTGTTAAGTAATCAGAAATAATCTTTTTCAGGTTGCCAAACCGATACATCTGCCCAGTCTTCAAATACGGCTCCAATAAGGAATGGGAGTTTGGTCTCCAAAGGGTTATCAACTTTCCGCCTTCAAGGAAGCAGAGTGAAAGAACGTTCCTACTGAAAACTCTGGCAGGCTGTCCCATCGAGGAGTATAAGATCAACAGGCTTCTAAACATTACCATTCTTGAAGGGAACGGTAACTTCACGGAGACTGACCTGTTTTTGATCTTCAGTATGCTTACGGGAGGCCCACAAGGGTATACCACGCTGTTCCGTTTTCTTAACGATAATTGGGATGTTGTGAAGGAAAAGTAAGTATAATTTTAATAGTATTACAATTATGTCGATGAAAAATACGTCTTGCAAACTTATAACTGTCCTCATTTTTATCGGGTATTAAAACAAACTGGGTATACAAATTTCCCCGTGTCATGAGCTAATGTTTAATGTTTATCGTTATAGCATATAACTAATATATCGATAATAATAGTATCGAGTGTATCACTACTACACAAAAAACGTATTGGAGTTATCTTTAATCGTGATGTACATTCATACAGTATTCTAATTAGTTTCTATATCATTGACAAACCGCAATTATCTCATATTAATAGTCAAACGTATCCAATTCTCTAAACCGGTTCATAAGTCATCATTAACCTATCTGTATTCTTATCTTTTCTTCAGACTACCAAAAAGAGAAGGTACTTAAATTCGACTGGTTTTTAAATGTTTTTTACTTGATTTCTCGGAAACTGGTAAACAGATTTGAACCTCTCATGTTGTCCATTTTATCGGTCAAGAAGTTTGATTTTTATATCGAAATAACTGTAAAAGTTCTTTCGGCGCCTGCCGTAATTAAAGTCCTTAGACACTTTTTTGTATAAGATTTATAAGAGAACTTTTACTGCTCAAAACATTACTTGGATGTTAAGAACTGCGTATTAAGTATTTGGTAAAACTATTGAGGAATAATCTCATCTGATTTCGCTTCGACCTTGATGAAGCGTTAAAGGCTCTTGTGTTACCATTGTTTGTCTAAAATTCTTAATTCGTTTTGTGCTAAATCTTCTGTAATTTTATCCGTCTAGTTTTTCTTATACGACACAGCTAGGCATCAATGACACTGGCCTTAGATGAAGCATGACTAGTCTGGAATATATATTACAATTTATCATAAATTTTTTTCTTTAGGTTCGCCCATAAGACAAACCTCTGGGACAACCTCATCACAGCAGCTACTTCTGAATTCACAACACAAGAAGGCTTAGAAATGGTTTCTACCTTTTACATGGCACATCAAGGGGAATTCGGCTCAGCGGAGCACATCATAGAGAAAAGTATGAGGAACATTCGAGAAGAAGCTAAATGGTCTACGGAAAACCTGCCAGTCATAGATAGCTGGCTGGATGGCTTCCTAGCCAATTCAGATGTAAAAGATGATCAGTTCATTGACAAAGTGTAATTGGGCAGGAATAAATAGAAAAATAGAATGAGTTGAATTTATAATATTACAATTCAGGTTTAATTTTATTGTATAAATACTTACAAATTTTTGCACGCGGCTCCGCCCGCTTTATGTCTATTTTCCCGGGAAAAATGTAATCTATGACATTCTCTGTGTGGAAAAAATCAAGCCGATCGTCACTCAGTAGCTGTAGAGAAGACGACCAAACAAACCAATAAACACACTTTCGCATTTATAATAATATCTTTAGAATTATTTTTTTTTGTTTGAAACAAATTCGTTCAAAATAATATTTATTCTCAATCCTTTTCAACTTGAAATTTCTTCGGTTTTGTTCCGTTTAATTTTATACTACAATTCCTTTGTGAGATTTTAGTTACAATCATTAAAATATTACGAGAGCTGCGCCTTTGTCATTTTAAATTAAGGTGGTAAAACCAGGAACTCGGCAAGGGACAGAAGGTTGCAAGCCATTCGTATGTGTATGTGGGACATATAATATATTGTTACGCTAATTTGTATGTAGGTAGCGTTTACTTATGCTTGCGAGATACAAATAAAGCTCAAAACAAACCATCGGACACTCAGCAGCAACTGTGAACATATTTAGAGGATAGTTTTAACATTAAGATTCAATCCAGGGCATTCAATCTTCTTCCGTTAGCCAAGGACTACAGAGAGGTAGTAGGCAAATCTTATGATTAATTATGTGCACAAACCTGCGTAAAGTACAAAGCTGGATAACGATAAGCAAGTCGCGGGTATTTGTTTTGAGCTTTACATTAAGGTAAAGTGCACTCATCTTTGTTACTAAGTTTGCTTTACAGGTAGTAAATATTCAAGTAATAGTATTGATTTATTTTTACATAGCTTAAGATTTCTGTATGAACTTTTCGTGTATATTATTTTTGGTGTTAAATATTTAAAAGTATGTTCGTGTTTCAATGTGCATATTTGTCTAACTTGGTAGATCAGAACATAATTTAAAAAGTGAGCATGTAGAGAGTTCTGAATATAAGATTTGAGGGCACAGGGAAAGAAGGGGCTCATCAGCAAAATAAGTATTCAGAGATAATGGCTTTTTAAATGTTCAACATGTAATTATGCTGACTAAAATCCGCGTTTTTATTATTTTACTGTAAATTGTATAGCTCTTATATTATAGTGCGCTTTTATTATGAGCTTTTATTAATTTACTGTGAATTGCATGATTCTTATATTTTTTACCGGTTTTGCATGCAATGGGCACCTTATTGTCAAGTTTGAGATGTAATGAGACCCTTTGAGTCGTTTACTTGGTTTTTTGTTTAAGATTATCTTCGTAATGGGCGCTTTTTATACTGTGCTTGAATTAACCAATGAAAGGCCTCTTTGAAACGATTCGAATGGCATAGTTAGTTAGATTTTACAAAAATTGTCGATAAGCACCTTTTTTTCCTGTACCCTTCATTTGTTGATTAGAGTAGCATCTTATGTCCTAACTGATCAGGAGATCAAGGATCTCAAGATGTCCGAGATGCTATTTTAATCAACAAATCTGATCAAGCAATCTTCTATTCAGAATAGCGGATGAGCGGAATAGATTTCTAGGTAAATTCCTGAAATATAAAGATGTTCTAAGTAGTCACACTAATAGGCGCAAGAAGGAGCCCTCTCGTAAGGAAATGGTAATCGTTCAGAGTAGCACCGTATACTATCTATAACCCCGTATACTTATTTCTTAATATATAGCAAATAGTATTATTTCGCGTCTCTTATCTCTATCACAGGTCTTTTGATAAAACTTATAACGGTTGAACTGTCAGGTCACTGTCAAGCATGATAAGTGTTCGAAGTGACTCGGTATGTGTAATTTACCTGTCATTTTCAGAAGAGCAATTCTATTCCGCAACTTGCTCTAACAAAAATGATCTGACGCCTTTGCAGACCATATTATCTTATAAATATGTATAAAGCGTTGCCATCTTTTATCTTTGGTATTTATGTTACATAAAAATACTAGTCAGTCTGTCAAAAAGCTGTCAACTGCGGCATTGCACTCGTCATAATTATTGAACCCCTATTTGAACCTTAGGGTCGAACTTGCAAAACACCTTTCTTAGTTCCCTAAAATGATTGCACCCTCCAAACATGTCACTACGTTCAGTTCTTTAGGTTCTGCGTTGATTGTGACCTGTCAGCTAGTCAGTCAGTCTGGACTTACTCTTCTATATATATAGATTAGTGAAGTAGTAAAATGATATACCTTTACTTGTGGCCTTTGTTACAATTTAGCAGTCTGTAACCTATTAAGCAACTATCTACTTTTAAATATAAGAAAAAATAACTGTTCTTAAAGAATTTAGATAAGCAGCATAAAGCAGCTTCCTATTCCACAGTTACATATCAGTCTTAAAGAGCACATTATATATATTATTATTAGATTCAACTACATTATTAACAAAAATTACATATAATATTTCTATTATTAACTACGAACTCAGGCACTTTTAGGTGTATCTAAATTACCAAAAAAACAACATACTGGTGAGATATTTTGATTCCTTCAGACTGCTTTGCAGATTGGCAGTACAGATTTTGTGAAATACTGTATCACGATCTGTATCAATGAATAAATAAAAAAATATTATCACGATAAAATATAAGAAAATTTATCACCGAACGCGATATCTTTTAGCAAGCCAGTGAAAATGACGAGAGCCAACCGACTGTATTTATTTGATAGATAACCCTCATTATTCAACGAAGCTATCCGTAGCTCCGTTCGAGCGAATCAGTGCTCGGAGAGGCTCTAGTTTTACGAGCTACTCACTCATAAACTGAGCCGTAAAATCAATATATCGAGCAAATTAATTAAACTGTAGTAAATCAGTGCTTCGACCGGGGTCCGGGGATATTGATTACATCATTCAGCTTCCTCGAAATCGTTGCCCTATGGATTCAGTTCGGTGATAACCATGATGAGAGACGGATACTTAAGTTTGAAAACTTATAAATGAAAATGACTAAATCGTAGAACGCGCTGAAATAAATGTAAGAGTGTGATGGGGTTTTCTGGTTTCTTTGTAATATTCATTCATTCATTTATAGAATAATAATTTATTTTTATTAACAATAATTTAAAAGACACTTAGGTCGACTTGTTTATAAAAAAAAACATGTAGGTAATTTAATAGTGAGCTTCAAGGTTAAATTTGCTAAAACCAGATTTCAAAATGTATGAAATATAGTCAAGATTTGAGACAGCTTCATGATCATAAACCTAATCTATGAAAACAAACTTAGAATTTCAATCATCTAGTCTATATGACGAGTGACAACCCCAAGATGCCAGCATAATAACAAACTTGCTGTCTATATTAGCTTCGCGCAAGATATGTGTCGAAACCGTCATTATGATGGATAAAAAGCTTCGTTTTCCTTGTTTCGTTGGAATCGCAATCAGTTCTGGGATAAACTCAGATACGTGTGATACAAGCCGCCCTAGTGGGATCCCGATGTTATCTGTGTGACATTAACACGCACGACACACTGGCGATAAGTTTGGGAAACTAGCCAATGAGCTGATATGTACGGACCGACGCGATTGTGTTGTCGTTGTAACGGGGCGTTTTGCTAATTTTTTTTGTGTTGAACTTACTCTATACCTACATACCTAGTATAATATTTTATGTATCTGAATACTCTTATCTTGGACTAGGTCAGTAAAACTATGCAAATTATTAATTGGATTGCATAATTTATATTGTCTATCTAGTAGAATAAAATAATAAGCGCCGGCAGTTGTGTACAAATATATATTAAAAACGAAGGATTGCACAGTACACCGATATTTGAGTCAAGAAGTTACGTTGATCAGTACAAAATCACAATATAAAAATAGAATTAATTTTATTTATTTATTGTGACAATAACGAAAGAAATCAATAACAATTATCACACGAAATCATAATTATTTACAAAATAAAATCATCATCTTCATTATCATTGACCTTGCTGGCCCACTGGTCTATAAGATTTTCAGAATAAGACATTATAGCAGAAATAATAGCCTTCCAGCTGTCAAACATAATGTCAAAATCAGTGTTGGCGACACGGAGTGCATTGAGGTGCGAGCGAGAGCGGACTAGGGGCGACCTAGCACGTGCAACAGTACGACCACCATCCACATAGAACAAGTGGTGCAGGCGACCACGTCTGTTCGCCGGAACACCAGGCGCGTCATCAGATACATACAGTTCGCATAAAAGATTGTGTAGCTGGAGACAGTCCACAGATCCCCTGATTAATTGTGTGTGAGTATTTCTTTAATATCGAATTTTGTATGGAGACTGTTAACACGTACATTAAAGCGAGAAAAAAAGTAAATCGGCCTGTACCTGCTGAAATTATCTACGTCTGATATCACTAAAAGAGACTTTGCAAATTAGTACATACTAATTAATGAATATCATTATATTCATTCTTCTCGACCGTGTGTCAGACTTGTTATTTTGTGACAAGACGAATTGTAATTATCAGACAAAGCGCAAACGCAAATTATAAAGCCGAGTACTGCGAGTGTCAGTGAAAATGTCGTCGTTGTTTGTGTACTTAATTGGTGAGTACGTCTTTTGTCTGATGAGCATTTTGTTCAGGTTTAAGCTTTCAATTCCATTATTATGTAAGTAGAATCATTTAACAAGCGCGTGTTGCAAAGGGTGCCGATTATGTTTTCAGTGTATTACTCTAAACGAATAGGGAAAAAGTCATACAATGCTCAATATGAGTATGCTTTGCTTGCTGGTATAACACATGATACGTCGTTCAACGTATAATTGATCCAAGATTTTTAGTATTTTGAACTGGTTCTTGCATAGTTTGATGTTCAGTGCAGAGCTTATGCTAAAGCCATATGTAGTAAGGTCGGATAAAAAGTAAAATATATCAACACTCATCAGCACCACTGCTAACAATGAGCTTAAAACTTAATATGTAATGTAGACTTTAGCTAACTTCAAAATACTTCTTAACTTACTTACTTATAACTTAATTTTAACCTTAAACAATCACACTAGCTGGTCTTCCATCACCTTTAATAGTAGTAGATTATTATATGATTAGCATTAACCTATCGACATAGGTACTCACATGCATCATGCTTTATGGAGAGCTGCAAAGAGTATATATAATAACCTTCTTTCGCAGTCGGTAAAAATTATACATTAGTAGATAATAGTGAGATTTGGAATGGTCACAAAGGGGGGTATAATTAGAAACCATCCATTACTTTACAGTATCAAGTTTGGTTGCGGGTTGCTATTGTGTAGGCTCCTGCCCGCCGACCTTACCAGTGGACGAGTGCGACGCTACCTGTGGACCAAACCTGCCCTGCAATGGAACTCAACTGTGTTGCCCGACAGTTTGCGGAGGAGCTATGTGCGTGGACGCCATGTCGCAGCGACACTTCGTTACTTTAGGTTAGTTGCTACTGTAAATATATAACTCATGATAATACTATATTGCTGACCGTAAGCCTAACCATTTTTTATGACAAACCAAGTAGAGAAAGGGCATAGCAGGGGAAGATCTACAGCTTTTCTATGGACCATTTGCCTTTACAGTCGCTAGCGGTCCTCTAACGTATAGATTACCTGCTATCACACTAAGTTCTTCATGAAGGCTGAGAAGCTTACACATTTAAATGGGATTGATATGTTTGATAATAGGACACGAGACTGCTTAGTGTTATGTGAGAATGTGGCCTTCATGGAAACCGGTCTTGACGATAGCCTTCTCAGAGTTAAGTGACTAGGAATAGATAGAGTCAGCGCACTGATCTTAGAAAGCGGCTGAGAAATTCCGTTGTTAGGAGTCAGATTGCTAACTTCATGTTGCTAGACGAATTCTACTAGGCACCTTATCGTTTTATACCGAAAAAGGTTTACCCTCCTAACTTTTTGTGCAAACGAGACTTTCTGCTCCGGACGCCCCGACCGTTTTGATTTTTATCGTCAAGAATTATGCCAAGTACGAGTACTAGACGTATCTTCGCATATATACTAATTTTCGAGTTAGTATGCGCAGTGGTTTTGCCAGGAGTAGGTAATTTTGGTAGGTCTAGATACCTATGAAAACAATTGGGACGTGTTTCATGTGTATACTCGTATACGTACACGTGTCGTACGTGTAAATAACTGGAAATATTTATATATAGTTTGTATACGTATAAATAAAACCTGTTTTATCACCGTACTTCTCAAAAAGGAGGCGGTACTCAATTTGAGCCGATTTTTTTATTTGTTTCTGTATGTCACGGAGACCGCCTGGACTGGCATAATTTTTTTTTTGTTGTTAAATAGTTAGAAACTCTGAAGTCATTAAAATTTTCTCAATATTGGTCAAGAGGCTTGATAATACATTCAAAATGATTGAAATAAGTTTTATTTTTATTTGAGCTGTACATTATATTTATATCTGTACTGCTAAACAGATTTTTGAATATCTTATGATGTTGAATTCTGTTGTGATGAAAACTTTAAAGTAATTATGTAAAGTGATACGCGATATGTTTTTTTTGTTTTCGATGGTACTTTCTGTGGTAGATTCATATAAATTAGGTATCTATATATTTAAACGAGTAACTTGCGACTTTCTGATATCATCTAGAAATCATCCTAGATGATATCAGTCAGTCGCAGGTTTGCTTGCTTGTTTGACGTGGGGCCTAGACCGCTGAACCAAAGACCAGACATTTGGAGGGTGTATTTATTATAAATTTTAGGGTTGTACATACATATAAATATTTTTTGAAATTCCATCCCTGAGGGGATCGAATGAGGGTTTTAAGTTTTCAAATTCTCTATATTCTATTTTATTTCACGAGCAACGCCGCGATTATGTCAAATATAAAAAATAAAAAACGTTTGACAGCCAAAACCGAAACAAAACTCCTAAAATATTACCAAGCCCGGTGTGTAGGTAACATTATATCAGTGAGGGCTAAGGTTATGTGGCATCCCAAACAAATCTTTTGAGGGTCATGTTCATGTCCGGTGCCTAAACCATTCTGCGGCCCGTTGTAATACGAAGGGTACAATTGAATTATCAATTTAAAGCAATCTGATGGGTCAATGCTTGATCTGGCTCCAAATTCAATCTATCCTATTTACACTGTTAATATTATTTAGCTGACTTTTTTCTGGATCCTCCTCTCAGCTTCCTCCTAATCGATAACCTTGTATGAGAAATTTGACGATTAGCGAAACGCAAGGCAAAATAAACTAAATAGATGCGTATTTCATGAATTTAAGACGCCGAGTACTGTTTAATATAAATTTAAGTCACAAAACAAAAGTTGTAAAAGTTGGTCCTACCAGAAGCCAGCATTAACCAGTCCCCGAGAGAAGTAATTACCTAATAAACAAAGAAAATTAGTAGAAAAATACAAGACAATCTTTTTAACCGGCTTCAAAAAGGAGGGAGGTTCTCAATTCGTCGGAATCTTTTTTCTTATATTTTTAAGTATGTTCTCCGATTTCTCAGAGATGAATTTGAAAAATTATTCAAATCGATTCATTGATCGAAAGAGTATACCTTCTATCCAATTGGTTTTGAATAAATATTATTAATATCGGTACGCTAGTTTTTTTAAATCTAAATATCTTTTAATTTTCCATGACTACATTGATGACATTCGGTCGGTTTTCAGCTTTTTAAACGTATAACTTGTAGTTCGACTGAATTTCTTTGTGTAATCTCAATTCCAGTGAAGAAGGGTCGTTGTCCGGAGTACCCTCGGGGCGCCTGGATCTGCAGCCCCACCTGTACGGGAGACTCGGACTGTCCTCGCGCACTGAAGTGCTGCGCGAACCGTTGTGGTGCTCTAACTTGCCAGAAACCGGACCCCGATGATGACGTCGCTCCAGCTCCTGACGCTTCTGAATTAGTTTAATATGGGGTTATCGGTTAAGGGTGTACATATTTGCCCGAAGATTTGAGATAATATACAGATTATTCACCATTATACATTAGTATTAAAAAAAGAGTAAAAAACTTATTGGAAATTGCCATAAAGTATGAGACAGTAAGTAAAAAACATTATCCTCTTATGCTCTCCATTCAATAGCAAATAAAAATAAAGTGAAACCTTGTTTCTTCTACCTCTATGGTGCCGAATTCATCATACAACTTTTTTTAATTTGTTAGAAACTCAGGCTCGGAATCTTCTTGGTGTAGTTACTTTTTTTTAATTTGCTTTCCGCTTGCCATTTTCTTTTTTCGTCATATTGTTAAACCTAAGGTTAAAAACATAAAAGAGGTTTTTTCCGCGTTCGCTTAAAAATACCATCGCTGTCTTTGTATTTATTGCAGAACTAGTAATTCTGCAAGTAGTTACGTGTAGTATTGGTGGATTATTAACCATTAAGCCCTTGTTTAATGTACAAGTGTGGTTTTAGTGTTCGCGGGATATCTCTATAGAAACCCTGGTGAAGTTTTCATCTCTTTAAGAGGGTACATGATGTAGCTTTAACTTGACCACGATGACTTATTACGTACTTGATGTTTGACTTAACTTGATTGATTGTTGACGCTGGCAAATATACAGATCGTATGGTGTCATATATATATATAAAAAAAACTAGAAACTTGAAAACAAGTAAAAAACCTAAAATGAGTGATTCTAGCGAAGAGGAAGTTTATTTGACGCCAACAGATTTGACTGAAACTATTAGTAATGCGCAAATGAGCTTTCTCCTTTAATGATCACGCAGTTCAGTCATTTCCTCGCTGAGGTGAGATGAAAAGTTCCGTGTTGCATTTATGTGCGAAATTTTTTACCCCTTTTTTTGATTCTTTCGCTTGTAATTGGTATTCTAATTATTGAAAAAATCTAATTTTATTTCTAATTTTGGAATCCTTCGCTTCCTCATCAAAATCCTTCGATCATCAAAAATTGGCGCGCGGTTAAAAAGCAACATTGCACTCTTGTATGACAAAAAACTATTTCATCCCCTCATCTCGGAAACAGTATTTTTGCTCTTCCATATCTGAGTGCAAAAGCCGTTTTTATCCGTTAGAAGATAAAGTCAATTGAACATCGTGTGCGTGTGTGAAGCATAAGTTTTCGAATTTAAAAAATTATTAAACCTATTTACTAGAAGTACTCTATGAAGCCGAATTCATCATACAACCTTTTTTAATTTGTTAAAAACATAGACTTGAAATCCTCTCTGTGTACTTTTTTTATTTGCTCTCCGTTTTTTTTTATTTACGCCAAGGTAATCCGATGAATCTAATAGTTGTATGACATGTAGTTTACCAAATAACAGTTTACAAGTCACTAACTCCAACATTACTGTTCTTAACAAAAATATCACACTTAATACCTATCATAATGCGGTAGTTAATACCTAAACTAAAATAAAAGTATATGTGATTGTAAATGTTTTTTTTTTACATTTATTCATTTCCTCGCTGAGATGGGATGAAAAGTTACGTGTTGCATTCAAGTGCAAGGATTCTTGATTCTTCCAGGATTCTAGGATTCTAGGACTCCAGGATTCTAAAATTAGCGAAGAATTTTTCGCTTGCCCGGTAATCAAAATTGAGCACGAACTATTTAAATTAGTACCTAACTAAAGAAACTCAACATCAAATATTCCGCCCCTGTCACATTCGTGGCCGATAAGAGTAAACCGTGCAAAGGTGATGGTACTATCTGTCAATCTTTCTACCAGTAGAATTCAAATACGATTGGTTAAAACAATTCTTTGCTTAGCAAAGGAGAAGGATGAATTTTTCATGAATTTCTCTTTGCTTATCCTCCGTTTGTGACGTCCTTAGCGAGTGATAAATTCATATAAGGGGTTCAAAAATCCCCCTTTATTTATATTAATAGTATAGAATAGATATTTCTTCCTGTATGAAGTTTTTAAAAATCCAAATTAAAATGGTCAATTATTATTCAATTATGTAGAAATCAGTAAACAGAAGCTCCATTTCAAAGGAAATCAGTCCTCGTTATGGGTGACAATGACACTCCAGAAGAATTTAATTAAATATAAAGACGAGTTCATGCAAAAATGCTGACTTTATTACAAAAACGGCGCTTCGATGGTGAAATGAAAATATTGAATAATGAGTTTTAATATCAAACTTTGCCAGTTTTTATTTATCCTGCTACCTGTGACAGTTCTTTAGAGGTAGTCAGATAACTTCAAAGCTGATAAACGTCTATAAAACATTGATTGTCGGTAAAAAGTAGCTAATTTGAAATATAATTTAATACCGCTAGTAAGTAATTAATTTCAATTCGGCAGGCGCCTAATCGCCTCCATTTCTTTAGTTTTTTTTTTATTTAACCGAACTACTAGACTGATTTTGATAATTATTGCCAAATTACTTACGATGTTGTCAATAAAGTCTGCTGCTGTGTGTTGAAAGTAACCAAAGTTATATAAAAAACTCTTACTTACAAGATGGAACATCAAGAATATTTCAATTCCGTAAATTACGTAATTTATTTGCTCCCGACGAAACCAGCTGCAGAGGAATCACAAATCAGCTCATACCGAGTGTGCGAGGTATATTCACAGGATTCAATTTATTTTTTCACGTGCCAAGAGACAGGACTCGATAAATTCGAACAATTTATTTTGTAAACATATTATAATATTACACTTGATTGGTTTAACAGACAGATTTATTTCGAGGAACACGATTGAATTTATCTTTCGAAAAAGCTGTTTCGTAGAAGTTAGTTGTTAGTGAATAAATGTTTTTTAAATAATGAATCTCTTTAATTGAATTTATTTCACGTCAGAGATAGAACTAGCAGTTGTGTTCAAATCCATCAAATAATGCTTTTAGCTCCTCATGGACTTTACCTGTATCAGGGATTATGTACAGAACAAAAAAACAAAAGAAGCCGAAAAAAAAAACAGGAAAATGTTAGCCCTGGTAAAGAGTCACGGCAGCAACTAATTAGCTGCTTATTATTTGATAATTTTCACACTCTTTTCCAGCCGACTATCTTATGGTTGTTGGCCTAGCGTTAACTTGACGCAAAATTTATCAAGAAATACTTCTTAGTTCGTATAATAATTCTAGATTTCTCTCACGTCTACTAGAATAATTCCTCAGATTTCCTTACATTTATTTGACGAATCTTGATATTTATTATGTAACAGGTGTAGATGCCTTCTTCAGTTCTCTGATTTATCTCAAAGAATTTTGCCAAAACAATGTACATGGTCTACTGCAATGTTTGTGAAAAATAGAATTTGTGAGTAGATTTCTTTCAATGACAGTTACCAATGCGATGATTGACGGATGCCTCACCTGTGCCCAAAAATATTTTCAAAATACGCGAAAAAATGGAATATATGTATGCTTTCTTGGATTTTTTAGCAACCTTTTTTTTGAGTGATTTATCATGTCGAATTTCAAGCGACAGAAGATGTGTAATAACGTACATTTACAGCTACTTACTCGTATTATACTATTCTATCGTATTCACAAGAATTCCACTTTTCGTTTTTAGTATTTCAACAGTGTTGACTCACTCACAGATATCACACGTCTAGAATACACGGGTCTCCCTTACTAGGCTGTAGCGTTTTACGCAAATGTCTTTTCGATAAGTAAGAACTGAAAGCCTTGCTGGGCAAATTGCGGGAACTTAGATTTGTGTCAGTTGATGAGTTTAGGTTAGGCGCTCAAGTCCCTATTTTGGATTAATAGCCTTGGATTGGTTGATGATATTTTAAAAGCCTACTCTTTCTAAACTCTCTTTTAGTTCGTTAAAAGATACAGCGACGAAGTAGGCGAGTAAAAGTAGTAATTATAAACATTATTAATCGTTATCCAACTATTTTAGGTTTCATCATATAATATATAGAGGAGTATATAGAAACCAAAATCTCAAATTTTTATTTCTACCTTCTTTTTATGACACCATCACAGAAGTTTCTAATCCTTCACTTCCTTGCCGGTAATCTTTCAATAGCAACGTTGACCTCTTTATTTCGATACATGAAAGCCGAAAAAAGGGCAACACAATCTCCAAACCGTAGAACCCGGATCAGCTCAGACTAATGTATAACATACTCCAATATCAATCGGAGCTTATAAAATATACCTACTTGTACCTACTGCCGAATGCCGATATCGGTAAAAAAGTCTAACATAAAATTGAAGCACTTTTTCGCTGTAAATGGCCTCAAGCGGTGGATTTGTTAAGGGGTTAGCGTCAAAGCTAAATTAGCATTTACGACTTAAGACAATTTGTAGATTAAAATAAGTTCGATGCCTAGTGGTCGTAATCGAACATTAAGATGGTGTCAATTTACTTAAAACTCGATCTAAAAAGGATTTTTAAAATATCACTTTGTGTTTCTATAGATGAATCTGTTATCTAACCGCATATATTTTTATCCCCCGACATAGAAACGACGGGGTGTTATAAGATTGACGTGTCAGTGTCTGTCTGTGGCATCGTAGCTCCTTTGTTTTTTTGTTTGAGAGGTGTATTAATAGGAAGTGTTCTTAGCTATATTTGATGATAACCAGTCAATGATGGCCGCCGCCACAAAATGGCGGAGTACACATTTTTCCACAATTCCCTCAATATGGGTATCAAATGAAAGGAATTGACTAGTAGAATAATATATAATTTCAAATCCAAGATGGCTGTTACAACAAGTCGGAGGTTTTTTTTTTAATTTCACTTGTTGGTCTATAACGTCATTCGATGTACCGAGTCTTATATTTTTTAATATTTCATGACTCGTTTAAGCAAACGCGCCTCTTAACAGTTTCGTTATATACACTGCTTCAAAATAATTATTTTTGCACGTAAAAGGGCTCAATTATTTGTTTGTCTGGTAGAAATACAATATAAATATTTCCATAGACATTTCCAGCATCCGTTTGATTGAGAATTTAGATTGAATATTATTAATTAGCCTCTTTTTAAAGGAATCATAGTAGTTTTGTTTATAAGATGTGTGGAAAAACGTTGCTATATATATATAGTTTGTTAACGTACCTGTGTACCTTCAAACCATACAATATCTCACTAGTCCCATTCAGTCAAAAGAACGTGTTTGTACAAAATATTTTAAGCAAACCTTATCACCATGTGTAGTAAATTCATAATGATAGGAGTGCAAAAAAATATTCATAGTCCACTATCTTAGTCAAAGTAGCGATGATGGTCGAGTTGGTAACGTTGATGGTTGAGTGGTTAGTGAGCTCGATTGCCGTGCAAAAGGTGCTAGGTTCGATCCCACGAAACATGTAAAAAGAGCCTGAGCTACCGGAGAAGGAAAACATCATAAGGAAACCATAACCTAGTGGTAGGGCGTTTCCAATCGCTCGCCTGGCTAGCTACCACCCTCAAGTTGTAAAATCTGTCGCCAAGCACCTAACGGTGTGTTCGGGTAGCCTTCCTTGAGAGCCAGTGTATTCCAGACTAGGCATGCTCCATCTAGGGCTACAGTATCGCTGACTTCCGCGGTCGTGCGAACTTGTGGTCAGATGACTAGCTGTGTAAGATAAAAAAAAACTTGGGCCGTCCGCCATATCGGATTTATAATGACGTCACTATGCTAACCATGCCTCCCTTGAAACATGCAATGCATGCTAATGCAAAATATCATCACAATCGTTTTAGATTATAAATTTCAGGGGCTTGACAATTGCAAGCTAAATAAAAGCTGGTAAAAACGGCCTAGCTGCTGTGTTGACGCCTAAAGACGCAGCTGCAAGTCATAGCGTTTTGCGGTCGGGTAGGTGCTCGTATGCGCCCCGGCTAAAATAGGGCGATAGAGCGTAGAAATCGTCGACGGCGCGAACAAGATGTATGGCTGCGATATTTCATGTAGCCGCAATTACCTCTGATGCGAGGTTGCTCTGTATTTTTAGGGTTCTTTTTTTCGTCGTTATGAAAAACACATACTTAATAAAGGATACTTTTCGGAGAAGGATACGTTCTATAAGCACTTGAGATTTCATCGGCAGGTCAAAAAATCTTTGATCGTGAAATATGTTGTGACAAAGTCAGCTTTTGGGAGATGCTCTGTTACAATGTAATCTAATGGCAGTCCGTCAGAAAATAGGATCAGTACTGGACATGTACCTAATATGCAAAAATGGCACTAAATAGGATTGAGAGAGCCCGTGAAAGGCTGGGGATCTATTCCACTGAGTAAATAAAACAAAATAAGGTTTTTATTTTTACTTGCCTTTCTAGCTCCATTGTCGGCTAACACTATGCATGAGTGTGGTAAAAACAAGAGCAAGCAAATTTGGTCTTATTTCAACAGTTTTGCATTTCAACTGTCGACGAGTGGTTTGAGCCTAAAACATTGAACGTATATATAATTATGAATACATAATTAATATATATATTTTATATAATATAATTAATACATATTTACCGCTTGCATTATCGGTAAACGTCGTGAGGAGACCTGCTTGTTGGAGAAGTGTTCTTGTGACCCACACCCCTTCATAGGGATAGACCCCCGCATAGTAGGAGGCTATGAGTTGTAACGACGATAAGTTGAGCACCTATTTAGTTTGTCATAACACTGGCACAATTAACAACATTACCTAAACTACATGGTGAAGTTCGTTAACAAATATTTAAGCAAATAAAATATATGCATCTAAAATCGTATCGTATCGAACTACACAGTATTTCTTGCCACAGAAGAAAATCTAAATAATATTCACATCACCCTTGCCTCTTCGGCGGGAGTAGGTACGAATAAGTATGCCACGATAGCCCAAATCACGGGAAGCGGGAAGCGTTTGTGATATTAAGTACCACATAAACCGCGACTGGGGAGACGTGTTTACATAACGTAATGCGAGAGACGCTGCCTTAGGTACTCTATATTCGTCTTTTGAACTCATTTTTGAGACTAAGTGATGCTTATTGAAGTGCCTACTTAGAGAGATCCTTTTCGTCTCCAACATACTTTCGGAAAAAGGGTTTGATCGAATAGCCATCATACTTTTTCTTGCGTTGGAACAAATTTGATGTTTTAGCTGCTTTTATTTCTGCTGATAAGCACAGACTTCCAAACAATTCGTTTTATATTTAATTCAAATACCACATTTCATTTTGGTTCATATGGTTCAGCGGTCTAGCTTAGCAAAGTTTATTTTACTCTATCTCCTCAGCCGCAGACATAGCTTATGTATGAGGTTTTTGATATTCCAAAACTAGGGCGAACCAATCTGACTAAGCCAATTTAAACAATTTAAAAAAGCAAGCCTTTAAAAACGTCACGTTATAACTTTAAAGCTGAAAAGTTTAAGTTTTGTTTATCCCAATTTCATAAAATATACTCTTTGGTTCCTAAACCATTTTGGTAGGATCGCCTAAAGGTCCGAAGTCACTCGTTTCCCTCTATAGAACAGCCATTGTTACGGATTTCAATTCGGTTCGCGCCGATACAATTTTTGTATTTATTTTGATTTACAAACTACTAGACAAAATTTGATATAATTAAAAGGGCACCATCTGTGAACACGATTCCATCGAAACATGAATTAAAAAAGTTACATATACAAGTAACTAAAAAAATATTTTTGGTAAAAGTGTTTCGTGGACTAAATATTTACGAGCCAAAAAGCAAATTCCTCAATCAAGTGTTTCAAGAGACATTCTGTCGAGGTAACTGAATGCATATTATATGACCACGTTCTCATTCGCTAGACAACTCCCTCTAGAATATTGTATTTGCCGGTTCAGCTTATGTCTTCTAAACAGTAGGATAGGATGGCAATTCTGCGGACCGAGGCACAATGTCCGAGCACGCTCGTTAAATATTTATTAATTTGACGATACTCTAAAGTCACAGTGTAGGATAGCTGCAGTGATATCAATCTGAATATTTTACGGCTCTATCAGAATGATCGTATGAAATGTTAACTATATAGCTATAGTTCAATTAATGACTATAATGATTGTAAAGATTCCGTAACATTAGTACTCTAGGACATTGCTTTTTCCAACTAAACAGCGGTTCAACCATTTAAGACTACGGGGCTTCGATAGCGCCAAAAAAGTTAATAATATAATTAGAATTAGGGGTGTAACTATTTATGTAGTTAAACCAAATAAACGTGTTTACATCCCGTAGTCCAATTAACGAAATAATAACGGTTAAATTACGGCTATTTTTGTATAATTCTGTTTGCAGCAGTCATACATAGCCTAGGCAACAATTCGCTCTACATACTTAGATCTATAAACATAATCTTCATTCACCTATTTTAACATTGAATCATGTCGAAAGCTGTTGTTCATATTACAACCGGCATTTATTTAAATGTTTCATATGGGGGTTCTAAGTTACAAACATTTAGATTCCGGTTTCTCTGGCAGCCTTTTTATTTGATACCCGTATTGAGACAGTTGTGAAAAAATATGTTATCCGCAATTTTGTGGCGGCGGCCATCTTGGACCAATTTTTATCAATCATAGCTAAGAACGCTTTGAACTTATTCACATTTCAAACAATAAAACAAACAATACAATCGGTTCAACCGTTCGGGAGCTACGATGCCTCAGCAGACAGAACACACACTTCGACACACACCATTTTTGCGTAGGGGGTTAATACCAACCATACCAAAGAAACCATAGAAATACCAAGACAAAAAAGGCTAGTATAGGTAGTACTACCTCACACGTTCCTAAAGGGTTGCAGGACTTATGGGCCATAGACCACTACGCAAGCCAAAAGTTGGTCACTTTACTGTCACTTAATCCTCTGCTGCATATTTTCTCTACACTTCCAATGTTTAATTAGTTTTAGAAGCAGCCACACCTGCGCGAACGAATATGGGTTAAACTCGTGAGATCGTATTAGTTTTGTAAAAGTATTAAGTGAACCATGATTGGATCCGGTCCCGGTAACGAGCCCTATAGAAATTAGACCATAGAGCTCACTCATCGCAAACGTAATACGTAGAGCAAGACGTAGTTACTATGAGAATATTGTCTGGAATGCTTAGCAGTTGCTGTGAACGTATACAGGGCTGTTACACCTACAGATAATTCTTTCTCCTATTGAAATGAAACCGAATGTAAGGCGTACAAATAATATTGAGATTTCAAAGAATAAAACATGTTTTTGGAACAAGCCCCAGCTATTATTGATATTATTATTGACACATTTTTGAGCAAAAATAGTTTTGTATGAATATCCGGATAAAGATATTCTCTACAAGTCTCATTTTTCAACCAACTCTCGTGAAATTTTGTGATTACTATGTACATGTTTTTATGGATTCAATTAAAAATGGCGGAACTATTGAAAGTTTTTCAGGGGAACATTTTTAGTGTCAGTCAGTACCATGAGCTCAGTCAGTACAATGCAGTAAAATGACTGAACAGATGTCGAAGAAATTTGGATTCCATATACTTCCAACATCATTAACTTACTCTTGTCCATATAAACCTCTCCCAAGGCTTGCCACTCAGCCCTACCCTGAGCTTGTCTCCACTCTCTACCGATTGCAAAGATCTTTATGTCTTTTTGTAAGGTCCCGTGGGTGACACCGGTACCGCTAGCTTGCCTCATACATTAATAAATACCATTATATGCATAATATGCGCCCTGAGAGTATTGCACTGCAAAATAATCAGTATTAAGAAGGAGTAATCAGAATAATTTACAGGTCGCCACGCATACCACAATTAATTAAGTACCCCTGTATAGGCAAGTAAAGGCTTTAGAAAGGCGTAGATAAAGCACTAGGTGCAGCATAAAACGGAGCTAAGAGATCGAGGATTAATTGGGAGCGAGTGGAGAGGAAAGTGGGTCAACACGCGACTTATGATTAGTTCCTGACATATCGAGAGGTGGGCTTTCCCAAGCTGTCGACTAATATATCACGACTCTAATCAGAGATAACGTCAAGTTATGTAGGAGGTAAAACATGAAATCGAATAGTAAATAGGAGTTACGAGTATATGGGACGTTTTATCTGGCGTTAATTCTTAGTGATTATTTTATAATAAGAAGCTAATTATAAAATAAATCAAATCGCCCATCCAAAATATTCGTCCTAGAATTGTATTTGTATTGTTTGACGGCAACTCGCTTGATGTCAAGCTATAATGTGTTCCAAGACGGAACTCCTATAAAAACCAATTCACTCGCGGCTTGAAAAGTAGATTACGGTCATAAGATGGTATATAAAGAATATTTAGTGTTTTCCCGCCTTGTATTGATGTCAGCGTGAGAAATCGAAAAATATTTTTGTTTTTATTGTGTGGTTCCTCCTAACCAACTCCACAACTCACCTTATTATTTCTTTTTCTCTCAGTATCCGACTTCCTCGGCAAGGACAAAGGAAGGACAAGGCATCCTCAGGAGATGTTGACTCTTCAAGCGCTTACTCGAAAGTGAGATATTGTGCCTCTCTGAGCTCAAATCTGTCTCTGTTTCTTTCTGAACAAGGCATCAATCATTTTTCTATTGTATCCGTTGGAGACAGCAATCTGATAAATCGTGTTTATTTCCTGCTTGTAGCCCTCAGGTTTCAGAGATACTGATCTTAAATCTATGAATGTAGCTACGGAAAGCTGCTAACTTGTGATGAATAGGATGGCATGATGAATTCGGTATCACTGAATATGTATGCGTTGGTTTCCGGTAAATTTGTGACTCTGATTTGTTTTGTACTCTTGTAATAGCTAGATCCAAGACATTTAGTGTCTGGTTCTCTCCCAATTCTACCTTAAATTTTATTTTAGGATGTATAGTTGTTGTTGCTGTTGAGTTTATTTACAAATAAATCAATCTGTCGTAATGCCGGAACATTACGACAGATTGATTTAAGGTAGAATTGAAAAAGAACCAGACACATTTCTTTCTCCAACAAATTATTATATCATCTTCATATCTGTGGTAGAATAAGATTTTGGGTTCTCCCACACTCAAACTTGTCCATAAACAAATCGGTCATGAGTTGTCTGAGTGGTGATCCCTAATAATGACTTTATTATGAAAATGACTTAAAAGTGATTCAATAAAGAATAAAATAAATTTATCAACCTGTCTACATAAAGTTCATAAATAGATATCTGTCTAAATATAATGTTAACACAATGTTAGATACGATAAATAAATGATGGTCTATTTACAAAGTGCGAGCACAGGTGTGAAGCTATACCGTTAGAGGGACTAAAAACCTTTACAATTTCAAATTTCCAAAAAGCTTCGCTCGAAAACGTCTGAATACTGCTGAAATCAGTCCACCGTCGTCCTTCTCGTTGGAAAGTTTATTATTATAGATGCTGGAAAAATAATAAAGACCTATTCATATTCAGTAGCGTTTACCGCAATCACGTCGCAAATAAACACGCGAGCCGATGTGCTTCATTTGTTGTTTTACTCTCGTTCGAAACGATTGTGGATGATTTTCTTTAATAATCTAAAACGAAACAAAGCTTATGCGTAATTTGCGTTTGTAAAAACGTTTGATTAACGCTATTGACTCAGATGCAAAAGCACTTGAAAACTTTAGTATTGGTATTGATCTATGAGACGTTTTTAGCTTAGGCTGGTCTCTAGATCTATGATATGTAATATAAATCCTAAGGTGATTAGGGTGCCTTACCGTGGCTTAAGCAAAAATGCATGTTGGTAGGTTAGTTGCACACGATGTTTTTAATTGCGCGATTGATATTTGTAGGTGTGATGATACCTTAAACGAGTAGCGACGGCCATTGTGGCGAATGTGAATCGGCACAATACGGTATTGTCGGGCTGTTGCGCCATTGTCGGTCGCTGAATGCGCCGCGCGACGCTTTTTAATGAGAAATATCATATTTGTTACGATTATTATCTATTCTAGTGTAAACCTCGGCTTGGTCGTCAGCACATTTGAGAGCAAGCGTTTTTGAGAACAGAATTTTATCTCTTCACACCACAGCTAAGAATAAAAAACAACTACATTTTTTTAACCATTAAACAGATCGCCGTTTTTAATAAATATGATTAAGTTCTTCACAAAATAAGAACAACAATTTGGTGTATGTGTACACACATATAAAGTATTAAGCAATTATAATAAGATGGTATATACAAGATATTTAGTGTTTTTCCGTCTCGTCTCGATGTCAGCGTGAGAAACCGAAAAATATTCTATCTTATTATAAATGGATTTCCGCAAAGTAACGCCTGTCTCCATCAATTATTAAGAAATGGTTTTTTTTCGTACTTCCGTTAGTAATATTTTCTTATTATGGTTTATTTGCACGTTTTTGGACAATCTATTTTGGATGTGGTTTTCACCTTTAATTATGGTATAGTACAAATATCTACCGAGTTCTGCCTACGAGTAGGTATAGTGAATTGTGTAAATAAATATAGCTAAATAGAAAAAGACACGAATGTCATACCTTTTTTTATCCAAAACAGCTTACATAGCTTTGATAACAAGCTTGCTCGACCACCACCTATCCTCGATTTTATTTTAAAAAATAGTTAATCTATATCCAGTTAAATCGTATCTGTTAATAATCCATGTAGCCAACTCAACAAATTCATGCATGTGTCGACCGACTGTCTAGGGTTGCCACATATTGGCCGATGTAGGGCGCAATTACCTCCTCTCGCGACCAAAATAACACCAACACATATCTCGTATACCTACCTACCACAAGTCCATACATGTATACGTATCTAGCATCAGGTGAATTGTAACATGGATGGCATGAAAATATAGCGATTTATTAGAATAAAATATATAAGATTATGAAGGAGAAAGTTTTGAAGAGCGTGTGTTTATGTATGTTTGTTACTCCCTCACACTCGAACGGCTATACGGATTTGGATGAAGTTAATTACAGATAGCTTAAAACCTGGTTTAATACAAAGGCTACTAAAGGTAATGTGAAGTAGTTTATGATATAGTAGAGCACATACCACCTATATATATATACAGTAGAGACTGACTCACCGCTTGCTGTGCCTACGACGCTGCGCTTTAAATTACTTTCCAAGCGCGCCCGGAAGATTATCTGTTAGTATTGCATTGTACCCTCTACATCTAAGTTTAATATTGTGGACAAAATGATGAACTGCTCTGCATGTCGCAGTGAGATTATTGACGCCGAGGACTACTTAAGCTGCAGCTCAGAAAACTGTGGTAAATCATACCATAACTTATGTACTGGAGAGAAAAACTCATCCCGAGAATTACGGTTACGTTGGGTCTGTCCCGAGTGCCGGTGTTTAGCAAAGAAAGGGGGTGATAATAGTTCCACACCTGTGGGAATATCGAAGAAGACCCGGGCACCCAACGTGACTTGTAGAACAAAAACGAAAGTGCCCGACTGCTCGGAGGCGGTGACACAAGGAGATGATACTACGACCCTTGTTCGCGAAATACGTGAGCTGTGCCGTGAGATGATTTGCATGCGAGAGCAGTTTAGTCTGGAAATGGAACAATATGAGACTAAGTTATGCCGCTCAGTTTACGTCATAGAGAGCTACGAAGCGAAACTTAGTCAAGCATTCTCCATAATTACCAAGCAAGAAACAAAAATTGAAACATATTCTTCTAAAATTGACGAACTTCTCGGTATAATGACCAAGTACGATGACTTAAGTTCCACAATTCTCAAGTTTATTCCAGATAGCGCACGAGTAGTGGAGGCGACAGAGGTGGAAGAAACTCCACTGGCCGGCCCGTCTAACGTGATAAATAAGCCTTCGCTTACGCAACGACCGGTGTGCTCGCTGACACTTCCGAAATGCCAGCTACCAATAGACATCGAGCCTAAATCTTAAGAGATTACTAGAAAATCTGAATCACGAAAAGGTAAAGAGAGTAAATACAATCAGCGTAATGGAGTGTCAAATACAAGACAATGCGCAACAGTGGTGCGCTCAGATAACCAGTCCACATCGCCTAGAGTGAGTGCAGCTGCTTTGTCAGCGTCATCTCTACACGAGAGCTCAATCTCAATGAGAACACAACCCTTAGTACATGAAGCTGAACTCACCTACAGAGACAACGGTGAAGATGATTGGAAGACAGTATCAAGGAAACGCCCTGCCAAGAAGCGACCGATACTTATAGGAAATGGAAAGGAAGACAATGAACTGCAGAGCGTGGAACACCTCAGATTCCTTCAAGCGTGGTCATTTGCGCCCGAAACCAGTGTCGTGAATGTCCTAAAGTACCTTAAAAAGACACACGCTTCAGAAGTTTACTATGTGGAAAAAATTCAGATTAAAAGACTGATCGACACGCGGCATTCGTGATTGGAATCCCTGAAAGTCTCTACGAGAGATTTAACACATCGACGTCGTGGCCCGCTGGAGTCAGAGTGTCAAGTTGGCTTTTTCGTAAACAACGCGAACAAAACAAAACCGCCATTAACGCTAGCGGTACACGTGCAACCACAGATAAAAAATGTGATGCAAACAGCTGACTACGCTCAGGACTGCGCAGACATGTCGCAGCCCGCCGTGGCTGGATGTTCCCGAGACATTGTTACACTTCCTGTCCTACGGCTTAGAGACGACACTAAAATTATTACCATATGCCACCATAATGTGAGATCGATACTCGGCAAACGTAATAAGATTGAAGTTTTGCTACGTGATGAATTAAAATGTGATGTATTCGCGGTAACAGAGCATTGGCTTAAGGATACAAAATTAGCTATGATAGATTTTAAGAATTTTATTCTAGCGTCTAAATATTGTCGTAAAACTCGTAAACAGGGAGGGTCCTGTATCTATATTAAACCTGACATAAAATATGTTAATAGATCAGATTATTGTACACTATCCATTGAAATGTTATTTGAAGTTTCTGCAATTCAATTGAATGACTATAATATAATTTTGTGTATTTATAGATCGACTGAGACAGAGGATAATGAATTCCTCGCCTGTATTGACCGCCTATTAGATAAGATTATTGATGAACCACTAGATATTGTAATAGTAGGGGATTTTAATGTTGATATGGCTGTGAACTCTGCGTCGTCTCGTAAATTTAATGATATTTTATGCACTCACGACTTTGTTCCACCCTTGATAACTGTTTAAGTAATATTGAGGAGGGCCGTGAAAGAGATAATTACTCCTGTAAGTGACCACTATGGTCAACGAGTCGACGTGCAGTGAATTAAAACGCACAATATTCAAAATAAACCTGACCGAGTAATGAAAAGGCAATATACTGTTAACAACCTAGTTAGTTTTCAAAGCAGGCTTGAAGCTACCGACTGGGATTAAGTTAGGAGGAAACACCAGTGCGATGGAAATGCGTATGCTGCAGCCTTTATAGCTATTATGACAAACGCAGTAAAACTAAGCTTTCCTATCAAATAGTTTCCCAAAAAGAAAGATGACAGAACCTGGATCAATGACGACCTAATAGCAATGAAAGATTTCCTTAAAGAGCTCCATCGGCTGCGGCGAACTTTCCCATTAGATGAAAATCTGAGTTCTTTTGCCGAAAAGTACTCAAAAGCATTTGACACAGCTCTTGCCAGGGAATGTGCCGCATTTTACTAGCGTAGAATAGAGAAGAGTGGTAACAAAGCCAAAGAAATTTGGCAAATCGTGAGAGAACGTACCAAGTTTCATTTAAAATGTAGAACTGATTACACCGGAGACGTTGAGCAAGACAATGGGTCTTCATTTAGATCGAGTTTGGAGATAGTGAATCATTTCAACCAACGTTTCGCTAATGCCGTCAAACTAGCGAAGGCCCCCGATGCTAACATAACAAAAGCTCTGCGCCTACTGACTAGTTGTCGCCCGCCGTGCTAATGTTCAATGAGACTGGTCCCATTCACACCCCAAGAGATTAAGAAAATCATAATGCAGACTGCGCCTAAGAATACAAAAGATGTGTATGGGTTGTCTTGTTTTCTTATTCGTGCCGGAACAGAAGAGATGATTTGCCCGTTGTATAACTTCTACAATACTTTGCTTAACTTGTGTTCCTTTCCGAAGCCGCTAAAAAGGTAAAAGTCTCACCTATTTATAAAGGCAAGGGCAAAAATGCTCTGATTACAGGCCAATTACCATCATACCAGCAACGGCCAAAGTTTTAGAAACGGGTATATGTAATAGACTTCAGAAGTTTTTCATCAGCACGGACGCTTTATCTGACAAGCAGTATGCCTACCGTGCGGAACGCTCAGCCGCGGATCTGGCGCGTGAGTTAGTGTGGCAAGTGATGAAGGCACGGGAGATATCGCAACAGGTCGCAGTCATTAGTTGCAACCTGTCTCGAGCTTTTGACGTCTGCAACAATGACCTCATAGAAATGAAGTTCGACCACAACGGTGTTAGAGGACCCGCGCTCGCGTTGATGTAGGACTTTATGAATGCCAGAGAGCAGACGGTTGTAGCGGAAGTGTCGGGTGAGATAAAATCCGACCCTCTAGAGCTCAAGATAGGTGTGGCGCGTCGTCGTCCTCAAGATCGTGTGTATCAAATCTCACATTCAGTCTCCTTATGAACGACCTTCCAGAATGCGTGCCGGATGCTCAGCTGCGCGGACGATGTGGCGGCTATTGTGACTGCCACAAGTGTGTCATCGCTTGCGCTGAAGCTGAACCGTATAGCGAGCCAACTTGCAACATGGTTTAGAGCAAATGGTTTAGCCCTGAACCCCAAAAAAACAAATGTTCTGCATTTTAATCTGTCAGGAAGACGCTATCCTGAACTTACTGTTGAAATGGAAGGAGAGACATTGCGACAGGTGGATGGATTCACGATGGTTGGTTTTCAACTAGATAGATCTTTCACCTGGGTCTTCCACCTTGACTCTCTGTGTGACAAACTGGGTCGCGCGTGCTGCGCTTTGGATCAGGTCTCACGCATCCTCTCGCAGCAAGCGGTTTGCGACTGCTACTACGCGACCATTCAGTCTCTATTGTCGTACGGTGTGGACTTATGGGGATGCTCCGCTGAGTGGCACCGAGCATTTGTTATGCAGAAGCGAGCTGTTCGAGTAGTGGCGCGCGTCAAACCAAATACACCAGCAAAGGCTTGGCATGACGTGCGGCAGGGCGATCAAATATCGATTAGCAAAGTCCAGAAAATGCGCGAGAATTTGTGGTGTAGCGGTGTATAATCATCTACCGGAAATAATACGTAACTCTAAATCACTAGAAGCGTTTAAATGTAAACTTAAAACATTTATGACGGATATGGCGCCTTATACTGTCGAGGAATTCATTCCAAACTTGTACAAAATGTATAAATTATGAATTGTATTATTATTGATTTTGAGGACTTTATGTTATATTGATAATTTACTATGTAATTATTATTTGTATTCATGCAGACGAATCTACAAAGATATATTCATAAAGATACTGACGTGTAATATTGTTATATTTACGAAATAAAATTATCATTATCATTATCATTACCAAAAATACAGATAACTCCGATAAGTTTTAAATATCTCCTTCTTTATTTACATACGAGTATTTTACAAAGAACTTATCTAGCATATTAAACCTAGACGCCTTTGTGGGTAATTTGAACAATACTTTTTTGTCTAGACTCTCTTGGAGTTCTTCCAGCTCTCTAACATACCTGCTAACTATAGAAAGAAGAAAACTTTTCCGACTGTAATGATTATGATGATAGTGAGCGTTCGAAAAAGAGTCAATGTCAATGAAACTAAACAAATGGTATTGAGATGAAATGGAAGGTTTTTTAATTTAAAATCAATCATAAGTATATATAATATATATTTACTTATACATTTAAAAAAAATAAAACTATTATAAAAATATTTCAGTTATTTTGAATTGTAAACCTAAATACTGGCCCGATTCTTGTATAACGTTTACGGGAACATCTCGAACATTATTTAAAAAAAAAACTCACAACGACACCTCCAGAAGTCTGGAAATACATAGAAAAAAAGATTGCAACGGTAAAAAGGAGATGGAGAACTATTTTTTTATTATTAGTTTGGTTTTAATGAGATACAATTAAGTTAGCAACTTGCACCATACAACACAAAGCGTAGCGCTGTACCAGCTACGGCGTAAACCTATCTACGTAGATTAGCTACGAGGCCTCTGAAATTGTTTAGAACGCTTGCCCGTAAAGCGTAGATGTTATTAAATGCTGCATTGATTGCAGACAGGTGTTATAATTTCGGAATTATATTTGCCTTGCAGCTATTTCGGTGCACTTTAGGTCAGAGAGTATCACTTTAAATACGAAATCTATATGCTTCCAATGAATTAATAAATTTAACTTAATTATTCATCAAACAATAGTTAATCTGTTAGTAAAAAAACAATGTTAATACAAACAAACAAACTTTCTTTCATAAAGTCGAACATTTTTAGAACCTACCAATACAGGGAAAATTTGCGTTTTAACACCACCGCATTGTGATTTTGAAAACCATCACTCAAGAGGCTATCGTTTTAAGGTACACACAGTTTTTGTGTACCTTAATTTAAAATTTTTAATAAGCCTCGATAAAAAATAAATCATACGCCATTTTGTGATGACGGCCATTTTCGATTTGAGAATTATTATAGTATATAGAAATTTCCTAGTCCAAACCTTTCATTTGATACCCAGTTGTGAAAAAAATATATAAACAAATATATAATCCGCCATTTTTTGTAGTAGTCATCTTGGACTACGAGTATAACACCCCATCGTTTTTGCGTGGGGGCTAAAACTGTGACACACGACTTCTCAGGCAGAACATTGCTTAACATCACCGATCGCTTGAAGATACCTCCAATAACTGAGTGCTAGCGCTCGTATCAACTCGATTATGATTGCCGTTAACATGAAAATAAAGAGGTCTTGGTTGTAAGAGACGCTTCGTGCGCTCAGCAAACTGCCGACAAACGAGCCGCTGGTTGCCGGTTCCGTTTCCAATAAAACCGTCAGAAGCCCTCTGAGTAACAGTTCCAAAACTGGAAGACAGTGATACAACTCAAAGTTCAAAAAGGGAGCGTACATAGGTTATAGTATAAAAACCCAAAATAAAAAATGCGTGGAAAATAAAACTCTAAATAGCAATAAGTGTACTATGCAATTTTGGCACCATTTACTGCCTGAATTCAAGGATATTTGGTACAGATTTGGGATAATTATAGACATTTTTAAGGAAGTATTATAACTATAATATTTTTCTGTTTTATCGACACGATGAGCCTGGTGGCGTGGTGACTCACTATTTCCCTGTGAGGCTGCTAATATGTTGCGGTTTGCGGATTTCACTTGTTGTTTGGTGGTAGGGCGTTTCCTATTGCTCGCCTGGCTAGCTACCATCCACAAGTTGTAAAATCTGTCGCCAAGCATCAAACGGTGTGTTCCGATAGCCTTCCTTGAGAGCCAGTGTATTCCAGACTAAGCATGCTCCATCTAGGGTTACAGTATAGCTGACTTCCGTGGTCGAGTGAGCTTGTGGTCAAATACCGTGTAGGATAAAAAAATCTTCTTCGAACTGTTTGCTTTCACCGACAAGCTAGTTTTCTAACGATCATTCCTTTATCGTTATATGGCAAGGCAATAAATTCTTATGTGCACATGAGGAAAAATCACAGAGGTGCTGAATTGCATCCTGTGATTGAACCCGCGCCGTTTCACTTGAGAGTACCAAGTAGGTTACCACTAATGAATACTACACCCTGCTGATATTTTGTCTCTACCATGTTTACACTGTGACATAAGGTTAACAGAGAGGAAACAAGAAATAACGTCTATTTCTCTCCTCGCTTAAGTACTTTTGAAGATAAGGAATATTTGCCTTTAACTAGTGAACCGAGCATTCCAGAACGTACTTAGGTAATTTTATACAGATATAAATAACTGACGAAGGTATGGTATTTTGTCAGTACATACGAGTAAATGCAAAATTAGTTCATCTCTTAATCCATCCAGCAAATTACTGTTAACATTTATTTAAAAGTAATTTAGAAAAAAAGGTATAATTAAATTTATTCAGTATCAAAAAATATAATAAAACGCATATATAGTTTTATTATATTTTTTTAATAATGAATAAATTTAATTAGGGCAACAAGTTGGTACTTGGTATGCAGTTAATCAACTGCCATGCTATGTTGTGCTATCCAGCAGTGAAAAATATCTACATGACGTCTGTAATGTGTTGTTTTAACTAAATCAAATTAAACAAAATTTTATAAGAAAACGTAACCCAGTTTGCTCTTGTTTTCACTTCTATCGTTCTTAACTCTAGCCGATAGCCTAGCTACTGGTGATTTTGACTAGGCAATCCTATTGAAGCTTTGTATTTACCATCTGCTGTGTTCCTTGAGAGCCAGTGGATTCCAGACTAGGCATGCTCCATCTAGGGCTCCAGTATCGCTGACTTCCGTGGTCGTGCGACCTTGTAGTCAAAATAAAAAAAACTATCATTTCTGAAGTATTTGACGGTTACTCAAGTTACTCACAGCAATTTCCGCGCTCGAAACTCTGATTACAAGAGTGCAAACAAAGAGAATACGTCTCATTATTTCGTTCGAAAACCTCATCGAACTCTAATCCCGATTGATGTCGGTCGATTTGAATCCATCTGAAGTTGAATATCCACTTTGTTTAAAAGGATTTATTTATTCAAGCGAACTCGAACGCCATTTCGTTTATTTGTTCATTCGCCAATCGTTCGTTCTACTCGATAAAAACAATAGTTCCGTCAACGGAACAAATATTGGGGAAATTAAACGTGTGTTCCATTTTAATGAACGATTATCATTATGTATCTCACTTATGAAACACAACATGTTGGTTTTGTTATTTGCAATAATTTATATTTGTGAGTGTTTTTGTTGACGTATCGTATTATCATTGCAAGTATTTAAAATAGTAAACGTTGATTAACTAAAATTCATCGGAATGAACTTTGATTTGGAATCTCTAATAATTGAACCGGAGAATATTATGTTAGCAAGCCGCTTTTAACCCACCATTTTAGCTAGATTAGATCTTTGCGGATGGTTATAATTGGAAAAAATATAATGCAGTGTTTATTTCAGTATAACTAAATGTTGAAGTACCTAAACAAACTTTTGAATAAATATTTTAATCTAACAACTGTGAAAATTAAGCTATCGACTTAGACTATTTAGCGATGGGAATAAAAATATCATGAAAACTAAATTATTGACCAAGAAAATCATTTAATAACGGAGCCCGGTATTTTAGATGTCGGTTCGGCGTGTTCGGTTTTTGTTCGAACTAGTTAGTATAGACAAAATACCAGTGTTACTAATTATGATTCAGTGCGTGAAAAGTAAAGGTACTCTTAAGGTAAAAAGCTATCTTTCAACGTTCCATAACGCTGTCACATTAATTTACTAGATGCAAGAAGATTTACGACTATACGCGGGCTGAAGGAATGTGTCGGGATCAAGATAAATGGATTAACATCCTGTTTGCATAGCGCCAGAACTTTTTTGTAAAATAAAGATAAAGCAAATACATCAAAATATAACAGCATAATTTTAGAAGTTTGCAAATATGTTCCTGAAAGGATAAGTTGAAAAAAATAATTACATATAGTATTTTTGAGAACTGTTGACCTCGGGAAAATAAAAATTTTGCTTCTTTTTAATATTTTAAGCACCCAATATATACCCAAAAAGATCTGCTAAGCTTAGCCTTTACCTTTTAGAAGACTATAACCGTAATACACGCGTATTTCAATATAAAACTCACGACAGTTGTGAACAACTGCGGCCGCGAGTGCCATACGCTTAATGAGACACGCGTCTGTGAAGTTTTGATATTTTAGTTACCATTGGTTTGATTTGCTGTTCTTCCTATTTCATTCTCAACAGTAAATCACACAACTAGATACGAGTGCCACTACCACATTAGTTTTTTGTGCCAATTTCGATAACCCGTGACGACGCGACCATCGAGCGTAAATTATAGGTATGAGAAGTGAAGTACATGTCATGTACTCCTGTACTATCTGTATTTTGTGATTTAGATGGACTAGCTCACCCAGGGTCACAGGTTTTAATCCGCCCGAAGGCCTCTAACGTAATCTCTGAGATCGTCCCTTATTTTATGTAACAAAGCTTGCTCAGAAATGAAATTGCATTTTTTTACGATCGATCAAACTCTGATAAAACCAGCATAAAACGAGATTGGTTCGGCGACAAAGTTTTTACGAGAACATTGATATTTTTTTAAACGTAAGTCCGAAAATAAATTAGATTGGAAACTTTGTTCGTATACTTAACTTTGGTGTCACATTGTTGATAGCCCAGTACGACTAAACTAAACTTTACTATGCAGCACTAGGCAGTTTTTACTTTTATTAGTGTTTTTAATTGTTTCCAAAGAAAAAGACAATTTGTTTGTATTATACTTAATCATAGTAACTATAGTGTGTACATATTTGATTATAAACTTTTTGGTGGTGTAAGTACTGATAATTTTGTAAATATATGAAATAGATTCACAGCTTTAGTTAAGTAACTTGAAAATATTCGTATTTGCTGGCACCTACATATTACAATTTGGTGGTTATTTATGAGTGTTATAAAGCGCTAAAACAAAATCTGCAAATTACAGTGACAACTAGTAAAAAATATACGGAAAAACATTTCAAAGATAACACGACAATTTTAATTATGAGCAATTGTTTAAATAAAATAAATTTCTATCAACGAGTGAACGTTTTTAAAATGATGCAATTTCCTGTATTTTCAATTCTGTTTATAGCTCCCGCCGCTGCTTCACCGTCAGAGACTGTCCATTTCCTCTGTTCGCCAAGTGATTTCCTGTTGCAACGAAAAGGTTTCGATGCTTTATAAAAATAATGTAAAATATGAAAGCCTTGACAAATATGTTTTATTTCGAAAAACGACAATCACTAAGTATTCTGATCAAAGATAGCAGTACTGGCAAGGGTTGCCATGCTACATCAATAATTCTGATCTCAGAAGAATGAAAGAAAGGTTTCTTTCAGAGATGATTCTAATGTTCAGGTCTCTGCTGCAGTTAATGTTTTTTTTCCCTTCTGTCCATTTCAATGTTTGTATTAAAGAGCGTTGGATCTCTGAATACGGAACCTTTCTTTGCCTTAAGAAATTAAGCTATTGTTCTGAGCTTTGTATGTTTTTCTGGATGTTGGTACTCGAGTACAGGCAGTACCTACGTAGTTTCCAACCAATTATATGAACCCCTTTGGTACACAGGTTCTGCGATTTTATTTATCACTCAAGAAATTGTTATAGCTATAATGACTTCTACTTAGTTGAAGAAAACTTAATATAAACTTGTACTTTAATACATTTATAATGATACAACGAATACTGTTTAAATATCGCTAAATGGGTCTAATTATAAAGAAATTAATAACCGTTGTTTCGTGACCGCCTTCGTCAACTGCTTTTGTTACGAGGAATCGCCTAGACGTGATTGGCATACAAATGTTTTCCTTATTCTTAGGGTAAGGGTGAATACGACATATATTAATAGGCAAGCCATCGGTTATACCTGCATTTATGGTACTTAACAACTAAGGTTTTTTATGATATCTAACTTAAATATAATATCGATAAAATTTATCACCGTCGTGGCTTACTAGAGAGCATGCTTGCTACTAAGCCATGACTGTGCTAACAGGAAAGTTCCCTATATGTGTGAAATGTAGGGATATTGAGTCATGAAATTTTTCGTTTACTCTCCTTCTCCGTCTCCTTTATAAGAGATTAAATTATATTATGATCAGATTAGAGAGGAAGGATGGAAACCTGCATCTTCTAAGTAATACGCTCAGATGCCCTAACCATTAAGCCACTCCATTACATTAGGATTTCCTTCAACGTATTATAATACTTAGTGTATTTTCTTTACATTGAATTGGGTTTTCTACGTTTTTTTATTTAATTTAATATGTTACAAAGATAGTTTTAATAAATGACCCATCAAAGAGTAACTCCTTACGAAATATTTTGCCATGGAAACTACGTCGAAGTGTTTCGTCTTAACGTTTCTGTTATTAACGTTTGGAACGCGAATAAAATGTGTGATTAGGAGAAATGAGTTAGATTGCCGTAAATTCATTAAAAAATGTCGTGTTACTTGCTTCCACAAAGATTTTGTTTTTTTTTCTTTAAATTGCTAAGGATCGAAATAGTGGTTGCTATGAGTTATTACACGTGTATTTAAAACATAAATTATTTAATATGAAATTTCTTGTAGGTATGCTAAGACTTGTCCAAGTCTTAGCCGAACTATTAGGAACTTTCATCCCTATAGACTTACTGATAGTAAAACTTGCTAGTGTAAAAGGACTTTCATAGTGGAACATAAAGGAAAGAAGCTGAAAACGATCGAAACCGAAAGAAAAAGCGATCTATACCAAACAAAAAACGACCGATAAAGAAGAAAAGACGATGTAAACATAAGACGATCGCAACAGATAGAAATGACGATCGAACAAAATTGAAAATGATCGAAACAAAAAAAGACAATCTAAACAAAAACAAAGGACTATTAACGGAGTCATCGGTAGACGAGAAAAATTATGACAGCTGTCAAATGTAAAACAGCCGTATCTCAGAAACTATTGATCCTAGAACACAATGTAATTTTTTTTTGGAAGTGACATATACTGTCGTTAATTTCATTTCAGGTGACAGCTGTCAGTTTAAAATCAAAATCAGTTCATCCGTTCGGGAGCTACGAAGTCGTCAAATATTATATAACACCCCGACATTATTATGCGTCAGACGTTAATAATTACTTGAAGGATTCTGAAATCGCTATCCTATGCCCAGTAAGAATTACTGTACAACAAAGTAATTGATAGTTATTAATTAATGTTACTATTAAAGTGATCCCACTCCACAGCTCTTAATTACCACTATCTATAATTAAATGCAGCGGAACTTTGTACAATAATAAACTTACGTCATTTTATTTATTGAATATGATATTTTGTGGTTTAATTCGATTTCATAATCGACTATTATCGATATAAATATGTATAATTTTCTTTTGATTAAGGCATCTTACGATTTTTATATTTGCCAGCGTCATGTTTCAAGGTTTTCCACATTATATATTTTCCGATTTCGTTGTAATACGTAATCTTATTTGCTTAAATTATTAATTTACATTCTTCGTTTTCTTTACTATAAATTGTATGAACTTATAATTTTCCAAACAAGTACAGTTTGATACACGTAGGAACAAGCATCATTAATGCTTTAGTTACAATTTAATATTAATTTTTATACAGAGAAACAAACCTCATTACCGCGCGTCAAAAAAGTGTAACCACTATGGCGATGCGCAGCTGAACATGCGCTGCGGGTAACCCGCAGTGTAAAGTTGTAAAGATGTAAAGTGACGAAGTGGCCTAAACGTAGTACGCTGCGATCAAGCTGTAGTATGTTTGAACGCTTGCATAAAAGAAACCAATTTACTAGCGACTTGAAAAAGACGAAACATTATAGATATCTGGAAATAGAGACCCTATGTTAGCAAGTTCTACATTCTGGCAGTTTGTACAATTAAAGTCGACGCAAAGTATTTTATCACCTCTAATTTGTAGCTATTTTGTAAGCAAATAAATATTTTTATGCGTGTTGATTCATGGCATCCATCTGCTGGGCACGGGTTTCCCTACAAAGGATATTTAAGCCAAATTCCACTTATTGGACTAAATAAGGGTTTTCTCAATTTACTTAGTAGACAGTGATCCTAAAGTTTTTGCAAGGTATTTCAGGGTCAAAAGTTTTCTACGTAAAAAAAGGAAATCAAACAAATACAATAACTAATTCCTTTATATTTTTTTACAAATAGAAAAGCAAACAGATTTTTTAATTTTTTATATGTTTTGGTTTGAGTTTTGCTTTATTTACATTAATATGAATACAAAAACAATAAACTTACCTGTGGAAAATAATCTCGCTTGAATTGTTGTTTTTGCCTGCTCGAGTCACATACTTTTACTACGAATTTACCCTTTTCTAAATATTTTTTGGCTAGCTTTCGCTCGGTTGGCGTCACACCAGGCACTGAACTGAAGTGAGCTGAGGAAAAGATTGTGGTCTTTTGTAAAGAAGCAATGCATTGGAGCAGTTAGTACTCATCTTGTACATATAAACCTATGTTTAGTTATAAGAAAACACGACTACCGTGCTGTAATAATAGTTATTTGTTATACAAGAGTGCAAAGGTGCTTTTTAAGCGCGTGCTCATTTTTGAAGACCGAGTAAACGCGAAGGTTTCTAAATTGCATTAGAATCCCGAGCGTTATAGAGGGAATCAAAACAACACGAGGTAAAAATCGTTGCACTCGAGTATAACACGTAACTTTTAGACGACTCTAAAAGTACGTCTAAAAGTATGGCACGCGCAAAGCAAATAAAAAAAGAAAGAAAATAAAGTACCTACAGCAAGAAGATTCCGAATCTGAGTATTTAACAAATTAAAAAAGCTTGTATTTTTTAATTAGCAAATTATAAATTCGACATCATTATAGGTACAAGTAAATAGGTTTAATAATGTTTTGAATACACAAACTTAGTGCACACGATGTTCTAAATTCAATTTACTTATCTTGTAATGGATAAACGGTTTTTGCACTCAGATATCGGAAAGCTAAATTAGTTTTTCTTAGATGGAGGCATGAAAAAGGGCGTGCATACACAAAACTTACTAATATTGTTATTTACGTTATCTTATTTAATTTTATGGTTCATTTTGCGTGCTCCAAATGCTCAAATAGGCTACTTGCGCAAGCCTTTGAAGCGACATCGTAATTTAGGTGCGTTTTGTAAATTATTATTTAATCTACGATTAAAAGGTAACCAAATTTACTAAAGAAACTCTTCAATCTATTCTGTTTGAAGAGTTTTAAATTATAAAGTTGATTAATAGAAATGCAGTACACATTAAACACGTCTGCGATATTTATTTTAGAAAAGATTTTTGTAAATGTCTTATATTTGTTTTAATTGACTTAAAAATTATAGTTAAAGAATGTAATACTATTATATACCTCGTCATATTCATTAGATTTAGATAATATGGCAATAAAATACGAAAAAGAACAAAACTTTAATAGTATGAATCAGAATCATTGTAAAATGTTTTATACTTTTATTGAATCTACAGCTATTAGAATACAACATTAAGGTAAACATAAAAAAAACTATTTATAATATTGTTTTCTTTATAATAAAAGAACTGCTTTGGTTTTCGTTTATGATTCCATAGGCAGTTCATATTTACCTATATTGACGTCCTTGATATCATCTTTTTTTTTAATTCCTGATGATACCGTTCGCCTATCATATCATGGAATCGATTAAGATTTTTTGAAAGTTCTATGACGTCATAGAACTAATAATACTTTAAAATATTAACTGTTGTTACATCGTTCGGAAACTTGATATTCTGAAGTATTCTTCAACACAAACACACAAGAGTGATTTACACCAACGTTCCTTCAATAACCAGATACCTCACTAATACTTACACTACTTCTCCGCTGCTCAACTGGATTGCTTAACTGCGTCAAGTTGAGTAATACCGATACCACAACTAAGAATTGCCCAACTAGCTGGTTCACTACTGGTGGAGCTATAATCTTGTTGGAAGATTATAGCTCCAACACCGCTAATAAAAAATGACCTTTTAAATTCGACAGCATCATATCAGCAGCTAAATTACGCAGGTTCCATTGCAACACTTTAAGTTAATTGATCAAATAATTACACAGCTACCGACAATTTAGGGTCGTCGTGTACTGCAGTGGACTTGCGCGAGGCCACCCGATTAGCATGACAAAGCGTTTGCCGCCGCCCATGTGAAGTGACTGTGTACGTCAGGCTTCCGTTATGTAGGACGGACATGCTGATATGTCGACATGACGATGTGACGAGACGAGGTTGTGTGTGAACTGTAGAATCATCACAAAGTAGAACTTGCGTGGGGTGTATGTGAGCGCTGAGCGTTTTTTGTAGTGTTTACATAAATTATGTACATGAGTGGTTTTTTTCGACAGAACTTGGCTGATGCATTTTTTCACACTTCTGTTTTTTTGACATCTTCCCTACTAGTGGATGATGACATGACTGAAGATGAAGGTCGGTCATAGAAAACTGGTTTACTCTGATATTTATGAACAAAACTACATTGATTGGACCTATTAGGTAACAGAAAACAAGTTCATTTAAAAAAAGTGTGATTTGCGACAGTAATCTAATTAGACTAATCAGTACTGATGGCGTGTGCCACTCAATCAAAATCATTCCTCGTGATCGATTTTTATAAAAATTAAATGAGAAAGAAAAATTCTTAACCGTCCCGAGTCGCGTGTCGTCTTCAAGAAATCAGGTAACAATTAAAAAATATGTTTTGATGTCGGTAGAAAATAGAGACGGCAGAGAATCCTGTTCTCGTGCCATACTTTTTCATGTTCTTATCTTAGCATTCAACTTTCAATTACTTTATTTATCTTCGTCGCTTACGAATCCAGTGAAATATATGATGAAATATTTCAGTGAAATGACTGTTCGTGATCCAGATACGGCGAGGGAGCAATATTAGAAGACAAATAGAGGTTCTTAGCGCTCTTCTAATGATTGCGAGAAATGTTAATTTGGGAACACCGCTGCCTGCCTACTTGATTTTTTAATGTTCCTTTTTTGATGATTCTTACAAAGATAAATCATATTGAATTTATGTAATATTACTTGTCACCCGCTGCAATAAAAAGGAATGTAAAGAAGTTTTTTTAAAAATTCATCCTCTAAGGGGTTCAATATATAGGAGCATATATAGGACCCTTTAAGGTTGAATTTCCTGTTTTGATTACTGAAATTTTTCGTCTAGATTTTAAGAAGAACCATAGTACAAAAATTACCTTAATAAGAATTATCGAGAATATATTTTTTTGTACATGTCATAAAAACAAATTAACTTTACGAATAGGTCCTTTCGATTTACATTTGTTTCTATAGTGCCTCAAATTTCTCCTAACTCCAGCCAGTATCAGAATGCCAACCACTTTTTTATGACATTATCTTCTCTCTACGAAAGTAATAAAGTTGTATGAAAATGTGAGATCATTTACATAATAACTTTGTGTCAGCGAAATCTCAAGTGTAATTTACATGTCACTTGTGTTTGTGCGCGGTTTCTTTAATTTCTTTGTGTTGTTACTACCCTGCTTTGCATATTCATTTGCATACATAAATTATTAGTGAACGCTTGATGGCTCTACTATTTTTCATAATTATTTAATATAAATAATAAAGATATTTCTTTTGACTACTAGTTTATACTTCAGCAGTTCTGCTTCTTCTTCTGCTTTGACCTAGAAACAGCTGTAAAAACTATAACCACTTGGCTGATTATTTTTGTATTCAGAATCAGTTACCTTTAAATGACGTCATCTAATCTTCGACGTTATTGGGGAAAATAAAAATCACCGACGACTAAAATATCGCAGATAGTAAACCAAGTCTCGGTAAGATGGTATAGAATTATCCAATTTTACGCGAATACCAACGTTACTACAAATAAGCCAACAAAGAAACTGAATAGACAAAACGCATTTCGCTCGCTCAATTATAAATTTATATTATATTTTTACAAGAAAAGTTCATACATATGTTATAAATATTTAAATTAGACAATGACAAGTAAGGAATCAGACATTATTGGAAAGTAAATTAGATCTGTCTGGTAAGCCATCTGTATAGAATATGTCATTAGCTCCCAACTCAGTATTATCGAGAGAAATTCAGTTGTTACTCGCGTACTTTTTGCCGGAATATTTAGTATTCGAAACTTTTATATTTAAACCTTATCTCAATACGAATAACGACGGTATTCTGCTGCCAGTTGTTAGTACTACGTGCTTATTCAGGTAGAAACCGAAGGTATCTTCGCTTTGCTTCATCTGGGAGTCCGTGAAACGTGTCTCTTTGGTCTACAGAAGGTTGTGGACGTGTATTCATGTGAAAGGATTTGATGTATTCAAAACCTTATTTTGTGTTTACTTGTTCACTACAGACTCTAGAATCTGTATACTTCATTTATGTATTTTTGGTTACTGTAGCATAGTCGTTGAACCCTAAGCCTATTAACGAGCGCGTCTGCGTCAAAATAAATTAACATTTACGAAAGAAAAATTGGAAAAAAATCACTAGGTTTGTTGACACAACAAAAATATTAAAACTCATCCAGTTTTATTTATTTTTTCAGAGATGAATTAAGTAAATTCTTCAAAATGATGATATTGAATTTTTAGAAAATGTCCATTTGGACGTGTATTTACAATTTAATTTTTTTCCTAAAACTAATAGTTTTTCTAGTATATCGTAACGCGTTTTTATAAATTTTCTACTTATTTTTTGTAAAGTAATTAAATGTACCGAGTCTTACATATTGTTTAAAGTTCTAGACGCGTTGCATCCTAATCCGTGCCCTCTGCTGAGAAGAGGGCACGGATACGGATTCGTTTCCAGTTTCTAGTATATCTATGAGGTTCTCACTTCCAAAAAGTTTATAATTATTTAAGTGGTAAATAAAGTTTGCTTTACAGAAACCTGCTCGTTGGAGAAAGTAAGTGTGATCTCGGCAAGCAATTTTGCCAGCGTGGTGGGCTATATATCGAAATTCATTGTTCTGTGCACAGCATCAGGCTCACTAGAAGTTGACAAAATGATTCAGCAAGCATTATTTTGCATTTCCCAAAAATACGTGCATAAAAAAAAACAATTTTTATCAAACTAAAACATGTTTTGTAGACGTTAAAATAACATTCTGATCAGTCCAAACGTTCGTACTTATTATACGCCATATTTAAATATCTGTATTTATATTTTCCAATTGTCGTTTCTATATTGGGCCGTTTTTTTCATTCAGTGAAAAATTAATATATATCTAACTTTGTTATAAGAACTCTAAGCAATGTAATAATCGAGCGGATATTAAAAAAAGAAATACTCTGTCCATATATGAATGTAAACTTCCATTAACAAACAGCAATATTTTTAATATACTTTAGGTATGTAATACCAATATTACTCAAGCGTTAAAAAAGCTGTGTCTCTACCAATATTGAATTCTATCTCCAACTTTAATATTGGTTTGGATGTGTTCATTTTCATTTATTTCATTATTAATAACCATTGCGGCGTGATGTAAATCAATATAAGCTATGAGAAGCCATTAGCAGGCAATGTTTGCGGTATGCCATTAGAAGGCCAGCAATCATCGCTACAAACTGCCAATGTCCTGTGGGAGTTACTGTGCTACGATTGGCAATATCGCTGTATAATTATTTTTCAAAACAAGTTTTTTTCAAATAATTATTCTAAAAATATCATTACGTACTCACTCCCATTACATGAGGCGTCGATAGAACTTTTTCAGTAATTACGATTTAAAGATCAAACGTCTGGGACGATATTTGAACAAAAAAATGGGACCACACGAGAAATATAACAGACAAAAAACAATGTTTCTAATTGGTTCAACTAGCTATGAGAAATCAAGTAAAAACATAAAAATAAATACAGTCAATGGAATTCTGGAGATGGTACTAAAATAACTAAAATTATAAAGTTCTTAACATGTGGGGGTAAAAATCACGTTATCAGTGGAACAATGCTCCAAGTTCCGTCGCCAACTCAGCCTGATCACGAGATTCGTGGGTACGAACCCTAAATTAAAATGTCAATTGCAAAGATATTTATTCTAGTTAGAACTCAAGATCATCAATAGTACAGAATTATCTTATGTTCTAATTGCAAAAACATTTGAGTGAATAAACTCATGATATAGTTATATTTCTATTTATTTATTGTTTCTCTATATATACAAGATGTTAGGTAAACAATTATAGTTATCTCAACTCACTTTGTCCGTTCCGAACATACAATAAAAAGTTGAGAACTAAAATTTAAGTAACACACTTAAATATTAAAATTTATAAAAATACAAACAATATTGGTTGTTTTTGTTAGTTTTTCAATAGTTTTCTATTAATTAAACTATTGGATTAACAACTGAATAATATTTCTTTAAGTAAATGCAATTGACCATCAGGTGACATCAAATAGCTTCTTACTGACGTCACTATTATTATTAGCTTCTTTGCTAAACTGAAAATCTAAAAAAGAAAAAATACAATTTTTATAAGATAATAAATAATAAATTGCTATCAATTGATATAATATTGATTAACACAGTAGCTTGCGCCTTTTTACATCTTTCAAAAAATGAAGTCATTTGGAAAATAAATAACAACTAAAAATAATGCTATCATAAAATATCTACGTAAAAAAGTAGAAAAATTCCAAAGTTCAATCTTTAATTTCGTTAAAAGAAATCCTATTTTATTTCTACGCCCCGCAGTTTATACCGGTATGTTTACCAGCGTTCTTGTGGTTCAAATATATAAATCGTTCTAATTTTTTTTTTAAATCGCTTTTTCGCTAGCCGCGTCTTAGATATTCGTAACACTGCCCCTAATCCTTAGTATCCCCCACAACTGCAGATAGCAATCGCGAATCCCAATAGAATTGGAAGCGTCACGCCCGCCTTCCAATCTACCTGTTGATTGCTCCTTAAGTGGGACTTTAGCGGAGTGTAGCGCCTTAATCTTGCCCGCCAGGATTAGGAAACGACTGATAAATGGGAATGAAAGAAGCAAAAACGTATCTTCGTATTTAAACCGCCTTTATAAAAGGAGGATGCGTTTTTATAGAATATTTCTCGGTTACTTAGAGCAGCCGACACAATTTGCATTTTTTCTCAGTATACTTCTCAGGTGTTATATACCTTTTTATCTAAATCCGTCATGTAGTTTACTATGTAAATCAAAATAACTAAAAATGTTTATAGCCGTCTGCCAAATGGAAGCCGGTTGTCACTAGACCAATTGTAATGTATATGGGACCATGTGATGGGCCTGTTAACAAAAACCAATGAAACAAAAGACTGTTACTGTTATTATTTTTCCCAATCAGTCATGCTGTTATACCAGTTGCTACATTACTTTCAAAAACATTCCCAACTAGTCACACAAGTTTAACAGCGTGACTCAATGGCAAAAATAGTTAGTGACTTGTTGGTAATCCACTTTTAAAAGTAGTAATTACCTGCAACATATAATAGCCCATTTAATGAGGAAATTCTCTGTATGGACACTTTGAAAATAATTTCCTGTCACTGAAACTACGCAATCTGATGATGAGGTACGAGGTTCGATCCCACGAAACATGTAGAAAGAGCCTGAGCTACCGGTGAAGGAAAACATCGTGAGGTAACCATATCAAGGTGGTAGGACGTTTCCGATCACGCGCCTGGCTAGCTACTACCCTCAATTTGTAAAATCAGTCGCAAAGAATCTAACGGTGTGTTCCGGCAGCCTTCCTTGAGAGAAAGTGTATTCCAGACTAGGCATGCTCCATCTAGGGTATGGATGACTTCCGTGGTCCTGCGAAAATGTCAAATACCTACACAATGTAGACAATAAAAAAAAATGCGTTAATAGATCACAATTGGCTGACCGGTTGGCGCAGTTGGTAGCAACCCAGCCTTCAGCGGCGCTGGTCCCGGGTTCGATCCCCGGATAGATCAAATATTTGTGTGCATGAACATGTCTGTTTGACTTGTGTCTGGGTGTTTATAATATATATAAGTATGTATTTATGTATATAAGTATGTACATCAGTCATCAGGTTACCATATCACAGGCTTTGTCTAGTTTGGAACCTGAAGACCTTTGTATGGATGTTGTCCCATATTATTATTATTACAATTGACAAAGAATCTAACATCTTTTTTATTTTGTACTTTTAATGTTGTGTACAAAAATAAAATAACCAGAAAAAGGTAGAGCTCTTCGTCAACCGTGATCTATTAATTAACATTATTCTATCAGACTGGAAAGTTCAGCGACAGAGGAATTCTAGTCAGGTTCAAACCCCCCATTTGTTGAACTAATAAAAATCAGTTAAATACCGACAGAGAATTACAAATCTACAGATATTCCACGCATGAACCTTCTAACGAGTACAGTAGGAACACCTACCTAAAGCTAACTACTGACCAATTTCAAGGTTCAAGTTACATAAGCCTTTGTTATTATTCTATACGCCGTTAAGCTGAGGTCACATTGCATGCGAATAAAACTAACACAAAACATTGTATTATTTCTTGTGTTTCCAAATTCTCCATGTTCATTTTCATTACATCATTTCTTTATCATTACATTTTTTTCTTTTTGCCTTATAAAATTGAATACGTATAATTTTACAAGTAGCTGTCACCCGCGGCGTTGCAAAGGATTAATTTGAATATTAAAAAGTTGACTCTGAGCCTCTATTAGAAAGGATTTTTTTAAATTCAACGCCTAAGGGGTTCCCTTAGGCGTAGAATTTAAAAAAATCCTTTCTACACCCTATAATGAATACACCCTCCATATTTCATGTCTTTAAGTTCATCAGTTTAGGCTCTACGATGATTCCTAAAAAATATTAGTCAGTCAGTCAGGATTTATTCTTTTATATATTATATAGAATATCATAAGTAACGAACAAATTTTCTTCGGATTTTTGTTAAAACGACCAAACTAGACAAGTAATAGGTACTTTAAAAGTAGTCAGCGAGTCAGACTCCAAATTATCATTTATTTCGGTTTATATACAAGAGTACTAGACCAATTTTGATAAACAAATCGAAAAGATACGCTTACTAACAAAAAATATATTTAAGTTTTTCCAGGCGTATCTTCGAATTCAGGGAACATAATTATACAAAAAGTGCCGACGTTTCAACTCCATCTTTTTCAAGTAGGTTTGATATCGGATTATATTCGATTAAGAGTAGCAAAAACTTCGTGTATTTGCTCACCGTACGACCGCTGCTTTAGAAGGTCCGACCAACTTGTACTCAGTTTTACCTGGCTATTCCTTGATTAAGTTCCCTAAAACTTGTTCCCTCAGAGATTAAGTACTTCAAGGAAATTCTACATTTTCATTCTACAGGAAATTCTCTCGAAGATTTTCAACTAAGTTGGAAACTAGTTTGCAAGTTTTATCGTTGGTATTAATACTGGCAAGTAAGATGTAGGTTTGTTATCGATAAAGTGCAAAAAGTATGCTTTTTTCTTATATTTTATGTCTCCTTAAACATTTATTTTATTACCAGACAGGAGGGCTGTTTTTCGAGTGTATGTATGTATACTTCTTTAGCACGCCCTAGAGCCTTATAAGCCGTCTGTCGTATTTATATGTAAGATTCGTCTTCACCTGCATAGTCATAGGCAATACCAGCTGCATCCCGCGATTTCACTTGCTAAGATACGAAAGTCTCGAGTTTTTTGAAATCACTTTTAACCACTTGTTTTGTTTTTAGCATTTGTTGGGTTATACCAACAGAAATATAATAATATGTCATCATCTGTGATAATTTCAACTGTATAGCAATTACAGTTTAAGATGCAGCTGGTTACAGGCAGACGGACAGACGGACAGACAGACAGCGAAGTCTTAGTAATAATCATATTTATGCCTTTTGGGTACGGAACCCTAAAAGTCTTATTTTTACCCTTTGAGTCAGTTAGAATCAGTTTGGCAAACTGACTATAATTCAACAGGCAACAATGTATTTTATCCAGTTATTTTGATTTAAAAACCAAACCACTAGTCTGATTTTCATTAAATGTAGGTATATCTGACCATCTATCAAGTCGATCTCCTTCAGACTAAAAAAAAACTGCTCTTTTAATCTTTGAGATTAGGTAACAAATAATACACATAAAATTAACCGAAAAACTCCTCGTTTTTTGATAGTCGGTTAATAAGAAAACAAAAGAATGCACGAGTATTTAAATGCGTATTGTGCAAAATGTCAGTCCGCAAATACGCGACTCAGCTCGTAGCAGCTATAACGACTTCGATTGCACCAATATGCTTTAAATCCACTACACTAGACTGAAAAGGGTAAAAAACAACAAAAAGAAAAAAAAACAAATCGGTACAATTGTGGTACCGCGTAACGTTAGCGGCGAAACAAGTGGGAAATAAGATACAACTGATAGAGTAGAACGAAAGAGGTCGTGCTGTGCCGACCCGACGTAGTGTTTATGGCCAGGAAGATGCTGACTAATAATCAAGAATTAAGTATTTTTTAATAACTCTTTATTCTAGACTCATGAAAGAATGGAAAATAAATAAAAAAGAAATAAAAATTGTGACAAGCTACAGAAAACGCCTTGTCACCATGCATTTAAATTCCTCGATTTTTAAGTGCCACCTGCGCTGGTATCGCGTAACGTTAGAGGCGAAAGAAGTGAAACAAGTGGCACAGCCTAGCAATACTGGTTTCATGTTGACAGTTCTCCCCTTCAACTATGTTAAAACGAAATTACTGTAATTTGTACTACTTCTTTCGCCGCTAACGTTACGCGTTACCGCCACATTTGAGGTATAATCTCTAGCAACTGCTCTCGAATGTAGAATGGGATTATGCAATACGTATAAGAAAGAAAGAAAGAATGAAAGAATTTATTTATACGAAAAAACTACTAGTACTCGTAGTAACAGAGACTTCTCAAATAATTTTTAAGTTTCTTGGCACAAACCGGCTCCAACTGAGCGTAATACTGGTTGTAAACAACCAGCGCTGGTCTTCCGTTGGTGCCGGCAGGATACTATAGTTTACTTAGCCAGCGTAGTGAGTACAGAGCTTAACACGGCACGCATATGTATATCACTATACAATGAACTATAAGTAGTCAATTGAACAAATCCCCATTGCCAGGCGAACAATGGCGGCAGACGCTGAGTGGATTCCCTTGTATGACTGTTTCGGATTTATGAATATTCCGATAAATCTAGAGACATATCAGTGCTTTTTCATGTAAAATATCGGTAAAAACTACAACTTATTGACTTATTCATAATCTATTATACAAAAATAAGTGACAACTGACTTAAATTCCACAGGTAAAAATATTGCTTATAAATTTCTAAGTCAAATTTTATTAACTTATTTTCAAAATATTTTTTTTTATAAACTCTCCATCAAAAGTTTGTGACTGCAAACGAAACGTCATCTGTGTATATCCTACAACTGTTACTACCGCGAAATGTTGTATGTATGGATGTACTCGTACCTATATTTGTTACATTTTCACACAGAAACTGATGAACGCATTTGGATGTAATTTGGCACCAAGATAGCTTAAGTATATCCTCTATATATAAAAAAACTATCTTATAAAACAGGATAGTTTTCATACCCGGAAAAAGGCAGTGTTAAAGTAGGATAATAACATTTCCGCGACTAACACCGCGGGGCGCAGCTAGTATGTTATATTTTACTTTACAATACAATTCATGTCCTTCTCCATATCAAAACGGATTAACTAGTTGAAATCTATATACAATACTACACTGTTTTAATTTAAAATCCAAAATAGCCGTCACTACAGCATGGTTTTATTGGGGATTTTTAAATATTTTTTTTTCTATATGATCCGTTATGCCACGAGTTTGAAAATCACACATAATTCTTAATTTCGCTTGTTTTTATAAAAAATCTTGACGGTCACCATTTCCTCAGTGTCCTATAAAGTCCGCTCCTGGGACTGCGATAATGGTCTCTACTCGCCTCGAGTGTAACGACTGCCTCCGCTGAATGAAGGGCTCTCTAGTATTCATGTGCTGCGCCGGCACAAGTTAACGACTGATAGCAAATATATATAATGAAGTACTTAACAGTAGTACATGAAAAATCTGGAAATCATAACTTTAGCTCGGCAGGTTTTGAATTATTTTGATTTGTTAACTTAACTACTCAGTGCACAAACTTATAAAACATGATAACTTTTTTAACTAATACTATACAAACTATATGTACAAAAGTAATACCCAAAAATTAAAACTAACTTAAAACTAAGTTGATTTCATAACGTTTATATCAGACAATTCCTACTTCTTTCCCTTTCAAACAATAAAACACTATTTTAAATCTGAGGTGTCGCTAAGAAAGTTTTGAAGAAAAAGTTTAGATGAATTGAGAATATTCTCCTTTATTGGAGTCGATTTGAACCAACTTTAAAATAGCAGCGATGAAAACCGTTGACCTCGATTGCACCAGTTTTTTATTATTTTGACAACTCCAAGTATATTTTGTAACTTCCTATTTTAAGTTGAGTAGTGCAAAAGTATTATTCTATCAGTTTTCGGGGAAATACTCCGTCGGAAAAAAAAACTACACGATTCAAGTAGGTACATAAAGTTTGATCATTGATGAACGAAATTTTTCCAGATTTAAAGCAGAGATGTCTCGCTCACTTCGCTCGTTTGTTAAAAATCTTGAATTCTGAAAGCGTTTTTCGAAAAGTATTGAATGTTATGGTTGATGTTATAATGGTGTGATAAAAATAAGGTTTTTTTAAAATACTGAGCAATTGAGAATAAATGATCGATTTTGATTGTTTTTACCCGACTGCCTAAAAAGAACGCAATGGTTATAGATTGTGTTTGTACATTTGTAAGTAAGTATGTATGTGTGTAACTTTTTGTGACCTTCTACAGCCTAAACTCGTAGACCGATTTTGATGTGCGGAATGTCACTAGAATGGCCTTTATCAGCTGCCGGTCAGCAGCAGGTCATAGGCTATAATATTGGTTGCATCCCGTAGTTTCACTCGTTAAGATACAGTATCAAAAGTGTAAGCAGTTGGTTTTTAACCCTCGACGGAAAAACGATGTTAAAATGATGAAAGAGTGTTATTTATATGTTTGACTTGTGTCTCTGTGTGTGTGTGTCTCACTGTGTGTGTGTATGTCTGTCTGTGACATCGTAGCTTTCAAACGGATGGACCGATTTTATAATAATTAATTTTATTTTAATACAAAATTATCTGCAAATTCACAATTAAATAAGTTATACCTATTTTTTCGCAAGTCAACAAGTAAACTGGAACAGCTATGACTTAAGCCGCTTGTCTTTTACCTTTGGCCTGTCGACCTCGAGATGAACGGTATATGAACAGAATGCAATCTCTGCGCCACCGCTTCAAAGATAAAATACTGCATTATTCCTAATCTCTAACGTACTGGGAATAAAGTCGAAAATACAAGACACTCTTTGAACAGGTAGACTCGTTTGAGATTTTAAAATGTGTGCAGTGAATAAAGGTTTCGTCGGTTATCAAATGGACTCGGTCTAGTTTTAGTCATTGAGAAGTTCTGAAGAGTGATTATATTTGATGAGTAAACGCTAGTTTTTGTACTGTATTCAGTAATACAAGGCTTTTTACTGTTTTTCATAACGAATTAAATGAGTAAAATGGAAAATTTACAAGTAAAGTGAAAAACTCCCGACATTTGGATTTGAAATTTATCGTATCGTATTAGTATTATACTAGTCAAGTATATTGAAACTAGTTTAATTTGATACATACACAGTATTTGGAGGTAGTTAGACAATGGTTAGAAGAGACTTCAAATATACCCGACTGCTAAATCTTTAAACCTGTGTATCCTCCTTATTTTTTTTTATTTAGATGTACCTAGTGTCACTCTCACAACTAAGACTAATCTATTGACACCACTCACATAAAAAAAGGACAAGCCGTTTAGGCTCTAGGGCGTATCAAAGAAATAAACATACAAATACACGAAAAACTTAACCCTCTTTCTAAAAGACGATATTCATATTTTTGTGATCTTTCGCAGTCGGGTAAAAAATATGTATAATATGACATTTTGTACCGGCGGCTATCTTGAACCGATTTTCATCAAACATAGCTAAGACTAACTCACCTTTGAAACAAAAAAAAACATAATCGGTTAATCTCGTTCGGGGGCTACGATGCCACATACAGTAAAACACGTACGGACACGTTAAACTTATAGCACCCCGCCGTTTTTGCGTCGGGGGTTAAAAAAGAAGAAGATTCTCAATTCATCGGATTTAAATATTCTTATTATAATTAAATTCCTGATTGTTTGGTGTATATTATTTTCTCGTACAGGTTTGTGTTTAATTTATTTAAGTGAGTAGGAGAAATTTTTAGAATACTATAGCAAAAATAGATGACCTTTGACCGCCGTCAATAAATTTTTTGCATGGATAAGCAAAATATTTTTTCATCCAACCATCTCGGAAAAAGGTTTTTTGTTATTCGATATCTGAGTGCAAAAGCCGTTTTTATCCACTTGAGGATAAAGTAAATTTGAATTTAGAATATTGTGTGCACTAAGTTTGTGAATTAAAAACCTCATTCAACCTATGGTGCCGAATTCATCATACAACCTTTTTTATTTCATTAAAAACTCAGACTCGGAACCTTTTTCCTGTACATTTTTTTAATTTGTTTTGCGCGCGCCATTGTCATTACACGTCATACTGTTAAAACCTTATGTTACAATTAAGTGAAAAAACTAAAATGAGAGATTCATATTTTTTTTTGTATGTAGGCATTTCCTCGCTGAGGTGGGATAAAAGTTACGTGTTGCACTCGAGTGCAAAGATTTTTCACCTTGTGCTCTTTTAATTCCCTCGCTAACGCTCAGGATTCTAATTTTTGAATCACTCGTTGTGCTCGTGATTCAATTTTAGAATCCTTCGCTTGCTCGGTCATCAAAAGTGAGCACGCGGTTAAAAAGCAACTTTCCACTCTTACTACCTACTACCAACCTCTTGTGTAACAAATAACTATTGCGAATTTTCTCAAGTACTAGAACAAAAATTGTTGCTTATGGTCATCAGAAGTAATGAGAAGCCACCCGTAAGATGATTTCATTTGACTAGTGACCCAGTTTATGGCGTAGTATCTACATTAATGCGTTAACTGATTAAATATGAGTTTTAAGCAGAAGCTTTGATAGACGTTTTCAGTGCTTATGCGTACCCAGTAAGACACTAGTTGATCCTATACCCTGTACCTATATTTCTATTTACTATGTCACAAACTAAAGCAACAGTCCCACAACACAGACCGACACAGATCTAAATACAGTGGACGGATGTTACACCTCGTATCGTGCTCGTAGCAATTGCGACTGACAGAGGAATTAACACTTAACTGGAAGTGACTTTTAGTGACATTTTGCTTAAGGAGCGCTTCTGCGTCAAAGCAAAAAAATAATTAGTATTTATGGCTTCGGAAATTTTTAAGAATTTGCTAGATTTAGTAATATTAAGAAAATGCTAGAAAAACTAATCTACAAAAGTGGGTTGAGTTGTTTAAATGGTTGGAAAAATTAAAGGAAAAATAAGTTGTTTACATCAAAAATGATAAAATCCAATTTTAAATTTTAGTGGTCGCGGTTATTTTAAAAAGGAGTATTACTTTCAAAAGAGGGGAGACGTTGGTTCCATTTTCTGGCCATTTATGCATTATATTTATTACAAACATTCAGAACACAACATTTTACAAGATTCTTAATTACTTCTGTAACAAAAATCGGCCAATGGTATTGTATAAAGTTGTACAAAGTATAAAAGTACAAACTACGAGTTAAAAAGTGTTAATTTGGACGATTACGCCCAATTTTATGTTTTTTTCCTAAAATGTAATAATTACTAATAGATATTTTTTAAGTTCTATGATGCTATTCAGCAGCCTGTCTCTAACATATAACTAGCAGGGACCCGCGAATCTCATTTTTTTATAACCTGATACTCAGTGATAATATACCTATAGCTTTCCAATGAAAAGATTTTTTGATATTGTTCGAATAGTTTTTAAGTTTACTCGTTACATACAAAACTTAAAAAAAACAAATCAATCCTCCTTGTTATGTTAGTATATCTAATAACAGTATCATCGAGAATAATTAAGTCTCTTCCATGTGCTTTAATTCTGTTCCCATCAACATTTTCGCCGCACTGCTGCCTCGCTAATTGAATATGGTTACTAAACTAATTACAGTGGCTATCCACCTTTTACTCTTATACTCGTTCTGACCAATGTTCGACCTTGTGTCAGTAGAAATAAGGTTTATAATAGGAGTAAGGGTTTGTTAGTTGTTAAATAGTAACGATATGTAGAGGATACTGATGTGATTCGTCTCTGTAGAGTTGTGGTTTCCAAACTTACGATACTACACATTTGTCAAGTGCATGTAATTTATAATATACTATCTCACCCGGCGAACTTCGTACCGCCTAACAGTTATGTATGTTTCTCATCGTTGAAACTTTCCCTGAACTTTTACAAACATTTCAAAACTAAAATCAGCTATATTATCGGCCCTGCCGTTTTCTAGTTATAGCGAGATGAACGAAAAAAAAATATTTAAAAAAAAATATCGATTAAAAAGTTTATTTTACTTTTATAAAAGTATCTGACACTTTAAAACCAGGTTAATATAATATTAAAGAATCTTCTACAGGACATGGTCATTAAATATATATTTTTTATGTCGCTTATGCTCATATTAAAATGATTAACTTGTACATAACATGGCACCTACTTATCTGAATATATATAGATAAGTAGGTACTAAAAGAGTAAGTCCTGACTGACTGATGTTTGCTAGGAATTGACGTAACGTATAAACCACTAAACTTAGAGACATAAAATTTGGAAGGTGTATACTTTTTTGGGTGTAGGGTTGTACTAATAAAGGATTTTCGGAAAAATTGTATATTCCAGTTTATGTTGCAGGCAACACCGCGAGTATTATTAGTAATATTGTAAAAATATAATAGTAATATTGGTAAGTATAAAACCTTATCTTATTTTATTTTTAAAAGGACCATTTGGTTAAACCAACCATATTGATATTCAGAAAAACATACATATTGAAGAATGAAGAAAGTTATTGCCTGACGCTTCGCTCGCTCGGTCAATATGTTTTACACATATAATACCAACTTTAGAGTATAGATATTTGCTTCCCTCGGCCAATAAAACCGATACATTAAAAAGACGCTTTTACCCCTGCGGGCTCAAGCTCTACGTTTTTATAATCGATTAAAATCAATAGTTAAAGTTAAAGTAAATGTGGGCGTTGCGTCTGTTTACCCATTAAACCGTCCCGGCAAATATGTGCCGTGCGAATGTAGGTCCCTGCATAATGACTGATTACTTTGCGTTGCAATTTTTACCTGACTACGAGTACAGCGAAAGTAAAAGACGGAGTAAAAATATGTATCAGTTAACTAGAAGTTCTGGGAACTGGTGAGCTCCCAAAAACATAATCAATAATAGAAAATTTACACCAACTTTCGTAAAAAAAAAACATTTAAAAATGTGTCGTTAAAATGCGCGCCACCCTACCCGATTGTATATTCGAAATTTGGCGAACAAACAATTCATGCACACAAACTGACACACGAAAGAATGTTATTTACAGTAGTTTTAATTTTATTTATTTTTTTAAATGAACTAATCTTCCCGATTAATTTAGTAGAGATAACAATTATATCGTACGCGTAGCTAAGCTTAGCTTGATGCCATCATGGCATGGTTAGAAGTGCATTTATTGCAGACTAAAGTTTGTATAGTACCCGGCAAACAACTAGACCTTGCGCGAGACGTGTTGTACTGTTCGCACTTACCAAACTACCCGTGAGAGTGAAAGGGACGATGCCGCCATCTTGGTTCTAGTTATTTGCCAAAACGTAATTAGAGTTGAAAAATATAAATTTTTAATTACGTTCTTGGATTAATTGATATTTCGATGCCTGGTGGTGTTAATAATACTGCAATGGAAGAATGGTCGCTTAAAGAGCGACAATTTTAAAAGATTTTACTGTTATATTATTTTAATATCACGAAATTGATAAGAAACAGTATGAAAATTGCTAAAAAAGTACCTATTTCCCACACTTTTGTTTTTTCTTTTTCTCAATGAAGCGGCTGACTACATCTAATAAAATAATTTTGGACGAGACTCTTTCGAAACAAAACTCAATAATAAAGAATATTAAATATTAAAGAATATTACTACTGGTGCCTAAAACACGACAGAAATTAAATTCAATACATACAACTTTGCTGACGGATTTTGAAGTAGATATGAACCGATGACTTTCAAAAAGATAGTTGTTAAAATAATGTCCACGGTACATAGAATATTTGAGTAAAAATATTCAAAAACTGATTTAAACACTGTGGTTTTTGCTATGTCGAATAAAGTGACTGCGGTATTTTGTGGGCCATGTGGCTTTACACCGCACTTTTGCTTCAAACAAACATGGCGTGCATTTTTTAACATATGAATTTTTATAATTACATTTTACTGGAATGCAAATATAATTGACCGTGCGAGTCTAGGAATATTTATTTCGTCTGTCTGATAGAATGTTGGTATTCTCGGATAGTTATTAGTTTTAGATCAATATCTACGAATGTGACTTTGAGAATTTAAAACTTTTTAGAATTAAATCCTCGTTAGGGATTATGCATTTGGATTATGTTGCATGATTTTTATCCCAAAAAGGTCCGGTCAAATGATTACTGGCTGATTATAATAATATTTGACTAATGTAAATGTCATTTTAACAGACTTCAAAAAGGAGGCGGTTCTCAATGCATCAGCATATTTTTTTATGTATGTTTGCCGATTTTTTAGAGATAGCTAGACCGATCCGCAGAATTATTTTATGTGCATAATGTTAATACTTAGCCATATAATTTTTATCAAAATAGGTAATATGGTTATTTATTTGATAGTATTTTTAATAGTCCAACTGTACATAGATAGAGACGAAAAACGTTATGTAAGAAAAATGAAGTCCGCTTGACGCTTGAAATGAAGTTTGCTTGTATAAAAACAATTCTAAATGAGAATAAAATCGGTCAACAGGTTGTGTTTGTGCGGTCAACAGTGCACAGTACTAGGGACTACTGAAATTCTCAGCATTATCTTCAGCAAAATAATAAATAAAACGTCAAAACACTTTGTTGACAATATTGACTTACCCTTTGCTATATAAAGCCGGCATTATTCAACGACACACGTCAATCTTCGACACTTTTATTTACGTATTTTCAAAAAAAGGTAGCCGGTGATTGGTCAGATAAATCAAAGCCTGAGTTTCCGCCCGATTATACTGGTTTCCCGATTAGGATTGAAGAATCACTTCTGTAAAGGTTACACAGAAATAGCTGCGACCCTTACTCGAGCAGGTAACGAACAGTCAACCTACGTCTAAACTTATATTTTATGTGATTTGAAAACAATGTTGCCGTATCTATCGCAGTAGATGTAAAAACAGACAATATTACAACAAAATACCATAAAATGACATATCAAGTATGTAACTGGTAAATATAGTCCTAACACTTAGGACTATATTTACCAGTTACAAGGTAATGGAGTTTTATGTCATAACATTACATTGAATTTCTTTTGTATCATTCACTAACAATGCATCGCTTTTTGGCGTAAGAAAATAAATTCCTTAAGTTTGATTCTAAAACTATTCAAACTTTGCAGGTTCCTTAACAGCGGCAGAATATAGTTCATTTTGACGCAGCATAGCGGAAGCTACCCCTTAAAGCAGCAATAGCATGTCTCTCTGTAAGGACCTGCAAAGTGCATTTACGGGGCTTGAGGGACTAGCGACTCGATTTCCACTTAAACTTCTTATACAAATATAAAGGCTCTCTCTCCCTCTTTGTATTTCATAACCCCAAAGAGGAGGCAAACCAGTTGAAACTTGTGGCGATGCATCAATGAGGAGGTTGGGCTCAATTCATCAGAGTTTTATTTGTAACAAACACACGACGAAAATATATAAGGGAATACATAAATAAATGTTAACTAGTGCATAATTTTGTACAGTGTCACAACCCGATCCCAACTCAAAAAATTACTTGTTGCTATACAGCAACAAGGTAGCCCAATTTCTCCCTTTGTTGGATTTATCAATTTAAAAATTTACTTTTTGTTCGTAATATACCTACTTTTGAATAATATATTTATTATTTTAATAAAAAAAAAATATATAAAAACGTTTTAACTGACTTCAAATAGGAGGAGGTTCTTAATTATTCGTAGCCTTTTTACCCGACTGCGAAAGAAGGAGGGTTATGTTTTTCGAGTGTATGTATATATGTATATTTCTTTGGCACGCCCTAGAGCCTAAACGGCTTGTCGTATTTTTATGTAATATTTGTCGTAAAAATATAAAACTAATTAAGGATGATACACAGGTTTAAAGATTTAGCAGCCGAGATTTTTTGAAGTAGCTTTCTAACCATTTGTTTTTGTATGTTCCCAAATTGTTCCCGTTTGGCAATAGTTTATTAATAATATTAAACATAGGCACCCATGTGTAAGAGGCTCACCAGTAAACTGTATTAAACTTACTGTTCTATGTTTAGCTCTACTGTAGATACATAAAATATGAGTTATCGGTAAGAGTGTAGGTCAATTGAAGAAGTGGTGACTGCAACAATCGATAATAATATACATATTAAAGCCTTGCAAAGAGTGAAGTAGTGCTGGTATACGAGTATTTAATTTGAACTATTAAATAAAATCGAAAAAAGTACTATTTTTGTTTACCGAGCGAGCGAAGTCTGCCCCGGCTCTGCAACTTTAACTAAGATTCCTGATCATATGGTTGTTGTTGTTTGTTAAAAGTCGCAAATAAACTCGTGGTCACGAGGTCGAATGTTCGCAGATCTACTAGTAATACTATCAATGATTATGCTCAAGCTTCGCTGTAAATGTAAACACAAAGTGCCTAAATAATGTCCAAAGACAATAGGCTCGTAAATGCCGCTACATGTTTTCCACTTTTTACACAAACGGGTGGAAAATACGCGTATTTTATGTGGGTAATCCCGCATAATCCCAGCAGTTTGCTTTTTAAACACGCGCCTGTATACCCCGAACCTTTCCGACGTCACCGTTTTATTTTAAAGCTTATCTCTGAAGCAGAAAAGTCTAAAGTCACTTGTGATTTTGGGCCGCATATCTGCGGTTGTCTTTATTGTAATTTTTTCCACTCGTTCTCAAGTTGTCCCTCGTTTTTGACAGAGATGGATGATAGCTGGTAATGAATCGAGGGACAACAGAACATAAAAGCTAACAGCCATGAATAAATGTTTACTTCGCGGCTTTTCATGCATAATGTTATCGACAGCGGTACGGCATTGGTGATAGAGCGACGGTTGATCTAAAAATCGTTTCAAACTTTTAACGACTTTTCTTCGTGGACAGTTATTATTATGATTGATACATGTACGGATAGAAGCTCCTCGAACAATATAACTGCCTCTTTGCTTTTATTTTCTTTGATTTCGCATCATAAACATTTTATTATACATCTTACAATCTTTCACAGCAATCTTCCTTGACTCAGGAATTCTGAAGAAATTGCCATTATCGGAAACAAATATAAAATACAAATCAGAGATAAAACATAGCAACCCTATTAATACAAAGCCTAAATGAATCTAGACTTAGTATTTCCTGGTTTTTAAATGAACACCTGTCAAGTATTCACTTGAAAGCTGAGGCCATAGGGTCAGTTCACACCTAGACGCGACGCGGCGCGACGCTGCGCGCTCATTTTAATAGAGCGACTCAAAATATACTTTATTTACTACTACACGAAAAGGTTACACATTTCATTGTGAGAATTTTGAATTAGTTGCACCACGCAGTACTGCGCCTCAAGATGCCTCGCGGCGTAGCGCGACGTATTGGGACGCAGTAGTACGCGCGGCGTACAAGAGCGGTGCTGCGTCTCGCGATGCCGCGCCACGCAGCGCGACGCCGCGAGTCGCAGCCTGAGGCCGCAGCGGCGACTTGTCTACTATTTCCGTCCAGACTTCATTTTTTCGTTTGCGGTAGCTCGCGGCGAGTAGACACGTTCTGCTGCGCCCTGAGGCGTCTCGTTACGCAGCGAGGCGTCGTGCTTCTACGATTTTACGATGCGCCTCGCGACGTTGCTATGCTACTCGCGGCGGCACGCAGCGCAGCGCGAAATCATTGGCCTCTTCGAGTGTCGTCGCGTCGCGTCACGTCTCAGTGTGAATTGACCCATGTCTGTCATTGTCATTGAAATGTTTCAGAATTACAATTGGATTCCGTCATTAGGAACGGTTTTAACAGATTTGGTACTTTGTTATTATTAAGTTCAATACTAACTAGAACCTATTCTATGTCAAAACGACCATTATCTGTTGACCTTTCGCCATATATGTATAGAAGATAGGCTTGCGTTTGACGGCAACTCGCCTGATGTGAAGCAATATTTATTTGTTTATCGCAATAAGATATGTGTCTATATGTTTATCTTTATGTTAAATTTCATCTACCTCAGGTTAATGATCGTATCAGACAGACAGACAGTGCTACATTTGCATTTATAATATTAAAATAGGAATACTTATCATATGCTTTTGAGAGCTATCCTGAATTTGCGAGATGTAGTTATCTCTTCAATTAATAAAATGTTTCAACCAGAGCAGCCTTTATCTATTTACGGTATCGTCAGTGATCACTTCGTAAATATAGAAAAACGAGGTCACACTAAAAACTACTATAAAATTTATCTACACAGTCATATTAACCATAAAGTATACACGTCGTTTGACCAAACACTCTGATTGGGTATAACATTGGCTTATCAAGAAACTCACGAACAAAAAGAAATACTTCTCACGAAAGCTTGATGGATCGGTTTTCAGGCACGACCCTTGCCAGTTTAAAATCACTTAAGTTTTCTTACCACAACCGCAGACTTGTATAGAGTGTGTTAAAAAATTTGTTACGAAGAAAAAAGCCTAAATAATAATGCCTCTATATTATTATTTATGATGCTACATTAAGTTTGTATGTGTATGTTTATTTACTTGCAACACTATACATGAAATGGCAAGTAGGTAAGCTACATCTTACATAGCAAATATACTTAAAGTATCTCTACTAAACTTAAATACTGAATCCCCATTTTTTCTAAAAAGCTCCAGATTGCGCCAAAATGATTACAAATATCCATATATATTTAATATTTTTGTTCTCAAAAACAAAATCTATCTAAAATTTAAATATAGCAGCACTTGAGTGCCATTTGCGTCGACATCACCGGTAGCTTTCGCAAATAATACTTTATTTTGAATTGAACTAAATTAAAATTAGAATAATACATTATGTTTAGGTATTGTGCTTCTAAAAGCTGCATGGTATGTTTATAAAATAATACTAAGTTTAAGTTATTTTTTTAAAGTTTCTTTCGATACTTATTGAAATGCTTGTGTTAGAAACTTCTACTACAATATTACTTAATATAAAGAGTGAATAATAATTAATTAAGTATGTACCTAAATTAGTATTTGGAGGTTGTTGAGATATATAAAGTTTTTTGTAGCTTCTGATTACAAGTAGATTTAGGCTAAAAGGTATTAGTCATTAGGCAAAGAGTACGTAGTTTTAAAAAACTGGTATTCTGATACATACTTATATATATATATATATATATATATATATATATACTTCTATTAACCTTCAATAAATCGGCCAAGGAACTTGGGCACCTTAAAATGATTTGGCATTGGTTGCGTTGAGTCAGACTTCACCAACTATTTCAGGGAATTAACCAGTCGAGCGTATCTTTGAAACTCGGCAGACATTAATCCCACGGTTACATCGGTCACCAACTTCGCTGATAACTAGATTTGTCAAGCTCAATTTACTGTAATGAACCGGGGAAAGTGGTTTTCATTAATATCGAGCTAGCTTTGACGCGACGATCGTTATAATCGAAACTGGAGTCTATTTAAACATTGATGCTTACGTAATCAAATATTTATCGTTATATCGTTATAGAAAATTAAAGCTACTAAGAAGCAACTTTTGCCGCCATTGGTCACATTTTTTATCTAGTACAGCAAACTGGATTATACCCATCGCAATGAAAATTAACTAGTCACTCCCATACCTAGAAGGAATCGTCTAAGTGTAAAGTTGAGGAGTGTCGTCCCATTGCGCCATTATACATTTACTGGCTAAAATATTATTTCACACTCTGCACAAATGCATATTCGCGCAATTAGATAAGTACTAGTGCAAAGAACAGCACGAATTTATATAAGAAGTAAGTTAGTATTCATTTGTTATGTATTGCAGACGCGCACTATTTTGGTTTGCGGAAGGCGTTTGATAGGGTCAAAGATGACATACTGTTGGGAAAGTTAGACTACGTTATAATATTCTTAGGGTTTGTCAACTGAAGACTATATTACACATTTTAAAATATTTTTTTTATTAACAGCTGAAAATCTACGACACCGCTGTAAATGTTTTGTTATTATTACTCGTATAAATGACACTGTCGGTCTCTGCGATCCATCTACATAACCATAAAACCTTATCCACAGTTGTTTTCTCGTAGTTCCACGTAGCTGCTCACACGACATGACATTAACCATCCTGAGTGTCATATGCTTTCGTAATGTATAAATTGAGGACGGACGATCGACCCGTTAACTATTCATTATATTGTACAATAGGTTCGTTATTTCTGTATAAAGTACTGGTTGAATAATGACATTATTATTAGATGGAATTCAGCATTCTTGTTCCAAAGAAGAAATAAAACCAGATCTTTGACTACGAATCAGGATTTGACTTGTTTTTGACCGCAAACGCCTAAAAAAGGATATTAGAGGTAGCTACACAAAAGTTAGCGCTCTAAGATGTAGCACGTTGACTAAATAAACAGAATTGTGAACTGAAATACCGGAATATATTTGTCGGGAAACAGAGAAGTCGGAAGTGAATCCCACAACCTGGTAGTTTTAATACAATGGACCTGGATTAGGAGTAGTGCTAGTCCGTGGAACCTCAAACCTAAATTTAGTAATTTTATATCGTGTACTCGTATTTTCACGCAATGTAAGCTTTTTCCCGAATAAAAATTATGATATCTATATTCCAACTGTTTTTTGATATTTAAAAATATATTAAATAACTCTTCACTAAAGAGTAAAGCCTTTTAGGCAAAAAAATTTAAATGTCTATTTCTCAAAGTTTATTAATTCGATTGCAGGACGTACATCGTGATTCTAAAAAAACACCGGAACATTATTATATTTTTTTAACAATCTGTCATTGTACCCAGGGTTGACTAAAAAGTGGACGGACAAAGCAGACACTGTAATATTCCCTTGTGGTACTTACTACGAAATCCCAAAAAGAAGGTATCTATCCTGTATTGATATCAATCTAACCGTATCTTGATTAGACTTCGTTATTTAGTATTGAGCATGATATTGCATGTTAAGATGTTGCTATATCGCCGCAAGGTGAAGGTCGATCGATTCGGGTCCGTACTACGAAAGTACCGCTTCAATAAACGGCTTAAAATCACGTCAATTTAATGAATCGTGTTGCTGAGAGAAAGGAGTACAGGAGTATTGAGCTTTGTGGCCTATAAGTTAGAACTACCTACTTAGGAAAACCCCTTAAGTTTTGTCCACCAGAAACTGAAAAGTGGTTTTATGGAACTACTGTGGTTGTTTGTTACACTATTTCCATGGAACCACTTCTATGGTAGAGCTAGCCAATGAAACTACTGAGATGCTGCTTAAGAAGTGATTATAATCAGAATGTTATTTAAGATTATTATCTAGTACAACTCCTATACACTATATAATTTTGTAACCTCGCGGTCAATTTTGATTACGTCTTTACATCTCGTCTACCTCTTGTTCGATGTATTCGAATTTACAAATCTTATTTAAAATAAAATTTATCATTCCTCTACCATGTACCAAATGATATAAAATAGTAAGATCCATCCTTGTTCGAGGAAATAACTTCCCTAATCAATAATTCCTGATGATAAAAATTTGTCAAACCTGTATACCAAATTTCGCCAAAATTAGTTTTAAAATACTGTATTGTATGCGAGTGTCAACGATAAGAAGCTTCGCTTTCTCCGTCAATGAATTACCCTCATCGGGACTCAATTTTATTATTTGTTTACGGTTTTATTAATAAACGCGACTTAACTTTAAACGTTTTATATCTTGTTTTGACGCGTGACGTTCTCCATCGGATAAAACAAGACAAGAGACGTTTAAAGTTAAGACGCGTTTATTAATAAAACCTTTAATGTTAGCAGTTAATCCGCCAAAAGCAGCTGCTTTTCACCTCCCTCACAGCACACAATGAGTATTCATCATCACAGGCCCTTAATATCTTATCAGATAATTTACTCGTATTTCAGCTTCGTGAATTAATATTGCATTTCTGTTAGTGGCTGAACAAATTGATACGGGATCCGCAACAGCGACCGCATTGTTGACAAGTCAGTTGAGTTTGAAGAATTCGATGTGCTAACTCTGTTGTACCTGTGCAAACGTTTTCTTTGTACCAGCACCTCCGACCAGGCATCGTCACGAATGTCAAGACCATCTGCTGTGACTTTCCTCCATTGATCCCTGTTTTGGGCAATGTCTTCCCAGTTGCCAAAATCTATGTCGAAGGAAGACATGTCTTGTTTTACAATGTCTTTAAATGTTAGTATCGGCTGGCCTATTGGCCGCTTAGCATGTGTTATTTCTGAAAGAAGAATTTGTCCTAGGTAAGCGAGAGGGCTCCAAGCGGTGCACGTAGCCTACTAAGCGCAACCCTTTCTGCCTTAGCAGAGCAGTAATGCTAGACAGCTTTATGTTTTTGAGCAATCTCTCTTTTATGACCTTATCTCTCCACGAAATGAATAGAATACTTCGAAGACAACGCATGTGAAAGGAATTTAATAGTCTTTCTTGCTTGGCATACATAGCTCCGTATAAGAGCAAACTAAGGACGCATGTTTGGTACACGATCGTCTTAGTGTGAGTGGTCAGGTGTTTATTGTCCCAGATCCTTGTGCTAAACTTCCCAAACATCGACGCTGCCTTGCCTATTTGGGTGTTGATCTCCGCATCCAGCAAAAGATTGTTCGATACGGTAGATCCCAGGTAACAGAACGTTTGGATTATTTCCGAGGGTGTACTTATCCAGCGTAATTGTTGGTTTTTCTGTACACCCTTGTACTTGCGTCATGATTACAGTCTTTTTGGTATTAATTGACGTCGCAAATAGCTTGCATGCATTAGCCAATTTTTCGGTCATTTTTCGGAGCTCTACAGGAGAACTGGCAACAATTTAAAATTTAGTAGACATGTGTTAAAGAGTTTACCGTCAGCTCTGGTATGTATATATGTGTATGTATTAGGTGCTATGAAAATCCACAGTCAATAATATTACACGGCAAAAACAAATATAAGGCAAACTTTTCTCGTTGAAAGCAAAACAACAACAGCCTCCAAATTCCCGGCGAACTTTCGCAAACTGAGAGCGACATTTTGCGAATTCTCCGTAGACTAAGGTTGTCTTTTCACATGTCAATGAAACCTTACTCCTAACATAAATATGTAATTAAATGCGTATTTCGGTGTTCACGTCCGTTCAAGTAAAGCTAGTTAGGAACGGAAGGCTCTCGAGGGATGTTGGCTCTGTAAATCGGGTATTTCAGAGGTCCTTTGATTACTCAAGTCTTTCGTTGTAAGTAAATAAAGGCAATTAAAATAGAAGTGTAAGCTAAAAAAAGCAATTGAAATGCTATAATAGTATTCTGGGACCAGTTAATGACACAATACTTTCGGTCATGCGCTACAACTTTTTGGCGGATTACATTGATTTTTAGAATTTAGGTTTATACACTGGACATTTCCTGATACTGGACATTCTCTGCCCAAACGATATTTAATTTCATGTCTCATACTAATTTTTCTGGCTGGTAAATGGCACGGTAATATCTCTTTGGCATCTGCCAAAGAGATGCCATTTACCAGCTCACAAGCCGGTTACCAGCCGGTATATCAAAAAAAAATTTGTAAACTATTCACATAGGTACTTCATGAAATGTTATTTCGTCACAATAATTTATCGCTTGCGTAAGTTATTAAGTTTCGGTATTCTGTCCGTATAAACAATGTAAGCAAACTTTCAACAAATGTTCATAAAGGAGTATGTTAGACATGGGTTACTTGTACCCAAGAAAAAAGCCTCCATTCCCAGCAAAGCTGAACAAACTTCAAGCCAATGTATCTTTTTCCCGTCTTGTTTTAAAGGTGAAAATTTCTCGCTACATTTCTTACACATTTCAACATGTTCGAGAAACTTCAGTAAGCTGATTTTACCCCGAGACGCTGCAAATTGATAGGAAAACAAAGTTTGCGCCGAGAAATTTTGAAATGCCCGTACGGGATTGGAAGAATTGGAAAGATGGGGTGAGGAATAATTTTAAATAATAAATAGTTGTTCTATTACGGATTGTGATGCAAAATATTTGTTGTACAATAGGTATATTTAGAGGCTTGCATATATGCACCGCAACTCGGACCATATATGCACCGCAACTCGGACCATGAATTATGCTGATCAATTTCAACTTCGTAAAGATTTTTAACATTTTTGTAATGCTAAAGCGGACAAACTTTGTAATGCAAAAAATCCACAAAATGCGTATCGAGAAGCACGTAATAAGACAGATCTGAGGAAGTTCACACCGCCGCTTCTGAGAGGCCTATTTACGAGAGCCCTAAGCAAACGAGCTCGGCTGTACCCTTATTGGCAACCTCATAAACACGAGGCTTTATACACGCACGCAAATAACCCGCAATGTGTGCTCGATTCATGTTCAGAAAGTAATGAACGAATGAAATGTGTTTTTGAGAGCTTTTTTAAGATGAATCGTCCTGATATTATATGATGTCAGGACGATTCATTTAAAAAAGCTCTCTGAAGTTAAATGCATGCGATTTAGATGATGCACACGATTGCCGCAATGGTCGTTTTCATGATTAAATGTTAATTTTGGATTAAAAGGCCAAATAATAAAGTTATATAGATTTTTATTGTCTAACTAAGTACCAAATACAAATACACAACTTTAATTTATCGTAACGTTAAAAGTTGTTTATTTGTATTTGGTACTTAGAAGGTTACGTAAAAGAATACTCAATCATCCAAATCTGTTCATTAGAAATTAGCAAAGCATTCGAGTATCGAATATACACAAAAATACTAATATGCAGTTGAATTCAAAACCTCATTTTTTATGTCACTCAGAAGAATTGGTTTAAATTTCACAACCAATATTTTTTGCTTCTGATGATTGAAATAGCGAGCGAGGCGTCTCTGATTCGGGTCTGGCAAAATTTTTCTTTTGTGTAGGCAAATATATATATAATAAAAATAATATTTTCATATACTTATAGTATGTTTCTGTAAATATTCCGAACCATCTTGATGAAACTTGTGTATGAGTTTTATGTATTTTCGTCGGGGATTTTCAATGTATGTTGGGTATTTCTAGTAAAATAGGGTGAAGTTTTCTACAGTGTCAAATTGTAATAAGCTCTACTAAAGAAAGATAGGTTATTAACACACACACACAGAAGACGTTTATTAAGACACACTATACTACAACAACCATAACTAAGATAAGACAAATAATAAAATAATAAAATAATAAATAAACACATACCATTAAAGGAACAGGAAGCAGTGTTTTACTATAGTATTGTAGTGAAAAGCACATCACAAACTCAGCAGAAGCCATAGAATTCACCGCAGCGCTGATTTCCAGCTCTAACTTTATGTGATACATTAAATCAAATAAACTCGTGTTAAAAAATATTAAAAAAATAAGTAGTACAAAACGTGAACTATAACTAATAACGTAAAATATTAAAAATGTGATTGGATAAGTAATTAATTAGTTAGTTAGCCAATCACATTTTTTAAATAAACTCGTAAAAACGAAAAAATGCAAATGAGAGTGATTGAAAAATAAAATGAAGTAAAATAGGTCACACAACTAACGCAATTAAGGTATAAATAGTATGAACAGAAATGCATACTTTTACATAACATTTTACTGGTACTTAGGCCAATTATTACTCGATTTGAAGTTGATACATGATAGCTTATATTTCGTTTTAAAGGTAAGCTCCACTAAATAATAACCAAAATATAGAAGTACATAAAATTGTGGCATCAAAATTAAGTAATGTCTGGATTTTTCACGCAAGTAAAGATATATCTTAGTTATATTTTTTAGTAAATATAATTCCGGAAAATTTTGTAATAATTGGCAAAACTTAGGAAAATATTTCAACCTAGTTTTCTCTTTCTTATCTAGTATGTCATAATTTATCCCGAAGGTTTCGGCCTTATAAAAAATCTGCTTTCGTTCCGCATTGTATGCCATATTTGGCCTGCAATTTATTTAATTTTTTTTTTAAATTCGTCTCTCTTTTTGCTCCACGTTCAGCCCAAGTGTTTTTTTATATGAGTAATTATGATTATTTTAGTACAATACAGGAAGCAAGGAAGTTTTCACCATTTGACTTTTATATTAATTTTATACACACAATCATCTGTAGTTAGGGTTCACACATATACGATTTAATAAGCCAATAGTGGGAAAATTCATTCCAAACCGGTAACCAGTTTAAAATGGCTCGTAACCGAGTTTAAACCACGGAACATGGAACTCACCACTTTGCTTTATAGAGTGGCACTACTGAATACATGAGCAAAGAATCGCTAATGTCATCAGAAAACATATTATAAATCCAATGGCGTGTTTGCTTGATAATTTTTTACTCAGTGTCTGAGTGACGGGTCGATTTGATTTTGTGCACTGAAATAATTGCACCAAGGTCTGAAGAGTGCGATTGGCTATAGGCATTTTTTCCGGGATAATAAACATAACTCGGGTGGAGCCGCGAACAGAAGTTATATAGTATAGTTAGGTAGTAGTATTAAAATAGAAGTGGTATATTATTGAATGTGGGTTAAACTATTATTTTCGGAGAAAATAATAGACAATACTGATCATGTTTATAATGATGTCAAACTTAGAAGTATGTACTCGAATTTCTAATGTAATCCGCCAAAAAAAGAAAACATGTAGTTGTCTAGACCAATCACAACGTGCTATCATAGGCAGGATAAGTGTCGTGGTTTTGGTTATCGCCATGGTCCTAAACACAGCGTTAATCTGCGATAATTGATTTTCTTATCTACTTATTTTGAAAAATCCATGGTTAAACCTAATTGCTCGGTGTATCCACTCGATTACACGCTTACTACTGGAAAATTTCGCGCCGGGCGCATTTTGGGAGTTTTCTGTACCCTTAATTTTGATGCCACAATTTTATGTACTTCTATATTTTGGTTATTATTTAGTGGAGCTTAAGTTTAAAATTAAAAAAACAAAATATAAGCTATCATGTATTAACTTTAAATCGAGTAATAATTGGTCTAAGTTCCAGTAAAATGTTATGTAAAAGTATGCAAAAACTATTTATACCTTAATTGCGTTAGTTGTGTGTCCTATTTTACTTAATTTTATTTTTCAATCACACTCATTGGCATTTTTCCATTCTTACGATTTTCTAAGTTTATTATTACCTATGTTTTTACTAGCTTAAAACATATGTAAAAATTCGGAACGAAAGCAGATTTTTTAGTAGGCCGAAAACCTTCGGGATAAATTATGGCATACTAAATAAGAAAGAGAAAACTATGTTGAAATATTTTCTTAAGTTTTGCCAATTGTTCGCAATTTTTCAGAATTATATTTACTTAAAAATATAACTGTATGTAAATATATGTTTTTACTTGCGTAATAAAACATCCAGACATTGATATCACAAATTTACATTAAGTTAGTGGCACTTATTTATGAGTACCACTAACTTAATGTTAAATTTAAATTTCAAAATATGAAAACCACAAACACACTGGTAATTTAAAATTTGAGTAAAATAAGTTAAAGAGCAAAGTAGTTCTTCACTGCAGAATACTCCATTTAATGTTCAGTGACAGTTGAAGGATAACCTTCTACTGTCACTAAACATTAAATAAACCATTATTTAAATAATTTGTAACACGATTACATTTTAGTACCAAAATAAGGTCAATAGCTAAACCATTCGTGATTAGCTCACGTTAAAAAATACTATAAATTAGCCAATAGAACAGTTTTTGATGAAAAACTACTGCTTGTTAAAACTATCTAAGTAACTTTAGTAAGACAGCAAAAATGAAAACTACTTGTCAAATTTCGAACGGCGCGTTTTTTTTTATACCTAGCATCACACGATTTTTATATTTACTAGAGTTAAGTAAAAAAAAATCAAGTTATTAATCACTCAAGTTAAGTCAAATATCAAGCAATAAGTCATCGTGGTCAACTGAAAGTCACACCATGTACCTTCGTACACGTAAAGCAAGGAGGAGACTATACCAGGGTTTCTATGGATATTTCCCGCGAACACGAAAATCACGTTATTCCATTTTTATATCGCTTGCCTACACTTGTATACATAAAAAGACGTTTATAGTTTATAATCCACCAATATATGATAATCTAAATGTTATTGTAAGTACATATGCATGACAATGTTTTTATTTGATTTTATTAGATTTTGTAATTATGTAGTATATAAATCAAAATGTAATGCATGCTGGAAGGCTGAATATGGAGTTAGTATAAGTATAAGACCTATAATTACCCATTTTATGCAATAACAAATAAATGAAATGAAATATTAAAAAATACAGAATCTCTGTTTATAGTACAGTTTTGTAATTAATACATAGACAGAGACGCTAATTTTTTAGCGAACGCGGCAAATACCACCGCGAGCTTCTAAAGCAAGTGACAGATGCTTTTTGATTGATGACATCATAGCAAAATATTTGAGAATAAAGAACGACAACAAAACTTTCTATATACCTAATCAATCCCTAAGCAGTCATGCTTATAAAAACTTTGAGCTCGGAGGCAAGAAATGAGCACAATTTCATCGAAATCTGTTCAAAAACAGTCGATAAGTGTTGAGTTTTATCGACAAAATGACATTCGATACAATAACTTATTGGCAGAAATCGATAGCGAAGGTCGCTGTAACGAGTACATCCCTTTGTTGTGAGAGGTAACCTTTAGCCTAAAATGTCAGCTTGGTGTTCGTGCTTACTCCATGCGATGAAACACTATCTCACTTGCCTTTGACAAACTTGTTTATTATATGTAGCGAAACACGAAAATACGATATTTTTACAATCGAGGGGATCAAAAATAACAACCAGAGAATTTGGGATTATTTCTTAATAAAATTAATAAAAGAACAGATTATAGATTTGAAAGATATTATAACTGAATTTCTAAGCACCCATGTTCAATTTATTATAGTGTCTTTTGATAGTGTCGTGACCTAAATTGACTCAAAATTTATGCACATATGTATGTCTATTTAATAGTCTGGCAAATCTACGCAACTATTACTACACTAATCACTGCTTACACTAATCTATTTATGATAAATATAATCATGCTTCCTAGGCATACCGAATTTAACCGGCTCATTGAACTGTGCCGGTAATTATCAAATAGTAATCTACACCGACAGATTTCACACTGCTAATGTTAATTAAACTTAGAGAATCGGGTTTCTTGTTACTAACCAATTGACCTTTATGAAATTGGGCCTCTTTGTCTATTTTATTCGATGTTAGTCGTAGGGTTACCGTTTGTGTTTGATTGATTAATTTTTGGAGAAATTGGTCTTATTTTTTACTAAACATTTTAAACATACTTGGTTGTATATAGGTACATTCAAGTAGAAATATCACCCAGTAGTTACGGAAAGGGACCGTAACTTAAGCAGGACTAGCGAATGTCCGATGGATTTTATCCGTTTTATCGTAATATTTGGGCATGCTTATAAAACAGATGTTTCATTTAATTTCTTTACAGATAATTCAGGTTAAGTTTATGTAACCACAATAACATGTATAACCAGTGTCTAACAACTAATTTTGACCTATACATATCCCATAACGCTCCACTGCTGGGCTCGGGTCACCTCTACGAAGGTTGTGTAAGTCACAGTCTACCACGCTGGCCAATTACGAGTTGGGGCTTCAGTTATCTTCGAAATCTCCGACAAACAGGTTTTTTCACCGTTGTGATTTTAATTAGTTAATTTTGACAAATTATTTTTTTCTATTATAAGGTATTTGTTTTATTGATTTTCCTAAGTAAAAAAATAGTTAAATTTTATAAATATTTTTGTGGTAACGCCGTATATTATAGTAGACCCATGCCCAGCAGTGAGATATTGTTGGTTAATACAATTTTTCAATATGTTTTACATTTGATCTAAGAATAGAATAAGAATTAAAAATAAGAAATATTTATGGCCTTTAAATAGCGTTCGTTACAGGCAAGTCTTGTTACATTTGAATTATTAACTACTTAAAAAAATTTAACTTAAAAAACTTATTAATATTCTTTATAATTATTATTATATTAATACATTATAATAATTATTATATTGTATTACATTGTTATTTATTTATTTTCTTATTACGAGTAGTAACATGCTTGATCTTGCAACGTGCTACGATCAAAGTGCTCGCACTGATACATCTTGAAGTTTAGTAAAGACTAGTACTCTCAATTCAATGTCTTTTATAACGTTATTATCATCATATTGCAGGTAAAAAATAAGACAGTCAGTCAGGCATAGATAAAACTTGATAACAAGTATTAAATTAATTTAAATATATTTTTTTATAAAATTATGTTAGAATGTATCCCAACACGGCATAAAACTGCCGTAAAACTGCACATGCCAGAAGCACTCTCACGAGGCTCATTCGCTAAAGTGTTCCCACTGTGTCCTTACAAAGGCCTTTGTCGAACCATACATTTTATTATTTCCCAACGAGAAAATGACTTTTACCATTGTTGCTGATATTTCCCTTTGTTCCGTGGTCGGTAACTTCAGGATTTATTACTTGCACCGAGAAGCTACGAGCATGACTTTCGCAGTTTGCATAAGAGGCTATTATGAAACTGGAAGCACGTAACATGCATTTATGTTTACATACATGTATTTGTATGCAGATTTTGTAGTAATATTCCAAATGTTAGTTTATGTGCAGTTCATGAGAAGTAATATAATGTATGACTATAATAACGAAACTATTCACGATAGCAATTAAGATAAAGTAAATATTATTATACTATTGTATACTAGAGAACTATATTTATTGACATAAGCTAAAACAAAACCAGGAATCTCTAACACTAATATAAATCACTAACTAAACTATATACAAAGTAACCTAAAAAAACCTAAAAAGTAAAAAAAAAATACATTGTATTGTAAACTTATCTTGTTTAAAAATTTAATTAAGAAGCGTTTTTTAAAGTATATGCTAAGTTTAATTGAATAAATTATTTGATTTTATGTTATTGATTGATTACACACGCTAGAGAGTATCATGTACATTGGATTTGACATAATGTAATAAATGTTATTGTTTTGCTGTAGGTACAAGATAAAATATATTTTTAAATATTTTTGGTAGAAATAATTTAACATGCTACTGGCTGCGCCTCGCGGTGTTACCGGCGGAAATTTGATTATTCCGTAGCAACTTTCCGGGATGAAAAATATACCTATGTATGTGTTCATCTAAGACATAAGCTATCTTGGTACCAAATTTCGTCAAAAATCATTTAGCCGTTTGAGCCTGAAGGAGTAACAAACAAACACACACACACACACATACTTATAATATTAGTGTAATTACCTGTTACACGCTACTTCGCCTGCGTGAACCCCGATCTTCTTTGATGTAGGTGTCCAATTGCATGGTGTGTATAGCTCTTGACTTGGCACACACCTTCTTCATATAACAGGCACATGCCCAAGAGCGGGACGCTATGTATTGATACGAAGATAAGCATCATCATCAGCTTGTATTCGAACGCTGCTGGAATTAGGCCTCCCCCAATGAACACCACCGTGCTCGGGCTATCTAGCTCATGCCCACCGTTTCCGCTAGTAATTTTCCCATTTAGCTGGCTAGCGTACTACATATCCTAGCTGTACCCGGTTCTTCGGGATATGTGGCACACCACTGCCACGTATTCTACTTCATTACGAAGGTAAGGCTTAAACTAAAATGCACAATATTTACAATAACTAAAAATTCAAAATTATAAACAGGCAAGTAGAGAAAACGTATACTGTATGTACTAATCATATATACTTCTTGTTTTGTCTGAGACAAAAGATAGCTTTGCTTAAAACCAAGAGTACCTTCATAAGTATGAGTATATTAGCCTGGCAGGCTGCAGAGAGCTCTGTGCAGCTTATCAGCTGCATAGTGCATGGTATAATAGTATTAGTCGAGTAAGACTAGGGCACAATGAGGTTTGATCACTAGTTTATATAAAATGCTAATGTTAGAAGATCACTGGTTCCAATTTAAAGGTTCCAGGTTCCCAAGGGGTAAAAATGGAACTTATTTCTTAAACTTCGCTTTCCGCCTGTCCATCTATCCGCCTGTCAGCAGGCTGTGTAGCATGAACCGTGATATCTAGACAGTTAAAATTTTCACAGATGATGTATTTCTGTTGCTGCTATAACCGCAAATATTATAATCAAAATAATATTTAAATTGGCTCTCATACAATAACAAACGTAATTATTATGCTGTTTTTGCTCCTAATTAATAACCGGTAGGCGCATGAAATATGCACAGAATATTAGACACATATTTATATACACTAAAAAAGATCAAAATAAAATAAATATTTAAGAAGGCTGCCATACAACAGACATGATTTTTGCAATTTTTACTAGATATTAATAACAACAGGTAGAAACTTGAATTTATATTGTACGGAATCCTTAGTGCGCAATTCCGACTCACACTCGGCCTATTTTTCAAATAAATTGTAGGCACGACTAGTAGTAAAATATACTAAATGTGTTCCCTGCAGTTCATTTATGCGCTCTTTTTCTGGCACCTTATATCTGTGTTGCTACACAAACCAGAATATGGAGATTTGTCGCAATTGACAAAGAATTAAATTTATTTCAATCTGACTAGTGTACTGCCATCTTTATCACGTTTTCTATTATCACATACCTGCTCTCACTAAGTTCTCCATTAGTGAGGAATAAGGCATTAGCGTGCGAGATGAGGGCAGAAAAATACCACCGTAGATATGCAATGTTATTGATGACGTGAGAGGTTGAACAAGTACCATGATTATTTTAGAATTTCCTTCCCAGAAGGTAAAATGGGACCCCATAACAAAGAATTCACTGTACGTCCGTCTGTCTGTCACAAGGCTATATTTCATGAACCGTGTTAGTTAGGAGGTTGACATTTTCAGAGTTGATGTATTTCTGTTACCGCTATAACAACGAATACTAAAAACAGAACTAATGTTCTATATATAATGATACGGAACTCTTCGTGCAGCAAGACCTTTATACAAGTAGCATTTCCTAAGAAATTATTCCGATGTCTACATCAAAGTAATCCGTGAAATAACATCATGTATTTTCGACGGATCGTGGTATAAAAAGCATTCGCTTTACTGAAATTCTATTAATACTGCAGAAAAAATGAACCTTCATATAAATGAATATATCTATGATACTGTAGGCGTAAGGTTATACCAATGTAAATTAAAATCACGTTAACCCCTTGAAGGTATTTTTAAAGCCAGTAGCCGAAGGTCATGTGCTACCGAGCGCAAGCCTGCCCAGTAACGAGGTTATCCTTGGTTCGGGTAGCCGACGCTATTTCTGCATGCAGCCTGTAATCTATTTGGAAACGCTTACCGTAAATAATGTGAAATAGAAATATTTATTTTAACCTGACTTACAAAAAGGAAGAATATTTCTATTTGCATGTTTTTATGAAGGTATTCATGTTTCCGATTACTTTGAAGATGCCTTGGTTATTTTAGAAAACTACTCATATGTTTTAAGAAGTATATATAGATATTTTACAGCTGGCTTCCTATATATTAATTAATTTTATGGAGCCAAGTAGTTTGGTTTTAAATCAAAATAACTCTTTTTCTATCAGTGCCTAACAAATTTGAGTCGGTTGCTAGTTTAAAGTTTAACTTGATTGCTTAGGCGAACATTTTTGTTTGTGAGATTTTTGCGATGATTCGATACTACCAATGATGAGTATTTTAGATGATATATTTAGGTTTTTATCACGTGAATCGTTCTCAGCAGTGAACGCGGTTGATACTATAATACACACACTGAAATTATGAATGATTTCCGCCTGCCATAACGAACGTCCAACACGCGGTGGCAGACGGTCACATTTATGGATATTGAACCATTCTCAGTAGTCGGATAAAACAGTCAGACTGAGAGGCTGGCACATACTTAATAAAAAAATGATGTTTCTGACGTCTGTAAAGTGTCTTATTATTTCAATACTTTCCTGGTTATTATTAGGACCCTAAACACGCTATAAACCCACTAAATTAACCCCCAGATATATAAAGTTACATTGTTTCTTTATGAAACTCCCAGACAAAACACGTAACTTGTACAATAACAATATTTTACGAGAAAATTACTTTTACATTGTTTGGGGTCTGGTAAATATTATCAGTGAATTCTCTAGTACTTACAATAATTTAGTTCTAAACTCAGTCATTACTGACGGAATAAGATATAAGTTACTGTTATTTTTAGTTCAGGAACAAACTACAAGAAGTATTTCACAATACACTAGCTAGGAACCGTGGTGTTACGAGCGGATCTCTAATTTGTCTAATACTAAATAAAACCTATGTTATTCAGTGATAACGTATAACTTTCTAACGGCATAAACTTTTTTCATTAGTGTAGATGAATACTCAGATTTTTAGATTGCAGTGTTTCTATTCAATTATTATAATATCAGAAATGATGTATGGTCACTAAACTTGGTAAAGTCACCTATATTTTGGCGGGAAGCCTTCTTATATATGTAATTTGTTTATATTTGTGCCGAAAACTAACAACTAATAACTAAAAAACTATTTTACCTAAGTTTTGAAAATCAGAATGAAATGACAATTAACTAAATAGAATAAAATGAAAGTGGTAATAGTAATAGTTATTTGTTATACAAGAGTGCAAATGTGCTTTTTAACCACGTGCTCACTTTTGATGATCGAGCAAGCGAAGGATGCTTAAATTGAATCAAATATTAGAATCCTGAGCTTTAGCGAGGGAATTAAAAGAGCACAAGGTAAAAATCTTTGCACTCGAGTGCAAAGATTTGTGTTTCATCCCACCTCAGTGAGGAAATGACGACTACATACGACTACATACGAAAAAAAATTTATCACTCATTTTAGTTTTTGAACTTATTTTTAACATACGGTTTTAACAATATGACGTAAAAAGAAATAGCGTACGCAAAACAAAAAAAAAGTACAGCAAAAAGGTTCGTGTCTGAGTTTTTAACAAAATAAAAAAGGGTTGTATGATGAATTTGGCACCATAGAGGTAGAAGTAAATAGGTTGAATGAGGTTTTTAATTCATAAGCTTGGTGCACACGATATTCTAAATTCAAATTTACTTTATCCTCTAGCGGATAAAACGGCTTTTGCACTCAGATTTCGAATAGTAAAAATATTTTTCATCCCACCATCTCTTTCCGAGATGGTGGGATGAAAAAATAATTGTTTGGTTTTTTTTAATATACTGGTATATCAGTTAGGGAGTGTTCTAAGCCGAAAGGGGTCACTATACTCATAATTAAAAACTACTTTCATTATGGAACCAACCATCGAAAAAATGGTTTTAAAAACTGTTTTTCTCGTCGATGGGGTTGACTGTATATGATAAAGAACAGCTGTCCCATAAATTTTGTTAACGATGGATGAACTTATTTCATGGAACAGTTGATATTTTTTTCGTGCGTTTTAAAATTAGTTACAATGTACCTAGCGCAGGCAGCGCTGCTGTAAAAAAATAGATCTTAGTCACGAGTCATAAAATCTACCCTTTCAGGCTCGTCGTGGTTTTTACATTTTCATGTAAACATCTCTATTTTTTTTGGATAAATAAATATCCCTGGCGATTAATAAAATCAAAAAATCGTAGAACCTATATACTAAGTTTCGTCAAGATAGAACGAAAACTACGGCATGTATGAGAGTACGAAATTTCTTGCAGACAAACATAATCATAATAATAATAATCATTTATTTCATAATAATTTACATGTTATATAGATTAATAATAATAAATTATAAACCAAAGTATAAACAATTGCTCGTACGACATTATTCAGTGAGCGCAATACAATACAATAGATAACATTTAAAAAAACTATGTTATTATCAAAGTCAAAAAATGTTTGCTGAATAAGCCATTTTTTGTCGATTTTTATAACATTGTAAGTTCGTAGCTGACAATATGTGTGATGGCAATTCATTGTACACTACAGGACCCATGACATGAGTGAGTTTGGATGACATTATTAGAGTGCGTTTAATAGAGACCAGGAGCCTGATTCGCCATGACCACTTAAACACGTAACGCGGGCTTGTTACGTTAAGCACGTGGTAAACCTTTGAACAATATTCACGAAGTCAACGTCAAATTTTATATCGTGCAGTGGCACGAACGCGCTCGTTTGTCAGCTGTCAATTTAACATGGTATCTCATGGTCAATAGAGAATCAGGCCCCAGTTTACTTGAGTTGCGCGTGATAAACTTGTTATTTTTACTGCGCAAATCAAATGAGTCTTTGTTCATCCTAACGTATACTGCTACTTGCATGATGATAATGGAGGGCAGAGTTAGGATTCCAAACTCTTTAAAAAACAATCTTGCAGAGGTCTGTTGGTCAACTCCTACAATAGCTCGAACAGCGCGCTTTTGGAGAATGAATACTCTCTTCCATTCCGCACACGTACCTCATAGCTCCGCGCCGAACTGCACGAGCGAGTGTACAGTTGCGAAGTAGCAGGTGCGAGCCACGTCACGCGGTACCTGAACTATTTAATCGCTACATATATACATACAAACTGACAGACAAAGAACATTTTTTCAGATTCAGAGCAGAGACGCTTTGCTCGCTCGGTCAATTAAGATCTTGTGTGTGAACATTAACTATTTTATGATTTTCAGTTTAAATAAATTTATATCCAATATTTTGTTTCACCAACTTCACAAGCAGTTTAAAGTTAAAATTTTCTTAACAAAAAAAACTTAATTTTAAATTGTGCTCCTCAAAATTAATAACCAAGGGTAAAATAGCAATCTGCAACTTGTACGGGATAAAATTCGTAATTACGCCCAAACTTTGGTATCGTAAAAACATGAAACTTATCCATTTCGGCAGGTTTTAAAACTTCCAAAGTATTGTTTGCTTTTGGAATCTTTTATCTAATTTTTTATCTTCAAATAACGACGGCTGCTTTATTGTGTTTGGTTGGTTGCCAAGTTTCATTTCGACATAGGTAAGCAAAAGGTGTATGAGCTAATAACCTTCTACAGATCTAATAGCATATAGCTAAGCAGGAAATTTGCCCAAATTGCGGGTTGAAAACCTTCACTTTATAGGCTTAATCGCTAACAAAAAGACTGGTTCTAGGAAGGAGGTCACACTTAAACAAAACAATGAAACAAAACTTCACCTCAGTAACTAATATGTTGCTACAGTCACAAACACATTAACAATATACAGTTAGATCTTAGATGCTAGTAAAACCTCTGTTTCAAGACTACTAGAGAAATTTAAGATAACAACTTATTTTTAACATTCATCTATTCACGACTTGATAATAAACTATCAACTGATATTCAAGATAACAACTGACTTTTAACCTTTAAACATTATAATCTTGCCTAATTAATGAGATAACTAATACAGTGAAGACAAGGTGAATGAATATAAGTCACAACGCTACATATGCAGAAGTTAATATTATACAGACCGGGGTAAGGTATAATCTTCCGGGGTAAAGTATCACAGACCGGGGCGGTGGCGTTTGGTGTAGTCAAGCCGTTTATTTAATAATAATATCTATACATGTAGGTTCGTTGATGACACACTGGGGTAGTTCGAAGAACCGGTAGGTAAGGTTCTGTATCGATGGTCACCGATTAATGTAGCTTTCTACCAGTACTACGCTGGGGAAGTAGTTTATAAAAAGAAAAAAGATACCTCCACGACAGCATACTCAGGCCTATGAACTCTTTAGCCCTTCCAGCCGTTTGAGGTTGGCGGGAAGTCCACGATGCTCTGGATGGTTGAGATGCCTAGACAAAGAGTTAATCGCACCAGGTCTGGCTTCAGCACCGGTGCACAACAAAAAAATCTCTTTCGGGTTAGGAAGTATCCTTTGACAGCTCGGTTGAATAATCCGCTGCGAGGGTTTTAGGTTCATACGCTTAGTTTACTTAATATAATAGCGCATTTGCTATCACAAATAACTCCTTACGACGCCATTAGGAGCAAATCCCAACGCGCCATCTTCTCCCAAATAGAGAAAGGCGATCCGTTCCGTCACTCGATATTCGATTAATCGATTTACAAAACGAATCAATAAAATTAATATGAAGTAGGTAAAAACTGTAGTCACAGATATTCTATCGGTTTATCTGAGTCAAAGAGAATACCATCATGAAGTGGGTAAGATTCATAGTTGATTTACGATACAATAATATCAACTACGAGGCCAATTCATGAGGAATAACCGCCGAATACCGTGGAAATGGACGGTAATCGCAAAGCAAATATCGTATCCAATCAAATGACATCGCTAGGCCGTCTAAACGATACGGAATAAGTAAAATCAAACGTAAAGTTATAATCGATTTACAATAGTAATCGAAAATTAATTTATCATCGAATCGATCGATACTTCAGATCGCTCCACCCTATTTATCAACTAAGTTGCCATTAAAAAATATAGTAGCGCGGAAGCGGTATTGCTACTGCAAACAGGAAAGATTCTACTTTCTCTCAATTGTAGGTTTCACACTTCGTATTTATTTTTCAAGTTAGTCACTGAAATACGATAAAATATAAAAACAGATGCTACAACTTGTCTTCGATAGCTATTAGCTTTTTCCGACAAGGCAGGTTTCTTCACGACGTTTTTCTTTTACCGTTCCAGCAAGTGGTAACTATTTGTAAGTAGCCGGTTACAAATAGTAACTAGCTACGCCCTGCGCCGTTACCCGCTTTATTGCAGAATAAACAGTAGCCTATGTGTTAATGTAGGGTCTAAGCTATCTCCGTTCCAAATTTCATCGAAATCGGTTCAGCAGTTTTTGCATTAACGGTAACAAACATACATTCTTACAAACTTTCGCGTTTATAATATTAGTGGGAAGAAGGATAGTAGGAAGTAGGAAGGAATACATTAATGGGATAGGATATGACATGAGGATATGAGTGATAAAGTGTTATTAATGCTAAGTTACCACTAACTTACTTACTAACTTAGTAGTAACTTAGGAGTAAGGCAGTATATATGTGTGTCAGTTAATTGTTACTCCTTCGCGCCCAAACAACTGAACGGATTTCAAAGAAATTTTGCACCAGGATTGCATATAAATCTTGGATTAAGACAAATACATACTTTGTATGATGGAAAAAAAAAATTGTTCTCGTAGGATAGTAAAATTTCCACAGGTAACGCCGCAGGGCGCAGATAGTAATCTATAATTTAAAATACCACTTATAATGCGCTTTTTTGCGCTCAAAAAGCATTCACTGCGTCATGCGTAGATAAACATTAAAAAAAAACAAAAGTATACAAATCACATGTGCAAAAAACAACCAATTTCGATTCAGAATCATTTTTACTAGCGTTTAACTTTGTTCTAACAACCAGCATCAGTAAAATACCCGATCGAACATTTTACACGGTTAACGCGTTAAAAGAGAACTTGCGCTAGGTACGTTATGTCAGTAGGTAAATGTAACGCACACGACCAATATTGTCGGCAGAATATGCTTTGACACGTATGTACTTACGCTTTGGTAGTCTTAGAGAGGAAAATCATACTTTACCAGAATTGAAATAAAGGTGAACTTAGCTAAACTCAAGCTGGAAAGTTAAAAAACGATATTTTGCAGACTACGATTGGGAGCTCTGCATAATCAAAATGCTATAAATGTTAAAGGTCTGTACGATTTCGTTTTGGTTAAGTGAATCGAAATTCACGTTGAACGTCGTGCTGGCGTAACTTACTTAGGTACTTACTTATAATATACTTTTGTAATATGTAATGTAAACCGACCTATTTTTTTTGACCTTAAATAATATTGCTACTTGAAAACAACTCTTTAAATTAGTGACAATGGCTGCTAAGTGGCTCTTTAGCAAACTTCCCTCATTTTTGGGAAAAGGGAACACTACATTTCCTTCGAATAAATACGACCTATTTTTCAGTGCAGGCACCCAGACAAACATGCATACTGATAAATACAAGAAAGTTACCTCTTAGCAATTTAGACCCTTACGAAGCACAATAATAGGTCTAGGGACCTCCAGTAACTTCTCGGGGGATATAACGAAGGAAATTCTGTTAGAGGCATCGAAATGTTTGTTTCGTGGAGAGACAGTTAACCGCTGCATTATTCTATTAGTTTCCACTAGTATACAGTATACGTTACAAGCAGATGTTAAGCTTTATTATTCCTAAACATGGTTATATAAATCCTAAACTCTTCAAGTTGTATCCGGTTATATTCAATTTGTTCAACTGATCTCTGTCTAAGGGTCATGTTTTCTACCGTCCTGTTTTGTATGGTACTTGTATTACGCGATCTTTTTGTATCCCAGCGAATTCCAGGGCTTTGACAGTGAAGCTCATAGTGGTGCAAATCTCATCGAACCAACGTGTAGGGCTACGGCCTCGAAGTTTCATTTTGGTTTCTAAAATCATGGACCTAAAAATATAAAGACGTAATCCAGTCTAATTAAGAGGTGAAGCCTGCAAATGTCCACCTATTTTATATGTGTGCATTTTTTAGTTGCTCACACTCGCGCGGTGTCCCAGGCAGTGATGGCGACCAACCGACTTACTTTGATAGTATTGTGTGCGTGCGTACTCGTATGTACTACGATGGTTGCTTCAGTGTTTGTTTTGCTAAAGTTCTGTCCGTGTTTTTCAGGTCCGTGTCTAAAATATAAACTTGTCTTTGATACTTTAATATTTTTAGGCCAAAAGCTTTACAAAGAAACTAACGTAAATTATTTTGAACGAAATTGGATAATCTATATATATAAAAGAGTAAGTCCCGACTGACTGAACGACCGACTAATATTATCTAAGAATCAACATAGAGATAAGACCGCCCAATGTACAACCGGTGTTTTGTTCTTGTTTATATCTTATTGTATATTTTGTTTTTGGTGTGCAAAAAAGAAATATTGTATAGAGCCTAAAACGCTGAACCTAGAGACGTTAAATTTGGAAGGTGTAACCATTACAGGGCTGTACTAAGAAAAGATGTTTGGAAACCTAAGAGGGAAAAATTGGTGTTTAAAGTTTGAAGCGTATATATATTTAGTTTTATGCCACGGGCAACCGCACCGGGTAGCAGCCTCTAGTAACTAAATGAAATAACCTAAAACGTAATAGTGAAACTCACAACAATAATTGTGAGAAAATAACATAATATTGATACAGGCTCTATAGTATATGCGTGTGTCGACTCTAGACATGTACTCGTATTTGACTAAATTATTTCCAATATGAATCCTTGCTAGACTCAACGCAACAAAAACACTGAATATATTTTCGGAAAATGTCTTTTGCTGCTTCTTTTTTAATATCAATTCGGTTACGTGAGTCGAAATACTGCACTATATTGTCTAGTTGCAGTATCAGATCCGACAAGGTCCGTAACTGAATTACGAAGTTGTTGATGGAGCTAAATAGGCGAACTATTGTCTCTGTTAAAGTAGTTACGCTGTTTGGAGCTACCATTAAGCCTATTTTGTACCTAAGCTTTCTATTTGTGAAGCTTCATTTCATATTGTTGTCGAAACTCAAGATAGTATTTGAGCTCATATTTTCATATTAACGTAATCGTTTGTAAACTAGGCTTACAAATTAAAGAGATTTCTATAATAGAATAATTGCTTTGATGATAAAATTAAAGGTAAGTAACTTGTAAAATTAAGTTTTTTTTTTGTTTCAAACGTTAAGTACAACTTCGACTGAATTACCAGAACTTCTAAATGTGAAAGACCATGATGTAACTTAAATGGCGGGGATGGTTAAAATCATTCGTGAATTTGCGAAATTTTCAATCCTTGTTTAGCAAGCGAGGGGGACTTTGGTATGGCGTACCTTAAGAGAGCCCCGTACCCCATAGAACGTATATGGGTCGGAATATTACGTTTATTACAAGGAAATATTATTAGTAATACAAGATTAATTTATAGAAGAATTGAAAAACTTTGCATGTATTATAACTATGCGTGCATCGGGAATGGTTCGACTAAATTCAATATGTTCTATTATGACAAAAACATAATCATTCTTACTACGGACACTGTAATATTCGAAATGTCAGGTATTAATGTAAAATAACCACAATATGTAACAGAAAACTACTTTAATTTCGACTTTAAGTTTTTTATTTCTTGAAATCAGCTTTACTCAGTTATTTCCACTTCGTAGCGCCGTAGCACATCTACAACTGAATTAATTACTGTAGGAATTACTCGTAGCTCGTAGCAGTTCGTAGCTACAGCGATGGCGACGTTGCTTTTACAATATAAACCAACAACCGGCAGTAGTTTTATTTTTATGCTAGTAGGAATTTGATTTATATTTGTTTATTTTCCACAGACTTTATTACCCGAGTGAACGAAGTGTCTGCTTCGAGTCTGGCAAAGTTTTCTTTCGTCTGCCAGTTGGTATATTTGTATGTCTTCTGGAAATTTTCTGCAGGTCAAAGACCAACCAATCTTCATGGAACTTGGTGCGGCTGCTTAGTGAACGAACTGAGTTGTGTACTGCCTTAGAATAAAAAAATAAACCGCGAGTATTGTTTGATGCGATTCAGCCTCTAACTGAATGAGTCGGCAAGCAAAATGTGGCAAAATACGTACAGTACGCGCAGTGTGCTGTACACTAAAAGCGAATTATTAGGAACTGTTATCCGGCAAAACAAAGTACATAGGCCTTGCTTATTTATATTTGCATAAAAATATGTATTTTTAACTGTGAAATAAGATTTTTCATATTTGTCTACTTTCGTGTGTGTACTGTGGAGACCTTTTGTGGAATGAGCATATAAGATAATACCTGTCGAAGGTTAATGTCGCAAAACTTCCATTTCCATCTGTAGCGTAAATTTAAATATCCACCAAAATATTTACTGTCTTATAATAATACATTGTGTATACTATTAATGTAATTTTTTTAATAGCTGATAATTTGTGAATTTTTTTAAACCCTTATATATAGTATAAAAATATGTTTTGGTGAGAATTAATTTTTTCTTTCTTTATTTTATTCTAACTGATATAATCACAGGAATATAGAAATAGACAGTTGACGTTCTAATTTTAAAGCTAAAAAACGTGAGCTTCAATTGTTAATTATTAAAAAGTACTTTTTGGTTTTTATGCCAACTGACGGATCAACTGTGACGACCGGCACAGTCTCGCCCCTGCGAAAACGGCTTGACCCTTCAAGCCGTTTAGCCAGTTTTAGGTCTAAAGATACTCGTTTCCCTCTAACAGACCTAGTTGAACTGTATGGAACGAAAATATTCTCTGAGTATGTTAACACGATATCACGATCGACCTCGAGTAAACATTTTTCCAATATTTACTATCACAGAAGCATGACAGATTACGGTGTATTATTGTGTCTTAAAGTGTCAGTAGGTTAATTATTTTTAAATGGGTTCTGACAGGATAAAGTGTATGAAAACAGATTTATTGTTCCTACATAATTTATTTATTATTTATTTTTATTCTCAAACTTAGGTAGTGTTAGAGCGAGTCTTGTTTTTGCGCATTCTTTTTGCTTTTCGGTAGTAGTAGTAGAAGTATACATATTTAATAATTTCTTTAATCGTTTTATTATTATCATTTCTTGATTTATGATATAAGTTATAATCTGACTTTGACTGTGAGTTACTTACAGTAATCAAATCTGTATAATTTATACATACTTTAACGATGTACGTAAGTAACTATATGATTTTTTAATCGCTTTACTACAAAAATTTCTAGTTGGGAGCTATGAGGTTTTTATAAAGTTTATGAGGATTTTATCAAGTAGAAAAAAAAAGAATTTCATTGAGTTTTGTAGGTATACTGTATGCATCTAATTTTCATTAAACATAGCATTACTTTTATCAAGGTATAATGAAAGACCATGGTATTCTTTTGTACATAACTGTGTAACAACCAAACGTGCCTACACGTGCACGCCTTATCGGGTTAGGTATGTATTTGATAGGTATTTAACACAAATTTCACTAGAACGTCAAAATAACGCATATTTTATTCATTACTCATTTTTAAACCAATCAATGATAATATATAGCTTTGTGACTTCGTTCCGCTTGAACTTACCGCTTGCTAGGAAAACATTGTGACAAAATGTGCTGGTTGGAGAAGGTTTAAATACATTTTGAAGAAATTCGAAGAAGAAGGTGAAAGGTGGTGGAGGACTTTCATTAATATTTAGACCGGAGCATTACCAAGAGCACTTGCGCTGGGCCGCGAGTTTTAGGGGCTTTGAGCATAAAGGGCGAAATTTCACAAAGCTCTGGTTGAGCCGTCGCTCAAAGAGGGACAATCGGCTTGCACTATGGCCTGCATCCCTTTATAAAACTATAGAAGATAAGTAAAAAAAACCTGCCTTATTCTTAACATAGTTTTAAAATATGGCAAGAAATATTACAATACCAAGATCGTTCCATTAATTCTCAATTTGGCTTAACACAGTAAAAAGTACCAAGTATTAAGTTGGCACATGTAAAGTTAGAGTTCTCACGCAAGCTACCAAGTTCTTGGCACGCGAGCAACTTACAACGAGCGTGGATTTTAGTAACACTTTATTTCTTCACACGATGGATTTACAAATTTAAACTAAATAAGTTTTTACTAGAAAACCACGACTTAATACTTACAAATGCCTCAATTATCCTCTAAAAGTAATGCCACTCTACTATGGATATCCTGTTTTATGACAACGTTTTTTTCATTAACGTTCTTAGTTAGTAGAGGTCGAGTGTAGAATTCTCTGGCATCTATCTTATTTCTTACTTAGAAATAAAGAGGCTGCATTACCTACGCAAACTACTTATGTGTTTATCAAATATAAAGCACTTTACTGTTCGAATTCACAATGACTACATCAATCACGTATTTGACGTATATAAGTTTTGATGAATAATTGAATTAACTAATTTCGAAGTTGCTAACTTAAGCTTTTGACTTGTATAGAATATGATTAAACATTTTTACGAATGTCTGCGTAATCCGCTGAATGGCTAGAGAAATTTGTTTAGTTAAAATACACCCAGCATGGTGAACTCTACCTCTCTTCTTATAGTGCTACCCAATGTCACCAATATAATTAGTATGTTCACATAAAAAAAAAAATTAAAGCAAATGATAACAATATATTTTATTAATACAAAACGCAAACCTGTAAGCGATTGGAGACTACTGTGATACAACATGGAATATAACTCGCAACCTGTCACTTCTCGCTCAGTACAGCGGGAAAGCTCGAAACAAAACGTAATAATGAAAGTAAAAACTGCAAACAAAACGTTTGAACATTCCACTAATGACGGTGCGATGAATGGCGCCGGGACAATGAAGCGTGCTGCAGCGGATGACGAAATGGTTTCGCGATATTCGTTTCAACCTACTATACAACTATAAAATACTATATTTGTAATTCTGTATTTTGTGGCTATCTTGCACAGATTTTAACTAATCATAGCTAAGAACACTCTCGACTAATTCACCTTTCGAACAAATAAATAAACAAAATCAAAATTGGTTCATCTTTTTGGGAGCTACAATGCCACAGACAGAGATCGTCAAACTTATTACAATCCGTCTGGGGTGAAAAATAAGAATGTCTATAATAATGTCGCATCGAAGAATATGCAATTTAATTTGTAATTCCTAGAGAGCTGCCTGCTCTTTCTATTAGCTAATGAAAATTTGGGACTTTAATAACTGCCGTTTATAGGACCCGCAATGAACACTAATCTTTTGTAAAATTATACCTTAGTAGATTATTAGGTAGGGTAAGGATATCAAGGTATTAAACTCAGTAATTGAACTTCCAAAAGGGAGGGGAAAAAATATTTGTGTGAAGTTATTCATTATCTCTCTCTTAAATGTGTAATTTACTATTTAACTTCGGCATAAACACGATTACTCTGTCTATTTTTTTAGCAATAACAGTTCTTACTTCAGAAATCTTATATCGCTTGTAGATGTTTAGTTGATTACTGTCTGTCAGTCTGTCAAAAATTATTTCTCAAGATTGAGAAAGCCAACAATTTCGGTATTGCCTGGATAGCGAGTTGGGCCAATCATATAAAATCACTCGCAGGTTCAAATTGGAGTAGTCTAAGCCTTGGAAGGATCAAGGTAAACTTTAGATAGCAAAGTATATGAGTCAAATTGAAAATTTTAAAAAAACCCCGACAATTGTTTTGGCAGCCATCTTGGATTTGAAATTATCATAATGTATATTATTCTACTAGTCAAGCTACTTCAGTGGTAGTGGCCATCTTGAATCGATTTTCATCCAATATAGCTAAGAATACTTTCGACTCATACACCTTTCATATAAAGAAGAACAAAATCAAATACGGTCCATCCGTTTGGGAGCTACAATGCCACAGACAGACACACGCCAAACTTATCCTGTCTTTTTGCGTCGGGGGTTAAAATAAGCTTAAAAACCTCACCAGAGAGGTAAAAATCTCAGTAAATAAAATTAAATAGTAAATCTCTGTTATATATGAGTACAACTATTATAGGTGTGATGCCGGTAAGGGCCGCAGAGTGCCTTTTTAAGGTGCGTGATTTCTACACGAGTAAGCTTCGTACGCACACAATATAGGCCTTTTTATCGTCTAAAAATATTACAGGTTAAAGCTGGCCACACTTACCGTATATACATTTCGTCAGGTGCACAATTTTTAAGGTCAGCGCTTTTTTAGAAAACAAAGCAATTTATCGATGAATTTCAATTTCAATGGGTTATCTGGTGGTTCAATGGTGAAACTGTCCACTTAAAATTTATTTGAAATCTTTGCTATACTTTATTATTGACACTGACTGCTGAACATCTATGACATATTTTGCAGTTCATTATTTTTAATGGTAATAATGTTGGGCTTTTTATTTGACAAAATAACTAGTGCAATCGTGTACTGGAATCGTATTTTCTAATATCAGTAATTTTGTACGAGGGAAGGGTACCAGGACAACATAATATTTGTGAAGCAATAAAAATTGTCCTATCTCTGGTCGCAGCCCCCAGGTGGAACGGTGAGACTATCCAGTTATAAATTGCCGCTTCAGAGGCTATTTGCAATTTAATAGCAAGATTACCATAATCGATGGCCGGTGACGTCAGCATGTTTCGAGTGTAGGACCCATCTCGATGGTGAATATGAGAGGTTAATTATAAGTGTCGTTGCTACGTGAGATGTTAGAGAAATTGTTTAAAATGTTACACAAAGTATAACATTTTAAACAATTTCTCTTTTTTTTACTATCACATAAAGTTGGAACAGTAGTTTAATATGTTAACTTTATCTAAGTACTGAAAAAATAAATAAAGCAATTGTATAAATACTCGCCGAACGGAAGTCGGTTACTACAGCCCGAAAATTCGACAAGTCATACAAGTAGGTATTTTGATTTACGAACCAAATTATTGAACCATTTGCGATAAAACGTATATTATACTACTAGTCCATTGAAATGTTACATGAGCTTTGCATTTTTTAGAGGACACAATTTTATTTTCGAAGATGTGTTCCTTTTTTAAGTTTTCCTCAAAATACCACCTACAAGACTGGTCTAAGGAGTTTTTTTGGAAAAGGTGTAAAAAAGGAACAGAGTATGTAAAAAAAAATTACATAATTTTTCTCACTTTTTTGCTCATAACTTCTTTAATTTTAAATTTATGGCAAAAATTTACATACATACATTTTTAAGCAAAACCATTTGCTACAAATTATCTTTTGTAAATTTTTTTGTAGAACGCATAGTTTCCGAGATTTTGCTAAAAAGGTGTTTGCACTCCTTTTTCCAAGATGGCGGCCGGAGGACAAGGGCGGCAACACATGTCCAACCAAATTTAATATTAGGTCCTTAAATTGTAACATTTCAATGGACTATACATGTGAAATCTAAATATACGAGTACCTTTACAAACAAAACACTGAATTTGCCAAACTAGTCCACGCGTCACGTCACGTTGCAGAGAAATCTAAGAAAATACATTAAAAAATCAGGGGAATTGAGAACGTACTGTTTAAAATAAATAGAAAACTCTCACAAGTCGTTGGTACTTACGAATGCGCAGGCTGCAATATTTATTGTATATAAACCGATATCCCTGCTTACATAACATGGAACAACCACTTGAAGAGATTATCCGAGGCAGCATCGAGGCAACTAGGTAGCTATTTAATAAGGTTGGATTTTGTTTAGGAGAGAGTGTCTGTTTTTAATAAGATGCACGACTATTTTTATGGGATCAATCTCAGTAGATCCATTGTTTACTGACATTTTTTTTTCTCAATGACACGTTGTTGAACTAAGGAGAAGTAATTGAGATTGATCTTATTTGTATGTAGCCATAATGAATTACCTCACTTATTTTTGTAAAGAAAATTATATGACGGGAGGGATTCCAACCTGCATCCGATTAAACCTTTAAATACTTGTCACTTAATGGAAGTCATCTATAGAACTTTTTCAGATATTTCTTTTTAAAATTCATACTCTAGATGTCTAGACTGATTTTGACACAATGAAAATGAGACTACATCTTTCCAACAAATTAAATAATTAATCAAATCGGTTCAGCTGTCTCTGACAAAAACGGGTAACAAACATAACTCCATCTTTTTTGGGAAGTCCGTATATAAGAAAATTTGACCTGAAACTTTTTTTGAAAAACATAGTACAGACTAGGCATGATTTATCTGAGGCTAATAGTTTCGCTGACTTCCGTGGTAGTGCAAGCTGGTAGTCATAGCCTAGCCATCTTGATATAAAAATAAAATATTGATATATTATCATCAAGCAATCAATTCATAAATAACCTTATATTTTATTAATTACTTAGATTTAAGTAGAAAACAACAAACCTATCCTGCTATTACTTTATCGTGGTTTTTATTTACTTTAAACTGAATTTGAAATAGCCGACGTCTCCTTTGCTACATGTTTCAGTTTTTATAAACTTCCATAAAACGTTGAGTATGAAAATTGTTTTAGTACAGCTAAATATTTGTATATATTTTAAGGGTTCTTGTACCTAAAAGATAAAAACGGATAACATTACCAGGTTTTATCTCGTGAACTGTGATAGCTAGACAGTTAATTTTTTTAGGATGATGTATATCTGTTGCCGCTAAAACAACAAATATCTACCTAAAACAACAAACGTGATTTTTGTCGCCATTTGCTCGATGTTAATAACGAGAACCGGTGGAAACGGAAAAATTATACGGAACCTTAAATGCGCGAATCTAACTCGTACTTGGCTGATTTGATTTAACATACATTGAGACTTTAAGGCTTGGGGACCGGGATTTCATCTTATTGTCCAAAACTTATCAGAAGGCCGAACGATGCGACGCGTGACTAGAATTCCCATGTTTGTCTGGTCTAGCGAAAAAGCATTGCTTTGGAGCGTGGTCCTACCGCTATCAACTTAGTACGCTGCCTAAAATGCTAGCGGCAGTATTGATTCAGTTCTGCGTTCATGCGTGTTAGGAATATAAAACATTCTAATATCGTATTTATGCATCTATTAACTCGATATCTCTGTGACTGGTTTCCGCCTTGGTAGATACTTCGCCCAAAAGTTAAGTTTAATTATTCGGTGAGCTAATTCTGCCAGAATGTTTAAGTAGGTAGGTAGATTTTTGAGAATAATATTTTAAATTTTTAAGGTTTACTCGTCTATACACCTATTACATTACCAATTTCATTTAAATTATTAGATACGTGCATCAAATTACAATATCAATTAAAACATGAAACATTATGTATTATTATGAGTGGGATTACATTAATACAGATATAACTCGTTATTAAATCTCAGCGCTTTAAATAAATAAGTCTGTAACCAGTATTATTTTCCCAATATGAACAGTCACTGAAATTACATTATAGCCAATAAATTATGCATTCTAAATCCCTCAGCGAAATCAAATTAATAAGTCACGAAGCGATATTAAACTGCCTGTTATGAAAATATGACTACCTGTTTAGATTACAGTTAAGCGAGGACTGTGAAATTATTTAGTAAGTTTAGTGAATTAATAAGGTAAGGTAAATAAGTAATAGATAAGTAGTATATATCTCTTGTATGTCATGACATTCTAAGCGCTAAGGCGCTGTATCCATGTTTCAAAGGCCAAGAGATTTAATGATATTTATTGTGTGAGAGTCCACTATCCTATTCCATAAAGCAAATATTACATTAACCGACGGAAATTATCCTAATACAGTTACGTAATTGGAAGTTTAAAGAATTATGACTATACTCACCCTAACTTTTAATCCAGAAGAGATTGTAAAACAATTGACTGTCGAAGGACTTGTAAGTTTAAGAGCCGGCGGGACTGGTTGGCTACAGCTCGCTCTTATTACTTCGCTCTTAGATAACCATCTTCCAAAATAATAACGAGGAAGGTGTGTCTAAAATTATTCGGATAGCAAAGGCTAAATATTAGATGTCTAAGGCTGGAAACACAAAGACAGTCAGCTTGCTAAGCGCCTAGAGCCTAGTTACTTGCATTCCTAGGAAACATGGTGCCAAGCTTGCAGTAGTGCGGCAAGCCTCGAACATTGTACAATGTTTGTTTTACTGAGATGACTAAATAGATTCTAGGCCTAATCAAACTGCCTGACTGTGTATTTTAAATGTAAGTGAATACGTGTACAGGGTTTATCGGTTAGGGATGGACTACGCCGAAAGTGGGTCACTTTACTTATCTTAAGGAACAACTTTCACTATGGGACCAACTTAAAATTCGAGAAAAAAATCTGCTGTCATGAATTTTATTGAAGACCAATATCTTTTTTGTATGGAGCAGCTGATTTTTTTTCTCGAATTCATAGGTCTCATAGTAAAAGTTGTTATTACCAATACGAACGATATTATTATGTATCATAGTAACTTTGCAGAGAGCAAACCTCTCTAGTTTTATATAAATCATATTGCTCATACAAATTGCCACGTAATTTAGCCACGAAATAACACAATAGGTTGGGCGTAAACAAATGATGTACGGGAGGTTGCTACAATATACCGCAACGACTTTTGTTACATCTGACAACGGTAGGTTCCGCTAGCGATGAGAAACTACTGATAGGGAAAGCCTGCTGCCGTGGACGAATGAACTATGGAGCATGGGACATGAAATATTAGTGTGTTGAAATTGTTTGGTCAGCTCAAGTTTTCATACTTGCATACGCTTAATTTATATTAAATAATTTAGTTAAGAATTATATAAATCCCATATAAACACTTTTATAATATTAATAATTCAAATATGAAAATAACGTAGATAATACACAAAAATCCAATTATTATTTAATTCAATAAATTAAAATACATGAAATCAATATTTTCTGCTCTGCATCCGATTGTGTTGCATTGGACGATCCGGCCTTGCCTAATATTTAATATTTGGTTTATGAACAAAACTTATGTTACAAGTAGATAAAGACTACGCATATGTCAGATACTACTTGTACATTACAGAAATATTATATATTTAGAATATTTCATTAATCTATGTTTGTTGTCTAAAGGTCACAAGTATCTTTCATAGTTAATAATTAATAAAAATATACACCTATGAATTTCACTTACAGAACACCGTTTAACATAGTTTTACAATTTCAGATCTCGGCGAACTTTTTTTTTGTGATGGCTTAATTTGTAATACTTCTTGTTATTACATATTCAATGGTTGAGGTCCAAAAAATATACAGCCTGACCCATATCCACATTAAAACGTACCAAGGAATAAATAATAGACTGAACGAGAATCTAATAACTCGTAACGTCAGGTAAAACAGGCGTAGCTAGTTATTACCCGCGGATCTTTGATTTTTTCCAGTAATAAACATAAGCTATGTTACTCAGTGATAATGTGCCTTCTAATCGCAAAATATTTTTAAATTATTCCAGTTATTTAAGTTTATTAAAAATACAAATCTTTTGGTTTGCTTGTCAAGAAGAAACCGATTCAGTCGCAATTTGAAAAGACCGAGTTTTTGATCCCGAGGCCTCGATAAAGCTAGTAAGTTATTTTGAGATGCCATATCTAGTAGTTTATTCGACTATGAGTGTGGCTGTATATAGCACACCCTTTGTTTATTTCTTTTGTTTCAGAGGTCAATAGAAACGTAAGGTGTCGCATGCGGTAGTGCTGCATAACTTGATAAGAATTGCCTTTCTCCATGTATTGATCAGCCAAGCATCTTCTATTTAGTCTGTTATTGAGTTGACCCTAGTACACGGCAGCTTTGATTTTTACTTCTTTTCTGAGAGTAATTTTGCCATATTGGCGTTTTGATCTAGTTATAATAAACTCGTTTAATTAAAATGCAGCATTGTAAATACTAAAATTGCAGACTGATAACAGTGAAGAGGTTTTCAAATAGTATTTTTTTTTTGTGTTACCCGATTTCTCTGAGACGCCTTGCCAAATTGGAAAATTTCTCTTTTTAATAGAAAGGAATTATTATAATATAGTATGATGACGAATTGAAGTCAGTAACATGCGAGTATATTACTCAGCACCGTGTCCAGAATAGATTTGAAGATGAAATCCTTTGAAGGGAAAAATGAAATGGCCCAAATACGGTATTTATTCATTGTGTTGATCTCATGTAATTCTGAGTTAATACGAAATAAATCGCGAAAGTTGATCAAGTTTAGCCTCGGAGACAGTAGGTAGGCCTTCGGTTATTTTCGGTTTCGCCTTCCAATATAATGGTTTTCGTCACGGCAGTGCCCTCTGAGACCAAATAGACGAAGGATTTTGATTTCGCGTGTTGGTGACTCACTAGTCAATTAATGTGTAATTAAGAGGTAATGAAATAAAATGACATACATGGGTAATTTGTTTATTTATTTATTTGTTCAGCAGCTAGTTATGCATCCCCCTCGCCCTTCTGCTCTGATGTAGAGACGGCTTACTCAGCAGTACTTGCACTTCTGTGGAAAGCTGACTAAGGTGTCTCTTATCGGACCACCGAGTAGTATGTAAGTTAATGTTAAGAATATAATCCTTTGTATGATTATTAGTGTTAGAGCCTTCAAATCGGCTACACGTAGTTTAATTAGTTCTAGAGCCTCCATATCGGCTAAACGTATTTTAAGTTATTATTAAAGCCTCAGTATCGGCTATAAGTATTTTAATTTAGTTTTTAAAAAGAAAGTTTCGTGCTCCCTTTAACTGGCGCAGCCGGTAGGATTCGCTGCTGTCGTGCATTTCATAGTTTCGTCGGTATATGGGTATCGAATTTTGCCCAATCGCGGAATCGAGTGCGCGTGCGAATCCTCGAACCAAAGAAATAAGTTAGAACGGGACACCCAGTAATGGCAACGATCGGTTGGTGAGTAAAACTTTTCGCCATCCTTTCCAATCCTTACTTTCCACGAACTTTGTTATTATCGAGATAAGACTTCTCTCGTTTATGACGTCGGGTATCTAAACATAGAACTCTGTTTAGACTACCTATGTAGCGATAAGAACCTTGAACCAAAGATAGAGTTAAGTAAACGTAGAATCGCTCTACAAATTAAATAAATTACTTTCTAAAAGTAATTTAATCAATTCAAATTTCAAAATCAATTTGAATTGTTAGTAATAAGTGATTTAAGTGTAATTTAGGTAAATTTAAAATTAATTATATTTTTGTGTGTGCTAAATTTTAGTCTAATTTAATTTTACAATTCCAAACCGATTTATTGATCAAGTTTTTCTTAGTTATTTTAAAATTTAAAATCAATATTTCTGATTAAACCTTTGTGATTCAAATTATTTTATATTACTTGTCTAAATTTTTATAACTCTATTATAATGGAGAATGTAGAGCAGGTTAATCCGATCCCTCGCGAAATTTTAACTCTTGTTCCTATATATGGTGGGGACAAGACCCAATTAAACTTATATATAAGGAAATGCGAGTATGTAATAAGTAGATATAGGCAACGAGGAAATGTAGCGCAAGACCTTTATGTCTTCCAATCTTTGACGAGCCGTTTAAGCGATAAGGCCGCCTCGTTATTGTCAGAACGTGAGGACATTTCGACCTGGAGTGAATTAAAAGAACTCCTTAAACAGCATTTCGGAGACCCGCGTAGTGAGCAATGCGTAGGAATTGAATTAGAATCTATGAAAATTAAATCAGGAGAAAATTATTTGGATTTTTGCAATAGGATACAGAGCGTTCGTTCGGTTTTGTTATCTAAAGTGAACATGTTAAATGACGCCGAGTTAAAACGTGCCAAAACAACTATATATAATAGCACATCATTAAACGTGTTTCTCTATAACCTACCAGAGGAAATGGTGCGCATTGTTAGGCTTAAATCTCCTACGACATTAGAGGATGCCCTGAGTGTCGTTTTAGAAGAGGTTAACTTTCACGAACAATATAATATGCGGAAACGTATGTATGGCATATCAAACAGCCTAGCACCAAAACCTATTTTGCCTCAAAACCTAGGCAATGGTTTTAAATTTGGCGTGAACCCACAATCATCGGGATTCAGAATTCCTAATCCACCACAAAATACTACGCCTATATACAGCGCTCAACAATTTAAGATGCCTCAGCCTCAAGGACAAAACTTTGGGTTTCGCCCTCAGCTTGGGTACCGTCCACCACAGGTCGGATATACTCCGCCCCAATTCGGATATAAACCACAATTAGGATATCGCCCACAGTTAGGATATCGCCCACAGTTTGGAAATAATCAGCCACAACATCCAGGCTTTAAACCATCCCCTAACGTAGGGATGCGACCCCAACAGTTTGGGTATAAACCACCCCAAATTTAAGAGCCACGGTTACAAGAGTCTGACGTAACTATGCGGACAGCTCGACCCGTGCCTCGCGAAGGATTTAAGCTCAACGAATTGTATGACGAACCAGACTACTTTGACTATAATTACGAACAAGACTTAAACCAAGACTATGAAACATACGAATACGACCAAACTGACATGTACCATGACGAAACGACGTATGAACATACTGACTCACCGCAAGAGCAATTAGACCCAAATTTTTGTATAGCTGCCCCGACAGACAAGAAATCATAGAATTAAATTGTGACCCTACACTTAAATTACCACACATTTATTTGCCTGAAATAGACGCGAAAATGATGATCGATACTGGCAGCACAAGATCATTCTTGAGCCCACATATTTTTACAACCATATTCGTTACGAGCCTTTCGAAATAGTTAGTACGCATGCTTCTAGTAGACATAGCGAAGCCATAACTATACCACTTTTACCATCTTTTCAAAGTGACGATTTCCACAAATTTTATTTGTATGACGTAGACTCACGATACGACGGCCTAATTGGCAACGACTTATTAAGACAACTCGACGCCGTAATTGACCTTAAACATTCGACTCTGAAAACAAAGACGACTTGCATACCTATTATAAATACGAATTTGAACTACGTAATTGAACTACAGCCACGATCTGAACAAAGAGTAAAGCTTCCGATAGACCAACATTCAGGTGAAGCTATACTTGACTATAAAGAGTTTAGCCCTGGCGTACGAATGCCAAGTGCATTGGTTAACTGTGTGAATGGATATGCATCAACAATTATCCAAAATGCTACCGACACACAAATGACTCTGACGATAAAACGACCCATGCAAGTATCAAAACATTTAGACTTAGAGTGCAACCTTAATTTTTCTACAAATGTGAATAGTATACAGACAGATAGAATACTTGATGAAAACCTACAAAAACTGAGACTAGACCATACTAATGCCGAAGAATATGAAAAAATTACAAAACTGTGCAATGAATATAAAGACATTTTTCACTGTGACCAACTACCTTTGACTTTTACAAATCAGGTAAAACATAAAATACGTACCAAAAACGAAGATCCTATTTACGTAAAACCATACCGACAGGCCCCGACTCAAGCAGAAGAAATCAATCGTCAAGTAGAAAAAATGTTTAATGACAATATTGTTAAAGAATCTCATTCTCCGTGGAATGCTCCGGTACATTTAGTTCCGAAGAAAATTGACGCGACTGGACAGCAAAAATTTCGAATGGTCATTGACTACAGACGACTTAACGACATTACTATTGACGACAAATATCCCCTACCGAATATAAATGACTTATTTGACAAACTAGGTAAAAGCGTTTACTTCAGTACTATTGACTTAGCTAGCGGATACCACCAAATTGAAGTAGAAGAACAAGACAGACAGAAGACCGCTTTTAGTACACAGAACGGACACTTTGAGTTTTTGAGAATGCCGTTCGGTTTAAAGACAGCGCCCGCAACTTTTCAGCGCACTATGGACAATGTCCTCCGAGGACTACAAGGACTACACTGTATGGTGTATCTCGATGACGTCATCATCTACTCATCGAGCCTCGAAGAACATATCCAAAAACTACGCCTAGTTTTTGACAGACTTAGACAGACAAATCTTAAGGTACAACTTGACAAATCTGAATTTTTACGCAAGGAAGTTTTGTACCTTGGCCACACGATTACGAAAGACGGACTGAGACCTAATAATGACAAAATTAAAGCCGTGATTAATTTCCCAATTCCAAAGACTACGACTGAAATCAAAAGTTTCCTCGGACTCGTTGGTTATTACCGACGCTTCATACCTGACTTTTCTAAAGTGACTCAACCACTGACAGCCTGTTTAAAGAAACGAAACAAAATTATTATTGACCGAAAATATATAGACGCATTTAATAGATGCAAGGAACTTCTGACTCATGCACCACTACTACAATACCCTGACTATGACAAACCATTTATTTTGACGACTGACGCTTCAAACGTAGCTCTAGGAGCAGTCCTTTCCCAAGGACAAGTTGGTAGTGACAAACCAGTAGCTTACGCTAGCCGTACCTTGAGCGATACAGAGACTCGGTACAGCACAGTAGAGCGAGAGTTACTCGCTATCATCTGGGCTACAAAACACTTCCGCCCATACTTATATGGAAGAAAATTCTTTATATATACTGACCATCGGCCATTAGCTTGGTTAGACTCCTTAAAAGATCCAAATAGTAAGCTTACGCGCTGGAGACTGCGACTTCAAGACTTCGACTACACAATAATATATAAAAACGGTAAACAAAATACCAACGCCGACGCCTTGAGCAGAATTAAGGTAAATGCCTTAAATTCGGATGATGAAGGAAACTCAATGGCTGTAAATCACAATAGAAAAGAACGGAAACTAAAGCGAGAAATGGACAAAGTAGTACAGGATATCATGAAATTATCTGGAAATAAACCTGAAAGAAAAGATTCATCAACCATTACCATTTCAGACACAAGCGGAACTATAAGCATATCAGATTCATCAGAAACTACTGAACTGTTTCCTATGCTTCCTATAGAACAACCAGTAATACTATCAGCATCTGAGAGTAGTAAGTCACAGACTATTCATTCAGCAGCAGATTTAGAATCAACCGGAATACCAATCCTGCAAGAAGCTATTGATACCAAGCCTAATCAAATTTTAGTGTTCTCATGGTTAAAAAATGAATTACACGTTAAAGACATCTCCCACGGAAAACACAAAATTTTAGAAGTTTTCTTACCAACAAATAACCCGGAACTAGTAAAAACATTCCTCAAAGAGTACATAAGGCCCAAAATTAAATATTTCATATACTTTGAAGAACACGAACATCGCCGACAATTTAGCAACATAGTTATCGCCCTATTTAAAAAAGACATGATCAACCTACACGAATGCACAGAACGAGTAGTGTATGTACAAGATGAAAACGAACAGAAAGCGATAGTTTTAAAATACCATGAAGGAAAGACATGTCACCGCGGTATCAAAGAATCGCTAGTCAGACTGCGTAGAAGCTATTGTTGGGATAAAATGGAAGAAACAGTAGCAGCAATAATCAACGCCTGTGAAGCATGTAGGAAAATGAAATATGACAGGAAACCTATTAAACCTGTTTTGCAATTAACACAGACACAGGATGCACCGTTTCAAGAAGTATTTATTGATTTGTTTTCTATTGAAGGCAAATACTACTTGACCCTTATCGATGCATTCAGTAAGTTAGGACAGGCCATCGAAATACCTAACAAATCAACACCGGAAGTTGTGAGAGCCTTAATGAAATACTTTTCATTTTACGGAATTCCAAAAAAAATATGTTCTGACCCCGGCATGGAATTCAACAACGAATTAATGAAAGAATTCCTTAGCCTTCACAAAATCGAACGTCACATAGGTACAGTAAATAACCCAAATTCTATGGGACTCATTGAACGATTCCATTCCACCATTATCGAGATATATAGACTAGGAAAAAATGAACACAAATGCACAGATGCCGCATCTATTATGATGTACTCAGTTATGGCATACAATCATACCATACACACAGCAACAGGCCTTTCACCATTTGAAGTTGTTTTTGGGCATACAGATACAGACAACCCTTTTGGAATAGAGTTTGAGAAAGCATTTACACAGCAACTAGTAAAAGATCACGCAAATCGCACTAAATTTTTATACAAATATATGGCAAAAAGATTAGTCGAAGGCAAAGAAAAAGTTAAGGAAAAACGAGGTGGAGAGATCGACATTAAAGTTAAACAAGGAGATACAGTTTACGTGAAAGATATAAATAAAAGAAAGAGTAAGGATAAACCTAGATATAAGAAAGCAAAAGTAGTAGGTAAAATTGATCGGAATGTTGCCCCCATTAAGGTAGAAACAGAAAAAGGCAATACAAAGGCCCCAATTAAAAATATAAAACGCCCTCCACAGGTGGTGCGTCCTGACGCTAGCGACACCAGCAGTTGCTCTTCATCTGCAATCACTTAAAGGAAACCCAGGACTCCTGCCAGTAAAACAAGGCCAAGCATACATGCAAATAGATAATTGGACAATTATAAAAACCATAAATTTGGATAATGTTTATGGAGACTTAAATTTTGTAATTTCACAATTTGCCGAATTCGAGAAATTAATTGCCAACAATAAAACGTTTCCTCATGAATTTATTGGAATGTTAATGCATGCAGGGCATTTGCGCGATATAACTGTAGATAAATACCGACAATTAATTCCCCAACGTTATAAACGTGGTATTCTCAACCCATTAGGCTCTATTATAAAAATTGTAACAGGAAATCTAGACAATGATGACGCACTTAAATATGACAAATTAACTACAGAGATTTTTCACGATCAAGTAATCATATCAAAGAAAATTACCGTTATCTCCAAAATGCTGGATAGCTTTGTTAATATTACTGAACTGATTCATCAAAATTCGCTTACCATGGACACTCGCCTCAAACAAGTCGAAAAGTCCCTCAAGGAGACAATTAGTAAAGAAAACGATGTAGCCGTATCTGCCTACATTCTAGGGTTGTATAGCCTATTCATAAGTAATTTCCGTACAATATTTATTAAATTAAGTAAAATTGAAACCGCATTAGCCCTAAGTAAAAGCTCAGTATTACACCAGTCTGTTGTTAACTCTACCGAGCTATTACATCATTTGAAATTAATATCTAAATCTGGTAACTTAGTATACGAACCTAATGAATTAAATTTAGTAAAAATCGAAGAGACTATTTCTGTTAAATCATATATAAAAAGAAACCAGATTACGTTTATTATGGAAATTCCACTAACCGATAATTATACTTATAACTACATAAAAATGTACACTTTACCTATTTTCCTTGAACCTGAAAACCAAACCCTGGCCATCTTTCCTAAATACCCTTACCTATTGGCGAAAGGAATGAAGTACTTACCGATCTTAGGGCCGTGCCGCTCTATCGCCGCCGGAGACCATCACCTCTGTAACGATGACAACAGAGCCCTGTACAGCGGGCCAACCTGCGAGGAACAACTTCTCAAATACGACAACAATCTCACCTGCTGCAAGCAGTATCCTGTTTACGTAGAAAACGTAAAACTGCAGAAAATTGACGATGAAAATTGGATACTTTTTACAAGATTTCATACGATGCTGACAAAACGATGTGGTGACGAAATGTTTAAATATCCAGTATTTGGAACTTACGTCATCACGTTAGACGAACCCTGTGACGTCGAGATCCACGATCTCAAGATCCGGCACCATCACGTCTACACGGAGATGGATATCGTGACGCCGCTAACTGTGGTCACCCTGCCGCCGCTCCATACGAACGCGAGCCTATCCAGTGCACGCGCACTTAACATGCACGAGATCAGTCTGGACGACGTGAAGTATTTGGCGTTTGCGTTAAAAAATAGTGAAGTGTTTGATAGTGTTGCTAAAAGAGAAAAAGACTCTAGCATCAGTGTTTTAGTTTACTCCGCGTTAGGCCTCGTAGTATTAAGCTTATCTTTAATTTTTATGTATGTTTTAAATTTTAAAATAATTCCATTTTTACGAAATTATCGGAAAGGTCCTCAAATCGCACATTCCGATAATTTCTCACTTAGGGAGGGAGGAGTTATGCATCCCCCTCGCCATTCTGCTCTGATGTAGAGACGGCTTACTCAGCAGTACTTGCACTTCTGTGGAAAGCTGACTAAGGTGTCTCTTATCGGACCACCGAGTAGTATGTAAGTTAATGTTAAGAATATAATCCTTTGTATGATTATTAGTGTTAGAGCCTTCAAATCGGCTACACGTAGTTTAATTAGTTCTAGAGCCTCCATATCGGCTAAACGTATTTTAAGTTATTATTAAAGCCTCAGTATCGGCTATAAGTATTTTAATTTAGTTTTTAAAAAGAAAGTTTCGTGCTCCCTAAATTTAACTAGCTACCTACTTCTGTTTTGTGTGATTATTATACTTTAAAGGGAAGCTATTTCAGAGCTGTGAGAGAAATTTAATAAAAGGTGGGATTATCACACTTTTAAGTGTAGTGAAATCGCTTTTTGTGACGGAAACTAATAGGTTTCCGACATGACAATCGAGTTTTACCCGTATTAGTTGTGTGTAAATTTCATCATATTCATAACAGATGGTGTACTTAATGTAAAAAATAATTATAAAGAGACTGACTAAACGTTATGAAAAAAAATTTGATTTTGGAGAATTGTTAATGCGTAACTTGGTTACAAAAGGATATTTAATTATTTAGAGACTAAATTGTTTAGAAAATAAAAGAACCGCTTTGTTTCACTATTTTAATATGACATAAACATTGTGTTGCCTAACATATAGTATGTATACAAAGCTTATTTACAAATACATAATTACAATAATTGTATTTATTATTGACACTGTACTAAGGCGAGAATAGATATATACGTATTGATATCTGACAAACTATACTTATAGATAAATTAATACACAAAAAAAATTAACATTGTTAATACTGTAAGACATATTGTTTTTTTAGATTATAAAATGGATGTACATTTATGAAGTAAAAATAAAATAAGTAATCACTTCAAAAAATGTTTCGTACACAAATGGTTAGCCAGGAGGAAAAAGAAATGATTTTACGGAATTTTATTAGTCTAAGTTTACTTTTTATTTCTAATTATAATTTCACTTTTGTCTTTCATAATACAACACCCAAAAATGTATAGTTCTTAAATCATGGCGATGATTTACGAGTGTACTAGAATTTTCCTATTTTTACTGATATCAATTTCTATTTATTATCTATTTTATTACTACGATCTAAATACATTGAATAAAATTATTTATTTTGCTCATTTGACAAATGATTACACGTTAAGTTCTTATACATAAAGGTTTATTTGTAAAATAGTCTTTTGCTATTCACTTGAATTTTTAAGAAAATGCTTACGTCTGAAGTGGGTGTTTAACATTATCAATTTATTTAAAACCTGATGTACACGAATGAACGAGGAAAAAACTTAGGCCAATAAAATTATTGGAAATAACAAGATGGCAGATAGCATGATATTTTTAATTGACTCCTTGTATACTCTACGCTTTAAAACTTTAGCTAGGGCTCGTAGCTAAAAGCTTTTAAGCGTATTATTGAGATTAATTTTATGTGATGATGAATAATTCAAATGTCAGGTATTTTATTCAAAGCACGAAATTAGAGAGGTCAATCTTTCACAACGTAGTTTATTGCGATATAAATAGCTTCCGAAGTTTAATGTTCTTACAAATAGAGTTCTTCATGACTTATTTAGTTCACTCCTTTTATTTATTATTAATGATATTATCTCAATAAAAAGTATAATTTATATTCATAATATTTATTTTCTGGTAAGAAAGCTCATCTGCTTTCAAAAGACGTCTTTGACGCTAAAAATATTAACGAATGAGTAATAACAAAGACTTACTATCTATATTTAATATAACACTTACTTATACAAACCTTTGACTAGAAATATGAAGATTCTTAACGACTCATTTATTTACATAACTCTACCGATTTATTGTCAGTTCTGAACTTTTAGACGAAGACTAAAACTTATGCGTACCATAAAATGTAAGTACATTATCTATTTATTACCACTATACACATTTGAATACACCAAAAGCTTGACTGTAGAGTCATTTATCCATAACATTGTATTGTCGTATGATAAATAACGATGAATTTATATCATTCAACGTATTGTGCGCGTAAACAGTTGAATATGCGCTGTCGCGGGTAAAAGCGTCAAGCCTACCTGCGACCTACATACATGGACTAGGTGATATGGAAGTCACCGCGAAGAAGCCGCGTGAAGGTCTTTTTGAACTGTTGATTAGCCAACGCGTAGCAAAACGGATTAATAGGACTATTCGCGTAACACAAGAAGTATGAAAACATATACAGATGCTTGTTGATACACGGCGGATTTGTACAAAAACCTTCGACCAACGCCAAAATGTGATATGGTGTCCAACAGACAACAAAAGCGCCTAAAATAAAAGATATCGTGCGAAACGCTTTTCTAGCTCTATTTTCCGATTTAGATTTCTGCCGACCGATACTCGGAAACAGGCCGTCCCGCTTCGAACGTTTAACTTTTAATTTTTTCCCGATGTTTTTTACAAACTCTTTCTTAGAGTCGCCACGGCCCGACCCAGTTACTGCGGTGCTCGATACGTCGCTGTTCTCAACCGCTGGACTTATCGCTGGATTTAACTTTAATGGAGACGCTTTGCCCTCATTTGCTTTCGAAGATTGAGCTTCATTGTTAGTGGAAGACGTAGGTACGAGAGTGATTACTGGCTTCGGTCGCTCTCCTGGAGTAATACTTACTTCAGTATTGACTTTAACAGGTGGCGGAGAGGAAAAGTTACTTTTTTGTTGCGTGGCTTCGGCGGTAGCTCTTATCAAAGCAGCTTGCAGTAATGGCGTAGTATTGGCGTTTGCAGAATTCAAAGTTTGTGGAGAAGATGGTTCGGTGGCAGTGGGGAAAGTTACGGAAGATGGTGGACTTTCAAATGTTGGCGATGCCAAAATTACAGAACTTTCGTCCATATATCTTAAATCTGCCCCATCTAGCCCGACAAGAATATCGTATGAAGTTCCGTCACTTTTTACTACTCTGACAGTTCTCGTCCGAGATGATTCTGAGATAGACGGCGGGCTTTCAGAAACAGGTGGACTACACCTGAATTCTGTTGGTGGGGGTATGATCCTTTGAGCAATTGTAGTTGACACTTCTCTCTGTTCAGATGGCGTGGCAATACCGGAAGACAAAGGTGATGCAAAGCTAGCTGTAGAAATTGCGGCGGTAGGCACTGGGGTCCCAGCATTGCTCTGTGAGATATCAACATTGTCCACATCAAGTAAACTTTTTTCTGATATCTGAGACAGTGAGGTCTTAGGTTTGTCTAATTCATGTTTCATTAATGGAGACTTCATATCGGGTTTGATTAACATACCACTGTTAAATCGCATGTTGTTGAGTAATTGCAAAGCACCAGTTTGCATGACTAAGTTGGCTACAGATGGACGTTTCTTTGAATTTGCCTGTGTAGTGCTTTCGTCATCTGAGTCAAACGCGGGACTACTAGATCTTTCCGCTTCTATTTGATCTTCTTTTTTGTCTCCATCTGATTCGGCAGTTGTAGATGTACCCGTTGCAGTTGCACTACTTTTATGAGCTGAAGACTTTTGGCTGGAGTTAGAATCCGTAGAACCACCTAAGTTGAGCAACGGAGCTGCCAAAGCACTTTTAGTGGCCGAGTCTTTATTCACCGATTCAGATACTTTTAACTGATCTTCGCTAGAAATGGTAGCTTTAGATAGAGCTGCCATACCAGCAGCGCGTCCAGCCATGCCTGACATAACCCCTGCACTCAAAGCAACCATGGACTGCATTTTTCTTTGTTTCGCTTCACTTTTCTTTTGCATATCATATGCTGTTTTAAAAATGCCCGCGTAGAGAAAGATCAGCACAAAAAGAGTTGTCCAATAGTATCCAATAATAAGAGCAGTGTTGAAGATCGGGTCTTTCAAAAACTGTACAGCGCATTCTCCTTCCTGTAAGTCACGGTAGCCTACAAAATGCTCCCATCCGAATATAGTTGTGAAAAATAATAACGCTGGTATAATCCACGTGACGGTGACCATCCAAATGACCCTGCTTTTAGTCCGCCAGGCTCGATAGCGCGCTGCTATTTTTACGCTACAAAATCTATCGACTGTGATTAGTAAGACCGTATATTGTGAGACTAGACACACAGTGTAGTCAACGGAAAGCCAGAGGTCACATAACAAAGGCCCAAGATGCCAGTATCCTTTCAGCACGTAGTCAGTGTAGAACGGAATAGACAGAGTACCTGTAGACAAAAGAAAATATAATTGAACTTTTAAGCCTTTCGCTTTGTTCTGTTCAGAATGTCAAAGGCATCATTAGTGATTTGTTAGCGAAGTTGCTAGTCACTGTGGTTAATTGGTGTTTTTATTTACAGAACATTGATGAAATAAACAATTATTTTGGAACTGGTTTTGTTAAAAGCTGTTTGCATTAAACAAGTATTATTAGGTTACAAGCAACTTTTTAAGTTTATTGCAAATTTTAAAATAGACAGGTATGTTAAATTTAGTCTGCCTTTTGAAGTATGAAAAAACAAATGCAATGGTGCTTAACACTTACGTGTAACCTTCCTATACTTGTAGTGGCTGCAAAAATACGACGCAAGTAATCACATTATTCAAAGAAATTTGATCTTATCTAAACTACCGAGTTAACTTCAAACCAATTTACGTAAATTGAACGTATGGGGTGTAAGTTTTAAACGAAGGGCTACCTTTGTTAACTATTAATTGGTTGACAAACAACGTAGATAACAGTAAATGGATGTCTTTTTTAACAAGTAAAATTATGATTTGAAGAAAATTCCGACATCTAATATCAAATGTACAATCAGATGTATTTACCAATTTATGGCGATGGCCATGACTCCTCCAAAACGTATGGTGCTGATAAATATATCGCCATAAACATTGTAAATAGTTATTAGAAAAAAAAACAAGAGTTACCGATAAGCAAATCCGTAGCAGCGAGTGAGGCTATGAAGTAATTACTAGGTTGGCGTATAGTCCTGTCCACGAGGAAAGCCAGAAGAACCAGCACGTTTCCACTAACAGTCAGGAAGATCACCACTACAAGGCACGCTGCAAAGATCACCGCCATCCATAGAGGGAAAGGAGGCAAAACAGGTTGCTGTGAACAAAAATACACAGTCAAGACCTATGTGAAGTTTACACAAATAAATTTCTTCTCGTTTAACATTTTCATAGGTATGGCATATAGTTTATAAAAAACCCAGAACATGTTCAATCAACTATTGAATTAACATTACCCCTAACGTAAGTAAGCGCTTAGGTGTGAATTGGTGCTAATATACCCTTTCGTTTTCTGTTTAAACTCATATAAAAAATTCAAATTCAAATTCAAATTAACTTTATTTGCTAGGAACATGGTTATAAGCAATGTACAAGATCTTAAGGTAAGTAAGTGTGCACATGTCCTTGCTTATCAGCATGCAAAATAGAAATACTGAAATAAAATATTACTAACATTACATTACAAAACTTACTTCAAATACAAATGTGAGTACCTGATACTGGCTGGCTAGTATTCCAACAAACTAAACACTCTTGTTTGTTCCATAAATAGGATACATTGCATACTAACTTATTTCATACAATACTAAAATGCGAGTTGAATACTAATTACTAAAGGAATCGAAAAAAAACTTTAACTTTTAATGAATCAATTGTATTTGTTTGAAATAATTACATTCATTCATTTTAGCCTACATAAAAACAACATTCAAATAATAAAACCCCAAGATTTAGGAATTAAAATGAAAATTGGGCCTTTTTGCCATTTAAGTCAGAGTTGTTAAGAAAACTGTATGTGGGCTCTGGGCCAAACAATTCTGTGGTCACATTTTAGAAAAGCTTATTTTATAATGTTAACTCTATCGATATAACTGTGAATGTTAAAGATACAATGTAACAGCGTGATAATTTTGTTACATGAAGTGTGTAGACAGCATTAGTTCCAAGAGCCCACTTCCATTCTTCCATTGAAGTTTACCAACGCCAAAATTTGTTTACAACACTCCACAGATGATTGTTCAACTATTACTTTAAGACCAGAAATATTCTAGCAGAAATATAAAATTATCCAATATCAAATCCATAAAATATTGAAAACTCTTCAGGCACCTTTTTACTGAAATGGTTTTTTATACTTATTCAGGATTAATTTATTGGTTTTGTAGAAAAATTGTTACGTGTTCTTTATCGTTTAAAAAATAAAAAGTCGTGTCTTAATGTTACAGAAATAGTGCAAGCAAGAAGGCGAATACAGCTAATTTTGCGCCATAAATGATTTTCACATGTAAATTCTAAATGTCTAAAATGAAGGGACTGTTTAATGTTGACTTACTCATCTAGAACTGGAAAGAACTAGAAAGGATGTGCAGGTGTGTTATTTCTGAGCATTTTTTTTAAATTGAATTCTATAGGAATTGGGTAAGACATGCCAAAATTCCTCGATTTTCAAGATTTAACCTTTTTAGCCAAAGAAAGTTATATTTTTTGTCTCGATCTTGCTAGCCAATTATATATGATTTTGAAGTCAAAAGATTAGCAATTTACACGTAATGCGTAAACTTCAATGGAAAGTGTGCATTAGCCGTCCATTACGAGTAGAGGAATGTGTATAATTCCAGTAGTGCGGCCCTGACACGCTCGCGTCGATGCCTGATCGATTACCTGTCGCTGGTAAAACAATAGCACGAAGGTGCATTTATGTAGAACAATGCAAACGGTTTCTTACTGTTTATAGTTGTGGGAGACATCATTGTAGCTTCTAGCGCGTAAGTTCGTACGAAGAAGAAGTGGAAGTTGATAACTTCTGCTTGAAATATATATAATGAATGGGATGCTTGGAAACTAAATAAGTAAGCTCCGTGTTGTTCAAAGAGGCAATTTTAAGTTAAATATGCTGATTGGTGCATAAAGTTACAGTACTTTTAACTATAGTAGAATAATTTAGCCACCTAAGCTACTTTAAATAGTTGTTGTGTTGATAATCGACACGACATGATAAGTGATCTTTAAGTGTTAGTAAAGCTCAAGGTTAGTAATGATCATATTTGCCTAAGACATAGCTCGTAGGATTTGCATGCAAGCTGAAGTGGCTACGGCTGAAGAACCGATATCCGATGGGGAAAAAAGGTTCTTAAGTGGCGACCACGAACCGGAAGACGCAGAGTAGGTGTCTACCTACTAGGTACTCTAGCTAGGTAGACCGACGACATAGTAAAAGCCACAAATAATCTGTAGATGTAATTTGCAACTTGTCGTTCGGAATACTTCTGACGCATAATAACCAATTTAATCTAGGTTTTTAACGCATAAAGACGCATTTGTAAAATGACACAGCATATTAACCAATTCGCAAATCAACACATTTACGGATTTAAAAAATGACCAATACATTCTGATTCGAAAAATGACGCATTTGTACAACGAAACATCTGTAGCAGTTTTAATACATATTTAAATGTTTATGTATTAAATGAAATTAAACAATTCTTGTTATTTTTCCTACTCGCGGATTAGTCTTTTTGGCAAGGCATTAGGTATGCGCATATTGCGTAGCACATATGTCAAAATGCGTATTGCTTATTTCTCGTAAATGTGAAGATGCGTATTTAAAATTAGTCAAAAAGCGTTTTAGTCATTATGCGTCAGAACGGTTCGGAATGGCGTATTAGGAGGGAGGCCTATGTTCAGCAGTGGATGTCTTCTGGCCGATGATGATGAATCATTATTTCTTTAAAATTTATTGAGTTTTGGTAGTATTGCATATTAACACTCTCCAAACAATAATAATACGTACCACCGAATCTATATACCCTATTCGTTTCTAGCACCAGTGTAAACTTTGGCGTTAGAATATGCTGATCGAAATCTGTTGTTAAATCCGCTACCTGTCAAGTTCTGTTTATTTTTTACGAAAAATCATACCTTAACCTTAAAAACATAGCAATCCTTTTTTGGGAAGTTGTGTGGAAAGCAACTTACAAGTTCTCCATTGGCAAGTGCGTTTTCCACCGTAGTATTGAAGTAGTAGATATCAGTGAAATTTGTGCCGTTCGTCACGAAGTAGCCCGAGCACTCCTGGAAGCCCACCGCCGGGAAACACGGACGCTGCTTTAGTTTCGTTAGCTTCCTGATGACAAAAATGTAAGCTATGGTTTAATTTTATTAATAATAATAACATCTGCAAACTGTTAAATACGCGAGTATTCACTTATGTGGGATCCTTTATATTGAGGTATAGAACTCATGAATATTTATGAGAATTTATGACACATTTATAGAATCTCACTGTTATCACACAGTTATAGGTCACAGTTTCTAATCCAGTCGTCTTCTACAACCCTCAAGAAAGTCATCGTGAGGAAGCTTTGTTGGTTGAATAGAGCTTCAAAAAGCTTAATTTGGCGGATAATTGGCGGAAACGATATAGTTCATTGTTTTGGTAATTACAAATTAACAATTTGCACGACATACAAAATTAAATAGCCTACATACATATCCCATGCCATGCAGCGGGACGCGTAATATTATACGAACTGATTATAAAGAATATTCAAAAAGTAAGTTTATTTAAGTTATGTAAGTAAGTATTTTCAAAAATATCAAAAGTCATTCTCCTGAACGCGACTTAACTTATTTGCCTTGTTTTATCCTATAAAAAACGTCACGGCAATGAGAAATAAAAGACGCTAAAACTGAAATACCCTTAGTAATACTGCCGTATCTCGACACTTATTAAATTGTTGCATTGTTTGTCTTTTCCTGAGCAACTAATTAAAAATCAGACCGGCTTGATCATAGGTAGCTAATCCATGGCCTCTCGAGGTTCGGAGAGACCATGTTTTTTTTGGGAAAAAGCTAGTTAGGATTTAAAAGGTGATTAAAATAATAATATGCATATGCTACATTGTATATTTAGCACACGAACTCGATCGAAAATGTCAATGTTGCGAAAAAGTGTGTCATGGTAAAGTTGTGTCGAAAGTATAAAAACAGATGTACATTTAAGGCGTTTGTATGAAAAAAACTAAAACTTTCAATGTTATTGAAAATAATATAGCAAGCAGAGAAACTAAAAGCAATACTGTTGTACTTTATTATAATTTTTTTTTTGCACTCTACACAAGAAAGACTATTCCGAGAGTTTTATCGATGCAAGAATAAAAAACAGAGGGACATTAAGATATAATTTATTATATTAAGACATTTTCTGTTGTTACGGACAATGAGATAATATATAGTAGCTTCAGATTTTGAATCCATTTGACCCCTTAGGTGTAGAATTTCTCATAATCTTTTCTTAGTAGGCACATCCCTATACCCTGCAATGAATACGCTCTCCAAAATTCTACGTTGATTCTTATTATGTTGCTCTTTTATATTAATAGACAAGTAGCTGTCACTTGCGGCGTTGCCCGCGAGAAACTTTCATATTAAAAAAGTTTCAAACTTTGAACCCCTTAAGTGTGGAATTTTCCAAAATCCTTTCTTATTACACCCCTAAATTATATGGTTAATACAACATGAAAATTTCACATCTCTAAGTTCAGGAGTTGTTTTACGTTGATCCTTAGTGCGTTATCGTTCAGTCAGTCAGGACTTACTCTTTATATATAAATAGATTATAGATACTATCAGCAGTAAAGAAGAATTTAATTTCCGCATGCTATCATATTCCCCAATTTCCTCTTTGAGAGTAAATATTTTTGCTATGATACATAATATTGGCCACCGCTATGTCGCACGGCTTTGTATTTTGTCAATGAGCAAATAAAATTATGAATAACTGAAATAAATTAATAATTATATATAATATAATAATCTATAATAATCATAAATAAAGATCTTAATCTTTATTTATGACTAGCTGACCCAGCGAACTTCGTACCGCCTATTCGATTCTTTAAGAGTAATGTTACCATCATATAAATATCGACATATATATTTATATGATACTAAAACCACTCAATTGTTTTTCCTTCCCAGAACCTCTCCACTAACACTTAAACATATGGTATGGTATTAAAGGTCAAATCGAGTTTAAAGTACTTCTACGAATCGATCGTATAAGAGTATAGAAAAGTGCAGTTTTTAGACCTTTTTAGACAATTTTTTAAGTTTTTCTCTCCGTAAAAATAATGCTCGTACTTCAAGGAATATTCTAAAAGAATTAGCAAAACCGTTTCAGCTGCTCTCGAGATTTGCGCTTAGCAACAACTCATTTAGCGATTCATTATTAAAACTATGATATTTACACGTACTACGTAAAATAAAGTTATTTTGATTAATAGATCAACTGGACTAATTTTGGTAATATTATTTGCAAGAGACCAATTCGAAAGTATATCATTTCACAATTTTTTAATTTTTTTAAATGTGAGAAATTAGATATATCAAAAAAGTTCAGACAAAATGTTAATTAACCTCCTTTATTTTGAAGTAGGTTAAAAATAAAGAATTTAAAACATCCACAAACAAAATAACTTTTTATTAACTTTCCGATATCTTTCTTAATTATCTTTTATAAAAACTTGGAAGATTGATAAGCCAGCTCGTTCTTTCGTTAGCTGTTATAATTTGCTTTTGTAAACGACAAAAAGTGTATTAGATATCTACCTCGCAAACTTATTGCGACGTCAAGAGATTTTATATTTTTCATTATAAAAATCTTGTTTACGCCCTATATCTCAACTTTCTTAGTTAATAATCATAGATTCATTCATCTAGAATGGTTTGGCCTTTTTTCCCTGTGGAAAAATAATGCCAAAATTGAATCCGGCTAATTTAAAATTTAAAAATGGAGTAAGTATTGTTTTGAATTACTTCAACCCGGGACTCTTTAGTATTTATTTGTAAAAAAAAACATATCTGTCTGTCAAAAATCGCATTATCTGAATTGCATTTGTGACAATAATTATCAAGTGTTCCAGCTGAAGGTATCATGTTATTAACAATATCGATATAATTTGATATTTGTGTTAGGTATGTGTATGACGACGAAATAGTTTTTTTTTTCTTTTGATTCACCATAGCGACTTGAAATGTTACAAAATTACAATTGCATTGCGTCATAGATAAATATCCCATTTAGTTTTATACACACAAAAGAAATACGGTCAACCAAAAGGGCTTATTGATTGATAGCGATCTCTTCCAGGCAACCATTAAATGGAGAAAAGTAAAATATAATGACCGATATTCATAATGGTTGTTTTGACACATTAATGGTCAGAGATAGTAAGTATTAAATTTAATGTTAACAGACTTGGTCCACAGGTTTGTCTTTCGATGGGTAACGTATCAACTCATAACGTCTCACTGCTGAGTTCGGGTCTTTCCCATGTAGGGGGTATAGGCCACCACACTAGCCAAATCGCGAGTTACGGACTTCAGTTACTTCCAAACGCTACTCGTATTAACCTACTCCTACTACACACAAATTTCCTTTGCTTCACAGATTAAATAAGTGAAAAATTCAAACGTGCATGCCAACCTGGGATTGAACCCGCACCCTTTTGCTTGTGAGGCAAGGAATTTCCCGACTAGGCTACCACTGGCTTACCTTCCTTACCTTGGCTTACCTTCCTTAACTAATAAATAACTTGGGCGACTATGTTTAACTCTACGTATCATTTGACGACTCGTCGGCGACTAACGTATGCATCTTGTGTGAATCTGTTGAAATTATAAAAAATAGATGCAATATAAATGCTGCATAAATATTGCCACTAGGACAAAATTGGCGTTTGAACCTTGTTTGTATCACTTATACTAACGCTCATCTATTTATTCAACTATATTGCAAAGTGATACAATGCACTAATTTTATAACCTAGGCCAGTAATGCCTACTGAAATTTGATCGGGTTAAAACCGGATTGGACCGGTTCTATGCATTGTAGAGTTATGTAACGCTTGCTGTAGCTACGATAGTAGGTATACGAGTCGAGTACTCGTATAAGCTGTATTGTAATCGCTGGAAAAGTTGTAACGATTCTAGTTACTTAGTTTAAGTCACTCATCCAACAGTCCGGACATTCCGGATTTTTTCGTATCCTAAATGTAACTGCGCCTTGCGTTGTTACCCGCGTTAATACAGGATAACAAGGTTTTAGAAGCGACTTCAAAAAACCCCGACTGATAAATCTTTAAACTTGTGTATCTTAAACTTAGCATTTCCTATTCCAAACTCCATTAAAACATATAAGTTATGTATATATTCGTAATCGTCGTTAAAAATGCTTTATTTTGATACCACATTCGATGTTTCTGAGAACATCAATGTTTTTTAATTTTGATGTACCCAGTGTCACTCTCACGCACGACTCTATTGACACTACTCACACAAAAATACGACACGCCGTTTAGGCTTTAGGGCATGCCAAATAAATATACACAAAAACACTAGAAAACCATAATACTTCTTCTTTCGCAGTTGGGTAAAAAGTTGCATGTGTGTTATGTAATTATTTCTTGCGTGAAAGAGTAAAAAACGTACATTCTTATCAACTCTTGCGTTTATATCATATGAGGGGAAAATATTTACTAAAACACGTGCAATGACTCTGGTGAGCGTTTATTTATTTTAGGAATCTTGGTACTGCGATTTTTTATTTTTTATAATTTAAATTGTGGGTTTTTTTTTGATTTTTCATTGGTTGTCAGCAAATATAACAATGGGTATTGTTATATTTGCTGACAACCAATGAACAATTTGCTTGAGCGTGTCGTTGTAGAATCAGCAGTTTAGATCGTTTGTAAAGTTTTTATACAATCCACTCCTAGCATCGTAAAATGCTGAGAGACTGAGGTCCGCTGGGATTCTGTCGATAGTCGTGATCCGACGTCTTGATAGCTTTTTTATTTTTATTGTTCACATGCAATAAAAGCTTTTGAGAACTGACAGCAACCATATTTTAACCGACTACAAATTAGTAGAAAGTTATTTAAACGTTATCTTTCTGCCATATTTTTTGTTGTTGTTGTAGTTAGTCATTTTGTTTATGTTAATAAAGTAGAAAGTTAATATTTGATCCCTTTCGAACTTTTAATCTATATATATAAACAAGAGTAAATCCTAACTGACTGACTGGCTGACCGATATTTGCCAGGAATCAACGTAGAGCTTAAACTACTAATAAAGGATTTTTAGAAATTCAACCCCTAAGGGGTTCGAATGGGAGTTTAAAGATTGAAACTTATTAATATTCAATTCGCTTTTTTTTAATTTGTCGCGAGCTACGCAACCAGTGACAGCTATAGGTATACAAATAAAAGTGTGTTTGTTAGTTTGTTTATCTTCACAGTGACGGACTGAGTTAATTTTTTGCTCTGAGATCGAGGTCAGGAGAATGCTAATTGCAAATTTTTTCAGAAGAAAAACTTATAGTGAAACGGCAGACAAGAGCTAAGTCTGTATCTGCAAACTAAAACTGTGTAATTTTATTATAATTATAAATTTTAAATAGAGTAAAAATCACAAAAATTATATTAATGCGGTGTTTTTGTTGTAGCTTTAGTAAAAACTTTGTTTCTGGTCTATCTACTTGGTCGAGTTAATGCTTAGTTACCCTTGTAAATTGTGCACTAATACCAGACACAGCACCAAAAATAATCCTATTCTTAATAGAACAAGACGTTAAAACTTCTTCAATATCTGATTCCAAGCTAACCTTCAAGATTCAAGTCATTCTTGAATCTTTAATCATAATCGGTAGTAAATCGTCCGTATACTGCACGCTTGCTTTTCTGTTTAGCAATGAACTGTCTAGCTTCTATTAAATTATTCACATAATCCTAAATTTAGTACACTGAGAGCAAGTATAGTATCCTCGTAAAATTTAATATTTAGTATATATGAGTATTTTCTAGAGCACGAATGCTGGACGTTTTAGTGCTCTTTTGAGAGTCGCTATGCGTCGTGGAAGCAGCTAGTTTGTGCTTTTGATGAAATATGCATACTAGTGACTAATATAACTCTTTTGTCGTATTCTCAAAGTGGTACTTTGACAATATTTGGATGCTTTTACTTGATTGTGCCACGGCACTCTTTTAACTGTTCAAAAAGTTTTAAGTAAGTTATTCGGAACCACAAAACAAGTGCACGTCACTCGAAGAAGCGATGACCGATGGGGATGAATGGTTCTTAAGTGGCGACTACGCATCGGAAGACGTATCGTCGGTAGGCTTACCACAAGGTGGACCGATGGGATAACAAAAGTCACAAATAGCCAGAGTATGTAATTGGCAGCTTGTTGTTCGGAATAGCGTTCATAGGGGAGGCCCATGTTCATCAGTGGACGTCTTATGGCTGATGATGCTGATGATGATAATAAGTGTTTTTTTAATCATTCTGTAATATATTTTTTTGTTTTTGTATTTAGTTATTGTTTTTCATTATTTTTTTGGTAGTAAAGACACTCGCCCAGTGAATTTTGATTTTTATACAATAAAAGATAAAGAAGGAAATAATGCAATGAATATCAAAATCAATAAAAATCGCTTTACTATTAAATATAGTACATTTTTCTATACTAATATTGGTTTTAATTCGTCACTAACTAAATAAAACTAATCAATAGCATAATGTTATGTAAACCGTAATACTTCCCAAAAATGTCTGTTGCGATTTACGAGTATTAAGGCGATGCTATCTCGTCAGACTTAGATAGCGCCATTCTAAAAAAAATGCAACCAGAATAGCAAAAAAAATTGTCTAATTTAATCATCACATTTTATATTCACTCGCAAACCTAAAAAGCAATATTTATATTTGCAAGTAGGTACACATAATAACAACATAAATGCTCGAAAACGTTTCATTAATAAAATAGGAGTATTGTTACTAATCTAAATCGAATTCCTTAATTTATAAAGGTACTCTACACTTGCCTATTATTAGCCTTACTCGATTTCTTCTATTATTTTCCATTGCATAGGGAGTTTTCATTCAATTTTACCTAACCATACCTCCTTGCAGAGCTCAAATTCTATATAAACTACGTATAAGACCTAAGTTTCGCTAGTCTCAGAGACAAATAAATTTCATTTCATTTTAATTACCCTCAAGTTAAAAATGATCATTCCTGACTTAAACGCATAGCGCAATATTTAACAGAATTGAAGTATGTGGAGACTTCGACTAGTTCCATTAAATTCATTGAGCTATAGAAGGGCGAATTTTTCTCTGACGTCAACAAATATTGTACTATCTCATTGTCTGTAGCTTAAGACTATAGTCGTACTAGATTACTTGACGCTAACCGTAGCTATTTTTATTCTGTTCCAAGCTCACCATTGCGCAATCAAGTTTGTACCGATGGCAAATAAAGTAGTGGACATGACGTAGACAAGTTCCGTTAATTAATTGCATGGAACATTCTTTGACAGTCGACCAATTATGTATTGTCTCATTGCCTGCAACTATATCAATATTTATCTCACTTCAGGCTAGTTGCGTGATGAAGTTTGTGCCAATGGTGAATATAGAGCTGATGTCCATTAATTCCTTCAAGTCCAGCGTAGTACACACATCATACAACATCTTTCTCTATCTGTCAACCATACTAAGAAGCTATATTTATCTTTATTTCACTTCATAATTTGGTAAATCTGTAGTGGTCTGGTTTGTGTAATGAAGTTTGTTCCAATGGTGTTGCGGTTGACTTCGATTAGTTTCGTCGAGTTCATTGTTTCACGCATTGATCCGACGCTTTTTATCTAGCAGTCAACACGTTACTGTTACTAAGTTAAGAACAGTCTCACTGTCAGTGTCTCAACACTATATTAAGTAAATATATAAATACATCTTTATCTCGTTTCAGACTCACCATTGCGTAATGAAGTTTGTACCAATGGTGACTATAGTTGTGGAGCGGTTGACGTCGACTAGTTCCGTCGAGTTCATTGTGGTAAGGCGCTGTTATTGTCCGGGTGAGAGACGGGATGGTGCCGTTCAGCGCATCTGTAACAATGACGTGGGTTAAACACGAATCTTAGGTAAGTGTTCTGGGTGTTTATACAACTTGTTTATTTTAAAGTGTCAAGAATAAACAAGGATTTCTATTAAATTAGCACAGTGAATATTACGCGTTGAGAAGTCCAATTTAAACTGGGTAGGTATCTGCGCGCGTTATTCGGCCTAACGTTTTGTTCGAATTCTGCCTTGAATTCCTGTTTGCTTCCTTATACTTTTAATAATACTTTCATATGCTTTATTAAATACAAAACAAGTATGTTTTGGTATAAGACGAACGCTGGTGGAGATTGACATAAGCTGTTAGGTTTAAAAAGTCCATTGATTCATAAAATTCAGTTAAGTAATATAATATTATAAATAAAAACAGATTATGAGAAAAATGTATGACGTAAGATTAACGTTAAGAAAACGTATTTGTAAGATTGTCTGTCTAGCAAGGTACTTTTCTTAACTCCTTGCACTCTTGTTTATGACCATCGTATCCTGTTCAGTGATAATTTTAGTAAAATAGTTATGTCAGTAGTTTATCGAATTATCCTGTATACTAATGTATACAGGATGATTACAATAGTAGCGACTTCAAGTGGGGCAAGACTAGGTAACAAGGAAAGTACAGTTAAAGACAGATAGAAGTGGGCTTAACGTAGGCCCGGTTGTACTTACTGTATTCTTTGTTAGGATAAACATAATATTGAGCTCAGGATTATGTTCAAAAATACCGAGGGATTAACTCTTAAATAACGCAAATGAAAGATGTCCCCAATTAACCCTAATTACGCGTGTTTTTGCTCACCTGCTGATATAGCTAATGCGTGAGTATGAAATTCGGGTGCTACAAGATTTATTAATAGGTATTAGCATCTGGGACAATATTAATTAATTTTGTATACTTAGGGATAAAGACAGTAAAAGTCGTAAATAACCAGTGTATGCAATTGGCAGGTTGTCGTTAGGAATGGCGTTCTAATTCTATGTTCAGCAGTAGACGTTTTCTAGCTGATGATGATGTAATTAGTAAGCTATATGTAGAAATTTATAAACAAAACAAATGATGCCAAAGAAATGACGTCTAATTGAACAAGTGAAGAAATATGCACACTTTACTAGGTCGATGATATTTCATCAATTGAAAGAAATACGATAATATACTGCATCGCGTTAATCACGGAAATGTATTATTATTTGTTGAGAATATATCGTGACTATGTTTTTATCTAGTATTATTTTATTCTCTGTCACTATGTCCATAATTATATCTACTTACAGGTGACGCAGGATGAAGTGTAAAGATAACAACTTCAGTCTGCATTTCATTTCACCTGCTCGCATTATTATTTTAGTCTGTGGTTCCACGAGCTCTCGGTTCTGCGGCGCACAATACTTACCGCAGATAAGGCGGGGGGACAGACTGGCAGGCGCGGGGCGAAGCGCGTCGCCGACCATGCGCTCACGGCCTTATTTCATCTGTAAAGGAAACGCCTGGTGACATGGTTTGATCGCTGGACTGTGACAAGCTTAGATAATAAGGGTTCGGGTTTGCACTGAACTGGTTATTTTGAGGCTGAATTATTCAATTAAATCGTTATCCATGCTTCGTGGATGCCGGTGACATAATTGAGTTATTATTTTTAGTACAGGTAAAAATTGTGACTAGACAATTTTAATTCTGTTGTGTCTGAAACAAGCGCTGGCAAAAAGAGTTAAACACAGCAAGACATGCAATAGTTCAGTCTTATGTACGTAATACGTAACATGTAGTTTCAGTCCTTCTTGTTTAATTTATAAATTACTAGTTGACCCGCCTAACAGTTATGTATGTTTCTCACCTTTTCAACCTTTCCTGGAGTACGACATTCATTTCAAGGCTAAAATCAGCTATATGGGCCCAGCCGTTCTCGAGTTTTAGTGAAACAAACTGATTCATTTATATATATTTTAAATATTTTCTGTCAAAAGAACGTTCTCCTGACAATAACAAACATAAAAAAAAAATAGTAAAATCGGTCCAACCGTTCACGGTTGGAGGTGTGACCAAGTTATATATATATTTTTATATATATATAGATTTATGAACTATTTTTAAACATTAGGATAGGATACGTCAGGGACAAATTTGAATGATAAAGTGCGACATCCAAACTTTAAGGTTGCTTAAGACGGTAGGTAAACAAATTTTTAACCTAGTAAAACTATTTCCTATACAAATATATATATGTAACTACAAAATATTGAAAAAATGGATAATCTTAATTAACGTTTCGAAGTTTTGTCTACAAACTTCAAATTTTATCGAAAAAAATATATTTGTAAACATTTTCTTAAAAAACTATCATTAGAATGTTTTAATATAAAATGAAATGAAATGAACGTTTTAGTATATTTTATATGTATGTTAGTCTGTATGGTACTTATAATACGGACCAATGTTTTTTAACTAATTCTTGTTGTCTGATTTATTATTATTATTATATTGTAAACGATAGTATTAATTTATGGTTTTCCGTATTCCAGTTTGTAATCAGGATACAAATTGATGTTTACCTAAACCGTCATTAACATTTGAGTGTTACTAACTCCCTTAACTAAATGTGATATGTGCTGATACTGCAATTTAATATTAACTATCTCGTATCTAAAACCATAAATATTAAGTGTGTGTGTATTTAGTATTATTACCGTTAAATAAACAGAATTTGGTACAGTTGCCGTCTTGCTTGCACATTTACGCTATTTCAAAATTATGAAAACACGCAATTAATTTACGGCCATAAAAATTTAATCAGTTAATACTTAGTTTGTTGTAAGTTGATAATAAAATACAAATATTTAAATTTAATAAAAAATATTTAAATTTAGTAAAGATTTATAAGTATGTATAAAAATACATACTTATAAATCGTATTTTTATTGTATAATATTAGTTATCAGATAGCTTACAACCCCGTATCGATTAACAGTGTTTCCATAAAAAAAATTAAAGTAAGATTAAACACTTATTTAGCTTGAGAGTGTCTAAACGGGATGAAACGTTTTGAAAAAATAAACAAGAACAAAATAGAACAGAGCATATGTCAAATAGACCGTTTTAACATTCGAGTCGATTGTTAGACTCTAGTAAAAGAAGGGTTTGTGGTTGAATAAATTTAAACATCTTGCTAAGACCACCACTTTTAACTCTATATATTTAGTGAGAATTTTTCTGTTGTGTTAAGCAGGGATTTGCACTAAAGAATAGCATTTGCTCAACTCGTGTATATGGCATTTTTATAATATTGCACGATAACAGCTTAGTCTGACCACAAAAATATTTTTAACAGAGAAAAGCAATTGACGAGACCCAGATTATAGCTATCAGAAAATAGAGAAGCCGGTAGAAAATTTTACAATCTGATTGTTCACACAATAAAGGATTCCCCAAAGCGTTTTGTAAGTGTACGTGACGAGGCGAGGTTTGGTCTAACGGATTTTCAGCATCTACATTTGTCTACAATGATGACTCGCTCTCAACTTGTTTTACCTCCTAGTTAGTCCAAGTTATTATACGCATGATTCGGAATGGAACATCCATTTCCCATTCCGCGTTAGGGTTTAATGGGAAGTGACAGATGGTAGATATACTCTCGAGGTGTGTTCTAGTATTGTCAAACGTAATGTATTAAATTGCTGGTTAGATGATATAGATAAATAGATAGATAGATCAATTATTTATTGCAGACACACAAAAAAATAAAATAAGACACAAGAGAAAATTCTTACAAAATATAATGCTACAAGTGGCGGCCTTATCACTAAAAAGCATTACATACAAACTTACATACATATATGTACAATACGTACACTTACTAGGTGAATCATGCCTAGTCTAGGTTCAGCAGTTTAGGCTCTACGTTGATTCCTAGAAAATATCAGTCATTAAATAAGTCAGTCAGGAATAAATACATATTGTACCCAATGACCATCAACAGATGAATACAATCCAATTATACCTTGCACGTCATCAACATCGGTGTACCGGTTTAGGCTATAAAGGGTCACAAAGAGTTGGTCACGAATACATACAAATATACAAACGTACACTAGCAAAGCATAACCCTTAGGCAGTTGGGTAAAAATATATGTACTGTTCGTATCACGATAACTGAGATTATGCAACGACTTTTCAGATTATGCTTGGTCCGTTTCTCAACAAATTGCTGTAGAGTTCGCATACACACAAGTAATTATATACATTATCTATTCAACAATGTGATGTGGATAAAAAAAACACGCTCAACTTTTGACTATATTTTTTAGGTTATTCCTGATTCATCTTATGTCGTCTCATCCTTTAGTTCTCTGTTTCACAAACAAAACAATGTTTGTGTCATCTCAAGTTTTTCTACCAATGAAGCCTCGAAACATAGGGTTAATCCAGGGTCGGGGCAAGACCTCGAGACTTGATATGGACCGTGTCGGGAATACGGGATGACCAAGGAAGGATTTTAGCTTGTTTAGCTGGACCTAGTTTTCATACATTAACTTATTCTCAAATTTAGTAATACTTCAAAAATAGTTAATTTGAGTTCGTTGTGGTATTAACTAATACTTTGCATATTGATCAAATACTATGTATTTAAAAAAGTTACTGCAGTGCTTTGGTAACAACTTACACATATTTATAGTTATTTTCATATAAAAGTCAAAAACAAGAAGACCAATTTTGATTTCTGACAAAAAAAAAAACAAATAGGTCTAGACACGTACCTGAGAAATGGGGTATATACTTAAAACATATAAAAATACCGACAAATTGAGAGCCTTCTTATTAATTTGAATGTTATCTTTTCATTATTAATATTTTCTAAAAATCAAGCGTGAATTATAAAACCAATGTTTCAATTTGTAATTAACTTTATTTGGTTATTCAATCAGCATCTTCTTTCAAACATAAACATATATATGATAAAATAAAAATGCCGCGCTACTCTAACCAATTCAAACTACATATATAGTAAAAGCCGATTAAAACTCTTTAAAATAAAGCCTTCGTTTCACAAATAGCTCAAGTAGTACAATTATGTTTCAGGACACACTGTTTAAAAGTGGCGTCTGAGTTTATACACATGCACTTACCCTTTGGAATTTAGAAAGTTTTTACTCACTATGATGTTTTTAATTTTATAAATTAGTTGATAGCGCTGTGGTTAAGTGGTAAGTATAGTGTTTCTAGATCCGACAGTTCCGAGTTCGACTTTGGAACAAGGTACGTGTTTAAAAGATGGGTTTGAATATCTGTCTGTTTCTGTCTATCGCGGTTAAGTATGTAGTGGACATGTATTCACCCGACACGTCACAAAAGAAATCGTAGTGGGGAGCTTTGAGACAGCTGGAATTTATTGAAAAAAAATATTTTTCGTTTCTTAGAGTATACTCCTCAAATGATCCAATTTAAATTTTATTGAAATCGGTTTAGAGGTTTAATTTTAAAATGAAAATAACTGAATAATATCTAAATAACAAAGAGATAGAAATAAACAATTGAATTACGTAAACAGCGTATACTAACGTCGCGTCCACTCCGTGTTCTTGTTACTACCCTGACTATATTATTGGACTCTGATTATGGCAGAGAGCCCTTGAGAGTGTACCCACCTGTGTCACATCCACCCTTGAGAGAAGCCGTTTGTGTAACACGCATACCAGATACAGCTGACATCTGTCATCCAGTTTCAAAAAAACTTTTATACAACTTCTTCAGTTATTTCGATTTAAATATCAAACCTTTACCCGGACTAATCGAGAATTTTTCAAATCGGTCCAGTCATCTCCGAGATATCAAACAAGAAACAAAAAAAAAAACATACCTGTCGAATTCAGTAACTTCTCCCTTTATGATAAGTTGGTAAACAAATAAAATCCTCGTTAATTAAAACGCAAATAATCGTATACAACCTCCTCCTTTTTCGGAATTGTTTACAATCAATCGTCCCTAGTTAGTTTTAATTTAGAGCCAAGCTAGGTACAAGACACTTAGTCGGTTTCGAGCTCAAACTAATTCGGTTCAGCCAATTTAGTTAATCTGATTTGCTTGCTAATTTGATAGTTGCATAGTATATTGAGGGAAATATGCTTCCGAAAGGAATATCGGCGTGAATTTTTAGTCTTATAGTTTGCTTGCAATGCATTGCTTCATTAAATAATTAAAATTTACAATACTTTCTATAATGATGATGATTGATGCTACAAGTAAAATTTAGAAAACCCTCGACACAATATATTAAAAAAAATGTAATTGTGCCATCAGTGATCGACGGCTATCTTATTCGAAATGTATCACACTGTACTAATCAAGTCCTTTCATCTGTTACTTATATTGTGAGAGTTCCAAAAACAATGTAATTCACCATTTTGTGGCGGCACCAGACTAATAAATCTTACAAACAAAAAAAAAACAAAATTGATTCTTGCGTTTTGGAGCTACAATGCCACAGACTTCAAACTCTTACAACACTCACTTAAAAGTAGAGCTTCGATTTAATCCTAGAAAAGTAATTCATTTTGCAGCCATGTTCTATTCTTATCGTTAATCACAATTATTTGAACTGGAAAATATATATGTGTTAAAGATGTTTTTTAATGTGACAAAGTAGATAGTTTTGGGTAAGCTAAAGTTCAGCTAGTTTTAGGTAAGCTAACTTTTATAGACTTGCATATTATTTGAAACAAGTAATAATGTTAAAAAAGTGCACACGATTAAACAGAATTTCATCTATGTATGGTTCAAGATAATTAAAAGTTGTTTAGATTAAAATAAAAAATAATTGACCGATGTTGGTAAAATGTTATTAGTAATACCGAAATCGGTCAATAAAAATATTGAAAGGATTTAATAATGAGTGGGAAATTATTGTCAATTTTAATTGTACTGGTAAAATAACTTTTATGGAACATTGCAATGTTGACTCGCGGAATGCATATATTTAGTTGGTGTTTCGATCGTAATGTATCAAAGAAATACTGCAGGTTCTTTTCTAAAAGGATACATATTTCCATATGCAAGTTACTGTTATCAAATTTTCATCCTTAAATATTTTACGACTTTTCAATTCTTTACAGTTTGCAAACTACTCTTATATAGTCTATTTCATCCATCTATCAAGAATGGTTGGAAACTTAGTTCAGGCGATTAAATTTTATTGTACATACAAACATACTAACTGACAGACAAAAAAAAAAAATGCCAGACCCGAAGCAGAGCCGCTTCGCTAATATTAAGCTTGATAGTACAAATGACTGTACCTTCTTACTACAGTAAATTCAACGTTTTCATTTCTACCAAGCACCTGTCGCCATCGGTTACGTTTTTATGTCGGACAGTAAAATTGGAAAACATCTTTGCGCAAGTACCAGCATTTAGCTTCTCAATCGCTGTTTTATTTAGCTATAAAGGTCGAAAGCTGTAAGTTTGGTTTCGATTTGGCGTTTGGGGGGTTAGCTTATAAATCCGGGAGATTATAGTCCGTCATGAAAAACAAGGTTACATTATTGATTTTTATGTTAGTCAGCTATTTTGTAAGGGTACTGCCGAAATTAAGAAAGTATTATAGGCTAAAGCAGTTAAAAAAACATTGAAGCCCCATTTGACCCAATCAGGAACTGAATTTCCATTAATCCTTTCTTAGTACGCCCCTAAACCTTATATGATGGGTTTGATTTGTAGTTGTTTGTAGTGCTCCCAATTTTACGCCTCTAATTTCAGCCATTCAGGCTTTGTAAGTTTTTGATTTCTAGCTAATATCGGTAGGTTAATCAGGTTTTGCTCTTTTATAATAACACCTTGAGTGTGTGTTAAGCTTAAAAAAGTGAATGTACTAGTTACGACAAGCTACTATAATAATAATATGCCCTACAAGGTATTTAAGAATAAGAAACAGCCGGCCCCATACATTTCTTGGACAACCGATAGAGTTTTCTATAAAATTCTTTTTTTTTTATCAAAGTATCTATAATGTAATTATATAAATATATGTGTATGTGTGTGTATGTATAATTATCATGAAAAAATATTGTTTTTATAGAATATATCGAGATCACAGATTTCAAACCAAACTATGTTTTTATGTTTATCTGATGATAACGTATTTAAGCGCCATTCGTCACATCATTATGACACTTTCATTTCTTGTGTTGTATTTTCGTTGTGCTCCTGGAAGAGCGGCCGTGATCATCACGTTGTATGATCGCATCGCAGAAGTATTACGCCTTACAATATCTCGCCATCTTTTTTTCATGACACTTTAAAAGTAGAATATTTGCGTGGATTAATATAGGCCCGAATAATTTGTAAATAATAGTTTGAGGTAAGTGTTGCAAAAGTATGTCCAGATATTGTTGCCAGAGGTTATCAGAAAACTGTGCACTGGGCGTGGTACGAAAACTATTATATATTTATTATTCGAGAAATAGGAAAACTTCAGGATTCTCAAATCCACTACGCTTTTATTTTAGTCAAATACCTCTCTGCCTTTGTCAGAAATTTCTGCTGAAGATCCAGTAACTGTTCTGTGTCAAAATAAGTATATATAAGATGAAAAAAGGTTTAGACGAATTTATAGCACCATCTGTATTCAGAGAGTATCCTCCTTTAATACTAAATGAGACACGACAAAAATCTTTTTGTTTCTTTATTTATAAAGGGTTGTAACCGAACACCCGGCTCCGTGTTTTGGTTTCATCAGATGGAAAAGGTTTTAGTTATGGCAGACGTTGACAAATTATGTATGGAAACGTAATATATTTGAAAATGCAACAGTGGGCAATATTGAACCTTATTGATTTGGTAATCATCCATATGGTAGTATTTAGTTTAGTATAGACCCTCCCCAATAAGGCTACAAAAACGAGTTTTGATGTTATGTAAAGTTTTTAGTAAACAATTATAACGATTATGTACGTACTTACGTTTTTTTATAGTATAAAAAACGTAAGTACGTATATAATTAGAATAAATTACCATCTCCAACTAAAACGTGTCATATTTACTAAGTTACCAATTTATAACTAAAAAGTTGGACCCGATCCATGGCAATCAATAAAAGCCTTGTTTAGGAATTGTACTGGTTAATTTACAACCAGTTAAAACAACTTGCCCGAGCGGAGGAAGCGTCTATGCTTTGACTCTAGTACTTAGCTTGCAAAATATCATCGTTATAGGCTAGTAAACGGTGCCGAAAGTTTAAAAAAGTATTCAAACTATGAGAAAATTCCTAATGACAAAATAAGGTATAAAATCTGCTTAATTTTATATACAGTTTTGAATTGTTTGGAAACTACAAACGTTCGCGAGTACTAACATCTTGTTTGCTTAGGAAGTCGACTTTAATTTGATAAGTGCTCATACATATTTTCCAGTTATTTTGATTTAAAAATCAAACTACTACACTAACTTTGAGTAAATTATACAGAAGCTTATTCATACCAGAGTCGCCGACATAGCTCTACATCATAGTTAGCTGAAGTGGCAATGTGCCGGTCATATATGCCGTAGAACCGGCATCGATGGAGCAGACAAGTTCTCGAGTGGGGACGTGGAACCGGTAAACGTATTACATATACCCAGTGACTAGGTGGAGCAAGGATATTCAGATAATAGCAGGCAGAGGGTGAAACAAAAAACCCCAAAATAGAGCAAAGTGGCTTGCCATGGGAGAGACATATCCAGCAGTGGATGAGAGAAAGCTGATGAAAAATAAGAACCATACGGAATCCATACTCTTTCTAAAATAAATAATATAATGCTCTAGGCGTGTCATAGAGACTTATTTCTTTTTCAAAGTAAAGTGGTAACAAGTGTAAAATTCGTATCAGGCATGTTGGCATCAAACGGCGAGCTATGTCCTGTGATTGACGGCTGGGAGAGAGATAATCAACGTGAGAAATGGGACGGATATTGAGCGCTCAGAGTTTCGGACATACGATGCGACGGGGAGGTCGAGTGGGTGTTTTTTAGTACTCAGATTTTTTTTTCTGTCTAACGTAGTTCTTAAGAGTGCTGACAGTTTCTATACAATACATTCAAACATCGAATCTTTTAATAATACAAAAAACACATGTTTTTGTAAATACTGAAGACAGAAGTCATTTATATGGAGCAGAAAACTGAAACTGAACTTTATTTTACTTATTTAGACATTACCTTAAATAAATCATTTATTGTTTTTTAACTATAAATTGGCTGTAATTCAGATCACGCTAGATCATAATCAAGCTAACTATAGTACGTATGCGATAAAGAATAATAAATTTTTAATTACCAAAAAAATAGGAAAAAATGTATCACTTAAGATTTAAAAATGATCATGCTCGTACTCACCTATAGAGGGCAGCATAACCAGTAGACCAACATAGTTTGCCACTTACCAATTACACGTACAGATTTCAATTATATTTGGAAATATACGTAACACAACTTTAATAGGGTTAACGTGAACAAATTAATAAGATTATTATTATTGTCATTATGAATTATAAAATTTTTGATGTGGCGTGTTCGCAGAAACACTAGTTGTAATTAGCAACTGGTTTTTGCTTATCACATGTTACGAGTAGTATGCTGAAACCTAGTTTAAAATATCATACGCCTAGTTTAAAGATTACACTCGTGTAACGGATATAGGTTCCGAGTTGTGACGTCGGCTTCGCGATATGAGTTTCTAACTTCGGATGTGCAAATATAGCTGCACCGGACTTGCCGTCGGCAAACTTTCACCAATATCTGGGAATACGAGTATGAAGGAGGAACGCTGCTGAACGCATTTGTGTATGCAGTTTTACATGCGTTTTTATTCACACAGCAGCTCCGCTCTGCAGCGTTACCCGCGGATCTCTATTAATAATAAATATGGCCTATGTTACTCCGTGATATTGTAGCTTTCTAATGGCAAATACATTTTTGAAAATGTTGCAGTACCAAATTTTTTAGCTTATTCTTTACTTTAAAAAACACAAATCTTTCCTGTTTATAATATTAGTGTAGATAAATTTTGTTATGGTTTTTTTCAGCCGATATTGCTTTGGTTTGATGAAATAACAGTTAAAAATACGCACTTTTAAAAATTACGATTTTCTACAATTTTAACAGAAAATTAAAATTATTTTCTGTTCAAATGTCATTCAAGACATACTACTGTGTTCGTTTTGATTACAATTAATGTGATAGCTTCACAACCGGTAACACCAAACGAGTCAGACTGTTAATCATTCAGATTTATTATTAACAACAAATTCCAACGTGAGCACAAGTATAGCAGAAAATATATACTATTTCAGATTTATACATATTTTACGAGAAAGGAACGTTTTTAAAAATTATATTGCATCCAGTAACAGTAACTCGATAAAAAAACTCAACAAATAACTCGTTTTGTGTACCATATTAACTTCTTTCAAAATCTATCCTTTTTAAATAAAGAAAATAGAAATCGGTCTAGGCGGCTCTGAAAAATCGAGACATTCCGTTTATGGTGCTCAGTTTTAAATACCACTGCATACTGACCGGACATTTAGCCTAAATATTTATTACAATAAAATCGATTGATTGCCAGACGTCTCGAAGGTAGTGAATTATGCATTTGCCAAGAAGTGGGATAGTTTTAGCTATTATGATACCAATTAGACGAAATGACGACCTCTTTGATATATTTACTTTTGACCTCTTTGATAAATTAGACGAAATGACGACCTATTTGAGAATTCTAAATACGTTTTATACATATATTTAGAATTCTTATGACAGTAAATGGCACCATAGCCAATTTTTCCAACTTTTTTGTAGAAATACTTACATCAAAAACACAACATATTTTTTTAAATATGATATTTAAAAAAAAACGGTTTTGGAACCTACACTTAAATTTAATGTTTTGGAAACTATTCATTGTAAACAAGTACAAATTTTTCAGACAGGCATATACAAATGTATCTATACAAACTAAAAAACTGAAGAAAATTAAGATAAATAAATAACAACTTGCTCGTTCGGTAAATTAGGTACCTATCTTCTAACAAAAAATCGAATAGTATGCGTGACGTCCGTTAATTGCGTTTTCTTGACCTTTGCTACGACCAACAAAACATACAGAGACCGTTCTAATTAAAAACTTTTGCACTCGATCCGATGGAGGCAAAGTATTTGATTTACCGAGGAGTTTTCCCATTCATCTAGAAAGCATTGTCTCTACTATGTAGGTCAGTTTTAATGAATTTCAAAGAAAATTAACAGTAGGATGCACAAAACGATGAAGCATCTTCATTTAAGACAAAATTAAGTAAAAGGCAACTGAAAAGTTTTACTTAAGTTTCATTAAATGTACAAAGATTCGGCTTTTTATGTTATGGTATTAAAAATTAAGCGCTACCGTATGTATCACGTTTCAACACATGGCATCTCTCTGCTGTGCGCGGGTCTTCCCCATGAAGGGGGTGTTGGCTACGAAACGGTAAAAGTTTACCATGAAGATTACTGGGTAAAAGATGTAGCTAAATGGGTAGGATCACAGTCACTATAAACGCCATAAATACCTAGATGACTGGAAAAGATGGCGGGTGCATAGGTAATCTTTACTCAGCTGTGATGATGATAATCAAAACCGATAAGTTATATTTCTTTTGACTTAAGTTTATAAACTCTGTTTTGTTTGTTTGCTTTAGATCTTTTGTTAGTTTTAATTTTAAAATGTAAAGCAAAAATTTGTCAAGTTTTTATATAATATATATTTGTCTAGATACGAGTAGCTGTTACTTTTACTTTTCCTCACATGTTTTTGTGGTGCTAAAACACATAAAAAGTATAAAGTACTTCTCATTAGAGCGAAATGCAAGTTTGATACTCGTATCAATCCGTGATATTTGCTAGTAAATATGATATGACAAAGTGTTAACTATAATGTTCATTTAAATATATATATATATATTTAAAGAAGTATTTGTATTATCGTTCTCAAATCAAACTTAGCTTGATAATGAGATCAACGAGGCACAAAGCTACGAGTAACAGGTTCAAGCCATAAATCGGAAAATAAACTATTTTATAAATTTTCGTAAAAACATGTTTATCATTAGTTGTAGCAGTTCTACTCGTACTATACCAAAACAGCGTATCTGTACTCATCATATTAAACTGTTTTTACTACATACCAAACCAAAAATAAAAAAAAAACATGCTATAAGTTTCACTAAAATGTTTACTGGTCGTCAAAAGAATGTATGTATTACACTTTTTCCACTCGAATTTCGAGTTAGTTACATAATTAAATTTGTTCACCATAATGAGTATAGCGAACAGCTTAGTACATCTATAATCGATTCTTAACGGCCATGTCGATAAATTAAAAAAAAAAAAACAATTAAATCCACTAGACTGACTATGACTGTGCTGCATTTAATATTGCTCTTACGTCTTACCTAATCAGAATGTAATTTGTTTTAAACTACGAATAACCATAACCTATCCATCATTATAGGAGAGAAAATTTATAAGTTGTTTTAGCATGCGATAAAATACGTATTAACATGACGTAATTAAATATAATAACGTATTAACATGAGTTTATCGCAAGTTTTATCATAAATTGAAACATATTTCTTACTGAATTTAAATTTATGTTTGAGGATGACAATCAAAATATAATAAATGTTGCTGAATGGTTTACTTTTTAAATTACTTATAAAAAATATAAAAAATATTTACTTATTGATAAAAACTTACCTATTTTCTCAAGTATCCAAAATTTTGCATGCATAACTCAAAACAAACTGTCCACTTTAAATTAAAAAAGTCTCCATTCAAGAAAAAAAACTAAACTAATAATCAACGAAACGTTTTTAAATTTTGAACCAAAACTGTGAAATAAATCACTCAATAAGTTTCCATTTCATAAAACGAACGTTAGCTTTTTCTGAAGATATAAGTAACGTATATTAAAGTAGGTTAGTTGTGTGAGGGCACAGAAAGCCCGACACGGGCGGAAAGGCTGAGTCGCGCGAGATACTGGCTACGAGTGCTACGAACGCTACGGGCCTGCCCGTAGCAGAGTGCTACGGTGGTTTGGAGCTACGGCGCAACAGGCAATATAGCTTTGCTAAGCTGTTAAAGCTATACGTGTGTAAAGTGAATATTTGGTTGTATTATTAGACAAAAAACTATTTAATAAAAATGAAGCGCTACCGTATATATATATGTTTACCGAAATATTTGACAAAATATTTGATTTTATATTTGTATATTTCCGTAAAACATGTTTTTAAAAATGAAACAATTATTATGTACAAATGTACGAAAATATCAAATTATAAATAAAAGTGATAATATTTTAGAACTAGTACTACTTGTGAGAAGTTTTGATCTCTAGTGTCTTCTCTTGTTGAAATACTTAAAAATATTGGAATATGATTGCAAACCAATAATTATCGAAAGCCAAATATAAAAATTTGCGATTCGATTACAGAATAAAAATATGATTAAATAATTTAAAACTGAGCATCTGAAACGACCTAGTCGTAGAAGATTAAAAGCTTTCGAAGATAAGTGAAGTGCCGTGCAATTTTGTTGTTCAGGGGTGGCATGTGCCCGGCATTACTATAAGTTGATACGGCAATACGATGACTATGAGACATCTAACTTTGACAAATAACGTTTTCTGTCTTAGTTCGGTGAGGGATTTTATTATTACCTAACCGAGCTAGTTTTGTGTGAACACGCTGTTGCTCAATTATCTATAAAGGCCCCAATTTTGTAAAACTCAACATTGTGCATGGCTGGTGCGGAAAATTTTAATTAATGGCACCCAGTGACGCAAAGCTTGTTTGCAACGATACATTTTTAGGGTTAATCAAATAAGAGGAAATTTTGATTTACAAGTCAAAAACAAATAAAGTACCACTTTCAATGTATCTTAGCAGTAAATTCCTAGCTTCTCAGACTTTGACTTCGTTGTGTGCTTAATATAGGTATGCTCCTCTAAATTTCAAGCTAGTTTTGGATGTATTTTTTTTGTTTAATGGTAAAATGGCCCATCGTGAAGTGCGATAAGGTGTGGGGGAGAACTTGACCACCAGTGGGATATATATATAATATAGTTTGAAAAAATGCCACAAACAATTACTGTGCATAAACCACAAGAATTTTAAGGAACCCTGTAAAAAAATATTTTTCTTATCTACTGCTCTGGCCATATATGGCCAGCGTTTCATGGAAATTCCTTCATCGCAATTTGTTGCTTGGTGATATTTTCACATATTTAATTGACTTCAACTTTTGCTGAGATGCAGGTTTCTCCACAATACAACTAAAATGCATTGAACCTCGGACTTGTACTAGAAGTTGTCAATGTATATTTTAAAGCAAAGAAAAGATTTTTGCAAATTCTACCCCTAAGTTGGTCAAATGAGGGTTCAATGTTTGAAACTCCTATATTTCATTTTATGAAAATTGCATTGCGGTGGGCAGCAGCTCTTAGTTTATTAACTTCAGCTTCAAGTGACTTGATTGACATGTCTTACTAAACTAAATACAACAGTTTTTGTAACATAAATTGCACAGAACCCTCGAAACGTGAATTCAACTTATGCATGAAATTCGTTTAGATATATATTAATCTGTCAAGAGAAAAAAGGGTTTCAAAGATGGTACAAGTTCTATGTTTCATAGATTTTTATAAATCTATAATTTTTTTAAGACTTCATCGTTAAAAAATTAATAAGCGACGAAGTACGTACTGTTGTTATAATTTGATTAGTGAGAGCAATGATATAATGAACCGTTTTGTAACATCTTAGAATTGTAACATCATTATTCTTTTTGCGTAGTCGCCATGGCTTGCCTTAGTGCAAAGAATTATTCTTTACGGTGTGAAAGGTGGTGCAAAAACACGGCTACAATTGTCATATTCATATATATTAAATTTAACGTGTCATCTGAGCCAAGATAGTGCTTAAGAGACCTCTAACGTTACGGCGCTGCGCAAGTTTAGGTATTTTACGCTCCGAGAAAGTCGGCGAACTACGCAACCGATATCTTTATCAGAGCTTCCCACCCGTCCGCACCAGAGAGCTGCGAGCTTGACTGCTAAAACGATCTTGATCCATAGTATAACTATATTTTATTGACCAAGCGAGCGAAGCATCTTTGCTTCTAGAATGGCAAAATATTATGTTGTCTATTTCGGAAAATTTTAATGGTGGGGGTTTTTTGATTGGGGTTGCATTTCCCAGGAAAGTGGTAGACCCACCACAAATCTATAATTTGAATGAACGAAGATTTAACTACTGCTTAAAATTACTTTGTTTTAATAGGCTACCGTACTGAGTTGCACCTAAGATGTCCCTGAGTTTTAATTGATTTGTACTTGAATTGCACTTGAGCTGCACTTGAGCTGCACTTGAGCTGCACTTGAGCTGCACTTGAGCTGCATTTGAGTTGCACCTGATTTGCACTTGAGCTGCATTTAAGTTGTACTTGTGCTGCATTTGAAGAGCACTTGATCTGCATTTAAGGTGCACCTGAGTTGCAAGTTGCATCTGGATTGCATGTGGGTTGGAAGTTGCACCTGGGTTGTAACTGAGTTGTTCCTGAGTTGTCCCTGAGTTATTTCTGAGTTGTCCCCGAGTTGTCCCCGGTTGTCCCTGAGTTGTCCCTGAGTTGTCCCTGAGTTGTCTCTGAGTTGTCCCTGAGTTGTCCCTGAGTTGTCCCTGAGTTGTCCCTGAGTTGTCCCTGAGTTGTCCCTGAGATGTCCCTGAGTTGACCCTGAGCTGCATTTGAGGTGCACCTGAGTTGGACGTGAGCTGCATTTGAGTTGCATTTGAGTAGCACCTGAGTTGCACCTGAGTTGCACCTGAGTTGCACCTGAGTTGCACCTGAGTTGCACCTGAGTTGCACCTGAGTTGCACCTGAGTTGCACCTGAGTTGCACCTGAGTTGCACCTGAGTTGCACCTGAGTTGCACCTGAGTTGCACCTGAGTTGCACCTGAGTTGCACCTGAATTGCACCTGAGTTGCACCTGAGTTGCACCTGAGTTGCACCTGAGTTGCACCTGAGTTGCACCTGAGTTGCACCTGAGTTGCACCTGAGTTGCACCAGAGTTGCACCAGAGTTGCACCTGAGTTGCACCTGAGTTGCACCTGAGTTGCACCTGAGTTGCACCTGAGTTGCACCTGAGTTGCACCTGAGTTGCACCTGAGTTGCACCTGAGTTGCACTTGAGCTGCATTTGAGTTGCACCTGAGTTGCACTTGAACTGCATTTGATTTGCAGGTGAGTTGTCCCTGAGTTGTAAAAGAATCATTAAATCCACCCAGGCATCTCTGATATAGGAAAAACAATCAAATTGTGTAACCTCCTCTTTTTTTATTAAGTCAGTTAAAATGTACCAACCAAATTTGATAACCTCCTACGCACTAAAAAGAATCTCCAAAATCTATCCAGGCATCTCCGATATAGGAAGAACAATCAAATTGTGTAACCTCCTCTTTTTTTATTAAGTCAGTTAAAATGTATCAGCCAAATTTGATAACCTCGTTCGCACTAAAAAGAATCTCCAAAATCTATCCAGGCATCTCCGATATAGGAAGAACAATCAAATTGTGTAACCTCTTTTTTTTTTTATTAAGTCAGTTAAAATGTACCAACCAAATTTGATAACCTCCTACGCACTAAAAAGAATCTCCTAAATCCACCAAGGCATCTCTGATATAGGAAGAACAATCAAATTGTGTAACTTCCTCTTTTTTTATTAAGTCAGTTAAAATGTACCAACCAAATTTGATAACCTCCTACGCACTAAAAAGAATCTCCTAAATCCACCAAGGCATCTCTGATATAGGAAGAACAATCAAATTGTGTAACCTCCTCTTTTTTTATTAAGTCAGTTAAAATGTACCAACCAAATTTGATAACCTCCTACGCACTAAAAAGAATCTCCAAAATCTATACAGGCATCTCCGATATAGGAAGAACAATCAAATTGTGTAACCTCCTCTTTTATCAAGTAATAATTTTTTTTTAATTTTTTTTTTATAATGTAACAAGCAACTTGATGACGATGAATTAAAACATAAAAAATAAAGAATTCTCACAAAATATCAAATACGATCTATGCAAGTGTATGATGTTCTAGCACGCACACAATTAAAGCGCTGCCAAGGCCAGCGACATTTATATATATTAAATAAATTAAAATTAACAACATTTTAAAAAAAAAGATATATATGTCTATGTGTTCAGTAATACTTTGGTGTAAAGTTGCGTAGAAAAGGAAGAAGAATTTCGGATATTTAAGGAAATGTTATATAACTGAGAAATAAAATAATTAGAAAATATTTTATTTCTCAGTTATTTGCGGCTTATATGAATCATGATAATCAAATCCCATGATATCTGTAGAGCAAAAATATTTTTTTGGGGGACTACAATCAAATAGAATCTGCAAAATAGAGCTCGTAAATGAGGTCTGCACGAATTTTTGCTTAACCATGTACCGGGAAAAATATATATATAAATAAGAGTATATAAGTAAAAAAATTAAAATACACAGCATGATAGTCCAGGAAGAGAAAACACACTACTTTTATTGAGTTATTGCAAATAAAAAAAAACATTATTTAAACGCGGAAAACTACGTATTTACGCGGTATGCTGCCTGTACTGGGCCTAAAACTATAATTTTTGAACACGACTAGTACAAAAATAAGTTTTAACTATTTACATTGACTTATTATAGCAATAATATACGAGTATAAATTTACTATTTTTTTTATTAATTTTTTATTCACTTTGTCTTAATATTGTGGTAGTTGTAACAGAATTCCCGTTAATCAACTACGTTTGGTTGTAATTTGACCACCTCATAAATCTATTTAAAATTTATTTAGATGCATACTAATAAAGAGCGAAGCGTCATTTAATTATGGTCGTAAATAACACAAAACACTGAAAGCTTTAAATACGTCCGAAAGTTATCAAAAGCTTATTAAGGAAACATTAATATTAATGGTAGTAATTCAATAACACTGGTAATGCCTTGAGGGTGTTATTTCTCGTTGGGGTGGCAATGATTATTTCACCCTTTAAGCTAGTGTTAATTAATTATTATACTTTAATATTTTTTTTGTGGTACGACGGTATATGGCTACGATGGCCATACAAAAAGATCTAAGTATAACTAATGTAGAGCAATTTTTAGTATCGGCTTTTCAATATTTTTAGCTCTCAATGGTAACAAAGTTACACGTATGGTTATTTGGTAAGAGCGAGATTCTATACAAACGTAAAAATTACATGGAAATTCTAAGCCTTCTTTGTACAAAAAATAATTAGAAAGAATAAGACAATAACGTTAAAATAATTGATGGAGTCAGGCGTTACTTTGCGGAAATCCATTAATAATAAGATGGTATATAGAGATATTTAGTGTCAATTTGCAGTGTTTTTACTGTCTTAGTAGTTGAAGGTTTGAAAACTGCATTGAATATTTCAGCGACAGGTAGTGAGTCGCCCCCGTCCTCAATCCAAGCTGTGAATGAAACGTTTTGAATGAGCCCATGAATAGCTGAGCTAGTTCCAACGTTGCAACATTTAGGCAATGTTTCTACAAGCGATGTCTTTAATACCATAGAAAGAGTTTGATTTTCTATGGTTAATAAATTTCACTTCGATTTACTCACAATATTTTATATTTTATTTTATAATGAAATGTATTATAAAATAGATACATTTCATTTACAACAGCAATCAACTTTGTACAAGTCAAATTAAAAATTTATTATGTGGTAGCGGCTTTGCATAGCATCCCCGACACAGGAAAAATCCTATGGGGAGTGTGAAACGTTATTATATTTAGCATTGATTTCTCGTTGGGAGTATTATTATATCTTCTCTGCCGGGAGGTAGAGGTTAAGGAATAAAAAGATTTGTTTATTAAAACACTCAAGTAATTCTCTCAAGAGGCGTTTATAAACAGTGAGTATTGAAAACTTATAGTTCCAAAAAAGCAAAAAAATTGCTAGTTAAGGTTAAAGTAAGAAAAAACCTACGAGTTATAGTTGCAAATGTGAATTTGTGCGAGTTTTTGGTAATATCAGGTTTCTGGTAAAAATTCAGTCGTACAAGTGGCATCGATATAATTATTACCATAACTTTCATAATTGCATGATAAGAAATCTGTGATAATATGTGTAAAAAAATGTATGTTAAAAAAGTTTTTAGATTTATTTTATATTATAATAAAATGTTCTAAATTAATTTTAATGTATAATAATGGTTTAACGCATAATTATTTTAGTTAAGGTTTAAGGTAAATAGTAGTAGTAATAGGTTTGAAATAAAAAGTTCATAAAATTATTATATACTCGTATCTGCAATGTTAAATTCGATGGCAGGCTTTACATTTATTCAAATTTTAAGTATAAACTTTTGTGTTACAAAAAGTGGCAAAGTGCGAGGGGTCAATATAATCGCAAATTGCAGACGCTGACTTAGCATGCCGGCCACAAACTGAATGGCAAACTTCGAAGTTCCTTAATAATGTAAGTAGCGGTGGGCAATGAACACTGATGTTCTTAGTTCAGGTACTCGCTATATTGGCGAACTATTAATTGAGAACTGGCTCAAACGATAACGTATGCGTTGATTACAACTTAATGATAATAAAAAATGTTTATTGATGAAGTTTAACATTTATTACACGCGTAGCATTTGCCTACTGTGGATATATATTTGTTCCGGAGTTCACAAAACCGCTAGTCTTACACTATTATTATACAGGGTTGTCGGGTAGGAGTATATTATACTCACTATACTCATCCCAAGGAACAACTTTCAATTAGTAATGACCCTGAAATCGAGAAAAATAAATCTTTTATCGGTTATCGACAAAACGCATGAAAAAACTAATTTTTTTCGTATCCGAGTTGGTGTATATTTTTAGGTATAGACCTAGCCTAAGGAATAACTTTCACTATTGACCTCCATTCGTTTTTGTACACTCCTAATCGATAATATTGTATAACTTTGTGGACATTTTTACTTATATTTGTAATTAAAAATATTAATTATTTTCAGGTATGGGGCTGTTTACTGTAGGCCATATTTGTATCACGAAGAAATACCCGCCTGTCTACTTCTTACAAAGATTTCTTACTCGTATATAGGTTGACCATTTAGAGAGGCGTCAATCCCATGCGCTGAGTATGGAACTTGATGTATGATAAGGTGAAGTCTAATCACGCACACGCTCTAAGTTTTAGTACTACATATTATTTTTAGAAATTTTCAATGGCTTTATATAATATTTTAATTTGAGATAGTTGTTTTTATTTTGTTTTTTTTCGACTGCTAAAAAATGGTTATGTTTTTCGAGTGTATGTATGTATGTATATTTCTTTGTGGCGTCCTAGACCCTTGACGACTGTAGCATATACACAGCATATTATAAGGATGACACACAGGTTTAAAGATTTAGCCGGTGGGGTTTTTTTAAGTCGCTTCTATTACCACGGAACAGCACCGTATATTTGCCGTGGTACCATTAGTTGTACAATCAATGGTACCACGGTATTTTTTTGTTAACGGTGGTGCAGTCATTGTTTAGTGTATAGACTCGAGATAGAAACAGATACACTTGGTTGATGTGAAAGTGGGTGGTTAAAATCAAATTTAAAAACTTTATCTAATTATGTACAGAATAATAACACAAATAAAAGGTGAAAAACTTCATATTGTTTAAAATTAAATTAATATTTTAGGCCTCTATGCTTTAAATGGCTCCATAGCAACTGGACAGATTCGTAACTGGACAAAGAACAATCGCCATTTATTTATTCTTAAACTATGAAGCAGATTTCAAATTTGCGGTCGAAGTGAGCATTGCAGAAACAAGTAAGCGCCTAAGAAAAAAGTGAACTTCGCAGAAACAAAACAGCATCGCAGAATCAGAAAAGCGTCATAGAAACAAAAGGGAAAGAATATTATAATAACTAAATATAAAACACAAAAAAGTCGTGAAACTATTGACGATTACAAGCGTAAAAATCCGGTTTATGCGATTTTCGACCTTAGGGACATATGTCGGAAAATCATCCTTCTGTTCAGCAGAAAATCTGTCTAGTTGCGAATCCGTCCAGTTTTTACTGTTTGAAGTTAAAAAACAATTTAAGTATTTAAAGGGCTCCTCTTTATATACTCAAATTATTTTTTAGTTTCAATATCGCAATTTTTCAAGAGCGTGCCTAACTCCAATCACTTAATATTTTATTTTATTTGGACAGCCTACAGCCTTCTTACAATAAAAAACTACAATTAATTTCTGAGCACACTTGGGCCAAAAAAGGTTATCACTAGTAGAAACTAAAATTATTATTAAATATAACTACAAACAAGTTAATAATGCATTTTAGGAAAGACAGACTGTTCAATTTATTTAGCAAACTAATGATAATGATGAGACAAATTCATTTTTAACATTTGTACAATACCTATTGAGTTCAGTGAATATATCAATACCATAATGTATGCCTACACCAATAAATACCCAACTGCAGATACAAGAACAGTTTTGTTATTAATTGCCCTACAGATTAAAAACTGATTTAATACAAGTTTTTTGAAAACAAATTGTCTTGATGTAAATAAATCTATATGATTAGAATAAGATGCATTAAAACTTCTAAATGTGCAAATGAAGAAACAGTTTCAGTAACAGAGTACGGCAGCGCGGGGCATATAGTCTAAGATGGGTTCTTCGCGCCCCGGGAGAGACGGTGCGATAAAATTGACTTCAGCCAGCAGGGAGGAGCAATCAATCCTATTCGAAATTATATTTTGCAAGAAGGAGAGGTCAGTACATTCTCTTCTTTTTTGAAGATTTAATATGTGGTGATGCCTGCAACTCTCTTCGTAGTCAAAGTTTTTAGTGGAATTTTTTGTTTTGAAGTTTAGATAACGTAGAAACTCCCTTTGAGGTTTTTCTAGGAAAGTTATATACTTCTCGTAGCGTGGGTTCCAAACTTGCGATGCATACTTTAGTTGGCTTTAGACTAATGAAAAGTACAATATTTTTAAAGTTTTAATATATTTAAAGTCATTGGTGACCCGTAGAATGAAACCCAGAGTTTTCATGACCTTAGTAGTGATACTTTCAATGTGCTTGTCAAAAATAAGTTTAGAATCAAGAGTAACTAACTCCAAAGTCTAAAACAGAATCAGTTCTCGTTAAAAACTGACCATTAATATTATAATAGACACTAATAAAACGTGGAGATCTGCTGAAAATAATACTATAACATTTAGGAATATTTAGATCTAATCTTTTTGACATGCAGTAGTTATGAAGGTTATCTAGATCCTCTTGAATTAATTTGGAATCCTGCCTACTCTTTATCACCTTAACAAATTTCATGTCATCGGCATATAGCAAAAATTAAGAATTCTTAAAAAATTGATAATTATCATTAACAAAGACAATAAAGAGCAAGGGGCTCAAAATTGACCCTTGAACGGCGGAAGTGATGGGGGAGGGTGCCGACGAGTAGCCACCAAGAACTACAGTTTGGTATCGATCATTGAAATAAGAGGTTAACCATCTATGAATATCACCAATAATACCTGCCACATATAGTTTATTAAGGAGGATAGAATGGTCAATCAAATGGTCAATAGACGGTCATAATAGGTCAATAGATAAGCAAGACTTTCAGCACTGTTTTTAAGCAAAAGCGGTTGTAAGCCATCCAGTCCAGCCGATTTATTGCAATCTATGGTTTTTAATACGGCCATTTGCGCCACTTTGATAGTACTAATGTCAGCCACATGGCCACACTCAACAGTCCCAGTGATGTCTGGAGCTGAGGTGTTTAAAGTGATAGTGGACGGTAAATAATTAGAATTAAACAAATCGGCAAATGCATTACAGATATCTTCGCCAGATCCCACTGTTCTGTCCCCGTATGACATAGATGACGGGTAGGCGTTGTGAATATGTTCACTATATTTTTTAATTTTATTTTTAATGTGAGGACGGATAATGTGTCTATTATGTAATAAGATAAGTTAAGATAAACTTGTCTCGTCTTGTTAAAATTTCTGTCAAGATTTTGCTTGGAAAACCTAAAATTATTTTTCCATCTACTCGTATTAAGCTCAAATAATTAATTTCAAGAATGGTACCTACGACACGGTAAAATAATAAAATCATTAGATTTTAACATGAACGGTACTACGTCGAAAAACCGGTGGTGCCATTAATGGTACAATCTAATGGTACCACGGGAAATCAATGAACAGCAATCTTATCCAAGTCCAAGTCAATCCAAATAACATGTGAATGCAATAATAGATTGTTGCTGTGAGTATCTTGTTCCGTTTATGTGCATATTGCTGCGACACCCGCTCAACGTAGCTCGCTAATATTTCTGTGATCTGTTGAGTTGACCCAAAGACCCTTTTTGGGTACATATAATATTATTACCGTCGACCGAGTAAAACAAACTGTTTATTGAGTAATAAATACAATTATTAGATTGAACAATTTATTTGACAAAAAATATTAAATCAGCGTTATAATTTTAAAGTTTAATAAACAGGTTTCATAGTAGTCTCAGGTGAGGAAACTGTAATAATTAGTTTGTAAAAATTACGACTTAGTCCAGTTTCTGTACATTTTATCTTATAAACAATAAACATAAAGAATAAAAAATAGTTTAACTGCTGAAACTACGTACAATTTTTAAAGTGTATTTTGTATTTGAAATGCTAATATCCCCATGTTGTAACAAACATATTGTAAAAATTTGTTTGTTTGTTCTTCTTCTCCTCAACAATTGAATATCAGATCAACTTGACCTTTTGCAGAGACGGAGGTCCGGAGAGTGCAATTAAAATATTAAAAAATTCAACTAAAAATATAATAAGAATGTTTTTTTTTATATCATTATAAGTTTATGCCTCCGCATTCCGCCATTCTTCGCAGCTGGCAGCCCAGATGCTGTCCAGATTTATTACAGGCAATTCGAAACCATTCAAAATTGTGTAAATGTTTCAAAAATAGGACCCAAAAGAGGCGTACCTCATTGGAAAAATGACTAAAGATAATTAATATTTTCTTTAATATTCGCCTTTTAATTGGTCGTACGAAACCGTCTCATAGGCTTGTCTCAGTAGAGTACCTTTTTACCTAAGATATTTTTACGAATTGACCGAAAAACAACGAAATAAAACAGTATATTTCAAACTAGAAGGATTTAAAGTAGATATTGTAAATTAAAATGCAAGCATAAGAAATATACATCAACGTTTTAAATGAAACACAATTTATATGACATGATACATAAACCCATTGAATGGTAAGTTGTGAAACTGTTCCTGATTATCCAGCACGTATGAGTTAAAAAGGAAATGAGATGTATGTGTAGGAGAAGTAATAATACTTTAAAAAAGTGAAAACCGTCTTTAATTCGGCAGGCAAAAATCTCTATCTTTGAGAAACGGGAAACATGAAAAAATATATCCTCTCCTTTCTGAAGTCAGTTCTGAGATAAGGCAAGGAAATACCAATTGTGCTCACAGATGCTACTAAGTTTGTACTACCAAGGACATTCTAATGCTGTTTATTACATTGTCACAGGAGACGAAACGTGGATTTACTGTTTTAAACCCGAAAAAAAACAGCAATCTTGTGGATGGGTGTTTGAAAATGAGATCAGGCCACCAAAACTGAGGCAGGCGAGAAAAGTTGGTAAAAAAATTATATATAATAAAGTGTTTATATTCTCAGCAACGGGTCCCATCTGCACAATTCCACTTGAAGGTCAAAATAGTGTTAATGACGAGTGGTATTACCACCACTACCATTTGTTTACCCAGGATGTTAGACAAACGACCAAAAAGCCGCGTTCTCCTACATGATGACAATGCTTCTTCACACATGACCAACAAAACATAGTCGGTTTTAGCTTCCAAAAATGACAACTCGGGACCCATCCTGCACATAGCCCGGACTTAGTACCCTGTGATTTCTGTATTTTTTCAAAAATCAAAGATTTGATGACAGGTTTAACTTTTGCAAACTCCGAAAAGGCTGTGAAAACATGCCTTCAGATCTGCTGTCCTCTTGTTTTAAAAAGTAATAATATAATGTAATAATAATAATTTGGGCCAAGTATTTCTAAGTTACGCAAAACTTTTAGTGTGATCTATGGGGCCACAAAAAGTTAGATATACAAATTCACAAACACACTTTCAACACTACCTTCCTTAAGAAAAGTAGGATAAAATATAAAAACTACCAAACAGGTGCCGTCATTATTATTTCCCGTCATAAGTAATCTCGGTCGACAACAAATAATGAACAGTTACATCCTTTATAGATATTATCTTTTATGTATTTTCAGAACAGATTAGGACGGTCCAATCATACTTAAACTGATCAGATTAAAAAATATTATTAATGATACCTACTGTCTGCAGAGGATCGCGATTTTTTATTGTAATTTTTTACAATGTATTATTTCATCACATTCATCATAGTAGGTAATAAGTAATTGGCAATTACATTCTATACTTATAATAAAACTGTGATTTATGGAATTCTGTACTGTAAAAAGATAATATTTTGATAATTTCACTAAGGATATGTAGTTATCGATACTAAATTCTAATCAGTAACTTTTTTTCATTTTTATCCGTCTATCTGTCTGTATCTTGACTAGAAATCACGCTGGAACTGCTAGATGGATTCAAATGAAATTTGGAATAAACATAGTTCGTAGCATAATGTAACATCACATCAACTTTTTATTCCGAAATTCACCGGGGTTCCTGTAGGAGGGGGATGACATAATGATGTATTAAGTGATAACTCGGTAACGCGTACTTTGATTTCGATAACATTTTTTTTTGTTACAATGGACCAACTAAAATATATGTTATCTCGAAAATTATTGGAGGATCCCGTGGGAGTGGGGATGAAAGACGTATTGACTATAACTCGGTAAAGCGTGCTTCGATTTGGGTGATACTTTCTTGTTGGAAAGGACTAACTGAAATCAATGTTATTCCGAAAATTTATTCGGGTTTAGGATGCGTTTTTAAATATAACTCGGTTACGGAGGCTTGCATTTGGTGTTCAATAACCAAGTGGTTGGTACAGTAAATTGCCGTGCGGGAGGCACGAGGTTTGATCCCACAAAATACGCAAAGAGCTACCAGTGAAGGAAATAAACGTGAAGTAAGCATAGTGGTAGAGCATTTTCTAACGATCGTCTGTCTCGCTACCACTCTCATGTTGAAAAATCTATCGCTTTGTGCGTTGCGGCATCCTTCTTTGAGATCAAATGTATTTTAGACTAGGCATGCTCTATTCAGTGTTTACAGACTTTGTCGCTGATGTCGTACGAGCTGGTGGTCAATTTACTGTCCAAAAAAAGCTATCTTGAATGTAAAAAATGGGCAAGAGTCTTCTAAGGATAGGCTACCAAGCCAGCTCAATTGATGGTCAGTATCGTAAATTTTTCACTCTTTTCCTTCACCTACAAGCAGGATTACTTAGGATAAGGGGATAAGAAGTTAAAAGTAAGAAGATGTGAGTAAAGCGGGGAGCGGTTATAGGCAAAGGGCAAGGAATGAAGTTATCAAAGTAGTAATCCTATATTTCCCGGTCTACGAAATATAGGAAAACATAAACTGTACTTTTTATGAGACGACGATTTCACGACGTAGGTAGGCGTGCTATGCAGAATCTTCAGCTCTTTAGAATTGTCCACTCATGCCAAACATACTTACGAGAACTTCTGTGTCGCTTTAGTTAATCATACTCACATTTCAAAATACTGCTCTTATTATCTTATTTATGGTGATTTTGTTCAAAAAATCAGCTATTAAAAATAAGTAAGGTTAGCGCTCATCACCTCTTAACCTCCAACGCAAAAACGACGGGGTGTTGTCATGGAACCATAAATGATACGTGTGTCAACTTAAAATTATTACTAAGTAGTTCCATTATTTTAAAATCCATTTTTATGGAAATAATGTTGTAAATTAATATCAGTAGTTCCATAATGGAACTATGAATGGTGCTAGTGGCAACGAACCCGCGTGTCTGTGTATCTGTCTTTGGCATCGTAGCTCCAAAACGGCTTTGATTATTTTTTTTTGTATTCAAGCTGCATTAGTCTCGAGTTACATACTACTGACAAAAATGTAATCATTATGGACGCCTTCTTCTTAAAAATATAAAAAGGCACTGGAACCCAGAATAAAAAAGGATTCATGTTAATAAATAACGCCCTCGAACATACAATATCTATTACCTTTGCGCCTGGCACTCAAATTTTTTTTTCTTGACTGATAACCCAAAAAAGGATTTTGCCTTGTCGAGTTTTTACACAAAAAGAGATTTAAGTCAGATCATAAAATGATTCGAGCAACTATTTTCTTAAACAAAAAAAAGATAAACCAAATGTATTTTTGTATAGCTACAAAAATATGTTCGGTTTATCTTTTTTTGTTCAAATGTTAACTGAAATCTCAAGATTAAGCAAATATATACAAACAACAACAAGATTTATAGAATACCGGAGAAGAGCTAAAACATATAGAAATAATCAAACAAGAAAAAAGCTCTGAAAAGGATCTTGCATATTTGCAAGATCCTTTTTCTGGTAAGTTTCTAAATTTGGGTTACATTCTACTATGTCTGTTGCATCCTCCTGATAGAGATTCCTGTAGAAATTTGTTGCTTCTAGTAAAATCTATAGAATACATGAGAAGAGCTAAAACATATAGAAATAATCAAACTAGAAAAAAGCTCTGGTCCGGATAACATACCTAATGAAGCAATTATGAAGCACCACTATGTCATTTATTCAATATGGTACTAACTTAAAGAACTATACCCGAGCAATGGACTGAATCCCATATAACGCTACTCTACAAAACCCACATCATATAAAATGTTTCAAACCCATAAGCTTATTATGCAGTCTCTATTTTTTTTCTTCGTCTCTCCTAACCAGGGTTTCAAACCAAAATGATAAAAGCCAACATATAGAACAGGTTGGTTTTTCAACGGTCGACCATATTCAAATATTATAAATTCAAAGGTGTTGAGCAAATCATAGAGAAATATAGAGAATTTAGAAACAACCTCTGCATAGCTTTCGTTGACTACAAAAAAGCGTTCGACACTATTTCTCACAAAGCACTGAGATCTTCAAATTAATAATATAAACAATTCCTACATAGACATATTGAAAGTTTTTTATAAGAGGGGCAAGAGCAAAATTAGGCTGGAGACAATAGGACCATCAATACCAACCGAGAGTGTTTTTAGCTTTGATAAAAATTGGTCCAAGATGGCTGCCGCTACCAAATGGCTCAGTACAATTAATTTCACCTTTCCCTCAATATGGATATCAAATACAAGGTCTTGTCTAGTACATTATTTTACACAACTAATTTCAAATCCAAGATGGCTGCTACAACTAATATCGAGGTATTTTCAAAATATTCAATTTTACTTGCTAAATAATAAAATTTAGTGAAAATCGCCTTTACAGAGTCAATCTATCAAATATTTGGAGTTTGTAAACATGTCTGCATGAACTTTTTCTATTTTTTTTACCAGTAAATAGTTAAATCATTCACGAATAACTTTTAGAGCTGTCGACTGTGGTTAAAAAAATGTTCCTGCTGATTGTCACACCACATGAGGTGTCTCATTGCAACCCTCAATATGTTATTTAAATAAATATCTGACATTTTATACAATATCTTTTTTAACAAAAATATTACTTGTACCGACTTCCATTACGGCAGGCGCCGATAGAACTTTTTCATTTATTTCGATTGAATGATTAAATCAAACAACATGACCAATATTGATAAAGTTAAAACGGGACTACATGAGAAATATAATATCATTTCAAACAAAAAAAGACCGAAGACGGTCCGCTGACTAGTCTTCCGAGAAATCAGGTAAAACATATGAAAAAGTATTAGACTTTTAATTGCATATTTTTATTAGACTAAATGCTCATTATCTGATAGTATGGATTTATCTATGATAACACGTGCTTAAAAATGATAAATTATAATAATCCGTTTAGCTCTATTTGCAAATTAAAACATATCAGTCTTCTTGTGGTGGCGTGAAAGTAAATACATTTGGTAAGTAGCTTAATATTAAAAATAGGAAATAATCGATTGTTTCGAGATAAGCAGAAGTTACTGTGAGTAGAGAAAAGGAAAACAAATAACGTAATATTAATACAAGAGCTAGTGTGTTCGTTATTTTAAATGAAGTTCGAGGTCTGGAGATAGCCAAAGGCTACAATTTCCCGGGATAACAAATGCAATGCGGTTGGAGACGCGGGCAAAAGCTAGTATACTATATTAAAATTAAATGTTACTCGTATCATTGCGTCATCAAAATTATGCATTATCAGCGAGTCAAGAGAAAAATACTCTTGCACGCAGATAGATGCTCTTGTTCAACAGCTATATTCAATTGTTTATATTAATATTTAGGAAAATACCAGCTATCTGTTTTCTTTTATTCTAATACGGACCACTGAAAATATTTTTTGCAAATTTTCTTCTTATATAAGATACTCGAAAAAACTGATTTTTACGATATGACTACCGCATGTATTCAATATGGAAAAAATATTTTGAAATATAAATTTACAATGTACAATTTACAATGCGTACATTACATGATTTGCGTACGTTGGGTTATATGTATTTGAAAACATTTTTTTACGGTAAATTTAAAACTGATTTAAATACGGGACTTCAGGCTCTTTAAGTGAGAACTAGGTATTTATAACATTAATTATGATTAATAGTTTTAATAGAATTTTTTGACAACCAATCCAGGGTCTCAACTATGTACCAAATTTCATCAAAATCAGTTCAGCAGTTTTTGTGTAAAAGAGCATACATTCATACTTTCTTACAAACTTCGCGTTTACAATATTAGTAGGAGTAGGATAAGTATAAGGTCAATTCTTAGTAAATTCGTAGTTAACCCGAATAAACTGTATATTTTATGTGTTGTAACTTATTTACGTGAAACGTTGTTGAGATATAGTCAAACTAAAACGTCATCAAAAAATGTGTTTACAACATCAAAAACCTTCCGATTTCGTACGTATTCCGATCGATTGAGCAATTCGTCTCACGCCGAGTGGGTTTTTAACTTATCAAATTCTTATCAAAGTACATTTCTGTGATACGAGTTTATATGCACCTACTTGCGTATAAAAAGATAAATACTATCTCGAGACTTTGAGAATTGATATACAAAAGATAATTCAGATAATAAAGTTAGATAACTCACAAAAATGTATTGAGCTAACTTTGTTGAGAATGAAAAATTGTGTGCTATGTTGGAGTACAAAATAATTACATTTGGCGAGATTAAATAACAACCCTTATAATAAACGAAGTTAATTTTATAACAAAATTTACCTATGTCATAAAGTTGGTTTGTGTACCGTTTTTAGTACTAACGAGACAGCAATATAGATAAGTAAATTTTAAAGGTGAAAAGAATACATTAACATAAAAATACATTATATCAAATAAAAAATCAGAATAGAGTGTACTTAACGTACGTGTGGCGCGTGCTGCGCGGACACCTGCACCACCCTGATGTGCTGGAGGCGCTGTGCCTGCGCGCGCCCGAGGAAGCCACTAGCCTTAGGAGGTCATTTATTACATTCAGGGTGCCCGAGAACAGAACTAATTTGTTTAGGTTTGCTCCCACATCACGCGCAATAGCTTTGTTAAATAATAGGTCCTTACATATGAAATTGGCGTTTTGTCGTACTGGCCACTTTGATCTCAAATATCTCTTCTTTGGTTAGGGATTCCAATTTCAAATTTATACAGCTATTTACTCATACATTTGTATTTCGAAAACCGTAATTCATTTGTTTTGTCCTCGTTTGGTTTTTTCTTTGCGTCACGCAGTTTACAAAATGGAAAACTTGAAATATCGCGTTATTTACGAGCACGAGTTCCACCGTGGTACCAGTGCTGCAGAAACGGCTCGAAGGATTAATGATGTGTATGGCGGCGGTGTCGCAAAAGAACACAGTGCGTTTTCGGTTCCAACGTTTTCGTTCTGGAAATTTCGACCTGCAGAACCAGCCCCGTGGACGGCCGGAGACTAAAGTTGCTAATGAAGAATTGAAAGCTATTGTGGAAGCAGATCCATCGCAAACCACGTCCGAGTTAACTGCAGGCTGCGGTGTTAGTGATAAAACTGTTTTAATCCACTTGAAGCAAATTGGAAAGGTGAAAAAGCTTGAAAAGTGGGTACCTCATGAATTGAGTGCAGCAAACTGACAAACGCGCGTCAACTGCTGCGTAACATTACTCAACCGGCACAATAATGAAGGGATTTGAAATCGGATCTTTCGGATATTTCAAGTTTTTCCATTTTGTAAACTGCGTGACGCAAAGAAAAAACCAAACGAGGACAAAACAAATGAATTACGGTTTTCGAAATACAAATGTATGAGTAAATAGCTGTATAAATTTGAAATTGGAATCCCTAACCAAAGAAGAGATATTTGAGATCAAAGTGGCCAGTACGACAAAACGCCAATTTCATATATAAGGACCTAATATTATAGCGGAGGATATTGACATTTTTAATTGTAACCAGGCAAAATTCACAGAGGCTGCAAATAGACTCTGTGAAAATTTTGTACTTAAAAGTTCATGTTTCATAAAATAGTTTAGTGTAGCATCGCCTTGGTTTTACTGTTATGATGTTATAACTGTGTTTATGCAAATAAATAAATAAATACTTAATTCGTTATCAAGTAATGAGTGTATCTGGGGACACGGCAGTGCCCCCGCCAAGTCTCGCCGTACCACCTTTTCTGAAAGCGGTTCGAGCGATTTTCGACCCCCTGTAACTTCATCGTGGTAAAATCTAGAAGCTTAAACTTTTTATGACTTGTAAAGGTATACATTTGTAGATATACATGCAATTTGGACGAGTACTTTAAGAATTATAGCAAGTTAAAGTACCTAATTCTGTCACTGACTCACCGATCATCAGAATTCTAAGGTACTTCTAGCAAATCTACAAATTCCAAATTTTGAACACAGTTATTGTTTAGCCTATATTGTACGGAAAAAATCTGATATTCAAAATTTATTGTTCAGTTTTTGAAATACACAATCTGAATAATTAATTTGGTAACCCTATATAAATTGTACAAAGTAGATATTCCACGTATACCGAAAGAAACATGTTCAAAATAATGAGATAATGAGTTCTTCAAAAATATATTAAAATGGTTTGGTAAACTAAGATAAGCATTTTAAAACATCATGCTTTAATTGAGTATATGTATTACATGATGTATTAACTTTAAACATGGCACAGTATACGGTAATGCAAGAACATGGAAACAAAAACGCATCTATTTGGGAACCATCACCTTAATTCTTAATACGCACCTACAAAAAGTAATAAGATCCTGTCAAAAAACATTACATGTTCAAAAATGTACAAGACTCACAACACAGTTTTTATACTTTTAAAAAGTTGTGAAATCGAACGTTAACCAAGTCATGTACATGTGATGTTTTTGACGGTATTACTTTTACTCTAGCTTAATTTTCAGTGACTGATTTTGCGAAACCTTAAATTTACTTAACATAAATCTTGACATTAAAGCTATGCTGCTACACAGAACGTTACCGCGGTTTAACTAATTAAAAAAAACTTCGTATCAACATTCAAGACATCTTAATACATAAAAGATCCAAATGCTGATCTGAATCTGATGGGCTGGACCCATCAGAAGACAACGTACCTAGCAGCTCTGCTAAGGGACATTCACGCTGAATGCAGTGCAGCATTAACCCCTTTTTTTCCAAAAAATAAATAAAAATAAGTAGTGGCTAACCACTTCCGTTCTTCTTATTATAGAAGTGACTTCATAAAAACCCGTCTGTTAAAACTTTAGAGCACTGCATCTTAACGAGCGAAACCGCCGGACGCGACTAGTATAACCTATGACCATTTACAGATAAAGACGAATTCAATGACATTTTGCGCATCACAAAAAGGTAAACTGGTTTAGGCTTTAGAGGGTCACTAAGAGTTAGTAAAAAAACCTACACTTATAACTTTACCATACTTTTCGGAGGTCGGGTAAAAAAGTTAATTTTAAAAGCTCTACCTGAGCTAGATCTTGCTTGTTTTAAAGGACCCCTGAAGTTTTATCCTTAAAACCTGACCGGAAAGCCATGTGCAGGATGTTTGAACCTAATCTTAACTCAACAAGACCTTTCAAGCAGTACAAAAAATTAAGAATAGAAGCAAATGCAATTTCAACTCTAAATTGATCCGAAAAAGTTTCATTTTTCCTAATTCATAAAAAGCAATGTAATACGCTTGTGTTGTTTGATAGTTTTTTCATTACAAAGAAAAAAGGATTGCTTAGTTTTTTCCTTGGGATTTTTAAATAAAAACCTCCCGAATAAAACTCATTTTGTAAATTAATTCGCGACTGTACATAGTAAAGTTAAAGCAAAAATAGTTTTAGTTTTTTTTAGTTTTAGTGTAAAAAAGAATTTTAGTGTCTGGTAACTTTATATGGAAATTTTATTATTGAAACCGGATAAAACAAGCTCTTAAAAAACTTACTAACTTCAATTCATAGATCTTCAATTTTGGCACAGCTATAGTTTGAGTTTCGGTGAGTGCTGGCAATAAATATTTCGCGGCTTTGGTGAGTGCCGAAAACAAATATAACGCGGCAAATTCGCGGGCTAAAACAAGCTATTAGTCCCGGACAGATGGATGAGGGATGTGGGTACTAACGGACAAGTAAAACTATAAGGGTTTTTGACTAAGTTTACGGAAATATAGAAAGAAACCTAATCGTAATCGAAAATAAAATGTATTTGTGGATAAAAAAATATGTAAGCAAATATAAATAGAAGAAATATGAATAGGGTACTGTTATAGTTAACGTTAACGTTATCACCTTTTACTAACAGTTTTATTACATATATTTTAATAATTTATTTGCGTTTCGTGTAACAGTTGAAAAGAAAATTAAGTGATAATATTCTTCGTGACATTATTTAATAGGAAATATAATACCTTTCATTTGTTTTATATATTCATGTATAGTTTATTCTTTTAAATGTCGATTATAGGGTTCCGTATATTACAAGAAGCCCCTATTTGTACGATCTATGGCACAGATATAATTTCCTAATGATTAATGAATGTATATTTGTAACTCTTTCACTCAAAACTGCTAAACATATTGAGACGAAATTCGGCATCAAGATAACTTATGTCCTGGATTACCACATAGGATACTCTCATCTCGGAAAAAATCAGTGTTTCCGTGGGATAGTCCAATCTCCGCAGTAAAACCGCAGGGCGCAGCTAGTGTATCATATTTGTCAAAATTAGACCGTGGTTGTACAGACATACAGACATTAAAAAACTATACAATAAAGTTTTAGTACAAACTTGGACTACAAAACCCTAAAAAATAATTTAGAAACGTTATGTACAGTCAACAATTATTAATTATTTCCTTTACTTTCCTGTCTAACCAGTGAGATCACATCTTCAGCTTTCGATGAAATAGAAATTGACGACCTTTTTTCTCTTTTGCAGCCATGTATTTACTGGCATGCCTCGCTGTCATTGGCACCGTTTTTGGTGTCCCTCTCACCACTACCAGCGATGACGTATCATTGAGCCGCAATTCTCTCTACGTGCTCCCCACTGATACCTTCCCCACTTTCTACGATGTCCGACTCTTCCTCGACCCCGGAAACCCTAGCGGCTTCTTCGGCAAAGTCAGCATCAGGATTTCGTCATACGTTGCAACTGACAGAATCGTCATGCATGCTATGGAATTGGGTATTGACGATGTAGTGGTCGTTAGCGACAGATCAGAGGAAAATTTATTTGCTAACTATACCTTAGCTACTGATGACACGCATATGTTAACTATCGTGCTAACTGAACAGCTGCAGCCTTTCCAGCCTTATACTGTACATATCAATTACACGGCGCAGTTTGCCACAAACATGTTTGGCGTGTATTTGTCGACGTACGAAGAAAATGGAGCTACTGTGTAAGTCCCTTTCGATATAGTTTAACATATTTTTGCTTCCATGTAAATTTATCAAGAATTCGGTCGGTGCTGCAGATCCCGTTTTTTTATTTAGCTATCCCATCCGAAGGAACGCATTTGAAATTTGCTAAAAGATTTTAAGAGCCCTCGAAGATGGATTCGATAACTTACATCTGCAGTATTTTCAATTGTAGCTATTTATGTTATTTCTTCTTGAATAATGGATTTGCAAACTAAAGCTCAGTCCGGTATATCTATTGCTTATCGAATATTTTATTTCAATGCAGGTCCCTGATCACGTCACAGCTCCAGCCGACGTTCGCCCGTCGAGCCTTCCCTTGCTACGACGAACCAGCTCTGAAAGCCGTTTTCAGAACCACTATATATGCACCTCCGGCATACGGAGTCATCAGGAGTAACACCATAATCAGAAACGATACTCTACAGTAAGTAATCATTTTAATTGACTTCAGATAAGAAGGGTTTTTTAATTTGTCAGAATCGGTATTTCATAAGTAAGTTCCTCGATTTTTCACAGTCATCACAGGACGGATTATTTTCTTGTATGAATTAATAACTGGCACCACATTTTGTTTTATCATCATTGTTTTAGTTTAAAAATCAAAATAATTGAAAAAAATATTACAGACGCCTGCGGAATTGTAATTTTTAAAAGTAAATATTTTATAAGTGCTATTTCTCAACAGAGAAGAAGTAGCTGGTTGGACCAAACATGAGTTCCAAGACACTCTAGTGATGTCTACATACCTACTCGCGTATTTGGTATCAAACTTCGAGTACATCGGTAACGAGAACAACCCTATTTACCACATACCATTCAGGGTTTATTCTAGACCTGGTAAGTTATATACTATGTTATTCACTCCACCAGGCTGACCTTTATTTAGAGCAATGGCTAACTCCTACTTCTTGAAAGATCTACAATTTCTTTTATTTTATCTATCTATAGGTTATTTTAAAGTATATGATTGTGTGGTTTAACGTTTCAATATTCTTTTGTTAAAAAGACCTTTACGACTTTAGTAATTTGAATATGTTTTAGGTACTCTGGAATTTGCCGAATTTGCTCTGAACTTTGGTCAGAGAAACATGATGGCTCTTGAAACCTACACCGAGTTCCCTTACCTGTTCCCTAAAATGGATAAGGCTGCTGTGCCTGATTTCGCAGCCGGAGCTATGGAAAACTGGGGATTAGTTATCTATAGGTAAGTGCCATTGAAACCATTTTTTTTACATTTCAGCGGGGTTAAATTTTTGCGTGGAAGAACATACTTTTTTCCTTAAATAGTAATACGAGTAGTGGTATAGCTCAGCTTAATATGGTCGTCAGACTCCCTTATATAGATAGACGAGATAGACGGTTTTATGAGTATTGTTATAAGATTTTCATTTGCTATAGTTCCTGTAACTATTCTGTAATCTTCATATCAATCCCCTATCACTTTTGATAGGGTTTTGAAATACCTACTATTGATATATATATAGGTATAGATATATCAGATTATCTAAGTCCTAGTTTGATACAAAATCTTATCTCTCTTTGGTCATATACTAGGTGAAAATAAACTTGACAAGTGCAAGTTGATACACATATACTACTACTCTAGGATTCCGTTGTATTATTTCCGATTCATATATGTACACTTACTCGTTTTGTTTAAGTGTATTTCAAAATGGTAGGTACTTACAATAGTATAATTATTATTTCGAACGACATAAATCAAAGAAACAAAAAATACCTACTTTTAAAATACAGTCATCAGTTATAGTCCTCATATCAAAATGTATGCGCGAAAAAAAAAACTTAAATTATCTATGCACGTTTATCTTGATCTAAACTATACATGGTGACTGGTAGAAAACCCCAATATAAATGGTCTAATTCTTCTAGTTCAAGTACATGAGTCTGACAAATTGAACCTGCTTGTCTCTTTATTAAAGTTAAAACTGGGCAGATACCTACCTACCTATAATGATAATTTGGTTTCCGAGACTGAAAATGGTCTATAACCCTGAAAAATTACATAAAATAATTTTAATACACTCGGAAACAATTTTAATGAAAATTTTACTGGGTTCTACAATTACAAATTTTTGATTGTTTATAGTGTCGGTGATTTTTGAATGGGTGGTATTCTCTTCGTAGTTTCCCACTGTGCCATTTACTGGCCTATTTCAATAATATTTGTAGTAGACACGCGAAACATAACATTAGTTAAGATTTCAGAACTGAAAAACGGTAATGTCGTTGTGGATTTTTAGAATAATAAAATCGGTTGATTTTTCTTGATAAAGTCTCAAATAATTATCCGTTTGGGAAACTACTAGTTTTTTTAATTTTCTTCCTTGTAATAAATAAAGATTTTGAACCATAATTGAGTACCTAGTATATGAGTTCAATCAGTTGCAGTTAAGCTCATAGCATATCATAGGTTCCAAGTTGTCTTGCAAATGATAATTTAGCAACGCTTAACCATTGCAAGGGCATAAAATCATTTCTCTCTCATAGACATAAAGCGACCAAAATATTTTATGATAAGCCATAAATACACTTATTTATGACTTCTTATGAAGTATCAATATGAGTGTTCGTCGTAAATCAGGGTAATAAATATTTTTGTATGTCAGCATATCATTGATAAACTGTATTTCCTTTCGTATTCTATTCATGACTTATATATGGAAAGTACATACTTATTTTAGAGACTGTAAAAGTGCACCATTTACGAAATTATTGGTTAGGGATGTACCAAGCCTAAATGAGGTTACTATACACACCCTAATTAACAACTTTCACTTGGGAAGCAACTCTGAATTTGAGGAAAAATGGCGATGACGGATAATATGGATAATAATGGATTTCAGGGTTGGTCCCATAATGAAAATTGTTAGTAATAATGAGTGTAATTACCCTCTTTTTGGCTGAGTAATACCCCTAACCGATAACCCTGTAATAGGTATACGAAACTATAATTAGATTTTATAATCTTAAACTCATTTGCCCTTCTAAAAATCATAAAATAATTTGGTATTGCATTTCTTTTATGGAAATACAAGTATTATTTTAAAGTTTAACGAAATGTAAGAAAAAAATATGTCTATACTAAGATTTTATACGTAGAAAGTAATTTCCCTCTGTTTTATTCTACCTAATTGAGGTAACTCACTGTAAAATACAAAAATAAATGTATCATTGTTTTTAACCGACTGCCCTACAATGGGGGCAAAGTTTTTCAAGTATATATTTGTATGTAAGTACCTATATGTATACAATATCTAACTCTTTGTGACCCTCTGCAGCTTTACCTGGTAGACCTATTTTCACGTGTAAAGTGTCGGATTAATAGTTAGATGGTCATAAACTGTACTGATTGCACCCTGCAGTTTCACTCGCTAAAATACAGTGGTCTACATTTTTAGTCAGTTTTTTTTACTTGTTCTTTTTTGCCAACAGAGAGGCAGCACTCCTTGTCCAAGAAGGCGTGACTACCACATCAGTAAGGCAGAACATTGGGCGCATTATCTGCCACGAGAATGTCCACCAATGGTTCGGAAATGAAGTAGGCCCTCTATCTTGGACCTACACCTGGCTTAACGAAGGCTTTGCTAACTTCTTTGAAAACTTCGCTACAGATCTTGTAAGTTTAAACACAATATTATAATATATTCTATATTTATATTACGTCAGTAAATCACGATATCTTTTGCATAAAATTCCGCGAGAATCATATAGCAGTGGTTCAACGATGATGTCCTTGATCTGACCTTAGTTTCAACAGCAATAGTATTATTTTCTATATTATATCATATAAAGGCAAAGCCAGTGGGAGACTACAAAATCAGCCTTAGATTGGATTTTTTCAGACAGTTTTATTACCTACTTCACATTCTAGAGGAACAAGATAAATGTCGTAAAAATAAGAAAATAGTTTTGTCAATACCACAAACACAATAGTACAAACCTTATTTTTCTTTTCAGGTACTACCGGAATGGCGTATGATGGATCAGTTTGTGATCGCTCTGCAGAATGTGTTCCAATCTGACGCAGTCCTCAGTATCAATCCTATGACCCACCCTGTGTTCACACCGTCAGAAATTCTTGGAACTTTCAACGCAGTTGCTTACCAAAAATGTAAGTGTGATTTGCCATTATTTTTAAGGTATTTACTAAAACCATTAAGGCTGAACTTTATGTATTATAGTTTTTTTTTACTTGAGATATTTAAGATAGTCTCAAAGTTAGTGGTAGCTTAATCTATAAAAGCCCTTGCGTAAAAGAAACAACGCTGGTTAGATCCCAAGTTCAAGCATGCACTACCACTGCTTTTGAGATTTGCCACTAATTGTCAGATTAAATATAGCCTATAACATGTTATAACGGTGAGGGAAAACATCGTTAGGGAACCTGCTTGACTAAGAGAGTTAATAGCTTTCGTAAATATATTTCTTACACAGCTGCTATAGGGCAGACTCGTACCCAGCAGTGAGAAGAGCAGCTATTATCTGATACGTACACAAAACCATTCATATCAATGAGCTCAATAATGATCTCCTGAACTATGTTCCCATGAGAACCCGAGGTATACGAGTAAAGATATGTTTTCTAAATAATTATTCAAGTGAATTTCAAGAGCCTTGCGGCTATCTATCCAACAAATTGAAATTCTCGAAATCCCGTTCTAGCAAAGCAAATGCGGTCAAACACAAACTCACCGCAAACGTTCTCGATTCTGAAAAACAGACCACAACTTAAACGAATTATTACAGTTTTGTAGAAAAAGTGAGTTGGTTTAATTCAGAAAAATACATCTTTAAATTGTTTTCTATTAATAGTTATCATTTTAGTAGGTACGCTTGAAAAAACATTGTAGCATTTTTGGTATGTTGAATCATTAAGACCAGGTAGTAATAGTAGATTCTTATCATATATACAATTGTTTTTTAAAGTAATGTTCCACATTTCTCTGCTAGGTATAATTGAAATCGGCCAATAAATGCATCGTAAAAATGTTTCCTGAAAGAAAATCTCGAACAAAAAAAAACTAATAAATTGTAGTAACCTGTATACAGTAAACCAAATCTCAACAAGATTAGTCGAAAACTATGAATTCTACGCGAGCACCAAAGTCCGGACAAACGTACAACTGAATATTATATATAGACTCATAATTAAAAATTATGCAAAGTAGGCTTTTATGATTGCTATTCCTCATTAATGACCAATTTTGTTTAGCAATCAGGGAATTGTTTACAACTTACTATAAAAATTTAAAGAATTTTTTCGTTTTAGCTGGTTCCGTTATCCGCATGATGCAGCATTTCCTGACTCCCAAAGTTTTCAGACAGGGATTAGTCATATATATCAATGCCAAGTAAGGTTTTAAAATAATTTAAATAATTTTAACACAGCTCAGCTATGCTTATTAAGAGACTTAGACATCATTCAATCAACTTCTCTTACCGTACCGAAGTATTCGATGCAATGATTAATACATTTAAAATATAAATTGAACTACTATTGTACTGCTAAATGAAATAAATTTTTATTCGAGAGTTAGTCCATTTGACGCCGGTCCGAAGCTACTACATAGACTAGATATTCTGGAATGAAACTCTTTAAATAAAACAGTAGATCTACGATATTATAATATTTGCTCTTCTAATTATAGCTCGCGCCGTGCAGCTGCCCCTACAAACCTCTACGCCGCTTTACAGCAAGCCCTGAATCTCTCAAACCACAGCATCCCTTACACCTTGAGCGCAGTTATGGACAGGTGGACCAACCAGGGCGGTTTTCCTGTCATTGATGTTACTAGAACAGCTCCTGCTGCTCAGTCTATCCAGGCAGCTCAGGTAAATACTCTGTGAACAGTACAATTACGCAGCTAAACACAAATTAAATTATAATGTATAGATAAACTATTGACCTACTTTGTTGATATTTGGAATTAGCAAAGTATTAGCATTTTTTTCGGGTCTTTAAAAACCTCCTAACATATTATAAAGCCCAAATGCAGCAAGATTCATTAAAATTTGCCATATTGCCATATATAATATTTTTCGCAGCGACGTTTTTTCGATTTACTTAGTCGCTCAATAATGGTCTTATGTAAAAACACTTCTCAATATCAATTGCCTTTTGTATTGTTATATTGAGTGACGATCTAATGTCGGGTAAAACAAGACAAAAGATGAAATAAGTATCTTAGTATGTCTGTAGCACATAGAACATTAACTTGAACTTCAGATTTTCATACTTGTATCCATATTCAATATTTCTATAGCTTATGTAATAAATTAAAAAATATTAATCAATAATTTATATGCCAGGTGTTTCATATACTATAACACGGTGTCTGTGGTCAGAGGAAAAGTATCAATAAAACTGACTAGGAATTTGAATAAATAGTAGTTAAATTTTAAATGTAAATCGCTGATTGTTTCACGGTAGCCTAGAAACTCTGACACCAGGGCGAACCACTCCGCCCAAACGAAAGTACAAGATGGACTTGAATGTATTTCACAATCGGCACTAATTAATTATTAATGATACAGATTCCTTGTACATATATATATATATATTAATATATTATAATACTTATTTATTCCATTTCGAATGTATTTAATCGCATCGCAATAATATGAAAACAAAAAAGCAATTAAAAAAAATTCAGCGCTCAAAAATCGCTCTGCTCTTCTGTCACAATTAACGTTTCAGCGAATCCATTGAGGACCGAGTGAGCCTATTATACTCGGGTTCTGTCGAATGCAAGCCTATTAAACCGTAATAAGAGGAACTGGATCCTTGACTATTTCTCTTGGCAACTGACGATTTTATTATTCTCTTTATCTATTACTCTCCAGATGTGTTCATAATGAGTATTTGTACTAATATCTGGGTTCATTGCCAAACATTTTACTACTTCAAGTGTAATTTTATAATTATATGTATAAGTGTTTTTTAATTATTTTGCCTCACGACCTGATTCATAATTATAAAAGAGAAAGATTACGATAAATTGAAGACTTCCTCTTTTTGAAGCCTGATAAAGAAACTAAATCAAATTCGTAACTAATTTCTTTTTAAAATCAGCCCTACTAACATACTATGCTATCAGATTCTCTGAAGGTATATCAAAAGTTAATATTTTTCGGGCGATTCTTTTATTTTATTTCCTTGGCTACTCTATATAATATTTTTGTTTTTTCTAGCGTCGTTACCTAACCGACACATCTCTGTCATCGAACGATCGTTGGCACGTGCCTATCAACTGGGTGCTATCCACAAACCCTGACTTCTCTGACACCAGTCCACAAGGCTGGGTACCTCCCTCCAACCCAGCTGTTTCTTTCAACATCCAAGGCCTGTCTAATGCTGACTGGTACATCGTCAATAAACAGCAGACTGGTAAGTTCTACGCTATTATAACTGTAAGTTTTTTTTATTCACGCCTTAAAGCTATTATTTATTTGTCACCATTCAGAGGACCCACCAATAGCATAAACAAAAACTAAATCTGGTTAGTAATCTTTTCAAATTGCGAGTAAATCGGTTTCTTCTAGGCAAGCGTACACACCCACATCATATCCAAATCGTTGCTTTATCTTTGCCAATCAGGCGGTCATCCGCAAATCTATTATTATTATTATTTTTTAATTCTGCCATCTGTCTAATAAGTCTCTCAAAAATCTATCAAAAATAAAACAAAATCGCAAACATAATGACCAATTTTGCAAGGTTTCAAGGAAAGACGCTTCTATTGCTTTTCTAACCATAGCGAATGAATTTTAGGTGTCCGGTTACTAATAAAATATTCACTCATATTTTTGTCTAACCTTGAACAATAATTTCTATACCATCAGGTTACTATAGAGTGAACTATGAACCTGCGAACTGGGCAGCTCTAGCTCGTCAGCTGAACACCAGCCATGAGACCATCCACCTCATCAACAGAGCTCAGATCCTCGACGATGCCTTCAACTTGGCTAGAACTGGTGATTTGGTGAGCAAAATATTATGACCATTATCATCTACAATCTTCTAAATCCCATTGTATAGTAAACACTTCTGTATAATTATCGCCATCTGACAGAAACTGACTGAGATATTGAGTCAAAATTGTTCATAAGAGTATTATATAATGAAAAAATCAAATTTATTTCGTATTTCGACATTTCATTTCACATAACTAGTTTTTCTGTAGCAGTAGTAACAAAACGAAAAATGTTGAATAGACCACCAAATAAAACTGTTAAAAGCCAACCTACAAAGTAAGAGCCTTTTGCGCTAACGGCTGCAAAAAATGCGATGGTATCTTCCATCCATTCACTGAATTGTAGAACCGAATAAATATAAAAATACTCGTAATATGGTTTGTGTGTCTAATTTAGGTTGTCTTTTAATTTTACTCAAACTTTTAAAATCAACCTATCAAATCAAGAATATCAACCTATCGAAGAGATCAATGTTAATCATTATCGACTGACTTCCAAAATCCAGGTACCTATGTGTTTTCTTCATGTTAAATTTGTCTAGTTGTTCCGGAAAACATGCATGTTTTCAAATACGGCTGAACAAATTTGAAAAGTCCTTTTTTGTTTGATAAAATTCAATGTTTGATTTTTATATCAAAATAACTGAAAGAGTGCAATAAGTTTTTCCGAGTTGCAACGATGAATATCATTTGCAAGTTGGCTGCCACGATCTGTTTTTTTAAATATAATGGAAAGAAAATTGCATCCGTTTTATTTCTAAACGTAAATGCACGTAGAATTTCTAATAGGTATCCTGATAATTGAAGTGGAACAAAATAGAATTGCGAGATGCATTATTAATTGAGTGGTTTGTAAAGTTTTAAATTTATATAGAAGTAGTCAGAATTTGAAATGTATGGTGGCAGAAAATTTTAATTTTCAATGTAACATTTTTCATATAATTCGTTAATTTACAGACATAACACAAAAACTGTTTAGTTATTCTAATTGTAACGAGCTTATTAAGACGGTCTTGTCTCACGCGCTCGAAATAATCAAATTCGTTACTAGAGTTGTTAAATATAAAAATATATTGATATCTCAGTGCTGATGTTTTCATATTTTACTATAACGCAAACCAAATCAAAATTGAAGACAAGCGCTACAAATAAATCATTAATCTGTTTATATCTTTGCAACTTACAAAGGATCAAAGTGGTAAGTTATATTTTGGATCTACATCATAAAGCACACAAACTTTTTGAATAAATATATGTATAGGATCTTATTTACCCTTTCCCGTATGACTGTTAAATTCTATCACTTTTCCATTCCACATCCCGAGCTCAGCAAATTCCCGATAACGTAGATTTTTATTCATATATCGTGCTACTTCTATGCAAATGCCATCAAGATGCATGATATCGAATTTACCCAACGCTTTGAGAATTTGAAATATCCTCGATATGCGAATAGAAGAGCATTACTGACCCTGTAGTTTAGTTTAGTAAGTAACATTATTAGATACTCAACGTAATATATAAAAGAAAGTCGGATTAGTTGCACTATTTGTGACTCAAACATTTCAATTGTTTTAATTATATAATTATGTTTGTTAGATTCGTCTCTGCTCCGAATAGCAGAATAACTACTAAAATATCGAAAGATTAAAAGAAAAATATAGTTATACAGAAAATATTACCTATTCGAATAAAGTGGCATTCTCCAAACTCTATGCTGCGCAATTGACTGTTCACATCATTTAACTACTGTTAGGCGGTACGACGTTCGCCGGGTTAACTTGTGTTTTATAATACTTGGCCTGACACGCTGCCGCGCGTCTAGATTAAATATAATTATCTGATAAAAAGTACAATCAATTTGCAACAACAATTTTAGTATACTGTCGTCAAGCGTAGTAGAAAAATAAAATCTTTACGTGTACGAACGTCCATTCATACCTACTATAGATTTTTTGTCAAACTAAAGCAGAGATGTTTTGCGTGCTCTGTCCAAAAAATATGATTCTGATGATTTAATCTGGATTAAGTAACTAATTAAAATCGAATTCTGATTTTTCGTTTTCTGGGTTGAGATATCAACATCATAATAGTTATGTCTTAGTGATTTACTTGTACGTCAATAATTAGATCGACCGTACTGTTTTTATACTAAAGTGTAATATACTAAAGTATGTATAGTCGTAAATGGATTCAGACTTCAATAGACCTCATATTTTTTAATTGCCTTCCTTTGTCATTGAAACGAACTGAAAATGATACATAGACTGTTCTAGGTTTTCATTGATTAGCCTTTTTTAAATAAAGCCATTGTATCAGAGGAGAAGGAGGAAAAACAGTAAAATTAGTGTAAATATATTTTTTCACTTACAGAATTACAACTTCGCATTCGAACTGTCCCGTTACTTAGTGTCAGAGAAAGACTACATCCCATGGGCGGCCGTCAATCCTGCCTTCAACTATCTCGACCTGGCTCTCAGTGGCTCTTCTGAATATGAAACTTTCAGGGTACGTGGTGCTTATAGTGGTGGTAAAGTTGTAAAACTTAAACTAATTCGGAAATGCTAGTTTAAAGTGCAATAAAATAGAAAACAAAAGCAAGTCCATCATTTATACGAATTATAACTTAATTTGCACAAATTATAATTAAGTACTACATTACAATTTATTTTCCAAACAACATCCTTACATTTGTTTATTACTTTGTCAACTGTTAGTAAGTATACTGACACAAAGCTACTTAAAGAACCCCATAGATAATAAAAAATCTTGCATTATACTGTGTGTCCATATTATAGTACTGCCAAGTAATATTGCTATGGGCATTAACTGGTTCCATACCTTCCAGACGTACCTTCTTTCTCTAAGCAGCCCGCTATACTCAGAGCTGGGCTTCAACGTCATACCAGGAGAGGAGCACGTGGCTCCTTACCACAGGAATATTATCCTCGACATCAACTGCAGGCACGGAAATACGGATTGTATCGACACTGCCACTCAGATGCTACAGGACTTTAGGAACAATCCCTGTAAGATATTATCATACTTTATAGTAAACGGTATTTTACTATTATACATTGTATTAGTAGCTGTCACCCGTAGCGTTGTACGGGACATAAAATTGAATATAAAGAAGTTTCAAACTTTGAACCCCCATTTGATCCCCTCAGGGGTTGAATTTTAAATGACCATTTTTTGGAAATTAGTAGGGGTGTCCATACACCCTATAATTGAATACACTAGGCTTTAGCCTATACGTTGATTCCACAGGTAATATCAGTCAGTCAGGGCTTACTCATTGACTTATATCAAACAAGTATTATTTAGTAGTAGATACCATCGTGCCGATGGCCACAGTAAAGTTATTAACCTCTATACAAAATATTTATATATTATATTCGTAACTTTAGCATCATGTAAAATAAAATAGTCTTTGTTATACAGTTTCTTACGAATGATTAAGTTACACCGCACAAAATCTTAAACGTAGTATCATACATGAGACAGCTGTAAATATATTTTAGGGTGGATTCTGTTGAAATGTGTAGATATAGTAGACTATTTTTGTATGCAACTTGCCATTTCTTTTGGTAGGTACTAAATACTATGCGAAAAAACATGATAAGTACCAACCGGTCGTGTTTTGGCACTAATCTGACTTAAAATGATTTTCTTTATATTATAGCTCAGCGTTTGAACCCCGACATTCAGAACACAGTCTTCTGCTCTGGTCTACGCGGTGGAGACGTGGACAATTTTAACTTCCTCTGGGGCTTGCTCGTCGCAGCCACTGACTCTACCGAGATCTCAATTTATCTAAATGCCTTGGGATGTACCTCCAATGAAGAAAGACGCACTTTGTGAGTAATTCTTCATTTTACCATAAACGCAGTTACTTGCCCTAGTGTTTTATGTACTTAAATATACAATCTGAGACATTAAGATCTTGTAAGATGAGCGCCTAGTCTATAAACGAACATTTGACAAGTATAGAACAAACGGTTACACACATATATATACGACATGTAACAGAAAAGCCTGACAATTGTGGAGGACGCATTTTTTTTATAGAAAATTACAAAATTTTGTTTTACAATGGTTTCACTTTGATGGGTAGACTAACACTCTTATGTATTGTTGCACCTTTTTGTTGCACGTTGTAGATATATATAAACGTATATATATCTGATATGTATGGTTGTTTTTCTGATTGATCAGCCATATTTTATATTATTTTAATTAGCTTCCTGAACGAAGTCATCAATGACGACTCACCAGTAAGGGAGCAGGACAAGCACACTATCCTTGTCTCTGTCATAAACTCCAGTCCTGAAAACATGGATGCGGCACTCGACTTCTGTCACGAACACTGGCCTGATATTCAACCTAGGTAAGATCATAAGATCATCAAGTAATACTTTAAAATAATTTATGAGCCGACTTCAATTCAATATAGATAAACAACAAACTACTTGAATAAATAATTGATTGATTAAAATGATCCATAAACAAGTTTTTGATAAAATTTATATCAGATTAAAAAGCATTTTTGTTCCAAACAAAAATAAAAAGGATTTACTACATCAGGCACCTACCTGCCCGATTTATAAAATCCTTTTTATTTTCCTCTATGCTTCGAGACCTCTCTCTGAGAAATCTGAAAACGTACACGAAAAAACTATATAATTAAGAAAAAACTTTATTTTTCTGCAGTACCAATAAATATACGCAAAAGTTAGTTAATAACTCATTACCGATCCGGCCATGGTGACCAAATTTAGAATTTTTTACAAATAATTTTAAAAACTAGACATCAATGATCAATCAGACACAATGCTTCGTCTGTGTGCATTCATAATAATATTGATGATATCTTAGCTTTAAAAGTACGCAAGCAAATGTTACATGTTAGGGTACTGTACAAAAAAAGCAAAAATCTATTATTATCTTGATTAAGACTTTCTTGTATGTTTATGATTGTGACTGCTTGGGGTATGAAATTTTAGGATTCATTCAAAAAAATTATATAATTATGATAATTTGCCAAATAACATTTTACAACAAACTTTTTTAGCTAAAGATACCATTTTACGTTAAGATCTATATTGTATAACATCATTGAGTTTTGGTATGTCCACACACATAGTGCTAATAAAAGCATAATTTAATTAATCATTTACTTGTTTTAGGGTACAAGGCCTTACAGGTACTACTAACATTCTTAACGCTTTTGCTAGAAGACTCACAACAGAAGCCCATGCTCAAAAGGTAAGCTATTTTTGACAGATATAAGAAATTGTAAGCTTAAAGTGTGTTTGTCATCACAGTACTGCATAAAAACCATCAGATCCACAATGTTGAATTTCATACAAATTTTCTTTGCGCGGAAGCTAGTTAACCAATAGTCGGGGATCTCCGGGTTCATAAACATGCATCTCTGAGTTATTTGTGTGCATTAATTCATAGAAATAATTACCACTTGCAAACCGTAAAGGTAATAAAAAAAATTAAAACCTTCCTATGATGTGAAATGCCCATCCGCGATTCGCCTATCAAATTGGTGCACCCTAGTAGTAGTAAAGAATAAACGATGCCTGATCTAAAAATCTATAAATTCAAAAAGCTATGTGTTACATATAGCCTCAAGTTTAGGTGCATGCTTAAAATCATTGAGTAACTACGGCCATCGAAGATTATGCCGCCACACAGATAAACGCCATTTTTGCTGAATATAATACTTATCTGAGATATATCGAAAAAGAATATCGATACCTGATAAGTATATAGTAGATAGGTAGAACACAGTATAGGTAGTTATTATAAAGAAGAAAGATTAGTATTTTTGTATGAAAAAATTACATAAAACAACTGTACCGATTTCAAAAATTATTTTGCTTTTATAAAACTACGTCATCACGAAGTAACATCAGGCTATACTTAGTACATACTAGAACAAAATATAGAAATCCGTGATTAATACCGAAAAATGCGGCTAGTAATAGATTCGTTCTGTATATCTCAAAACTATCTGAGTTATATAAAATAGCTATAATTTAATTTTGGCACAGAACAATTGGAGCCACATAATCTGAAGAAACCTTAGTTAACATTATTTTTAGTAACTGCCAAATCTCTCTGGTTTTGCTTGAATTAATACTCGAGTTTGGTATTCTCATTTTGTTTAAGTTTCTCATAGCTTCGAGCCAAACCATGTATAAGTGCAAATAAATAAGATTTTAGGAAAAGCAACACCTAAATATTATTTTTTCGGTTATTTTATTTCCTTTTGTTATATGGTACTTTACATTCTTATACTCCCTAGCGTCAAGTTTATTAATTTTCAAAATATTTATGTATGAAGTTAAGTCAAGTAACAAGCAATTGTGGTCAAGTTTAAGTCAAATCATTTGTATCCTCGTCAAGTGGTGGAAACATTACCTGGGTTTCTATGGAGATTTCCCGCGAACAAAATAACCGTCGTTGTTCGTGTTTACATCGCTTGCCCACACTTGTGCACGTCAACGAGACATTGATAGTTAATAATCCACTAATATTATTCATTGAAACTTGCAGAATCACTAGTTTTGCAATTAATACACAGAGACGCCATTTTTTCAGTGAACATGGGAATACTTTTTTTTGTTATATCTTAAAACGCAAAGAACACTTGAGTAAGGAATATTTTAATACCTACATTTCATCATAATAGGCATTGATTCACCCTGGTGTAAGTCACTCGAAGGCTTTTTTTATGTTATACGATTCTTATACGAAGATAAACAACCAGAACCTATAATATTTCGTGTCAACCAACCCACGGTGACGGTCAGTAGTAAATATAATTCTACGGCCACCAATCTACAATTTGACAGAGCAGAATGTTGCTTAACATCGGTGATCGTTTGAAAACATCAGCTAACTGTACTACGAGCGCTAATAAATACAATTTTTAAACTTACATTGTACGTATTCTCATCAACAGATCAGAGAATTCTCTACACGTCACCAGACTATCTTTACGGCAGGAGAGCGGGCGTCATTGGGAGCTATTGAAGAGAACATATCTGCGTCTATCGCTTGGAGTAGCAGAAACGCAGCTTTGGTGGAAAACTGGCTCAGAGAAAACTATGGCAGTAATGCTCACGCAATAACAGCTAGCCTCATTGTCTTCATATCCGTATTTTTGACTTTGTTTAATCACTGATTTATTTGTAAAAAAAACTGATTAATTTGTACAAGAATGGTAGTTTTACAGAGGTAAATAAGTGATATCGGGTCTATAGCTAGTGTAAAATGTAGCAAATAATTGGGTCTTCTAAGCTTAAAAACCAAAGTACGTTTTATAAATGTATGTTTTATAAATTCGTTAGAAATTAAGCTCATGTTTTTCAGTTCAAATGTTAGATTATCACCTGTCTGTGTCTCTGTTGAAAATGAATGCAATAAGTAATAAAAGTTATTAACATAAACTAAAATAACTTCTAACTTATTGGTACAACTTTTTGCTAAGTACGCTTGAACTGAAAAGTTTTCCTGTAGATAAATTAAATCAATTGTAAATACATTTATTAACAGGAACAAAATGTATATAATATAAATTTATACTTTTATAATAATAAAGTGAAATAAATCTTGTTATTTAAGTTACACAAATTACCTTTTTTTAAGACAAAAGGCTTGGGTTGGCCGCCATCGGGTTATGTAAAGGAACACAATACGGCATAAGATGATTAATAATCAATAAGTTTTTCTTTTTACATCGAGTTTGTAATTTTTTTAGAACACCCATAGTTCTATGGAACTATGACGTCATGGAACTGTTAACATTTGTTTGTGTTCTGTCGATAAAGTACGTCAAAATTCCGATTTGATATCGACGTAGACGAGTGATTTCATATAATATGACATTTGAAGTCAGCCGAGATGTAAATAATACACCTCAGGCTCGTAGAAAATACGTATCTACATAAAAATAAGATATTATACCATTATATTAGGTGCATTTACTTTGTAAAATAGTAGTTTTACTTTTTATTCTTACTTACTTATTACTTTACTAATAAGTAAGTAAGAATAAAAAGTAACCTTGAGACTACATATTCTTATTTGGAATCGCGATCCGCGTGTGGTTGGCAAATATTAAAAACTTAGTTGGTAAATAGCGTCTCTAATTAAAAGCCCGACAAGGAAATGACTGTAGTCCTGCATACAAACTTTAATTGGTTAAAAATTGCGATCGAGACGCCGGTACTCTCCCGCCGCCTGACTCAGACGATAGACGTTTCTCCCGCTGAACCAGTTATCAAGAACTTCACGAGTTATACTTTAGAATAAACTCTAAAATTAGAAAGGTATTTTTAATGAACAAGCCGTGTAAGGGCTATTATTAAAATTTTAGGAAAATTCAGCCTCCTTATAGATCAAAACAATCTGAAAGGTTCAGAGATAATTTCCGGTTAGTCACTTTGTAGTATCTGCGGTGTACAATTGAACACATTTTCCATCAAAATGAATTTCTCAACACACATATTTATCTTTCTGTTGACTGTGACATATTGATGTCACTGTTGATTGCAACAGTTTTCCTATAATCATCGAAAGTGTTAAGCACATTAATCTCGCACAAAATGCAGCAATTATCGAAGATCATACGGTACTTGTAACGGAATCACCCGTGAATGTCACAAGTAATGTTAATCAAACCAGAAATATGTGAAATCAACCAAGACCAGGAATGCTTGTGAATAGTTACTCTGTAGAACTAACTCCAGATATGAACAGTGGGACTTTTAGTGGTCTACTGGAATCTCAAGTGTCCATAGTATGTCAGAGATTTAAACATAGTATCCGTCACGTTTGCTTTAGTTGGAGGTGCTGTATTCAATAATGTTTTTTTTTTCTGTTGATAATGATGACGGAATATTAGAAATTGAGACTGGAAGTAACTCTGTATACTTTCATAATTGATCATACAGGATCCTTGGGAGTAGTTAGACAAGCTTTCTTTACGGGAAACTATGACAACACGTAAGTACACGTATTGTTTAGGTCTTTCCGCAGTTTTATTTATATAGCGATAGAAATTACAATACGGAAAACTGGATCCGGCATCATTTTACTTATATACCATATCTGGCACTGAAATACCTGAACCAGTGTTAAAAATTATGGGAAAATAATAGCACTGTGCTTGCGCGTCTGACTCGTTCAACTTAACGACCCGAACCGCAATTGAACCCGTGACCGTCGGATCTCGAAACAATCATACTAGCTACCAGAACAAAGTGGTCGTTAGTTAACTTTGGTTCTATTTAAGCGCAGGAGTTTGCAATTTTAAATAGATTTTTTTAGTAATGTTGGCGAAAGAAAGGTGAAATCTAAAAAGCCAAGAAGAATACTACGTAAAAAGTGAAGTTGATGGCAAAGAAAATGCATAAAATTATTGTTCTTGCGTGTTGTCTATGCCATAAGCAAGTGGATGAGAAGTAGCTTTTCGTATTGTAAAGGCTGATTGATCTCACTAAGATTGTACAAGGGACGAGCTGCTATTCATCTGTCACAATAATTTATCAGACTTGCTTAGGAGTTTTGACTCATATTTAATAAACACTGAATTTCATGACGTCAATATAATTCATACAATTATGTCAAAATCAAACGTTATGTGCCTCCTTTAAAATTGACATAAAACTATTGGTACATTCTTATGATACCACGGGAAACAAATGATTTTAAACTATCAAAATTAAATATCTAGACACATCTTACTTTGGTCTAAGGTAGGTTGTGACAAAGGAAGTAGTTTCAGTTCAGTTTTTCATTAACCTTATAGCTTTTGTAGATTTTGAAAGATCGATAAGTTTGTAAAATATTTAAAAATTCGGCCACAATTACCGTTATATGTTTATGACAAATGTTCTATTAATCAAACATTATCCCAACCTCGGTCTCCACTATACATACCTAATACATTTTATACTTACATAAAGAAACGAATTAGTTATATTTAAGAAAAGTAGGATAGGTATGTAGATGGTAGTAGGATAGGTAGGTGGATGGCATGGTAGGTAGGCAGGATAGTACTTTGACCCTAAAAGCGATATGTATGTATTAAAATAGGTACTGAATAAATAATATGTGTTTAAATCAAAGTTATTGTTGATTTTATTAATAATGAAAAGATTTTATTGGTCTTATCATTTGCAATAAAGTACTTGACTCTTTTCGTCTTAATGATACTAAAAAATTTTGAAATACATAAAACTCTCACGTTTCTGTCAAATGACTAATCTTCAAGTGCGTAGCAAAAAACCAATTCACAAATTTTATCTCTTATAAACTTACATGTGACACACAAAATCTTCGTATCGCATCCGACGAATCACTATCAACATCAAAAGCATTTCATAGTTCTCATTTCTTCGAAGATAGCATAGTTGTACGCATGTGAGGCTCAGTGGGTGTGACAGGCTATTTTCTCTTTAGAAAAATGGCTAGGACGAGGATCAAGTGGAAGTTTGCTTTCTTTGCCTATTTAGTCTTAGTAAACGTGTGTACAAAATCGTTACCAATATCTACAAAACTGCCAGCTTTAACCACCAGTGATACTGTTTTTCATCATGGTGATGTACCTGATATCGATGTGGCAGGCAGTGACTTCAAAAATCGTGTCGCTGCAATTGCTAAACCTGAAGAGCTGGTGTTACCAGAACAAGTGTCAACGATCGAAAATAATACTGATGTAATAAATACCAGTGTAACACATGCTCTAAATAGGACAAGAAATGCATTTCTGCGACAAGTGAGGCCTGGTCAAGAAATTCGACAATATGCCCTTGAATTAACTGTAAATGGAAATACGTTTACCGGAAGAGCAGTAATCGATGTGGTTCTTGATTTTGCAACTAGAGAAGATGCTATAGTGCTACACGTTGAAGATCTCAATATTCAATCAGTGATGGCAGGAGTTTTTACTGACGCAAATGCAGTACAGGCAGATTTCAGCGTGGATGATGGCTTATTAGAAATAGAACCAGCCATAGTCGCATCTTCATATATTCTAATTATCCAATACACTGGTAGTCTAACGTCGATTGGTCGAGGATTTTACAGAGGATCTTTTAATAACTTGTAAATATTTTAATATACTAATCTTTAGTGACTTTTGACTCAAATAACAATAATTTCACAAGCGAAATAGACATGATTGTATAAAAATTTCATAATAATTAAATTGACATCGAGTATGTAGTTCAAAAGAAGTTAAAAAATGCGCTTATTTTTAGTAACTACCTGGCCATGAATCTTCACCCAACGCATGCAAGGCGTGTGTTTCCGTGCATGGATGAGCCGACTGAAGCGTCTATCATCAGTTTTACATTCAATGGTTTAGAATATAACCACGTCATGAGTAATTCTATGCGAGAAGATAACCTCCCGTAAGTATTCACTGTTTTGTCAAGTATTAACGACGGCGACAAATTTATTTTAGCAAAAAAATATTTTTTTTAAATTAAAGCATAACAAGTGTGTAATCGAGACACGTATATTGTTGAATGTTATTTTACCTCCATACTTTCGTTTTAGTAATTTTAATTACTTAAGAGGTTTTGTCCAATTTCACTCAAAAGTATTTTCCAAAACAGCCCGTAGAGTTAAACTAAATTTTTGAACCTGGCAAAGAATGGTCTCTCTTATGTATAAACAGAGCAAGAGAACCACTTGGTCAGAGTTACTAAGCAAATATTTCACTGTCCAAAAAACTTCTTACAGGAACCAGTTTAGGGCTCTTCAAGGACCTCCTCATCTCTGGTCGTTAGCCGCACATAATCTTAACAATATCAACGTGCCAACTAGTGGAGTCTTTCTTTACATTAGACCTGGCATCAGCAATCAAGAGTCTCAAGCTTCTGTAGCATTAAATTTCTACTATAATACTCTTGTAGAGTGGACCAACAAGCCTTACTTTGAAATTGTTGTCAACCAAGCTGAACAATTGAGTATATTGGCTTTGCCCGATGTCTCGAGGGATTGGTATGGTCTTTCAACAGTTGCTTTATGGTAAGTTTAAATATTCCTCGATAATGTACACTACAAAATATTGATACACAAATACGAGTAATTTTACTGACTAAAATTTTGACTTTACGATATTATTTTAGGGAACCGTACATCTTAATGGAAAACACATGCTCAATAAGACAAAGATACATGGCACTACAGAAAATGGCTGTAGCTATGTCTAAACAGTGGTTTGGACAGGTAATTTATCCTGAAAACTGGAGATATCAATGGGTGACATCTGGTTTAGCTACATATGCTGCTTTTGATATTATGAGAGATGTAAGTACCTGACTAGTAATTTTTATCAAGTATTTTTTATAGAAAAAAATAATATTACCAAGCATGTGTGTTAGTAACTTTAGGGGTACTTAAGATGATAAGATGGACAGTTGATATCTTATATTTTCTTGTACTCTATAAATGACTTCTGGTATATAATAATACAAGCTTTCTTTATTTACTTGAATAATATATATACGCATCAACTTAATTATGCTTAATTATTTACAGTTCCAAAATGACATAACGGGCCTAGACATTTCATTGCTTGATGTGAACACACTATTCGTAACGGAGGTGATACAAGAGAGTTTATATCAAGACGGCTATACCAGCGCGCATACTTTAGAGCAAGGAGAAGATATTTTCGATGAAGATGAAATAAGGGATTACATTTACGGCATCCATGAATACAAAGCCCCAGCTATTTTAAGGATGCTGAGGCTGATTCTTGGTGACGCAAACCAAGATTTTATCCAACTAGCTGGCAGAGCACTTATAGCGGGCAGGTGAGTAAGAATGTATCATCTTAAGATAAAATAGCTAGTGATCGATCTTTATCGGCATTCCATTTTGACAGTTTTATCTAGATAGGTAACTGAAATGAGACGAATGCCGAAATTGTGTGCTGTAAATGTACAATATCAGAAAAAAAATTAGTACATTTTTTAAGAAACTTCTTACATACGAGTAATATCACTTCTTATTATTGTTTAACTCTAATTTTATTGGTAATTATTAGCACAAATAGTACCTAGTCATCAAAAGCTTAGTGTTTTGGGCCACCGAAATGCTTTTTGTACCTAATCATTAAAGTAATATTTTTTCTTCTATCAACAGAGCTCTTCAAACTGTAAATTCTTTGAATTTCGTGGACGCTATCAATGCCAATTGGATCCACAGTGGAAATGGTCGTATTGACGATGTAGCCGATTACTTGGAACCATGGCTAGAAAATAATGGATGCCCTCTCATTCATATCGGCTTGAGGCAGGGTGGTGTACTCGTGACACAGGTAAATCCAAATATTTGATTTCAATTTAACGTAAATATAAGTAAAAATGAATGAAATTATATGTCGAAAATGGCTTAATTCTAGCTTTTAACATAATGTTACGTTTATGATATTAGGCAGTTAGTAATAGAAGTTCCTCATTATAACTCTAGCTCTTTTATGGTAGTATTTCGCGTAACAATAAGTAAAAATGATATACCAAGAAATTACAATGTCGGTAATTGTTTAATTCTAGTTTTTAACGTAGTGTTACGTTTATGGTATTAGACGGAAGAAACGTTGATTGATAGTTTAGGTGGTTCGTTAAAAATAAACCATACCTACATATTTAATGGGAAAAATGTAGCATTACAAGCATTACATTATATTCTCAGGAACGTTTTGGCTTTAATTCTCTTCCACATGTGGCCTACAATCTGCCCATTACCTACACCGTCAGCACCAATCCCAACTACCAGAACATCTATCCCATCGAGATGATGGAAGGAACTATGACCTTCAATATGTTTTTGGACGAGGAAGAAGGAGACTATGTGTTGTTTAATATTCAAGGGCAAGGTAAGAAAAATACTTCTATATTTAATTTTAACAAAATTCATTCTTAATGTGACATCTATACGAGTAATTGATCAAATTGTAATTGATTGCAATTGATCAAAATAAACGTAGGCTTTTTTGTGTGATAATTCAAATAAGTTTTGTAAAGTGTTGTACATTTTTAGCCACGTTTATAAGAAAAAAAGGCTAAAAAAAGATAGATGCAAAAATCCTTACTGAAATTGGTTAAAGTTTTATTGAGATTATGAAGAAATTTTTGTATCGTCCATTTTAAGACGGAAAAAGTAAAGACATGTTCACCTTTAATGTTATTACTAGGCGTAAATAATCAGGCAAAGTACATCAAAAATGCCACACACTTTCTGTATCGATACCAATATTTTTATTGAATTTTTTTCTGAATTATTTCAAGCATTCTAAGTATTGATGAATTCACTAATGACCGTGAACTATTCCAGGTTATTACCGCGTGAACTATGACAACGATTTATGGGAGAGAATTATTGAAGCTCTAGACGATCCGGACCGCAGGGCTGAAATTCATCCCTTAAATCGAGCTACTGTAAGAATAGCATTCCTTCATTAATAGGCCTTTAAAAATAAAATCGATTTAATCGGCAGGAATAAGTTTTCAGATTTTTTTAATTTTTAAAACAAACTCCTAGCATAATTTTTGTAAGGTTGATTTACCTGACCCAACTAGAAAGAAGTAACCTTTCAAGCTGCTAAATTGGGTAACAAACATTTATAAAAATCAACTGAATTGAGAACTACCTCCTTTTGGAAAGTTGGTAAAAACATCTTAGCAACTTTTAAATTAAGTTATTTCAAGTTTTATAAATCAAATTTTAATTTGAAATGTACCCAGTACCTCACATAGAAATGGATCCATGATTCCAAGAGCCATGTATCCTGTGTACAATCTTAAAATTAACAATTGTCAAAATGTATTTTATTTTACAGCTAATAGATGATTCTTTGAATTTGGCAAGAGCAGGGAGAATCGACTATGAGATTGCATTTAAGGTGGTGCTAACAATGGAACATGAGACTGAATATGCGCCTTGGAAAGCTTTTATCAGGAACATGAACTTTTTGAAGAAACGCCTTGAAGCAATGGTTTGGGATGATGACGATTTTGATCCCGATATTTATCTTGTACGTATGTTTTACTCAGACATTATACGATTCTTTATTATTTGGATATTTCTACACATATATATTTTTAAATTATTCAATATTTAATTTAATTTAATTTAATAGTGTTAGTATTTTCAAGAGTAGTTTATCCCGAAGTTTACATCCCTAAAAATCTTACTCTTTTAGTTTTTGAGCTCCTGCGGTGTTCAAAAACTTGAAATTTCGGGACCGGTTTCATTTTTTTTTACTATTTGCTCATAAAGAAGGGTGACGATAAAAGGAACGGTCGGTCGTAAAGCTAGCGCCGTACGACTTGCTAACTTATATTGGTTATAATAAAATTTGCAATCACTTGATACATTTGTTAAATTTAAGCGCATGTGATCATTTTATAAATAATGACTAGTCTCTCCGGACATTTGTGATTCTAAGAATAAAGTTCTAATAACCTATTTTTATCAGCAGTTCAGCAATGTGAACCTAACAAATTTAATATTACAGCGAATGGTCCGCCGAGCCATCGTGACGTTTGAGGAAGAAATCGGCTTCTCCCCAGACCCACTCCTCACAGAGCCAGCGATGACGTCACTGACTCGAGGTTTAGTCATGGACCATGCTTGTAGAGCTGGATACCAACCTTGCATTGCAGCAGCTGTAGATTGGTTCTACGACCCTAATAGCAACGACAATGTTGTGTAAGGCCAATTTTGATGATTAAGCCAGATATGATATGAGCCCTCACTCCGATCATCTTCCTTATTGCCTGAATGTAAACATAGTGACATGCTTTAGTATAAGATTTTCTATGCCATTTATTAAAAGCCTCTAACAAGGTCTACGACAAACTATCCTAAGACAAACAATCAGGGCATACACTTTGACTTGTACCATGTAAAATTATTGCCTTACTTTTCAGGAATCCTAACATTCCTAACGACATACGTCCAGCGGTGTATTGTACAATGGTTCAAGAAGGTAGTGATAATGTGATCAACGCACTTTACGACAGGCTTGAAATTGAAGTTAGCATGTGGGAACGCGTAGTCATCCTGGAGTCACTCACGTGTTCAAGGGATACAGTATTTGTTAGGACGTAAGTGAAATTTGATGATCTATTAAACTTTCCAAAAACATTTTTTTACATACAACGTGAGAAATGGGCAAAGGCAAAAGCCAAAGCCACCACCGAGTGGAGCCAGATGTGGAACGCTTTTAAGACGCTCTCCGACTCACTGGCACATTGATCGCCAATGGAGATCAATGCAAAAAAATTAACTTTTGCAATTTTGGGTATTTTGGTTGGGAGATTTTTTTTCCCAGCTGTGGATTAAAACAGATTAACTAAAGAAACTAAAAAAATATTGATATACAGTTGAACAAATTACCTAATTTTCAACACTGAGCATTTATTGGTTTTAGTAACAGACTATATATTTAGCACAGTTCCCAGCAATCAGATACGCGCTTAAACTTTAAAACTACTTTTAACATTTTTCCATTGCAATTGCATAACTGTTAAGTGGTAAGCATTACATTTACTAACTTGTGTATAATAAGTATTATTGTTTGTTTTTAGTCTACTAGAAGAGACCATAGCAGTCAACTCTCCTTATTCTACGGAAGAGAAAATAAAGATCTTCGTTGCAGCTGCTGAAAGCAATTACGAAAACTCAAGAGTAGCATTGAATTTCCTCTCACAAAGGGTCAACGAGGTCCGAACTATGTAAGTTGTTTTTTATTAATTCAGCTTACCTTTCAATCTGGTAACAATTTAATGTAGAATTTTAATTTGATTTCTTCGGTCGGTTTAACTTTACCAGATTCTTTATACTAATCATAAATTGCAATCTTTTAATAATGTTGACATTATTTGTATCATGTTTATATTTTAGGTACGGTGGAGCTGAAAGATTAGAAGAACTAATAAACGCTCTTACTGAAAACATGGCAGATTCTGATTTATCAACAGACGTAAGTACTTCAAACTTTACAGTTAAAGGACTATCAAGATAAGGATACTTATTATATGATTATTTATAATAATGGTCCAATAAGCGTTCTTGCGTAAAATTAAAAGTTAATATTCGTCTATTTGTATGGATAATTATTAAAAAATATTGTTGTTATTTCGAACATTTCTATTCGTATGAAATGCGTAAAAAATGTAATAAAGTTTGGCAATATAATATGAGGCCACGGTAGTGCTTTCGCCAACTCGAGTAAAGCAAATATTTTCTCGAAGCGATTCAAGCCATATTCGACCGCCTTGTAGCATATTTGTTGAAAAAGCTAGAAACCTAAATAATATGTTTACGAACTGGGTATTAAATTTCACATATATTTTTTTCCTGTGTGAATTTTTAAGTTTCAGAAGAAACATTTATTCGGATTAATATGTTCTATAACATCGAGTTATTATACTAACCTAACCATACAAAAAAGTCATTTTGAGCTCGTGTTTGTCATTGCTCCAAACTGAACCTGATCTTCGAATTTCCAGTTCACCATATGGGTGTATGCCCAAAACAACAATTTGGAAGACTCCCAGTCTTTTGCGGAAAGAGTAGAAGCTAAAGTTACAGAAAATCAAGATTGGGACAACCGGCATTTAGATTATGTTTATGAATGGATCGACGAAAACGACGCGCCAACGTTAGTTGTGTCGCTTTTACTAATAAGTATATCGTGCTTAATTAGTTTGTTTAATCATTAGTTTGCCAAGATTTTACGGGTAAGTTATATTTTAGTTTAGTTATTGTTTGAAGGTTTAATATCCTTTTCAAATGTGGTTTCTTTTTTTATATAAACAGAGCAAATACTAAATTATATTGTTAAAAGAAATATAATATGGTAACTCATGTGAAAAAAAGGGTTAATTAGGAAACTTAATTCTAAGATTTTATGCTACTTATTTTATTTAAAATATTTTGGTGGTCGGTTTTAAATTTTATTTTGTAGAGTAGAAAGCATATAATAAAAATGACTCTTCGATATAGGTTATGGAATCACAAACTGATGTGTATAAATATAGGAACTGTGCGTGGGTGTAAACTCAGTACTATATACATGATAGTATCTGATGTTTTAAAATAATACTAAGTGAAGATATATATAAATTATCCTTCAAAATTTTAATTATAATCGACATCCATTCCTTATAAATTAATAATTTTAATATAATCAATCTTTGCTTAGTTTTTGAATGTGTCGGTCACGTCTTTCTACATTGTAAATGTGTATTAAGAATGTTTGATATGTATTTTATTATATTATTCATTATGAAAACAGAATTGCACAAAGTGAATAAGATTTAAGTTGTTAATTATCGTCGTTAATTTTAGGTTTAAGATTTTAGCTTTTAAAATAAACAGAATTTTGTGGTATAGATATCGTTACTTCAATCATTATTATGCGTAAACGTAAGTAACTAGTACTAAAGTTAGATATTATAGATTTGTAATTTTAGTTATTTTTTACTGCATTTTTACTCGTATGTCTATTTAGCTGTTAATTATTTAAATATTATAATAGAAGTAAGAAAAATACTAAATGACGTTCAAAGATTAAATTTTATTTATTTATTTAAATATTAAGTGTAAGACAAGATGATATATTAACTAGAATTTGAAGCAAACGCGTCCTCTTGCTTCAAATTTAGTTTAAAATTATAGATGTGTACCTTTAAATAATTAGGTGATATTATAACGTTAAATTAATAATAGTTATATTTGAAAAATATATTAACATTGTTGTATAACTTGTACTTGTTAAGAGTTCTAAATAAATAAATAACAGTTAGATTTAATTCAATATGTACATATTGCATTACTTTCTGATAAATTAAAATATAGTTAAAAACAGTGAGTTTTTTATTTAGAACAGATTTAACCTCTATATTAAATCCTAATCTGAATATCCTAACTAAAATGACTTTATTATACTAACTAAAATTAGCAAATACAATAAATATTTTTTTACGTAAGCGTTGCTGAAAAATATATATATAAAAACGTAAAAATAAATTACTAAAACGTATATTTTTTTACATTACATTTTTTTTAAATTAAAGTACTACATCATGTTGTGGATGGGTCATAATTACCCTTTTCCGATGAGCACGAATATCTACATGAATAAAATGGTGGCTGACTGAGTGGTGGAGTGTAGCATGGAGAGGAATTCAAAAACTTTAGATACTGAGTTAATAAAACACAGCACAAAAAAATTAACAGGGTGAAATTGATCCTTCCACATCCTTGCCTTTACTTTTTGTACCACATCGCCTGGTTAAGAAACTAAAACAAAATCTCACATATTTTTTATAAAAAACAAAATATCCAAAAGTTGTCTAAATATTGTATTATACAAAATATGTTATTATAATAGGCACTTTTACAGTTACAAACATTAAAAAATTGGTTAGCTATAAATTTAAATGCATTTTTCAAGACTTCTTCATAATCTTTCCACATAGAGTCATTAAAACTAGGTAATTAATCATTAATTAATTATTTGATAAATTATTAACACCATGTACATAGTATACAAAAAAGAAGCCAAATCTGATTACCCTAATATATCTAACATTAACACGTGTAAGCACTGTTTATCATTCGTATGACTAGAACTAAACACTTAAAGCAGTCATTAAAATATGACCATGGATATTCTCGTAATATGTTAAAACAATATCGAACTTAACTAATTTAAACAAGTACAAAAACGGTTGTAACAGCTGCCAATGCAGTCATAAAGGAAACTACATGGTTAGCTGCTCCGCCAGGCGAGACAGGCTCGGGGTGTGATAGCTTTTCAGTCACCGATGGTACTGGCTTTGGCTGAAAAATAGTAGTTAAAATAAGTACCTATACTCAGTCGTTATACTCAACTGATAATATGAAGTATTATTGATTGTCAATACGCTTTTAAAACACTGTGTAAGAGCCCAGCAGACAATCGGTCTGTAGCGATATAATAATACTATTTAAGCCATAATAATAATATCCTAATTTTATTTGGCATAATCATAGATAGGTAATAATTTATAGCAACAATAATAAATAAAATACTTGTTGCTACTATCAACAATCGGTATATTGACCGTGCTATGCTGTTTAATAATTTTGAAACTAACATGTTTATTTCGAAGACATTTTGATGTAATTACTTAATTATGAACGTTCTTGTTAAAATTGCTTATGATAATTGAGATAAGAGCTTTACGGAAAGCTCTTATCTAATCGTTTAAGTACCGTTATTTAGACGATACCTAAAATAACCAAATAATAAGATGGAAGAAAATGTAACTAAATAAAGCTAAAAAACAAAAAGAGGGAAAATCGTGTTACACATACGGTAAGTGTAATTTTTTAGCGTAATTGTAAAAGTGAGGCTTACGTATGCTCGTTTTGTTAGTAAAAATTATTATACATTAATAACTACAACTAGTTCGGTTTAAAGACTTTTTATTTCTCAAAAGAAATTTACATTTCGCTTATATGAGAAAAATATTTTTAAGTAAATCTAAGCTTCGATACAATCAAAAGGAAGTAATAGTTAAACAAATAATTATTTACTAAATAAGTAGTACCTACGTATACTTTACACACACTACATACTAACACACTAAGAAACTATAATAATGATTTAAAGTGTAAATATGTTTGCACCTTACCCCACGTGCCTACAACTAAATATTTTTTGTTCATTTAACTTGGTCCGGAGTGAGCAGCGGCATGCATCGCTCGCTGCGAACAACTGCAGAACCGGTTAGTGGGGGCAGTCGGTTTGTGCGTCACAGTGTAGTTTTAACAGACAGAAATCAATATTTTAATTATTCTAAAAGTTTGTAGTCGCTTAAAATGTGTTGCTTCAGTTTGTTTTTGTAATTATTAAAAGATCCGGCATTTTTCACCTCTTTAGGTAAGTTGTTGTAAATTTTTACTCCCGCAAATGTAATGGATCGCTTAGCGAACACGGTTCGAACGATCGGAAGGATAATATGGTCACTTCTACGACGTGATATTCTGCTATGAATTTGACTTTTTTTTGTAAATGTGATATTTTTAACATGTATTGATTTATTTAGAATTTTTTTGATAAAAATACAAGTGCTGTAATGGTGTAATTGTTTTATATTCATGTATTTAGTATCTTTATATATTTTAACTGTAGATGTTAGGTAGTCGTAATTGAATAGGGTTTTTATAAGTTTATTTTGAACAATTTGGAGGCTTTTTATATTCGTTTTTGGTGCGTGACCCCATATTTCAATTAGATAAAGGAGATGTGGCTTAACTAGAGAATTATATACCGTGTGACATATTTTTCGAGGTAGGCATCGTACTATACCACGAAGTGAACCGAGTAGGGACGATAATTTAGAGTGAATATGTTCCAAATGTATTTTCCAGTTTAATTGACAATCTAAACGTAAACCTAGATATTTTTCAGATTGTTTTTCTAGTAGTACTTCTTGACCTACTTTTAGAGGTAGATGTTCTGGAACCTTCTTATTTTTGGCTCTAAAAATTACATAGCTCGTCTTGGCAGCATTCATGGTAAGAAGATTGACTTGAAACCAATCAACTAGTTTGTTAAGATCTTGTTGGGCATTGTTAATAATTTCACCTATCGATTTGCCAAAATAAAAAAGACAAGTATCGTCAGCGTAAAGCGATATGTTTCCGTGAAGGCCAATCTTATAAATGGAGTTAATATACACAAGAAATAGTAACGGTCCCAATATAGATCCCTGAGGGACTCCGAAATGAATGCTGTGTGGCTTACTTTCATAATCAGCAATCCTAACTATCTGAAACCTTTTTTCTAGATACGATTTGAATATTTTAAATGCAGCCCCAGTTATTCCGATATCTTTTAATTTCTGTAGAAGAATTGAATGACTGACGGTGTCGAATGCCTTTTTCAGGTCAATAAAGATACCCAGTGCAAATTGTTTGCCATCAATACCAGTTTTAATATCGTTAATCAAATCTGCTGTTGCCGATAATGTATTTGATTGTGATCTAAACCCATATTGATGCTCAAAGAGAAAATCAATGGAAGTTAGATAATTATCAAGACGATTGTGCAAGACTTTTTCAATAATTTAGTTTTCAATTTCTAGTTACGTACCATGTCTGTCGAAATTATCGGCATCGGTCTTGGATCACCGTAGATCAATCGCATCAAGAATCTATTTCTTTCTCGTCTGAAATTTAATTAATTTTTTAATAAAAACTTGGTACACTGCATTTTTGCGACACATATAACACTTAGGTATTTAGAATATTTTTTTTATTTAGGGTTCATAGCCAGGTTCAGGCATGCATCTCTGAGTTGGTCCCTCATGTACATAATAGAATTAATTACCACATGCTTAAATGGTGAAGGAAAACATCGTGAGGAAGCTTGTCGAAGAAGGTTAATAACTTTCAAAGAATAAGTGAAGTCCCCAATCCGCAATTTGGCCATCGTGGCCGACTATAGCCTACATCCCCTTCAAAGAGGAGACCCGTGCCCAGCAGCGGGACGTTATGGGTTGATACGTGTACGTATTAAGTACTTATTAGTTTATTGAAATAAATAAATTTATTTCTTTACTTTCCTTATCGCAGTGCAGCCTAGCACAGCACGACTTATGACGTTGTAATGTTAGGAACATTATGGGAAATGACACATCAAACGTACGTACAATACGACAACCAAAAGTGGTCAGTGTGTTATCCTACGCAACGTGCGAGGTCTGCCTTACGCTTGTTAATCAGTGTTCATTAGTGAATACTAATAATTAGTTATTTACTTACATTCTATGTTCAGCGTGCAGTTTATCTTCTAGCTCGATGGGGTTTAATTGACTGTTTACAAAACCACTGTTCGTTCGGTTTTCATATAAATAAAATAATGCTTCTCGAATATCCGGGTCCAGTCTGCAAATAAGTAATAACAATAAATAATACCAGATAAAACTAAAATCCTTATTATAATTGGAAGCGCGAAATAGATAAATAAAATAAAAAACAGTGGTTTAATACGAAATATGTAGGTACGGGTCGGTTAACTAAAGCTGGCACGTTCCGCTTGTGCAGTGTCTGTGAAAAAGCGCGCGCATGACATCGCACTGCATGCGCATCATCAAAAGTCTGCCCATCTCTCTCGTGGTAGGCCGCATATGACAGTGAAGCGGACAGTTATTGTTTTGCTGATGCTACTATTTACAAATACATCGTTCATCTCTTTGATATTCAACCTTGTAAAAATCATGAACTTTCAATCAAAAATCACCGACGACAAAAAAAAACTATAAAATCGTAGAACCCATAAGCCCAATTTCGTCAACATATTGGTGCGAACTACGACCTGTTTGCGACTAAAAAATTTCCAAAGACGCAAAAAAATATCAGTTTCGATTTACCGAAGTAGAAAGTAAAGTTGTAAAAGACATGATTTCCGATATTAAAGGTGTTGAAAGAAAGTATCAACTTTGAGGGTGGAATTTCTACACTAAGAAAGGCCGTTCGGCCTACCTATTAAACCCTTCTTTCTTTACTTAGCCTAACTTACAGATGGAGAAAGACACAAAATGTTTAAAAAACTACTCATTGAAAAGAGTCACATCAGATTCAAAAGAACTATATCTTTCGAAACTGCAACAATATAGATCACAAGGCCGATTTATAATATACACGGATGAATGTTACTGTTATAAACATAAATCCAGTCAAAACTCAGACTAGCCTCAGATTAATTATTTTAAAACACACTGTAAGTGTGTGAAATAGTGAAATTGCGTAAATGTGAGTACTATGAACGTTACAACTTTAGTTAAGTTAACCGACCTACACTTTTATTAGACACACTAACTACTCGTAAACATCATAAAATATACAAAACATGTAACCAATGTAACCAATCCCTTTTCATTTGGTTACATTAGAACGTTTCATATAGTCTTAAAGAAAAAATTGTCTTGATACTGTAAAATTTTACAAAGTTCAATTGCATTTGAGACTTCACACAGCTACCTACTAGAAATCTAATACTTGATGTAGTATTTATTTTATAACCCCAATATTTTAAGTTATAGCGCTGCTGATGGGACTTTTTTGGTGTAAGTGTTACATTATAAGTCAATATAATTATAAACAAATATCTCTTCAAGTTGTAATGAGGTATATAAATGTAAAAATACTTTACCTGAATCTTCCTTGTATAACTGCGTCGTGAATGTTTTCTAAAAACATAATACAAGGTTCGTGGTCGATTGCGCACGCGAAAGAAATGATGTTGCTCCTAAACAACCTGGTTTGTGGATTTTTGTTGTCATTCTTTACTAGTATATTGTAGATAGGCTCTACTTTCTTCTCAATAAATGCCTGGAATTGAAATCATTATTAGCGTTCTGTACATCTCATGGTTTTCCATAAAATAGGATATATGTATAAAGTTAATAATTTACTTTGATAAAAATAATTAAAGCTTTATAATCTTTTCCAGAAATTAGGATATGGTTTTACATAGTGAAAATATACGAGATTTCATAGACCTATTCATGCACAAAGATATAATCAATAATACTACTGATTTTAATTTTTTTTATTTCTTATTAGTAGGTAAGTTATAACTAAAAAAAACAAAGTACTAAAATGTAAGCGACATTGTTCTTTTTTAAACTTACCTCCCACTCCCAAAGCAGGTGCTTCGTCATATGAGTTCTAGCGCCATCTATCCGCAGCATGTTGAAGCCATCGATAACGGCGTCCCAAACTATAGGACTCGTCTCTTTGTCTAGATAACCGAGGATCTCTTCTGCGAGGATACGGTCCATGTCGCCAGCCATGTATAGGGCAAATACGTCATTCACTATCTGGAATTGAGATCATTCGTCTTTAATCATTATTATATGTTTATGTTTTAACTCATAGCGTCCCACTGCTAGGCACCGGTCCTACATAGAGAGTGTAGGCCAAAGTCTACCAGGCTAGCCAAATTGTGGATTGGGGATTCATGAGTGTTGTCGAAGATTGTTTAGTCCCTCGAAGCTGGACTCATCTGCCATGTTAGTTCAGCGTTTTCTCACGCCGTTTATTGTAATTAAGAAGTATCAGGAATTATCAAGCGCTGATACAGGCTTTTCTGCTTGATAAGTACCTAATTTTAACTAAAAAATTATATAACACGTTCTACAATGAATTCGTAGTAAATTTTACACAGTTTATTTACCTGTGCTCTGTTCATTACATCGATAGAGTTAGGGTCTTGTTCCAGCGATATTGCAATGATCCTCCAAGTGTCCACATCGTAATTGACTCGGTAGTATCCTGAAATTAATTTTAAAAATAAAAAAATATATAAATGATTAACAATGATAAGAAGAACAGTAACGAAGCATAAGCGACTCAGATCGGCAAAGTTATCTTCCGCTTCTATATCACACTACTAATACTGCTTAAGTATACTTATATTTTGTACCAAATTGTTTGTACAAATTTGTCTTTCTTTTCAATAACAATATCTCAATACTGGAACAGTCAGTCTTTCAATATATGTACAAGCTACATATCTGACCATCTCATTTTAAAATCAAGCGAGAGTATGGAGAAACGTTGCCTAGTCTAGAATAATAGGTATATGAATTTCATTACAGTTTTTTGCGGGTTTCTATTAGAAAAAGGTCAGTTGGTTTTTATCTTATCACACTCTATGTAAACTTTTTTAACAAATATATTTTCTTTTCGATGGTTTTGTACGACTAAATTATGATGATCAAAACATTCAATTCTTGGATAGGCTGTTTCAAATCAAACATGGGCTAGACTAGAACTAAAATAGCAACGTTTACGCTACGGCTAAAGAGATTCAAGATCATTTATTTTTAAATAAAGTGGGTCGCGAATAAAAACATCATTTGCAAACAGATATAAGTACGTCTTATTCAATTATTCTTAAGGTTTGATCTTTGCGTTGATTTAGATAACCTTGGTGACGTAAGTAATGTTAAAATACTGAATTAATATTGAGTTCAATAACAATTCAGCCGCCTGCAAAATCTCTAGAAACAATTTTTTTTGCAAATACTGACATAAAACATATTATTATGTACGAGTAACATCAAGCTTCAAATTAAACATTACACGAGTCAAGCCACAACGACCCACGTCGGGCACGAATCGAACCTAAAATGGAGGCGTTATCCTTAGTCCATAGACTTTCTCCACATGGGAGATCGTTGCTCAGCAGAGGGTCGTTACCAATAACAAATAAGTTCTTACCAGAAGCGTTTCTATTGAGCACAATCCATCCTCCGTTCAAGTTTTCACTGAAGGTGTAGGTCTGAGCTATGGTAAAACGCGGTATGTGGCAGTTGATGCAGTTGTGATTACTCTGGACGATGTATGATATTGGGATTAAGAAGTCCGTCGGCTCGCGGTTTAGTGGCGTATAGCTGAAGTGCCTCTGAAAGATGGACGTGAATTCTTAATTCGATTTCGATAATGATGTGAAATAGGGAAAATAGTGAGCCGTTGAAACTTTTTGAATTATCTAGACAAACATACACTCAATTTGATTATTTTTAATTTTTAACTGACTTTACAAATAAAAGTACTTCACAATTTAAATAAGTAAGTATGGTAAGCTAAAAAAAATTACAAGAACAGGAAACAGCTATGCGTTTTTAAACTTCTGGAATTCAAACCTTACCTGCTTTAACTGAATAGCGTTTGGTTTTCTATCTCGCAAAACGTTGACGGATACAACTGGATAACCCGCCTGGTGGAACCAGGAGCTCAGAATTCTTGATGGAGTGGATCCGTTGAAAAACTGGTAGGTGCATTCTATTGTATCCTTGTCAATAGCGCTGATGAGATCCCAGATAGAAATGTACTGTCCTCTCCTAAAATGCCACGGTCAGAAGTTTAAATATACATAATAACTTACCTTACGTATTATAATTTACCTATTCGATTATATTTATCATAAAGTTACTTTAATTATGAAGTGAGTCAAGCATTCTGTGGTTCGGCCTACTATTCCACTATTTCTCGTATGTTTGTGGTTTTTAGGTTACACAATAGCTGAATTCTTTTTGCAGTGGCTAATGAATTCTATTTACTTAAAACTTGTAAATAGCTCTACTTAGGAACACGTAAGTAATAAATAGCGAAAGACAGATTACCCGAGATAGAATATAAGGGACCTTAAATAATAGATTCATGACATATAAGATTCAAAAATATGTCAATACTGAGTCACTTACATAGCATTTATATGCTTAACCAGCGACGCATGTAACTGATCTGCCTGGAACCAGTTTTCCAACATCCACCAAATAGCGCCAGTCTTCATAGTCACCAATTCGTGGTATCGCGATGGTATCTCAACTGCCAGTTCATTGTGAAAGTTGCTTAGAGCTGGCGTGCTGTGATGCCAGTCAGATGACATCGCTCGTTGCTTCATCTGCAGACCGTAGCTGCCCAGAGGACGCTTGAAGCCGATGGTTTGGGTACCGTAGTTGTACTGGTAAGTATGAGGCTAGTAAGTGGCTAGTAAAGTGAATAAGTTTTATTGTCTCAGTGTCAGTGGTAACATTGATAGTACATGTGACACAACTTCGATTTTATATTTACGTATCAAACGGAAAGGTTTCCAAAAGTTTTATTCAAAGAAGGAAAAAATACATGTGTGCAGTAGCACTCCTGATGAACAGATACAAGTGGTTATGATTGTAACAATCAATTCTGTTTATTTTCATTAATCGGTCACATCGTATAAGTATAATATACTATAATATAATAGAATCGTTTATAACCTATTCATCTGTATCATATTTACTCTTACTTTGTAGAAGAAGCTCAGAACGAAGTGGATTTTTTTATAAGCTTCCATTTCAGCAAAGTCTTCAACGACAATGTAAATCACCAAATTGAACTGCAAGATGATGAATTCGACCCTTACCTGAGCTAACAAGTAATAAGCCAGATACGTAGCCATGCCTTCTTTAAACCATTCCTCTCTCCACCTGGTGACTTGTGACTCGCCAGGGTTGCCCAACCAAAGCCGACTTAACTGCTGAGCTAATTCGAACTTCATCCGTTCCAGCTGCTTAATACTGGTCGTACCTTCAATGTTTGCTATTCTAAATGCGCTGAAATATATAAAATCGTTTTTTGTACGAGTATCTTTAACTATAATAAACAGTACTCTAATTTATTTATTGTCGATTTCTTTAGCTGTTGTTTACAAACGTTGTTTTTATGTATCATCTCCATTGTATGACAATCATTACTTTTCTGTATTTAAAACAACGAAATGATGAAAAAAAAACAAACAACTATGAAAACATTCTCTAAAGAACTTTCACTAACATTGCAAACACATTAATCAGTTACTTTTATATTATTTACCAAACGACTATTTTTTGTTGGTGAAAAACCAAGATAAAGTGACTGAAAAATTGTTTCTGAGAAATCGCGGAAACAAATTTCAACGAATTGCCTTCTATTTTTAAAATGGTTAAAAATACTTTTAGGCTTTAAAGACGGCATTATGATTATGAGTGACCTGTTTGCAAGACTTAACGCTGCCATCATAATAATCTTGCATCGGCATTACTGTGATTTTATAACTATAATTATTCGACGAACAATTTTCACATTGCACGAATAACATTGAGCACTGACCTTGCTTCAGGCAGAAAATATACACGGCGTTGCCAAAATAGCGCGCGTAGGTCATTTAATTTTATTGTTGCTAGGAAATCAAATCTGTACTTCTTATGAGTATTCAAAATTAATTTTAGTATTTTGGATCATTATTATTTGTAAAGAACCAAGGATGTTCCAAATGAAATAAATCATAAATGTTAATAGTAATATACCTAACAATAGGTACTTAGTATTTGGTAACTATTACTCGGTTGATAAGAAAATTAATAATGTAGTTTTGTTACGTAATTTGCTCTAACTTTTTGATTTTCTTATAATAAGAGTTAAAGCTAGAGCAAATTATTACCTAATATTATACTTCTAAAAAGATTATGGTTCAAAATGTATTTATAATTATTTTTTTTGCCCAGTAAAAGAACAATATACTCGTATGTGTAACTCGTCCGCTTAGTTAAAAATAAATAATAAACTAAAAATAAAACTTTAGTTGAGCCAGATGATGTTGACAAACAGAGTGACTCACATAGGGAGAATTGTTTGTGTTTGTTTTTCTCTGAACAAATAAATCATAGTATTTCTAATTTTAGCTGTTGATCATTGAATATTCGTCTTAAGATGATATACTGTAGATGACTAGTCAAAGTCAAAGTTACTCTTCTGCAGTTCGTGTTCTCGAATGTCAGACTATCCATATTTTGGGACGTGTTTTGCGTGTTTTTGCTAATAATAAAAATAGCATCCCTAATACACCAAAGTGGAAGCTATGAGCTATATTGTTTTTTCATCTGATAATTTACCGCAAAGAAGGTCTTGTTCCGAAATATCACTGATTCACTTCATAGATTTCGATTTATATCTAAACATTCAGGACGAACATGACGAATATGAGCATTTATAATCGTAATAAAATAACCTCGTAAACTTAAAAAAAATTGCACTAGCAATGGTAACGGTCACCATACCGCATTAATTTATCACACTTACCTATTTGTCAAAAGATTCCAACTCGATATCTCATACCCGTTCAGGTTCTTTGGTACGGCAATCAAATTTATGGGTCCATTCACCAAAGGTCGGTTAGTCCTCGAAAATTCATGGATCAGATCAATGATTGTCATTCCATAGTGTAGTGTGAAGTCGTAATGGTGTATTTCATCTCCTGGTGCCCATAACATGAGAGTGTCGTTGGTTCGGGTGGCTCTGAGCTCGCTATAGGAAAATTGAGAGAAGTGAAAGCCTAGCTGTTGCAGCGCCACTTGTGGAGAAGGCATGTATGTGATGCTTATAAAATTGTTGGTGAGTCTGTAATAAAAGAAAATCATGTGATGAATACAAAATGTACTTAGCTATATATCAGCCTAAGCAATTATTTTCGAGTGTCCTTTATTTCAGTATTATACGCAAGTAAAAGTTTATCTCTACCTTAGAAAATGCATTAGTTTTTTTATATTTTATATTTAATGGTCAAAAGTCAAAAGATTTATTGTTATTTTTGACTTTTGACCAAATTCTAAACAAGGCAATCGTATTTCAGAATGATGAATTATTAATATATTTAATACTACTCGTGTTACTTGTAATGGCTGCGTATATCAACATTTTGATAATTGAATATTACAGATTTTTTGTCGAGGTATTTTATGAGACCTAAATTGTAAACAGACAAAATACCAAAAAAAAAAAACAATCAATCAAGAACGTTGCAAAAATGAGAGATAAAGTTTATATGACGATACACGTTGCTTGACCATATTTGCGAAACTGTAAAACTCTATAATAAAAGGTCTACAAATTTAGTTGGTCATAAATCTCTTCACAAATTCTTGTACGAAAGTACAACGGTGACGCCACATTATTACGAGCCTACGCATTGTTGCCGTATGTTAGTAATATTTTATAACCAACTTCCAAAATGGGGAGTTTCTCAATTCATCGGATTTTTTATAATGTATGTTTCCCGAATTCTCATAGACGGCTGGACCGATTTCGAAAATTGTCTTTGTTCAGAAGTGTATACTTCCTTCTGTTCAGAAGTGTATAGGTGGTCCTTCATACATTTTATCGAATCACTTTGATCAAGCTGTATTAATAATTATAATAAAATTAAAAAAAGAAATTAAATTAAATAAGCTGTATAAATAATTGTAATCTCGGTGCTATAGCTTTGGTACCTATTTCGACATATCCGAAGTCATGTTTATGTGTTCAGTGTTTCTTTTGGGTAAAATCTCCGCAGGGAACACCGAAAGGCGCAGCTAGTTGTATTATATGAAACCGGTAAGCCACTCTAGACATCGATCACAATAATTGACATAATTCTCATCGAGCTCGCATGGCGATCGCCTTATGTGGGTAGCCCATGGAATTGTACCGGCGGCATCGGCATATGGCGCTTTTGCAAGAGGAAATAATTAGCGGTTATGTATGTAATTAAGTAATTTTGCTCGATGAAAGCGTATGTGTGTAGGTATTACATTACCTACATGTGTACATAGAAAAAGAGGGATAGAAAAACTATTTACTTTTTAGTTAACGATAATGTTTACACATACTAGTAAATTTAAAAGTACTTATTTAATATAATCATTAATATAAAATATATTGTAATATAAAGTGTATTGCATAACATGAGTTAGCAGTACTCTTTCTATGAGTAAGGTAGTGCGCATCGACAAGAAAAAATATTTTTGGTCTCTGTAGGACGCCACCGTTCAGCAATGGAGAACACAAAAGGGTTAAAATTTAACATTAAAATATACCTTCCTTCAAAGCATAGACTACGTACATCATATTAGTTTTTGTTCCACGTAAATACATGCAGTATTAATCAAGTTATCGATACGAGAAGTTTATACCACTTTTTTAAACTGTCAAGCTTCCCGCCTAGACAGATAAAGACTCTCTGGCGCTGCTCTTTGTTGAGATTCTGTTGCCCAAATAAGACTTGCATGTGTCAGATAGTTTGTTGTTATTATTGTTGTCTTAATATTAATTCGAAAGATTGCTTTTTATTATTTAATACCGTTCATGGAAGAAGGATTCCAGAAAAGCAACTCGAACAATCTAACAAGAGTGGATAGCTTGATGGTAGCTCAATATTTTATAAAAAGTAAGTATTGTACGGCTGCTGAAATACGTAGAATAAAAATAAAAATTAAGCATGTCCTTTAAGCTATATTTATTACAAATACTATAAGTTAGATACTCATAAATAAATAATAAAATGTCTTCAGGTTGTATTGGTAATCTATGATTTTGTAAAGATTTGTTATTTAGGTACCTACTTACGAGTATGTATCTATTTTCTAAGGTTGGCGGGTTAGTGCCTGACCTAAAATACCTACTTATTAAATATGAAACCTATTCTGTCAATTTAACAGTATACATTCACTTAAGTAATGACAATACAGGGTTATCGGCTAGGTGTGTACTTAGCCAAAAAGGGTCATATACTCATCCTAAGGAACAAAAATCAGCTGTGCCATACAATAAGTTGAACGGTCGTCGACAAAATGTATGAAACAGCCGATTCTTTTTTCCCGAATTCAGAGTTGGTTCCATGTCCATTGTATAATGTTCGTATCGTTGTACAAATAGGTACCGCGATATTTAACAACTGTATAAAAATTACAACGATTTGATTTTTTATTATCAGGAATCTGTTATGATATAATATTGAGTTCTGTATTTGTGTACTAAATATTATTGAAATCGGCCAGTAAATGGTGCTGTAGCATGTTTCGCCCCCTTTTGAGAGCAATACCATAACTAAAAAAATCTTTAAAATGATCTTCACAACAGTATGCAGTAGTTTTAGGTGTAATTGCAACAACTCTGCGTATAGCTGTCATCCACTTTTTTCTGCGTTTTGGATGGAAAACAACATTTTATTGACGCATTAAAAAATGACTACGTAAGTTAGTGGTAGCATTGCGAGTGAATCTCTATGCCTCTCAAAGCGAGAGGGCGTGTGTTTGATTTCAGTTCTGCATACAGCCCTGAATTTTCCACTCATTCGGAGATTATAATTTACAAATTGCGCCCCGCAGTTTTACTCGCGGAAATGTGTTTATCTCACGGGAACACTGCGTATTTTCAGGATTCAATTCCTATGGCTAATCTAAGACATAAACTAACATGGTGCCGAAATTTATTCAAATCTATTCAACCATTTGAGAGTGAACGAGTAACAAACAAAATACTATAATTATAGATTTTTAGTGAAATTTTCATTTTTTATGTACCTAGTGGTATTTTTTAGTTTTGTATTCACATTTAAAAAGTTGTCTCATAAATCATAACAAAAGCTACCTTCTAAATTCACTCTGACAAGTTTTTTATTTTCATTTATTTTACGTAGCTATAACAAATTATGACAATGAAAACCTAAAAGCTTAATTTGAGCAAACATAAGAAATCTCCGTTATATTTATATATGAAACAGTTTTCTTACTATTATTTTTCCCATTCCATTATTTAGCAAAACTATACTCATATTATGTAATAATGTGTATTAGACGACAAAATTCTCTATTTCCGATTCCGATAACGATCTACCATATCAGGGAAATACAAGAGAAAGCCGGTTTGTAGAGAAAACTTCGTATAAAAACATGGCGACTTATTACTTGCTTATAAAGACGGAGCAATTTGTTGCGCGACTGGAGACTTTTCTGATGATTTTTATAAACATTGCAGTTCCTACATGACAAATATAACATATAACTAGGTATTGTTGCTTTCGTGAGTTTTTTCAATATTTACCAGTTCGATCAACGCATACGTCAACTTTGAGCTTATTTGTCTTTTTTTATCTAATACAGATTGATCATCATGCACCTATGAAAAGATAATGCGTTCATAGACATTTTTATCATATTTTCATTACAAAATCAGTCTTACTTTTGTACCAGATTAAATAGTACCGCATCTATATCATATAGTAGTTTTATATGAAATATCGGTTTAAAGACTTATTTTTCAAAAGAAATTTTACATTTCGCTTATATGAGAAAATTATTTTTAAGTAGGTAAATCTAAGCTTCGATACAATCAAAAGTAAGTTACAAATAATTATTAACTAAATAAATAGTACCTACGTATACTTATATACACACTGCATACTAACACACTTAGTGAACCATAATAGTGTTCAGTCTAAATATTGAATAAGTCACCTATTAAATATTTAATATATTCTATAGTGAATTATAAAGTGTTATCTATGTATTGTACAACTAGTAATTCCAGTTCAAACATCTACTCACGTTTCTTTCTTTATCTCCTCAGCTATAACGAGGCTGGTGTTGGTAAACTGCATGCTGGTTTGTTGTGGAGGCACAAACACTTTGAACTTAAAGCCGGCTTCGAAACGAGGGTTGTCGAAGCAAGGGAACGCGTACTTGGCTTTGTTCGGCGAAAAGCGAGTCGTGAACATATATCTGAAATAGATCAACAAATTAAAGGTTTAAATAATTTTACTTGACATTGTGAATAAATTTCAGATAATGACCGAGCGAGCGAAACGTCTATGCTTCGAGTCTATTAAAATATTCTTTCGTCTGCCATTTTCACATGAAAAGAAGTGTCTATCGTATCGACCCTTTCTGTTGAGGGGATTTAACAAAAAGTGTCTATAGACAAATTCTTAGAGACATTAATGAGTAGAATTTAAAGTCATATAAATAATCAATGCCTTTGGCTAGATTGTAATATTTCTAGTGAAGCCTCTAGAAGGATCTTCCTGAAGCACAAAAAGTCTGCCAGTTTGTATGTATGGACGTTTGCCCACAAGAAAAACTTGTTTGTTGGTAATTTTATTATTATTTTTATCTGTCGGGGAGTTTCGGTGAGGGTGGGTATTTCTTCCACTATAGGAGAAATTTTCGTTTGAAAATGCCTCGATATATTTGTAATACATGGAAAGTTATAACTTTTCTAAACAGATTGATGTCGGTTGTTACTTTTCTAAAATCTCACTTGTATCAACAGTATGATTTAGTAGACTATGTGGTGCTAAGTAATGTTTTAATATCGTTATATCATGCTATGATTAAATTTTGACCTTCTGAAATTAAAGCGTTTGTTTCATTGCTCTCTCCTACCTTATTAGTACCTACTCCTACCTGATAAAATTGATAGCTACTAGACAATTAGGTAACTTGTTACCGCAGTTTATTTCTTTACAATGACCTTCATATTGTTACTAAGTCGCACATACAGGATGCTCGAGTTTCATATTACCTACATACTCGTTTAATAAACAATTATTACTATGCATCGATATAAATAAATATTCTCGTAGATGTTACAATGATACTACTGATCTCTAGATACTTTAAGCACGCTGATATCCGTGAAAAAATTACTTTTGATTAAACCCTCAGAAGATGGAATATGGCATCATATTATTATGAGAGAGGCTTATACCTAGCAGTGCAATAAGGAAGGCTGTGTATGATGATGAAGAAACTCTCAGAAAAGTTATATAGCTTGACTTAGAACCTCATGTGCAAGATTTTTTCAATTTTACAGTCGTCAGCTATTTTCTACTTATTAGAGTATTTACCGACTAATAATAATAATATTAGGGAAAGCGATAAAATATGCGATATATATGCTAACAATCCAGAGGTTATCTACATTTTAAAATCACGAATTAAATGTGCTCGCGAAGTCATTTGCGCAGAACTACTAAGTGTACAATTAGGCACATTTGTGCATACGAGTAATTATGCACTTGTGCTACTGGAATATACTGACAGTCAAGGATATACACTTACACTTTGATATACTATTTCGCTTACACTTTGACTTAAGAACATTGTCCATCCTAACGCCGTGTATAAACACTATTAAAAACATCAGCCGCATATGAACATATATTGAACACACACATGCAAATCGCACGGGAAGTCTAAAAATGGTGCGAATTAGTGTTTGCGAAACTATGTCTCTAACAAGGCAGCCGCCTAGTTGTTGCTGCAAGGTTAGTAGAGCTAACTAGAATATGTATAATACTTTGTTCCTGTCTTCATCTTTGAATATAAAAAGTGATAAAGATATATACTAGATTAATTTAAAAGGGAATCAAACCAATCTTAGTTTTTCTTATTTACAACAAGCGATTTTATTTAAATTTATTTTTCGGTAACGTAAAGTCATGTAGTTAAATACTAAGTCTAAAAAAGAAAGTCATCTTTAAAATATGTGTCGTATTGTTTCCGTAGTACGTTCAATATTTGTGCCACTTTTGTTCGTGCTTAATTTAAGTGCAAATTTTAATTACTTACTAACAAATAATTTATAATTTTTATCTAAATGTAATCAATATATTTTTAAATTTAATTTAATTATCATGATATTCACTGTTACTTTAGCTAAACGCAGGTTGTGGCGCCTGATTAAAATAAGGGTAACGCAACAGAAGCCATTTATTTGCGATCGCAACTAACGACCCGTAACGTAACGACTCGACCGACGTCCCGAAGATTTATTTCAGCTATTAACTGTGAGTGTGTACTCGTATTCTTTGCGGAATGACTCACTTGATAATTTAAGGTAGGTAGCTTCTTATATTTAACTTAAAGAACTTATAAGCGTTATACACGGTTTTCGGTTAGGGGTGTACTAAGCCAAGAGGGGGTCACTTTACTAATTTACAACTTTCATCATGGGACCAACCCTTAATTCGAGTAATAATAATTCAACCGCTCTATACAAAACAGTTTATCGGTAATTGAAAAAAAAAATATCAATCGGCTGATTTATTTTTTATCGAATTCAGAGTTGATGCCATGGCGAAAGTTATTCCTCAGTATGAGTATATTCATCCCCTATCGGTTTAGTACAATCCTAATCAATACTTCTGAATTAGGGCATTGAGTTTTAATACGGAAACAAAAAAAATCATAGAAGCCGAAACAAATAGGTGTAGCAGAAACGAATTTCTATTCGGTTTTTTGCCGGCGCCGTAACCGCCTCTTGATCTAATATCTTTTTACATTAACATTTGAATTCGCACTAACTAAGGAATTTGACTCTAATCAAATCCCAGAAACTAAGACTTTTTTAATTTGAAAAACATTAACCAGCATTATGATAACAAATTCCTCCTCCACGAATACTGATAAAACCTTCAATATGTAATTAATACAAACAACAATTTATTACATATCTAAAGTGTTTATAGTTTTCACCTTATACGCGTTAAATGCACGTGGGAGAGAAGGTCGCCTGGGCACATAGATTACTATCAAGTTTACTGGGACATCGACTAAAGAAGTGAGGTAGGTACTATAAAAACTTGCAATTCCATAATAGAGACATCAGCTTCACCCACATAATTGTACTAACTTGCATTAAAAATCTAATCGAGTCAGTTTATCTAGCTGGTATATCGTTTATTTTCTCAAATTATACAAATAAGGCACGAAGCATTCAGACATACCTATGTGTAAGCGGAGAAAGACTTTGCTCTGTTCCGTTATTAAAATCAATTGTAATCCACCGTAAAATTTTAATATTATAATAATTTATACAAAGATTTTTATGTCATTTTATATACACAGTCCTCTTTTCTAAGAAAAAAAATATCGCTTTATACCTAACAAGTAACACCCCAATTTTGAACCTACTCGATGAAAACAAAAAAAAAATCCCAACCTGACACGCTTTAACTTGTTGGAAACACTTTAATAGATAACAAACGAGTTGAGAACGTTGGGAACGTGAAAACGTATTTATTCCCAACGAGTAACGTAAAATTTCACGGAGATGGGTAGTCCGATAACATTTTTTTTCTGTTTTTACGGGTATACCTCTCATGTGATCCTATTTTGTTTTCTCAAAATTGGTTAGGGTCTTTGATTTTTAAATCAAAATATCGGAATAAAGTTTTTTTATAACTACAGCGCGTACTTCTTCCAGATTAATAACGTGGTATTAACTGAAAAGTATACCCTGTTGTAGTAAGATAATTATTATGTTTTTAATCGTAACGGGAGTCTCTGAAAATTGGGAAACTTCACGAAAAAGAACTGGTTTGAACTGGATGGGATTTTCTTTAATCATTTTTTCTCATCGAGTGCTACTCATTGGTTGTTTCTTGTAACAAATAAATAACACTAAAAGTATTCTTACGAGTAACATTATGATTGGTTGGGAACTTTCTATTGTACTCCTTGTTAAGAAAAAAATATTCCGTAAATGTTCAGACAAGCGTACAAAACGTAAAAAGACCTAAGGTAACGTAACGTGTACGGAAAATAAATTCAAACAAGTCACAGCCATGTTGGTTTCGATGTGACAGAGTTGACGAGTCTTACTGTCAAAATGAAACTAAGATTGCTGTCACTTATGACTGCAATACTACTTAAATACTTGATAGCTAAGTTGCCAACTGATTTCCATAATTATCTCTCTGACAATAATATTGTTGACAAAAACGATACCTTTTATGTCATATAACTCACATTCATAAGATTGAAATGAACTTGAACTAAATCGGATACACCTATATTGGCAATAATTAAAGCTATAAATGATGTAATTACAGCATTCCAGCAATTGTTTTGCTCGAATGAGTCGCAAAATTACGTCACTGGTTATTGAGTGAATCCATGACGTTAGCTTTAAAAGTAATAATGAAAATTGAACCTATGTAAATATTCTTAAAATAAAGAGATATTTTCTTAAAACTATTCTAACTAACTATAAATTACTGATTACTATTATACATGACTGAATCGAATTAGAAAATTCTCTTTATAATTGAAACTGTATCAAAATCGTTCTTTTTTTGAGTGACTGTAAAGTATCCTAGGGCCCAGCCGTACATCAAGTTCCTACTTTGAATCATTGATACACATTACTTAGTTAATATCAAAATCTACTCACAATAATACAAATGATTTGTGGCATTGTCAGCATTTGCAGATTCAAGTTCGACTGTTGGTTATCATATTATTATGAACGTAAAAGCAAAATGATTTGTATTAAATGAGATAAATTAAACTAATCTGCACGAAATTTTGAACCATTTGAACTTTTGTAATTACGAAAATTACGCGTTTATTTTAGCATCTAAATAATGTTCCGCATTGGTTGAAGAGTTTAGTAAGAAGGTACGAGTATTTTCAGGAAAGCTGAAAGTGTGATTTGCAATAAAAAACTGCGATGTGCTGACGAAACAAAGTAAAAAACTAACAAGAAAATTAATATGTTAGAAAATACCGACAATAACTTCTTATAAGTATGTAAACTATTTGTTGCATCTGTCTATACACGCTACGCGCCTTTAGGCCGTGAATCAAATTGTTCTCGATTTAATTTTAAAAATAGCTTGTTGTCGAAAGTGAAAACACTCAACATTGTTTGAAATGCATTAATGCAGTCTAATGGACAGCAAAATAAAATGTCTAAAAATAAAAATGGGTCGTAACTTAAGCTAAGCGTACCAAGTTAAGTATTTTATTGTATGTGAAAATAAAAATAGTCAAATGTGAACAATATTTTATACAAGTGGTAAAAAAAGCCAGAAGGAACTTTAGCTGTTTCTTTATTTAGCTATACCTATGCCTATAGATCACTGTAGGTACCTACAGTGATTTTAACAAATTATTGGATAGATTTCGATAAATTTTTATATTAAACAAAAATCAAATTGGTTTGGGCCGAGAAATCCCGGTGACATGCGCAAAAATATAGTTGAATCGAGAACCCGCTCTTTATGAAGTCGATTAAAAAGTTAATTATACGCATACCTTCATATACCAAGCGTAAAAATAAATAAGGTATTATTAAATTTTTAGAAAATCTGTGTTCAACATTACTTACTTATATTCTTTGCTTGCTTCATCGTAATATTTGACCACAAACACACCCTCAGTTTCTTCTGTGAGATATTTTACAAAAGCCAATTGTATATTGTAAACAGACTGCTCAGTCTTCATATCGTATTTATGTAACGCCTCTCGTAGGTAGATGTACAATTTTCCATTTGTCTCATCATATTCGTAAGGTCTGGCTCCATTTACAATATCGGTTCCTCTAATTAATACTCGAATCGAACCAGGCCGTATCACTAAGTCTTTAGCATCTAACTCTATCACTTTTATATTCGGTGCGTTCGCTATAACATCTATAATCATCTGACAATGGTAGTAGAAATTGTCGTTGGCGAAGTACGGAGTGATTGTTAAATCGTATTGTAAAGGATAAATCGTGTAATTCATACACTCTTCAATTAAGTCAGCTCTTGCCGAAGCAGCGAGCAAGAAAAATATAATCACTCCGACCATTTTCACTTAACTTTATTCTAAAAAAACTTCATTTAATAGTTCTCGTTCACACAACCTGCTAGTATAGAAGTTTAAATCGAAATGATAAACAGCACAATAATTGAATGTTTGTTTTTGAATTTCGAATACAAAACATTTCCCGCGAAAATTCGTAACCGCGGGAAATACGTCCGCACTCTACGCGCGCTAAATGAGTCTCTATGACTCTGCGTATCGGATCGACGCCAGACGGTGTACGAACCATCGTTTCTTGATCTATCCTTCCCCCTTCTGTTTACAGAAACTTCGCATGTTAAAGGCCAGTCTCATATAAGGTCATGGGTCTTCTTAGTCTAGATTGTTTCCCTAAAGTTTTTATAAGTAGGCATGTAGTTATGTCACCTTTAGATGATTTGGAGTCGTTTTGTATTCTAAATATGGACTAGATTATTGATGTGTGCTTACGTGCATATATTTGGAGTAGGCCACAAATGTCTCTCATATAGCCATTAGAGTAAGCTTTTTAAACTGACTTAAAAAAATTATAAGATTTATATTAATTTGGCTGTTAGTATGTTAATTTCCTTTAGTAATTCTTGTTATGCCTTACTTACTAATTACTTTGTAAAATTGCAAAGTCGAAGATTCTTTTAAAAATGTGGTCGAATAAAATATTTGAACCTCAATGCAGTATCCTAGGGCGTCGAATTTCTCTCTCGATTAATGTTATCTTTATCCACTGTATTTATCATATGTAAAGCTTACAGGGCAAAATAAAATATAAATAATTTATTTGTAATATTAAAAATCAAACGAATGTCAAAAAAAACTCAAAATAATTCTAAAACCCGATTGAAATACCGTTTTCAAAAATGTTTGACAAACAACACACTAATGTTTTCCTGTCCTGTGAGCGTTGGATCTCGCGAGCATGTTTTTGTGTTTTATTATTTCAAGTTTTTTTCTATAACAGCCTATGCATTAAAAATTAAGAACAAATCTGCTCACAAAATTTCACAATAATCGTTTAAGATGCGACCTGTAATAGAGGACATGCACACGAAATAGGTTTTCCCCAGCAGAAACGAAAACTTTCGCTAGATCTCGTTCAACAAGATAGTTTCATAAAATAACATAAAGACAGCATTGAAAGCTACTGATTACTGATACGTTTGTTACAACCAAATGCATTGGACCTCCCACGCAATGTAGAGAACCATTTAACAATGCACATAACGGTAGGTACCAGAGGAAGACAATTACCTGACAACGCGTAGGAAGTGGACTCGTGGACATTATAATCTAAAAATAGATAATAAAAGTTACTGAGCAAGTTCAAAACGGAGCACCTAGAATAAACATATCTAATATTTCTTTTTAAGTTCGTTTAATCGACCAAGAGAGCGAATCTAGCGAAACATTTCTTCTGGATCAGAGATTAATAAGTCGTCATTTTTTAAGCAATTTTGACAAAACTTTGGTCTACAGGTTCTGAGACTTTTTGTAATAGTTTAGGCGTCATGGATTTGTGATTGAGGAGTATTTCTCTTAGAAATTATAATTTTCTGCGACGCTAATTACAATCCGATTTCAATAATATTTGGCGAAACACAACCTTAATTATGATCTGGATATAATATATATATATATATATGTACACATAAAAATTGGTTTGTTGAGTTCAGTTTAATAAATACCAATGGCTTTAGCATTTGTTTCTAATATGGGTGTAAATAGATTACTTGCCACAAAATAATAGTTATTTGTTATAGAAGAGTGGAAAGTTGCTTTTTAACCGCGTGCTCACTTTTGATGACCGAGCAAGCAAAGGATTCTAAAATTAGAATCCTGAGCGTTAGCGAGGGAATTAAAAAGAGCACAAGGTGAAAAATCTTTGCACTCGAGTGCAACACGTAACTTTTCATCTCACCTCAGCGAGGAAATGTCTACATACGAAAAATTAAAAAATTGTGTCACTCATTTTAGTTTTTTTTACTTATTTTTAGTGGTTTAACAATATGATGTGAAAAGACAATGGCGCGCGCAAAACAAATTAAAAAAAAACAGTACAGCAAAAAGGTTCCGATTCTGAGTTTTTAACAAAATAAAAAAGGTTGTATGATGAATTCGGCACCATAGACGTAGAAATAAATAGGTTGAATGAGGTTTTTAATTAACAAACTTAGTGCACACGATATTCTAAATTCAAATTTACTTTATCCTCTAGCGGATATAAACGGCTTTGCACTAAGATATCGAATAGCAAAAATACTCTTTCCGAGAGGGTGGGATGAAAATGACTTTACTTTTAATGATTTAATGTCGAATCAAAAAAATAATAATATCATAATATAGAGTTTTCTTGATAAATTGTGAATGACCATTGTACTCGTATTTTAGTGATTCAATGTAATTAATTAATAGTTTCACAGCTCGAACAATGTTGGCACTCATTCAAAAACCTTCCATTACTCGTAACAAAAGGATGTGACGATATCGTGTTTAACCTTGCTATTGATGTGGTAGTCTGTCAGGCACCATCAAATATCTGTTGGAATATCTCAATACCTTCTAATTCAATGCAATGTCAATACATTATAGTTTACACATATTGATGGTCTACCCTGCTCGGTAGCACACACAGTGTTTGTACAATAAAAACATTGTATCATACACAATATTGAGATCGTTTTTAGTGATAAAGCCACCGCTTGTTGCAAAGAGAGTCAGAATTTTCTTAATGCTTTGTGGGCCTAAAAGGTAAACAGTTAATAAGTAAATTATACATACTTATAAGTCTCTCTCATATATATTAAATCAAAACTGTGTCTGTTGGTTCGTTTGCGCATCTTCTCCTCAGCAACTGAGTCGATCGATCAACTTGATATTTTGAACTCATGGTCAGGAAAGTGCTAAAAAAAAAAAACTGAAAAAACAAACACGGGCAAAAAGCTAGGGTCTATATGTGGAGATGATTTATCCATCAGTATTTAGCTTTATTATCAGTATTTAGTAGCATCCTACTATGAGTATATGACCATAATATAACGTAATTGGAATTATCAGAAAAAACCTAATTTAATATTGTTTGCATTTTGTACTCGTACTTGGCAAATAGCATAAATGATATAAATATGGTCACTAAAAATAAATAATTAAGTTTAAATATATAATGCTGAAGGTGTCCGACAGAATTACTACAGGCACATCAGTGTATTATCTTTAACGAGTTAGTTGAAGCCTTAGTTACAGATATTTATTCTAATTGCTATAGTATGTAGGTCTCTCACGTCGTGAGTCAAGAACGTTAGCCTGTTTAACAAATTTGGATTGAATAATGAATGAATGTGAATTACTTTTAATTACAAACCAGACAAAAGATGTTTACTTGTTAATTAAATAAAATAAAACTTTTGAAAAGGAACAATCAACTTCGATTCGGCAAGCGCCTGCCGAAATAGCACGAATCCAAACTTGAGAGATTTTGGTAAGACTTTGGTAAGATTAAACAAGACAGCATGCAAAGTATGATGTATTTTCTATGTGATCCCATATAAATGTTTAAACAAAAATAATTTCTTTCAGACACCTCTGAGAATACACTATTTTTTTTGTATAAAAAATTCTCAAATTTGGGACTCGAAACCTATCTTTGAATTCGGTTGAAAGCTATAGAAATATATGTTTAGCAAAATTAGTGCATAAAATATGACATCATTATTGAAGTCAGATTTATTAAAATACTGAATAATACAGCGATACACTTGTTTAATATAAACATCATACGAGAATACTTGACCTTGTTCTGATATCATAAGTCTTCTGTTTCAATAATGATAGTAATATTGGGTATTCATTTTATTTCTTGAATCTAAGTTTTTTACAATACTAATGTAAAACATACATAGGTATTATATAAAACTTAAACCTAGAGTGCCGCCAGCAGCGAGGTAGGACCCAAGCTACCAGAAGTAGGGACTACGGAGAGATAAACCTCCTGATAAATTGTCAGCTGTGTCGAAGACCTGCTATATCGGAGACCACCGCTCTTTGCATCTGACCTTTGATCCAACTACCTGCGATAATATGACTAATACCAATATTAGAGTTGCATGTTATGTAACTACATATACTATTTTACGGTTATCAAGTGACTTGGGTTATTTTTACTAATTAATCAATGCTTATTAGCTACTTAAAATTACACGTCATACGATGAGTAATTTAAAAAAAATTCAATAAACTCATAGATGCCACTGGTGACAAGAGAGCTGGCTCATTCCTTGCTAAGGATTTCTGTGGCAATTCAACACGGGAATGCAGCCAGCGATCTTGGTACTCTGCCACACGGACATTATTTTTTTACAGACTTTTAATTATTTTTACAGTCTAGGTTATTTTATTTTAAGTAGCTTTCTTACAAATTAAGATTGTTTCTGGGTCGATATTAACTGACGAAAACGAGGAAAATACATAAAAAAGAAGATCCCGACGCATTGAGAACCTTCTATTTTTTAAGTCGGGTATAAATAAAACGAAGCATATTCAACATATAAAAATTTAATATTTGATCTTTAATTAACAAAATTATTATTTGGAGTTTTAAGCCATTAAAAACTAAATTAATCAATATTAATTCTATTGTAAAATCAAGTTTTGTATAAAAATCAATGTACCAAACTGAACTGTTGCCTATCTAATTATTTAGTGGAGAGGAATCTCTTCTTTTTTTAACTATAAAACATATCTTGTTATATAATATTATTAACATCAAATATTTTTTAAACCTAATATTATTCCATATTATTCATCGTCTTACATTTACGTAATATATTTCAAATACAAAATACTTCCTAATACAATTTACAGTTACCAACAGTAACCATACAATACACACAAAGGAAAAAAAAGAAAAATATTAATAAACAAAGTATAAAGATTGCTACTGACCGTAATGTCACTAGCCGAGAGTACTCTGGTGGTGAGTCAGAGCATTTCGGTTATCTGTAGGTCTTTATTGGTCAATAGGTTATGCAACTGCCCATTTTAAGGTACTGTACCAAAAGGGTAAAAAACGGGAACCCTATTACAAAGACTTATTTTTTCCGTCGTTCCGTCTGTCTAACACCAGGCTTTATCTCATGAACAGTGATAGCTATACAGTTGAAATTTACACAGATTATGTATTTTTGTCGCCGCTAAAGCAACGAAAACTAAACACAGGATAAAATAAATATTTAAAGGGGCTCCCACGCATGAAACGTAATTTTTGGCCATTTAGCTCACTAATAATAACTGCAACAGGTAGAAATTTATACTAATGTGTTGTATAAATAATAGTGCGAAACCCATCTGCCTCGCACTTGGCCGATGTACTTTGTTTTCGATAAAACACCTTTTATGCAAAACACTGCAGCGTTTCTAAGATTACAGCCAATGTCATTACTAGTACCATAGAAGGCGAGAATGCGGCGCTGTTGCTTCTAAGACTGGTCAGGATGGCAGCTTTGTGATCGTTGGCCCAAATTGTGGCTTCCCGGGCGTGGGAAAGAGAAGTATTGGCACTTGCCTTGGCTTCTGTAGTGCATTCGGTGCATGAATTTAGGAATTCTTCAAACTGGATACAAAAAAAAATATATTTAATATTACGTTTATTATCACATTGGTAACCTTGTACGCCAAGTAAGCGTTTTAATTTTACTCGTAGAAAACGGAATGTTTAACCAAATTGCAGTATAACGTTGTGATCAAAGTTCATCATTAGATTAATTAAGACATTGTAGATCCAAACCAAAATCCAATTCAAAAGACCAGCGCTGGTTGTTTTGCAGCCAGTGATTTGCTGAGTCGCGGACGTGTTGTGACAAACGCTCATTATTTTTAAATTGGTTTGTTTTTACTATCTTAACCGTTAATATAACCGTTTAGTTATTTATCCTTTTTAAATTTATTCATTCAATAATTTAGTGTGTTAATTTGCAATATTAGCCACCACCGCTTAGACCTGGTGACTAACATTAGGGACGGGCTACCTTAAAGATGGATTGATATTTTATAATTGAATGAATATTTTTCGAAATACACACAGATCCCCAGATTGAACAGAACATACGAGTTTACACTAAGCTATCATTTCGACATTCTCACGAATGACATTAACAGCAAGTCAAGCTAAACGATAGCTAACCACAGCCCTAATTGAGAACATGACCTGAATGAGTGTTTGCAAAGCTCTTAATGGTTGTTTGTGAAGGCTCAAATGAAGGGGTCGTTCCATGAACACTCTGTGTCACCCAAATGTGAAGAACTAAATAAGATATGCGTTTTTTCAACGTATCGATGTTAATTGGGGAGAACGTCACAGTGGCTTAGGTACATTAATTATACTCCGCGCGGAAGTTTAATTACTCCATAGGAACGCTGCAATTTTCCAATATGGAAAATATCGTAAGTGACTATCCAGGACAATTAAGGCCTGATGCTAAATTTCATCAAAATCCTTTCCACCGTTAAAGCGTGAAGGCGTAACAAATACACACACTCACACAAACTTTAACCTTTCTAGTATTTGTAAAGTTAATTACGAGTAGCAATATTTTAATAATTTTAAGTAGCTTAAGTAGTTAAAGTAGCCTGTTAGTCCAGTATATAAGCCTATATTTGTGCCAATCAAAATCCATTTAACAATTGACAAACACACACGAGAACGTTTTCGCCTTTACTATTTTACAAGAAATAGATCCTAAAAAATAGAACTTGTAAAAAGTTGTGCATTTGAAAAAGTAAACTTACTTTTGTAAAATCAGCTTCTGTATGCAAAGCTGATGCAACTGTAGATAAAACGGTATTCATTGTTGTATAACTGAAACATAGAAACATAAAGTACACGAATAGGAAAGATTTTATGGATCGCGACCCGTACACTTACTGGCTTCACCCACCGGTGGGTGTACGGGTAATTTATATTTACCCATGTACCCACTGCGTCATGATTAGAAATTAATTAGGAATTAATTATAAGTATTAAAGCAGGCGGTAAGGCATTTGTTTTCACAACGTGAATCTGTTGTTCTAATATTAGTTAGCTCCATTATTCATACAAAAGTATTTGCAAAACTACTACTACTGCTTCCTAACCCTTACCTACAGAATGTACTTTAGGTAGTCAGAGAAAATTAAAAGTTGTTTTAAAATTTCTACAAATATCGAAAAATACATAATACAAGTCATAAACGCATAAAACATGATAAAATTTATCTATAACTTACATTGTACAAAGTTAAAACTACTAAAAATTAAATCTAAGCCACTGCCAGGTGGTAGAGTACCCAAAATGTTGGGCCCATAGTAATAAAGTTATATTCATAAAATAGTATTTTTTTTTATGAATATAACTTTATTACTATGGGCCGATTTTAGTAAAATATCAATTGGAATTAATGAATATACAATTTTGAACAAAAAAATCCTAGTCGGTCTAGCAATTTTTCGGAAATCGGGGAACATACTTATTGGACAAGTCGGCAGGCGCCTCAGCTATACATTTATTCAGTTATTTTGAATAATTGGACCGATTTTCGTAAATAAATATGGGACTATATGATAAAAAAAACGAATCTAAACGAAAAATACCGGTTCAACTTATGTAATCGGGGAACACATAGACAAAAACCAGGCGAATCGAGAAACTCCTCTGTTTTTGTATTATGTTAATGTAGTATGTTAAAGAAAGTTTTTAATACTTACATGCCTGCCCACTGAGTGTAGTTTTGCTTTAACTCATCCATGACAATATGCAAGTTGCTATAAGTAGATAGGACGCTCGTAAGAGGAACCGTCAGGTCCTGGGTTCTTACTGGACTGTTCTCTTCCAACATTGACACTAGATAACTGGGCAAAGGGAAACAGAAGGTTAGTGCAGTTAACATTTACGCATAAGAACGCAATATAAGAAATTCAGTTTATTTCAAAAGTCATTCGTGTTTTACAGTTTTAGGGAACTGAGGAATCTTTCTAAATTCGTCGGTTCATTAGAACCTTTCGAGATATCCTAATTCTGATTAATTGCTATTAATATTAAATTTAATTTAATCATTATAGTGAGGTTGTATAATAAATGTCCAAAATGCTCTATGAATGAGGATTTTTTTTTAATACACAGTTTTCATTAAATAAGTCTAATATAATAATAAAAAAAAAACACTTTGATATTCATATACCAGAAATAGTCTGAGTAATAGGCAGAACAAGTTCGTAATTAGTACAGACCAATCATTTCCGTGTGTTATCTATTTGAGTTTTCTTATTGCCTGTTACCAACAATTAGTAAAAATTAATAATGCTAAATGACGAATTATAATCAAATTAATCATTACCCATGAAAATAATGTTAGTTAGTGCTAAGGTCACAGCTATTGAGTGATAATGTTTTTTTGTATTTCTACCCGTATATATAACATACGTTTTTGTTTGCATATTTGTATGTAAGTATGTACCAACTCTTTGTGACCATCTAATGCCTAAATCTTGACTGTTTTTAATGTGCCAAATGTCAGTGTATTTTTCTTTATTAAAAAATGATGATTAAGCTATACTAGTCTCGGCCCGCGGTTCCGTTCGTTAAAGTACAGTGATCTGGAGTTTTAGCTGTTGGGTTTTTTGAAATCGCTACCTGTTATAAGTACTAGCACTTGTATGATAAAGATAAACTTATTAAAATTCAAAGTTAAAAAAGTTCACTAATAATGATAAGGTTATAATATCGTCAAAGCAATAAGTACATAATCTTTTTAAAAAAATATATAAATGTGAAATGAAAACGTGAAAATTATTGTGTAATTAAATTGTAAAGTTAAGTCATGGTAGGAAAATGACTTGGAAACTTTATTTAAAGTTGTTGTGGTTGATGAGAGCTGAACATTTCGCAGATCTACTAGTTTGCAATTGATTTGTGACTATTTTTGAGTAACATGATACAAACCTTCTCAGTTTGCCTTCATCTGAAGTGCATCCTAATGCACTAAGGATGACACTGGCTTCATTAGCGACGTTGGTGGTCACCATACGATTCCAAAGGAAATCATAGTCGGAAGCATCGCCGTGCCGCAAACCATTGCAGTAAGCGACGGGACGGAGACTTGGTGAAATCCTAGAATACAAGCAACAGTTTGTAAACAAAACGGAATACTGTTAACAGTAAACATCAAAAATATACAGTGGGGCGAAAAAATAAAAACTGTTCACGGTTTTTCCTTTCCTTCCGTGTAAAAATATGGAAATTACTTACTCGTATTACACGAATATCACGATTACAAAAAAAGTACAATTGCAAGTGGTTTTAAAGATGGTATATATAATCCGGTCAATCTAGACCAAAAAATGAGAGTGAAGGCACATAAAATCCAAAGGTCAAAAATCTAGTTTTTCGCAATTTTCAGCAAAACGGTAAGTTTTATCAGAAAATACCTGAGACAAAATTTTAGATCATAAAATGATCAATAAAAATGTTTCAAATTTTTTTCCTATGAGCCACCGTTTCTGAGATATAACGATTATTCTTTGACCTTGAATAATTTTTTTTCTATACACGGTAATGATGGGAACTTTTAAATATTATTTATAATTATTTTTTTAACAATTTTACTGATTTTCAGCTTGTTGGGATTTTATGCACCTTCAAATGTCTAAATTGACCGGGTTAATATTTATTTCGATCCCATCAGTTTCGTAATTCATGAACTAACTAGGTATTTTTAATTCAAACGAAAAGCTTTAACATCTTTATTCACGTTTTTAACCGATTCCAAAATATCAGTTTCATCGCAATTTTAAGGATTTTCTTGTTTCGAATTAAGTTAATAGTTAATAAAATCTAAACGTTTTCAAGTTTCTCCACTGACCTACAAAACAAATCATTACTTTATTTATACGATCCGTTTAGAGCTCATAAAGTTAAAAGGGTTAGTGTGCTTTCAACAAATAAGCTTTAAGCTGATGTTTTTGTAGGGAAGTAATGAAAACGTGGTCAGCCGAGCTTGTCTACATGTTAGCATAATAGCAGCTACAGATATAGCTAGAGTTAACCATAATGCGGGACTCGATGTACTTTTTAACCGACTATGAAAAAAGGAAGAAATTCTCAATTCAATTTAGGCCTTTTTTGTACCTGTGCCAGATTTTTCTGAGTTACATGTATCGATATAAACGATTCTTTTTTTACTATACCCCTCGTGCAGCGCCATATATTTCATTTATAAATATCTGTATCGGTATTAGATCGGCCGAATTGATTTGTAAATCAAAATAACTTCTTGTAAAAAGATACTAGGATACTTACTCAGTTCCATTTTCTTTTAGTCCCTTAAATAAGTTCACGGAATGATCTTTACATCCAGTATGGCCCAACTTGCATGCAAACTCAAGAATTTGCATGCGATTTCTTAAAGTTTCAAATCTATCAGTAGTCTCGTTAACATCGTAGCCTATTCGGCCTATGGCGTAATCCAACATTTTGAGAATGTAAGACTGAAAAAATGAAATAACTATTAATGAGACAAATGCTTAGAAGTAGCAAACAACTCAGCTACTCAAAATGAAAAATCACAAATTTTGCGTAAAAATACCTTCAAACAATAATTGGTACAGTCAATCGTCTGAGTGCTGAGTTTCTTAAAAATGCATAAAAACTACTATTAAAAATAAGAATTTGTAAAAATCTTTGTACGCATACTATCAAAGCCGACAGCAACAGATTCTCTTTGATTTGAGGTCTCTAACTCAATAATCTTTGTAACATCAAAATCGAGTTAAAATCGATAAAGATACCTTTAGAGTCTTTTACTCTCATGTAGATGTTTAAATCCCTCATATCGCTTAGTTATTTAGGTTTGCCAAAGTTTCTACGTGAACATATCTAATGTAGATTAATGACTGTAAGGGCTACGATGACCCGAAAGACATAATTGTTAGTCCCATTTGTCTTCGAATAGCAATTGCTTGCCAAGTCTACGATTTACGATTGGCCTTGAAACCGTGACACTATAGTCAGCCGCTCAGTATCTCATAATAATAAAGAAAAATTAGCTATTTACAAACCTGAACATCAGTCAAGACTTCACTTCCCAGAAAGCTATTCCATAATTTACTGAACCCTCGTATGGCGGCGTACCACACGGAATATTCGTCTTCTTGAATCAACATGTCTAGGACATCCTTCAATCGATCGAACGTAGCTTCATCAGCATAGAGAAAAGCGAAAAGATCGTTGATTATCTGAAAAACAAGAACTTCCCTGGCTTTTTGTCCAACACTTTGCCTATTAACGATAATTCTGACCAAAGATCTAGTACGGTTATGACCAGAGCTATACTTCAAATAAAGAGGTTTTAGTTTGTGACTCTAATGGCCTTGTATTCAAATGCAAATAATAAAATTCAAAACATCTACTGAATTGATGCTCGCCATATTGTGTTCATGTAGTACCTACGAGTAGAAGCTAACCCTATTGCTGACTATGCTCTAACTAAGGAATCTACGAGATCTTGAAAAAGCTTGTCGTTAACCTAATCCCGCTGATTGTGTAAATAATAAGAAAAAAATTATAAATTGTCAAATAATAGATATTTGGTGAACATGTATTTATTTGATAAGCAAAAATAATATTTAAATTTAACGTCTACAATTATACCGATAAGCGTATATTTATTGTAGTCACCTTGGTATGGACATCATGGTAGTAAATTTCATTTTTATTGTTAGGGTTTAAATTGTACCTAACTTTATTTTATTTTATTGATGGTTTTGTCACAGATGATAAAAAAGAAGTCCTTTCTCAATTTCAAAAAACACCTGTTTCGTCTTCTACTTTATTTTTATTTTTTATCATATATTTATTGAAGTCTTACCTTGGCTCGATTGAGATGATGAATATTATCTCTATCACTTTTTAATGCGCTGGAAATCATTTGCCATGAATGATCATCGTAATTTACGTGGTACAAGCCTGTAAAAAAAAGTTACTATACGGTGTGAAACTAGGCCGTTATTTATTCTTATTTTATTATAAACACTAAGCTAAAGTATTCCTCATCGTCGACATAGATATTCTTTCTCTGTTACGATTTTGTATATATTGTATGTAAAGTTTCATAAATCACCTACTTGAATTTAGTAAATTTATGTATTTATGTCAGCCGAAACTTAGGATAGGACAGTTAAGATGCTGTAGATCACGTAATTTTGACTACAACTATCTAGGTAAGAAATATAAACTAGCTGATAAAAGTAAAAGAAGTCGTAAAAGAGTTACAGTATTATAGCAAACTTAAATTATTTATATTCTAAGCTCGACTCAATTCCTATTATTATATATTAATTAATACCTAATTCTTGCTTATTAGTGTTGACCAATAAGCAAGCAATATAAGCATGTGTTGCTGTAGTCATAATAAATTAAAAACACTTACCAGTTTCCTGAATATTGAATAGGATCCAGCTGTGTTCTTGACTGATATTAGCAATAGTAAATACGTGAGAGACATTCTTCATTATAAAAGCCGGCTTAGTGTTTTCAAAGTTCGGCGATTGTTGGGTGGTGTATGTTATAGGTATATAGTAGGTTTCGTTTGATGAATGCCTTGAGTCTATGTAGAAACGTTTCTGTTAAAAGATAGAGAAGTAGATTACCTATGAGTAAATATTTTTCTAAATTTTAAGTCTTAGATTCTGACTAGTACTTCTGTGAACTATTGATCTCGAGACCATAATAGTTTTGCGATGTTAGAAAAGAAAACAGCCTCGTAACTGTTTCTCTTTCTTCTTATTTTGTAATTTTAAGTAGGCATTATGTTTTGCATATCTCAGCAAAAAATAACATTATTGCAACTAGCTGGTCGCCGCAGCAGACACATATACTAAACAATAGTAGAACCTGTAATACAAAGTTTCATAAAGATAGCTAGAAATAACTATCTGTACGCGAGGACGTATTTTTCAGATAAAGATCCATACATAAAACTGACAAACAAAAGAAAAAAATGCCTGACAAAGCAGAGAATCTTCGCTCATTTACATTCTAAACTCAAACGACATACAAGCAAGCAGAGCAGGCGTACTGTTGTGCTGCTAACTCCTTTGATTATTCCAACACACACACACACACACACACACTCATATTTCACGTAAACACACACATACTTCACACTCAAACACACTCTTAGTAAATACATACATACCCACAGTCTAGGAATCGTATTTATTTTCATGAACTACGTATACTCTAATATTTATCTTCAGAGCATATTATTTGTAGTCTACTCGTATAATTGAACTTATTTACTGTTATTTCTTAAGGATACCTCCGACAAATACTTCAAATATTTTATTTTGTGTATTGAATCTATCGTAACCCATGGCTTCCACAACACAGGCCTTAAGTTCAGTGTTTTTATAAATTAATACTATCTTTATTTCATTTGGTCGGTCAAAGATAATATACCTGTGTCAAGACAACTGTATCATCTTTATAATTAACTTCCACGTGTAGTATTGGATGTCCAGGTTGGGAAATCCAGGAGCTCATGATTTCAGCCACATCGGTATCCGAGTATGAAGCCAAAGCACTATAGTTCCTTGCTCCAATGTCCAGAGCTTCGTACATCTTTTCAGGATAGCCTGAGCCGAATTTGCTGTAAAATATTTAGTAATTTATAGCAATTTATGAATATCACACCTTCAAAGTAACTACAAAACCCATGACTGGTGTTTTGCTAGTAAGTTATATCAGGGACTGTAGCTAAAAGGTAGCATACACATTGGGACCATAAAAGTGTTGCTTATGATACTGAACACTACTAAATAAAAACCTACTTTTACGGATTGGTTAGTATACTATATCTGGTACGGCAGAAGAGCTATAGTTGTAGCTTATGTTTTTTCCACCTTTCTTAAAGGTGTTTTAACATTTTAGTAAAAAAATGGATATGTTGTTTTTTTTATGTCATTTATGTAGGTACATTAAGCGGAACTTTAGAGTGATCACGGCATTTCAACAGCAGTAAGGATAAAATAACACTTAGAAGTTCCTTGAAAAAGCCATTCAAACCACAAGGTACAACTATTTTTATCTAGACAACCAAAACTAAGAAAACAACTGACAAGATTTTAAAAGTAACACGTATAACCCAAATTTACTTACTTAGCTTCCAGATAACTGTTTAATCCTAGCTTAAAAGCATCATCGCCCATTAAATGATGCATCATCCGAATAACGGATCCAGCCTTTTGGTAGCTGATGCCGCTAAAATGACCACTTATCTCCTCTGGGGAATTGACATCATGGGTTATAGCTGATGAAGATGGAGAACTATCAGCATCATAAGCAGTCCATACTGATCCAATAACAAGCATGTTGTTAGAACTGACTTCTGGCTCGATCTGAAATAAATTGTAGCTGCTAATGAAACATTTCTCTAGTAGCGCAATCTTATGACAGCTTACAACGACCTCTTACAATGTGGGTCGAGTGTTCTAAATTAACACCTGTTAGATCTGACGATAACCTATAGAACTCAATTTTTTTTATTGTTATCACTGACGAACGATACCAGCGGACCGATAGAACTGTACCAACAACTTCGCATAACTGAAATCGCAGTTATTTGTCCCAGAGCGGAAGCAAATTTTTGAGATTGAAATATGCATGGCCTGATCCGTGCTAATTTAAGTTCCTGACAAAATTATCATCATGTTTTTACTGGACTTACCAAATATGTAATGTAATCCTGGAAATAGTTAGCAAACCCTTCGTTCAGCCAAGTGTCGCTCCACCAGTGACAGGTGACGAGGTCTCCGAACCACATGTGAGTTGTTTCATGAGCTACGATCTGCGCTACTCTGTATTTGTAGTACGGGTTTGTGTGCTCAGGATCGTAAAGAATAAGAGATTCCCTGTAATGAAATTAAGTAGAAATGTCATCAACAACGAAAAGACCGCGGATCAGAAATGGTAGTGTAGGATGTCCTGCAACTAGTAGGAGTAAAGAATTAAAAAATATAACAAGCAGGAGTAGTTTATTATCAAATTAAAAAATCGCGTAAACAAGAGAAGTTTTGAAATTTTATGTCTGTCTTATTCTTTATAGAATATATCTAATAAATAAATAAAGTTTAACACTAATAACACCCCACTAGGATTTCTGATTATATAAGCATATTATTCCAAAATAATATGCATATATTTATTACAGTAGTACAATACAAGTAGGCAGAAATAAAAGTGAGCAATTGACTTATTGATGACTTTTAACCAGTTCAAAAAATAATTCAAATTTACCTGTAGTCAACCAGCCCCCAATTTTCCATTGCACCAGCTCTAAAGTCCGGAAGCGCAATATGATCTAGTTTCAAGTTAGCATCAGTAGAGTAATAATCAATGCCAAAGTAGTTTCCTAAAGCTTTCACTACTCTCATGCCAAAATCAAGTGGGTAGTCTGTTTGGTTAATAGCTTCTGGTCTCGTGAAGACTCCAAACTCGTTAGTAGTTCCGCTGAAAACTTTTTCTACGCTTGCAAATTCTGAGACTAGAAATGCTACCAAGTAAGTAGGCATGAGGGGCGTCGGGAAGAAGATTTCTCTCACGTAACCATTGGCCCTGAAAGCGAGGTGATCGTTAGTGTTTAATTTAAATAAGGTCATGAAGATATCTGAAAACCAAAATTTTCAAGTCATTCTTGGTCATCATAGCGCTGTAATACAAAGTGTTAGTATCAGAAAATAAAAATAATTTAAAAATTCAAGATCATTCCACTCATCATTCTCGTGGGTCACGTTGCATAAGGAAAGTACGTGGTTTAAAATCAGGCAAAGGCAGAATAAATCGAATTTATTTTAAAGCTCTACAAATACATGTTGTATTTTACCAGACTTATTATTCCGTTGAATCCATATTTTCCGTATAGAGCCAAAGCAATCACTGCTTAAGAAGAAACAAAATTGTAACTTCTTACTATAAACGGTGCACAAAAAAAGAGGAGGTTGTCAATTCTTCGAAATGTTTTATATACGTTTCATGATTTCTCAGCGTCACCTGGACAGATTTGGAAAATAATTTCTTGTTTCTAAATAGTTTGGGTATAATTTATAGACGACCTTATGTCAATCTTATAAAGCCGGGAGTTTAGTTTTTAACTAAACATTATTGATTTTTTTAATTCTTTTTCGTTGACTAATACGAAAACACCATCAGTATATGGCACAAGATCTCAAGGCTATATATAGCTCTACTCGTTGGTCTGATCAGATTCGCACTACTTTAGACATCACAGTTTACAACGCACTGAGACACAGGGAAAGTTGAGGCCGGCTCCTGGGAGGTGGAGGTCACGATCCTTAAACTTGAGAAATGCGAATCAAGGAGGAGGAGAATAATACGAGGAAGTACTTACAAAGACTCGGTGTGTTGCAGCTTAGTGTTTGCCAATGAAGGTTTGTAGTGTGCAGGCCTGTCGATAGTCAGTGTGAAAGTTGCCTTTAGCCCCGGTTCGTCAAAACACGGGAACACCTTTCTTGCGTGAGTGGACTCCATTTGCGTAGCGCCCAGCCATCTGAAATTGGGTGATCGTTACTGAGAACGTATTTAATTTTTTGCCTGATGCAGAAAGTAGGTATATTAGATTCAGCATCCATTATGGTTAATGATATAGATATCAGAGCGAACATAATAAACGAATAGTTTCTGTAACGAGTTCGGGAAAGATTTCTTGTTTTACGGAACGCTAGAGAAACCTAGAACCGATAATAACACTCAAACTTATTTATTGGATAAATGCCTCCGCGAAATATCAAGATCGTAATTGCGAACTCTTAATTGAATGCAACTAATTACTTAGACGACGACGCAGCGGTCATACACATACATTCAATCATACTAATATTATCAGCAGATTTATGGTTTTTAGATATCAAATTGAGGTTATTTAAAATAATGCATACTAGAAAATAAATATAGTGACACTAAAACTAAATTGATTAGAGTATATCAATTACATACTTTATTTTTACCTAACCATTTTTTTTTCAGTGCTTTATTTTTTACATCTCTGAACGTTACACATTTTATACATAACTAGCCGTGCCCCACGGTTTCACCAGCGTTAGCTCTACTAAAACTAAAACGAACTAAAACTAAATTTGAACTACTACTTGTTTTGAAGTCGGTTAAAAAGTATCCTATGTTCTTTCCCGGGGTCCAATCTACCTGTGTACCGAATTTTATCCAGGTCTGTTCAGTGGTTTTGGCGTGAAAGCGAGACAGACAGACAGACAGAGTTACTTTCGCATTTATAATATTAGTTAGTTATAATATTAGTTAGATAGTTCTTTATGATTTGTGGTAAACAACTGAGAAACATAAAGCCAAGACAAGTGTGTTATTAGATTAGATTTAACAATTGTTTCGCAATGTTTACCTTGCAATTTAAGTTTATGTCTCAAGTACCACGTCAACATTGACGTTTGATTGTTTCAAATAGTTTATCATCTAAACTATGTACTGATAAAAAGAGCTCTTGATTTTATTTATTTCAAGGTATTTTAACAATACCAAATATAACTGTAAGAATAAGTCAATTAATCATAAAATGATGATAATCCTCGACGCCTGAATTTTTGTTCGATAAACATAATATAAACAAAAATTACGAAATTGAATTTAAAAAAAAAAACTTAAATTATTTTGATACAAACTCCGAATATGTACACACACAATATAAGAAAAGTCATCGAATTTATTTGAAACGTGAAAATTAGTTTTTTTTTTAATATATGTTATGTACTCACATACTACTCTAATAAACTTCACGTATGTGTGTTTAGGGGCATAACGTGGCAAAATTTGTAAAAGCGCAACATCATTGCACTTTCGGCTGTTGGATGACTACACCCACATTAATGTTGTCTCTTGTACGTCGTTATTAAGCAACATATATATGAGGAGACGCGTTTAGTAGGTGTATGGTAATATTTTAAAATAAGGTAGGCATTTCTCGTGTGCCGTACTGCTTTCCACGGGATAGATTCCAGCTATCAAAAATTAATTACAATATGTAAACTAGATTTTTAATACTACGATTTTCAATAGCTCATAATCTTTATTTTTATAGTTTTGAATGTTTATACGTTATAATAATATTATAAAGGGCTTCACAAAATTGGCCATCAGCCAGATCTACTTATGGTTCATTGTAATTCAAATAAACTGTAATTACACAGTAACCGCTTTGATCATCTATAAGCAAGTCGTGTGCACATGCTTAGGGATATAGTTCAGACCTTAACTTAGAAACCTCAAAACTATGCAATTTTAATTAATATAACTTTTTCTATCAAATCATGAACCGATACAGATCCACAGTACCACACAACAGTCGTGTCTAAAAAAATACGAGAAAAATAAAAATACAAACCATCTATCGACTATAAATTCAATTTACCATAAATAAACCGTTCTAACAAGCATAATTTAAAATAATTTATTATTCAACTAATTTAATAACTAATTGAATATTAAAATACGTCAGAAGCGTGCTGATAAATAATTTTATATTTTAGTATTTTTAGTAGATAATGTCTCAGTGTTAAAGTCAGGAGAGTTTCATTATTATGTACCGACACTTGATTACTTGGGTGGGTATTAGCAATATTAGTAATGTGTGTTTAACGTATTGACTATTAGCTGTCATTTTTATTATTCTCGTGTCTTGAATAAATTAATTTGACATATAATGACCACTTTGTGTATATACCCACTTGTCTCTGTTGTTGCATGGATTATTATTCAGCAATTTTAAATTCAATACGTTAATTTATGAGTGTTTATATGTGTGGTAATTTATGAGCGTTTACACATGTTCTAAATATTTTGTATGCATTCAACAGTCTTTATACAATTTCGTTTATTTTTCTGTAGCATAACTATTTCAAAATGACGTAATGTGAACCCAAAAAGTATAACAGACAATTAAAAATCATATAATAGATGTACTTACTTTGTTACTCCATTTTCAATGTAATAGTTTCTGTAAAACCCAGTCAAATCCTTTCTTATCGGTCCTCTATACGATATCTTCAAAGAATATTCCACCCCTACTTGTAGATTAGCTTCAAGATTTATGTAAGCAAATGTATAATTTTTATTAAAAGATAGAGGATTTACTGGATCAAGATTTAAAACATTAGCTCCATTCAGTACAGTAATATTTGTAGAGTCAAATGTTAGATCTTCAGAGTGTAGTTTTATTTGGTTTGTTGTTTCTTCAGTACGGAATGTTATGTCTACTTCTCCGTCAAAAGTGAAAGCGAATTCGTTTCCAGTGTCAAAGTAAGGGGTGATAGCTATGGAGTAGGCTTTTGGTTTAATCGTTGTGTTGAGTCTGTATCCGGTGTCGCTGTAGGCTCTATCTGCTAGTGCAGCTATAAAAGCAAATATTAATAGTGGGCGAAACATGCCTGAAAAAACATTTGATGCTTTCGTTATTGCTCAAAAAAACTAGTATGTCTACTTATATATCATTTATTTCCAAATATTAATAAAAATGATTAAATTTAGCCGCAAAAAACTAGTTAAGAATTAATGACGGATTTTTACGGATTAACTATATATAAAAGTGAACGAAGGAATAATAAGTTAACTTAAATTTGTCAACCTTAGTCGAAATAATTTACTAAAGAATAGTAATGAAAATATATTTTAACATTGTTTATTGTAAGGCAGTTTACATGTTTGCGTTATGCTACCAACCAGTATATTTAATTTAATTTAATTTAATTAGCACAAACTAATTTCCAAAAGCACTACTTACCTGTAGCGTTCACTTTGTCAAATTATTGTGTATACTGCTGCAATACCACCACAGTCTGTTTCAAGTATAACATTGATAAGATTCATCTCAAGTATTACGTTATCAACGATCGTCGCAGATAAACGTACTTCGCTAAGTGTCGATTCTTAAATTACAGTCAACAGCAATATAAACGTAATTTTCTAAATTATTTATGACCGATTCTAATTAACAAACTCAATACATTTTACGGATCTGGGATTGAGATTTTAATTTAAATATTAGGAAAGCGTCCCAATAACCTATCAATACTCGTATACTGGTCGCAGTTGCAAAGCAAAAACGAAGTTAGTTAAAATTTAATAATCGAAAAAAAAAGCATAAGACACAAGATAAGCTAACTAAGAATTTCATTTATTAAAGATCTTAATTGATTTTATATACCGTTTCAGCGCCTTAAGCCTCATATATTACTGGGTGAAATGGTAAGGCCAAGGGGAACTAGTTTATATGCCGAAATTTTCGTGAGATTACTTATTTTCATAGAAGTCTACTAAGGTGTACAAGATAAATAGTTAAAAATCAAAGCCCAACCTATATATAAATAGATTATCTACAGTTTACTGTCTATCTAAAGATTTGAAACGTTTAGATCTGGTTTCTATTAAGATACCTACCAAAAATACACTGAGTGCAATAAACACGGGATTCTTAGTATAATAGCGCTATTTACTGTGTTAAGCATTGTTCAGTTTTTTATCTGTTGTTCCAGCTTGTTTACTATAATAATGCTTGAGTATTTTAGTAGACGTTTGTTTTTTTGCGTAATCTTGAGTATTTAAAATAATGCAACTATAATATAACTAGCTGTGCCCCGCGGTATTACCCGCTGTAACTTAATGTCCGCCTCCTGGTTTTAAGCTACATCCCCACCAATTTTCAGCCAAATCGGTTCAGCCTTTCTTTAGTTATAAATAGTGTAACTAACACGAATTTCTTTTATATATATAGATGTAACATTTAAACTAGAAAAAACACTGTGACAAAATTGTAGTAACAATTTTATCACACACGAGTCTAGTACGATATAGTGGAATTTAATAAAAAGCGTGACTTCAAAACACATTTTATATATTTTGACGTACCTATTTATAGTCACGAATGTACATAATTACATCTTAATCATGACTTGAGCAGACTATTGTTTCCAAATTAATAAAAATATTGTAATGTAGGATAACTAAGAAATAAAATGGCTTTATTTTTACTGCTACAGGCTTTTAAGTTTCTTAAAAAAGCTATTTAAGCATAAGAGCTACGCATGTGGTGAGTAATAACATAGAAGTTGGTAAAACAGAGGCAGCTGATGCCCTTGCAGCTCTTAAAACGATGTCAGCGTTAGCAGTGCCCCAAGCTTGACTGCTTCTCGCAGAGTTAATGCTGGATATTCCCAGATTGAATTCCGGAATAGAGTTTTGGTTCGCTCTAAGCCAAGCTTCCATCTGTAAAACATAAACAATTAAATACTTTAACCGAGCTAGAATTATAAAAACCATATGCTGATGTCAAAAACTGTAAAATGACACACATATTGTTCAGTGATTCAACGAATATGGACAACTAAAAAATAGCTCAAGTGAATAAATAAATATCTTAAACGTAAACGCATGCATGCAATTCATATCAATACTGAATTAAGACTTGGACTCACGTCATCTAGCCCTTCTTCATCCAAATATCCCGCTACATTGGAAATCACGCTTTGGAACCACGCCGGCAGTATAGTGCTGTAACGAGAAATTAAAATATTTATGGTAAAATTCAGAACCTAATAATTGAAGTATCAAAACATTATGTTCTCTCATTATTACCACAATAAAGATCTATGATCGTTCTAGTAATTATTTTCTAAACATCTAAATACATTCTAATGTTGAAACATTGTTGGAACTTTTAAATAGATAGTATGAATTTTTATTGAGGAGATTAAGCTAATAATATCTTGTTAAATAATACATCATTTTCTTGTACCTGCTGGATAGCAGTACCTATCTAAGTAAGTACCTATCTTCAAGTGATAACGTGGATACGTTATCACTTGAAGATAGGTACCTACTTTAAGTCCTGAGCAATTTAATGTAACTTATCAATTACATATATCAAGCTTAAAGATTTTCGTTCAACTTGTCCAGCAAAATTGGACACCAGGCTATACTTGCAGAAGTTACTTACGCTTCTCTGATCTCCTCATAGTTTGCTTTAAGGAACTGTAGAACTACATTGGCATTAGAACGATGACCCATCATCAGGAATGTAAAAGCGTTTACTCGATCTTGGGCTTTAACGACGTCATCATTCAGGATCATATTGAGGTATCTGTGGAAAACATTTTTTTTTAAGTTATGAAAAAATGATTTTGCCATTTTTTTAGATTTATAATGTACATTAAATATTTTGCCAATGCTATCAATATTTCGCGACATGATTGTGACCAAACAGTATATTATTACTTATTAGTGGAACGAGTGTCATATATTATTATATATATTGCATAAATAGATATATACTGAGCTTATATCTAAAATTTATAATTATATACCTACTTAATTTTGAATTTCTGGTTTGGTCCTTGACTCGAGTGTTAACCGATGTCATTACTCCATATTACAAATTAACTTGACTTACTCTTGTCTGGCCTGGTTGTTAGTAGTGCAACCAAGTGATCTTAGCATAGCGACTTCATCGCCCTGGTTGTTAGAAGATTGTCTGCGCTCATAGAGGAATCTCCACTCTTCATAGCCACCTGCCAAGAGACCTTGGCAAAACACATGTCGTCTTATATTGGGGTTAACGCTAAAAGTAAAATAAACATGCAAATGAGTTAATGATTGATATATGCTTGATTTCATTACAAAAATTACATAAAAAACATCTCGGTCTAAACGTCTAGGAACTGCGATGTCACAGTCATAAAAACACAGACAGGCATTTAAACTTTATATCACTCTTTTTAACAAGAATGATGAATAAATCGCTTGATTTAGTACAAAATAGGGACAAAAATATGAACGAAAGAACCACCATTTTCAGAACATACATATTCATATTATTTTGTATCCTAATAACATTATTAAAAGGTTTGGTCAATTTCCTATGCCTAGAACAGTTTACTTCATATGATTAGGCAATAACTTATCGTATCGCAAACAAATGGTTTACTGTCACGCTATCTCTCGAAAACTACTCAATCTAGCTTAAATCTCTTTTATGTAATTGTTTCGTTTACTTAGCGATAATATTAAACCTTTAATAATATAATATTACTATGTTATACAGAGATAATAGTTTCCTAAAAACCTGGTTTCTATTACCATCATTACCACAGCAGCACACTGCTGGAGACGGGTTCTTCTGGCTTCTTTAGTAGTATATATGATGTTATTTAGATTATTAATGAACGCGTCTTTATGTTTTGCATTGGAGCAAGTAAATTTTTATCCGTTTATTAATAAAACATAAAGATAGGTCTAAATACCTACCATGTTGACCAAATTACGGATTGCCATTTCACTTATCCCCATAACCTCTAGCAAGGTTTTCCGCCATCTTGGCAAACACGATTAGATCGATCTGTGCTTTAAAATTGTTTAAAAATAGTATTTCAAAATAGTTAACTAATTTAACCTGTTGTTTCTATAAATCTAAGTTGAAAAACGTAGTGTTTGTGTTATCTCGCGTAAATAAGCAGTAACGAGTGATAAAATCAATAAATAAATTTGTGAATTCGCAATTTCGGGGCATTACTTTTAATGCGCCAAAATTGCGTATCCAACTAAAACCAAGTGAAAGAACTGTTAATTGATAAAACTATTAATACATTACATGAGGGAATTGTGTTTAAAACTTAAAATTACAATTATAACTAAAAAAACATTAAAATAAAATTTGCCCACCCTCATAAAAAAAAAAGTGAACCAAATCGCAAACGTTTCGTGCAGTGTGTGTTGGCAGCGTGTTAGTGAGTCATCAAATCAACAACATCATCAGCATCGCTGCAACTAGAAACAATACGACGTACGATATATCTCGCTAATTCGCACCACACTGTGCAAGCCCGTTGGCGCGGTAGGAAAGCACCCAGATTACGTGCCGTCGGAAGCTGGTTTCGGTTCCCGCTCAGAAAAGTTTATTTTGCATATTTTTTTTTTTTTTTTTGTTTTGAAGAACAATATGGGAAAGTCATCGACTGCAAAGACTTGTATTAAATGCCAGAAAATTATCAAACAAAGGGAAATATTATGTTGTTCGTCATGCAAAAATTATTATGATATTATCTGTGCGGAAGTGTCTAGCACCAGGTATAATATAATGGAAAAGTCGAAAAAAGAATGCTGGAAATGCAAGGCCTGTTATAATATTAAATCCATAGTGCCGGCCTCGAGTGAATACACCGTCACTCCCTCCACTTCGAACGTCACAAAACGTAACCCCAGACTGAAAGCAATCCCCTTAACACCATTGCACAAGTCTGATGAGTTAGTAGAGGAGGAGGAGATGACCAGCTCCGACGATGAACCGCATAGTTTACCTGACACCAGTAGCTATCTAATTAACGAAAGAGAAGGAGAATTGATAAATGAAATTAATCGTTTAAAATTAGAGTTAGAAATAGCCCATAACCAAGTAGATGAATTGACACTAGAGAATATTGATTTAAAAAAACAGATTACCGAAAAAGATATGCTTACTGTAAAATGGTAAAAACTTTTTACAGAGGCTATGAGTACTCCAAAAAGACGAGGATCTTTCTCCAAAAAAAATATCTCGGAAAAGAAAACTGATAAAAAACTTGTACAAACCCGATCATTGGAGTCAGAAGAAGAAAATCTTAACGTTACACAAACTCCTTTGCCGTATATTAACAGTAAAAATAGTAAAAAAATAGCGCAAAATTCACTTTCACAATCAACTAAACAGATTACTGCGGCATGTAAAAAATTAAAACCAACTAAATTAAATACAACCTCCAATGTTGTAATATTTTCCGACAGTATTGGGAAAGGATTAGCTTCAAAAATAATTGAAAAAACTAATAACCAAGCCACCAACAACTGCAAACCAGAAGCTGGCTATCCAGAAATACTGAAAAATTATTCTGAAAAAGTTCAAGATCTTAATGAGAGAGATACCGTAGCAGTACTAATTACAAAATATGAAAACTCAATATATTATAATCCAAAAAAGTACATACAAATATTAAATAATATTGTAAACAGCCCCGATAGAAAATTCAATGTAATATTTACTGGCTTGCGTTACAATAAAACACATGATAAGGAAATTTACTATATTAACAGTGATATAGCTAATATAGCCAAAAACAACGAAAATGTCAAATACATAGACCCAAATGTGCGACATGAAAATATTAAAAATTATAATACCATGAAAAACTTTGTAACAGAAAATGTAATAGCATGCATAGTCAGCCAATTCCATGGCTCTTCATCACTGCGTTTCATTAGATGCCACTGCGAAACAACATATTCAAGCACTTCTAATTTTCAAATTGCACAAACACAGATTCTCAAACGATAATTCTTCATGCTAATGTTCGCAGTATACACAAAAAGTACTTAGAAATTGAAAGCCTAGCAAATGAGCAAGATTGTGATGTGTTGTGCTTGACAGAGACCTGGGGAAAAAATCATCAGATGCAGGCGATGACTGTTGAGAACTACACACTGGCGACTTGTTTTAACCGAATATTTTTTGATCATGGCGGGACCGCGATATATGTTAAAAATGGTTTAGATTTTAAAGTTAGAAACGATTTGAATAAAATGTCATTTGAAACAAACTTTGAATTAGCAGCAATAGAATTAAGATTTTCAAAAATAGTAATTATGGCTCTTTACCGTCCGGAATACGATATGAATTTATTTTTTGAATTATTAACAAAACTACTAGATAAACTTTGCAAAGAAAAGAAACAAATTGTTATAGCAGGTGATTTCAATCTAAATGTATTAAAAGTAGACAAAAATATAAAGAAACTTGACGGAATATTAAAGAAATTTAATTGTAAATGGTTGTTAAATGAGCCTACTAGAACTGAGACAAATAAAAGGAACCAAACCAGTTCTACGTGCATTGATAATTTTATTGTAAATTTTAGCGGTGGTAGAGGATCAGTTTTAGGTTATAAACTTTCCGACCATAATGTCATTAAATTAGAATTGTTCAATACAAAAAATGTTAATAGTAAAAATACTCCCTATTTGGCTAGAAATTTTTCAAAAAATAATCTAAATTATTTTAACCATTTGTTTAACAAAGATCATATGAAAATAAAAGCAGAAATACTAATGACTAGTAACGCAGACGCAAGAACGAGGATTTTACATGATGCTTTGATATATTATTACAACATAGCTTTTCCAAAAATAAGAAAACAAGTAAAAAACATTCAAAAACAATGGTCAACTGTAGGTATAGAAAATAGTAAGAAAAATTTAGTTAAAATAGAAATTCTTCAAGAATTTGACCCTAGCGCAACGAGAAAATTAAAAATTAAGAGGTACAGGAAAATATTGCGTAAAACTATGGTCGTAGCAAAGAAATTACAATATAGAGATAGAATTAAAAAGTCAAAGAATAAAATTAAAGAATCTTGGACTATTATTAATGAACAGGCAGGTCAAAATAAGCGACGCGATAGAAGTACTAGAATAAAATCAGTGAAAAACGAAAGCGGAGAAGATGTATCAGAAGCTAAAAAAATTGCTACTATTTTTAATGACTTTTTTCGCAACATAGCTCATAAGTTGACTTCCAATCTAGAAATTGACGGGGATAATTGCAAAAAGTATTTAGATTACGGTAATAGGCCATTGACATCTATCTCATTTGGACCAGTAGATTATAATGAGCTCAAAAAGGTAGTAGGTAACATGAAACAAAAACCTACATTAGATATTTATGATATAAGTACTAAAACTTTACGAAATCTAATAATAAACAACGATAATTTATTCGAATTAATATTCATTTGCGTAAATTCATGTTTAACGGACGGAATATTTCCTGACGTATTGAAACCGGGTAGGGTCATTCCACTTTTTAAAAAAGGGGATACCGATAATATTAGTAACTATAGACCTGTATGCATTTTGCCAGCTTTATCAAAAATTTTAGAATCTATTATTAAATCAAGAATTGTCAAATACTTTGAAAAAAATAATTTATTTACAATGTCACCGTTTGGATTCAGAAAAGGCCGCTCCACAGAAATGGCTATAAGATAAGTGGTATATTATATTCTTGAATCCTTGGATAAGTCAAATAAATGTGCCAGTGTCTTTTGTGATCTTTCAAAAGCTTTTGATTGTTTGAGGCATGATATATTGATTTTAAAAATGAAATATTACGGATTTCAAGGCCCTGCATTAAATATGATGATAACTTATTTACAGAACCGTAGTCAAATTGTCTCTGTAAATGAAGAAACTTCTACAGAGGGTATGATGTCAATTGGTGTACCACAGGGCTCTATTTTAGGGCCAGTCTTGTTTTTGATTTATATTAATGATATAACCAACGCATTGCCGAGTTGGGCTCATATAAATTTATTTGCAGATGATACACATGTGGGTATCAGAGACAAATGTAAATTTAATTTAGACGATAAAGTTAATGCAGTTATGGAATTGTTAAAGGAATGGTTTGACGCAAATGGTATTATTCTTAACTCTGATAAAACCATATCAATGCAGTATCAGTCAAGGTTGGGTATTTTTGGGAATTCTATTAGTAAAACAAATATATTTCTAGGTTATACAATTGATAACACTATTAGTCATAAATCTCACATCGATAAAATTTGCAACAAAATGGCAAGTGGTAATTATGCTTTATTTAAACTCAAGCCATTATTAGATAAAAAGTCACTCATCTCTGTCTATTATGCATACGTTCATTCTATAATAAGATACGCTATAACTGTTTGGGGAAACGCTAAAGATATCATAAAAGTTTTAAAATGTCAGAAACAATCTATAAGAACAATGAATGGTTTGAAAAAACGTAGTCCTGCGAGAATACACTTTAGAAATGATAAAATAATGACAGTTATATCACTTTATATTTATAGTAGTTTATTAGAGGTACACGAGGATAGGGAAATACCGGAAAAAAGAATTTCACGTAATAATAAAAAAGGGCGAGTCCTGCCTGTCAACAGATTATCTAAGTGTAAGAAACAGGGACTTTACACCAAAATATTAATGTACAATAAATTACCAAATAGCGTGATGGAACTCAATTTTAAAATATTTAAACAAAAATTAAAATATTTTTTTGAAAGAAATCCTTTTTATAAACTCAGTGAATATATGTCATTGCAGCTTGTGGAATCATCGTTCTTGTGTGATGAACAACAATTACAAAATGTTAGTAATAGGTAAAGAAATAAATGACAATGTAAATGTATAATATAATAACTATTTGTTCTTAGAACTATAAAAGTATTTATAAGTTAAGTTTCTTTTTAAAGTAATTAATAATTAAAATGTAACAAGACTTGCCTGTAACGAATGTTATTTAAAGGCCAATAAATATTTCTTATTCTTATTCTTATTCTTATTCAAGCAGGTTTGTCCAAAATGTTTTCCAATACCGTTTCACAGCACGTGATACGAGACATTATTGTTATATTATATCTTCTTATATATAAAAATCAAATGCTGTTCGTTAGCCTCGCAAAAACTCGAGAACGGCTGGGCCGATTTAGCTGACTTTGGTCTTGAAATGTTTGTCGTACTCCAGGGAAAGTTTAAAAGGTTAGAAACATGAATAACTGTTAGACGGTACGAATTTTTCCAGGTCAGCTAATCTGAATATAAACAAAACACCTCGGACGAATTAGAAGAAGGATGAATAATATCACCTGACTCCACTAGTCCTTAACGCGGTGAATTTTTCCTGCGCATTGCTGACGCAGCCTTCGTGACCAATGTTGCATGCAAAACTTAGCACAAAGAAACGATTCAAAGTCCTAGTAAGAGGCTCGTTGGGTATCACATCGTAGCCAAGGTCTTCTATGACAGCGTCCAAGAATTCGAGGATAATGTCCTGGATAGAACAACAGTAAGACAATTTTGAGAGAAATTGCTTCACTAATTTACATAGAATTTTTCAAATTATAATGATTAGAAAAGGTATAAGGATTTCATCTTACTCATAGAGAAAATATAATATTCTCGCTCTCGCTGTATCCTATTTATATGTCCTACGTTACTAGTATCCTTGTTAAAAAAAATAATCAATTATTTCATTTGTTGCCTTTGCGCAATTTTTTATGAACTTCTTCTACTCGTAGCAGATAGGTGGTATTATCTTAGAATAGTTAATTTCTCTTCGTGTGCTAGATATATTTTCAACCTTGCTGAATAATACTCCACCAAACACGTAATTATAATATAATATAGGTACTTACATCAAAGTCAGCCAAAACGGCTGGAAGATGTAGAAATCTATTCCTTAGCCAACTGAAGCCAGTGATGGCTGGGTACCACGAGTAGTAACTCGTGTCTTTCTTGAGGAAGTCGATTACTCTGAAACCAAGTTCATATGATATCCGCTCGGAACGCATCAGAGCAAAGACATCATCTACGATCTGTGGAAATAAAGAATGTCATTTTAATATCTAGAAAGCATACAAAATATGGGATTTTGAAGCTTGCTGCGATACTAAATTGATGTAACTTATTTGGAACAAATCATTCATAATAGGTATGACAATAAATATAATAACCCAAATTTGAAATGTGTAGTAACATAAATAATTACTAGTAAAATCTGACCTGTGCTCTGTTGAGGTGATGAATAACTGTAAAGTTTTCTTGTAGTTGACCTGCAATCAGCTCCCAAGTTGCAGTGTCGTAGTTGACTCGGTAAATACCTAGTAATAAAAATATGTTACAATTAAACAAAACAAAAATCAATTATTCTAGCATCGAATCACTATTAAAATATTATCTCTATTCTCTCGTTATCTTAATATTATTTCAGTTTCAATAATATCTTAATACAAATATATTATGAGTACCTTTCTGTTGAACGTTGAAAATAATCCATTCTTGTCCAGGATTTTCCAGTACATTTAATAGGGTGTAATATTTGCCATCCATGACGAGTCGCGAGGAGTCTAGGTTCTCAAAATTAGGGTTGCTAGCGGTAGTGAAAGTCAGCGGCAGTGGCCAAATCTGCTCGGTTTGATTCGCGGTGGGACTGATAAAGAAACGTTCCTGTAAAAAAACATGAACAAAGTTACTGACTGATAGCTACTAGAATCTAGCGCCCGAAATGGATGTAAGTATTTTTAACGATTAGTTTTTTCTTGTACATACAAATAAATAAATAGTAATAATGTATAGTTTTAGTTAAAATTTTATCATGTTTTATAAGTTTGATTCTTGATTTAAAAAATAAATACAAATAAATAATTTTTTAAATTCTAACCGAGTAATTTGTGAAAATTAGCTTATTAGAAAGAAAAAAATAAGATAAAAACATAATTTAAAATTGGTTGTGATTAATTGTTTGTTACGTAGTATATAATATTTTTATATTTCATCTACTTATTCCAAAATAACGTAGCTCAGGTTAGAGAAGCGATTCTAATTTTTCTCGTTCAAGGAGCATTGGATGCTACGAGTATGTAAAAAAAGAGTTCCCGTTAGCCCTCAAAGACGACTTTCACGCGTAGGCAGAAAATTTTGCATAAAGTAAAATACCTTAGTCAAACGACAAAGATCTATCATTTATCGATCTATCATCATCATTAAAATCAGTGCTGAGTATATCCTGGAAAAAGGTTGTTCAAGTCCGAAGATTTAAAGTTTAATATAATTTAAGTAAGTATGACAGATTTTTACCTGTTGCAAAGAAACATTAAGAGTGTTGACCTGTACATTGAGAACAGGGTAACCAGGCTCATCTACCCAGTAGCGAAGGTAACGAGTGATTGTATCAGTTGTGACAACGTTTTCTTCTGCGACGGCTCTACCAAATGCTTCATACAGGTGTTCAGGAAACGCATGTTCGTAGGACCTGGCACATTTTCAATAAATTATCACATATTAAAACAATGTATCACTTCAGTTCTGCACTTCTGAGTCATTTGTCACTCATGTTACTATTTCAATATCGAAAAGGTTCTAAAAAAACTTGCATATATTACATAATTTCGGAGGAAAATATCTGACTAAGATGTAAGAGGTGCAAATTAAAATGCATAACTAAAACGGGTACAAACTGTAGGACTCTGAAGCGAACAAAAATGTCATATCAAGAGATGTATATTTTGATGAGACAGATATAAGAAAATAGAAACTGAAATTGACAATAGAAAGTCAATAATATAAAAAGAAAGAGAGTTGAATGACGAAGAAAATAGACCGAGTGTATTGAAATTGTAGAAAAGCGAAAATAAATGTGCATGCAAAGAAATACAACTGAAAACAGGAGTGATAGTGATGACGATGATTTAAACGATGCTTCTGATGTAGTAATGGAAGAAATTAAATGTACACTAGGAGTGGAAAGAGAGTAAACCGACCAGATTAATTTTAATTTCTCGATTTTAGAAGATACCTTTTTTAAACCTCTTCAATATTGAAGTTAATTAAATTTGGTTAACATGCATACTTAGTTTTTCCATTCGTATATTTTGCCACATTATTTTAGACATTGTTTAACGAGTAATAAAATCTACTTTAATAGAATCGTCGTAGTACTCGTATTTGCATTTTAAACGACCCTTTCGTCTTTTTTGAGAGAGACTTAAAACTTCTAAAAAAATCATAGAACCGTACAACAAGTTACGTATTGTTTGGAAATTACGACCTTGCGGATAAACAACCATACATAAAAAAAAAATTTTTTTTGATTTACGAGTATAAAGTTGTATTTAACGTGTTGGAATTTTGTTGTGACGTTACATTTGTAATGTAAATAAAGTAATGAATCGTAACACTCGTAGATATGAAGCAAAAAAGTTTGAATTGCATATGGATTTATAAAATTGGTTATTATCTAAAATAAACTATATATCTATTTACCTAAAATGTTTTAATCAATTATCTAATTTTAGATAATTGTCATTTTCTTCTACTAACCTGTCTGTTAAGAAATCGGTCAATGCTCGCTTGAAGGTAGGCTCTCCAACAAAATGCTTGGTCATGAGGAGTAAGGAAGCTCCTTTGGAGTAGCTGATGCCACTGAAGTGGCCGGTTACTTCAGCTGGGCTATTTACTGTGTGTTGTAAGGCTCTGGTTGAGATGGATGAGTCGGCTGATAGGGCGCTCTGGACGTACATGATGTTGAATTGGTCCGAGAGCTCCATTGATGGGTCGACCTGTAAATATGAATGAATTAATTATTTATTTCGACAAACAATATTATCACAGTACAATGTGCTTGACGGAAGCCGACCCTAACTCAGCATAAATACTTGCTGCAGTAGCCGCTACAGCAGCCGGCGCAAGTCATTCCGCTGTTACCTCACGAACGTCAATGATAGATGAATGAATAATAAGATGGATGATTCAAGATGTGTGACTGGTCCATATAATATATATATCATAATAGTGATACAAAAAAAAATACAAACAACTTTGATTCGGCTGGCGCCTATGCAATATATCAATTGATTGATTTACGAGTAAACCTAGACGCTAAACGTAAGTTATAGCTAAGAATCACAATAAAATTTGTAGACGTAGTACAAAAAAAATGTACTTAATTACATTAAGTTTAAAGAGCTCGCATTTAGCGATAAGGCTTCTACTTGTAAAGCTACGCTTTACATAATCTTTCTTTCGTTAAATATTTTCTGTTTTTTTTTGTAAAGAAAATGTCATGTTCTAGAATGACAATTGTGTTAATGTAAGGTACGGAAATTATAAGGTAAGTCAGATTTTCATCATTCAGGTAGATATCAAATACTAGGCCAATTTCAACAAAATGTCCACCATGACCATGAGAAAATATTTTCCAACAAAATAATTATATTTCTGTTAATCAGCTCTAGCGCCTTTACAATTCTGGGAACTTATATAAAAAAATATCTAATGTATAGAGTAACTTCATTCTATTCCGAAATTGGTTTAACAATAACACATATAAAGTGAGAACTACTATATCAACTGTAGTCAGTCAATCACAATATTTATTAATGTGAGCGTCCTTTTGATAAGCACAAAATGAAATTGCTATCTTAAAAATATATATAATTACTAGAAATTTGTACACTCAAAAGTAAGTTATAATAATGATAATCTAAAATGAAAACAGCTGATCTTGTATAAATGAATAATATTTACAAATGGTTACAAATATAGTAATTGTTAAAGTACTAAAGGATTTAAGTTAACAGATCAGAATGATCGCAACCTTTATCAATATTGTTTTGTTTTGTTGATAAGGTTTTTGTAATCGTATAGAATTAGATTATTATCAGCATTGGAATGCAGTGAAAATATTATTGCCAAATCCACCCAATACTACTTTCGATAACATTAGTAGTTCATGAATATGATACAACTCTGTACCTTTTTCTAAACAAGAAAATTTCTTATTTAGAATTATTAGCAATTACTAAAATATAATGTTATATACTTACACCATCCATGGCAAAATACTCAAAGTAGCTGGCAAAACCTTCGTTGATCCAGACATTATCCCACCACCTGGCAGTAATCAGGTTTCCGAACCACTTGTGGGCAAGTTCGTGGGCCGTGATTGTTCCGATGTACATTTTATCCAAAGCGTTGGTCTCACCCTCTTCATAGAGGAGACGGAATTCTCTAGAACATACGGAAATTAATATTATGTTCTTTGATAATGTGAACTATTCTCAATAAGTCAATAATTATTATTCTTCATACACTTACCAGTTGGAAAAATTAGTAGGACACAAGAAAAGGTTATAATTTTCATTTAAACGACGAAGTTACAATTTACTTCTCGACGTTGTATTTGTTTGAATTATATGATTAAAGTCATAACCGTAAATAGGTTGAGCTCACCTGTAAGTGACCAGCCCCCAGTTTTCTGTAGCACCCGAAGCCCAGTAAGGAGAAGCTATCTGATCGTTTTTCATGTTTTCTTCCATCGCGTAGTATTTAATATCAAAATAATTTTCCAGCCACTCGGTAAGTGGAGGTCCCACTTCTAAAGCATATTCTCCTTGACCAGCAGCATTTGGCCTGGCAAGGATACGATAAGACCTGGCAGGGTCATTGTTATCAGCAATCACAGTAAATGTTTCACTAATATGGAACGTTACTAGGTACGCAGACATTCTGGGTGTCCTGTAAAAGATCTCCTTGACACGATCTCCCATTCTGTAATATCAGAAAAGTTTATTCACAACAAGTTTAGTCTGACCAACATTAAAAAATATTGGCTATGGCATTTTTCTATTGCTTAGTGAGGTTAATGATGATACCTCACACAGCCTCTATATTTGTTTTTTCCCCAATTATAAGCATGATTAAAAATTAAAATAAATGTTAGGAGGCGGTTTGTCTTTTTTCATTTTCTTTTTATCTATATTACGCCTTCTGTTTAGTAAAATAATGTTTATGCCAATAAAATTATTTGTACTCATTACTCACGGAATGGAGTCCTTCATTGGCATGTTCGAAAAAGTTTCACCGAAATTTGCTGGTCGGTTGATGATGATGTCAAAGGTGGATTTGAAACCAGGTTCGTCAAAACTTGGGAATGCTTGCCGAGAGTTAACTGGCTGTAAGTGTGTGGCAGCATACCAACTGGAAATTAAAACATACAAATTTAACGATATTATAATTTAGTCCTTACTTTCGCGCTTTGGTATTTTATATAATTAATCTTCTACAAAATCTAGTAAAATTATTGGTATAAATGTTTTAGTTTATGAAAAAAATAACTAAAAATTTTTTAAAGAAGACTTGTAAGTTGTTGTTGTTTTGAACAGTCAGTAGAGAGCTATTTTAATTCTAAGTGTATATTCTTACACACTCATTACTTATTTTTCTTTATTGCCTTGACATTTACTGAAAAATATGATCACTTCTTTTTAAATTTTTAATACAATACCATAAATCACTTACTGAACGGTCCCGTTTTCATCTTTGTAGTGACCTCTGAACACTCCTCTTTGTAAAGGAGTTTCATTAATATTGCCAATATAACGTATGGTAAGAATGTAGTCTTGTCCATTTACTAAAGTCTCGTTGCTAGCAAGGTTGATTTTCAGAAAATGATGAGTTCGAATCCTTTCATAAGGATTATTGACATCAATATTTACAGGAACTGACACATTTCCAGCAGTCGCCAGAGTAATTTCTTCAATTTCTCTGACATTTTCTTGAATATAAATAGCAGAGATATCATCTTTTATTGCCTGTCACAAATTTTTGGATTTAATAAACATATCGGAGTTATTTGAATTTTTAATATTTTTGAAAGTGAACAGTGTTAGATAATTAGTAATATATTTTATTGTAGACAATAATAACGTGTCATAACTTAAGTGGTTTGTTTACCTTCATATAAATTGTCACTATTCCATCGAAAGAAAATGTTGATTTTCCTTCAGGTGCCGTATCGAAGTACGGTGTTACTTCTACCTCAAAGTGGATGGGATCAAAATCTTCAGGCAGTCTGAAAAACTCAGGACCGATTCGTTTTTCTACTACAATGATTTCATTATTTCTATCCACTTCAATTGGAATTTCCGATGCGACTAGGGCAATTAACCCTACTAGGGTTACAAATGGTACTTTTGCCATGACGCTAAAAATAAAATAAAAAAACTACATCAATTTAATAAAACTATTGCAAACTAGTTTAATTACTTAATAGTGTAGAAATTACATTTTGTAGCACTATAATATATAATCATTTCGTTGTTTATGAACACCTGAATTAACAGTCTTTTGTCGTCTAGTCAAGTGGCAGCAAAATTGATTTACTAATTTCGTCATTGGACGTTTATTTAGTTGGGAGTTTAGTCACTACCAATAGATCTTAATGGAAATATTATTATAAAAATCTGAAAATTGCGTTATTGATTTCCCAATTTTATTACATACAAGTCATACGTCAATCGCCGTATATTAATTTGATTAGTTTTTTATATGACTGATTATATATAGTGTATATTTGTTGTTATTTTTAACAATAGCCTCAAATTATACCTTTCATGTACTGTACAAAGACTATTATATTATATCACAATCATCAAATTTACTGCCATCTAGAGAATCTTCAATTATTTGGTTCAATTATTTATTAAAATTTATTAATCAATCTGTACGGCGCGCGTGCATAAGTATAATATTATTTATAAAAATATTTTGAATATGAAAGTAAAATGAATCAATTATGTTACCTGTACTCAGTAGCGCGCCATGCGAAATGAATTACCAAATAAGTGTTATCTATTGATTTAGGTATAATTATTATCAGTTTAATAAATTTTATCAGAATTAACATAATCTTGAATTGATTAGATAACTGGATTCTCTTGATAAATTTGCTACATTATAGAGGTAATAAGTTTATAGAAGCTGTAAGGATATAATTATTGACAAAACGGTTTAGGTACCTACGTAGGTACTGAAGAGAGTCGATAGAAGACGTCTCAAAATAACAACATTGAAAATGCAAAATGACAAGGTTGTAAAATGTTAAACGTTTAACATATCTTACATCATCATCATCATCATCACATAGGCCTCCTAGAACACCATTCCGAACGACAAGCAGCCAATTGCATACACTGGTTTCTTGTGACTCTTTATAACATATCTTTACTAAATTGCAAATCAAATACTTTTCTTCTTCTTTACTGTGTATAAGTAGATCTAATAGTATAATATAAAAGTATATTATTATCAAAATACCATGCAAGAGTGTAAACAAGTCAAAAAAATTGAGTAGGAAAAAAACTATATTGATTCTTAATCGTATTCTACATGAAGTTTTGAGATTCATTTTATAACTTCATAACTCGATACACTTTACTTAAGTGGTTTTCTGAAATATTGATCTCGTGACCACAATTTTTTTGTGTAATTTTAAAATGAAATCTACAACCCCTTGACTTAGTTTTATTTTCTATGTTTTATGCCAAATATTACTAAATCGACTTGTAAATGGCGCTACAGCTAACTCTTCCATTTTTCAAAGGAAACTCTCTCACACAAAGATCAGGATTAGTTGTGAACATGATCAGCAACGTACGTACATACTAAAGACGAAACCAAATTACTATGGACCTAAAGCATGACTGATGCGTCATTCACTTGGTAAATAAAACCGTAAGACAATAGAAAAAAAAAAACTAGGATTGAATTAAAATATTCTATTCGTTTTATTACATTACATTAGAATAATAATGCAAACAGTGTGAGAATAAAGAGCAAAGTGGCTGAAATCATAGCAGTACCGGCGCTGTCTCTCGCAGCTCCCAAGATTTGGTCTACGTTAGCATCGCCCCAGGCCATGTTATTCCTGGCAGAGTTGATGGCGGAAATTGCACTGCTGAACTGCAGGCTGCTTGTCTGAGTCGAACGAAGCCATTCCTCGTACTGTGGAATAAAAATTAAAACTTATATTTAAAATCTACAACCGGATTGGTGATTGAGATATAGCTAGATATATTTAAGGTAGTGGTAGCCTAGTAGGCAAACACGTTACCTCCAAAGCGAAAGGGCGCGAGTCCAATCACAGAGTCAAGAATCACACTAGGTTTTTCACTTATGTACATATTATAATCAATTAAACAGCGATGAGCAGATAGTGAGCAAAACATGTTTCCTAAAGAAAGTAATAGCTTTCGAAGTTAATTGAAGTACCCAACTCGCAATTTGGCTACGGCCTACACTCCCCCGGACACCCGTGCCCAACAGTTGGACGCTATGGATTGGAACGTAGATGTATTCATACGTGTAAGTATAGACTGACATTAGTAATTATTTTAATAATTTTTGTTCAAACAGTACTTACTTCAACTAATCCTGCTTCATCTAAATATGAAGCTAAATTTGATAGAGCTGTATGAACTGGATTAGCTGGAGCGTCTTCGATGTATCTGCAAATCAATACACAATTACATTTTTAACCCTACATTTCTTACTCTAGCAAATAAGGAAAACAGATCTTGAGATGCATGTTTAGGTTTTGATAGCCAAGAGTAAAAATTTAAGTGGTTCAAAACGTAGAGTCACAAATAATACTTCATAACTGTGTCCCGCAGATAACAACTCAAACTTTGTATCAGTAAAAAGAATCAAAATGGAGTGATTTATGCTATTTGTTAGTATGCAAAGAGTATAAATTTTTGAAGAATGCTTTTTGCATTATGTTGGTTACGTCATTTGATAATGATGGATTCGGATTAAATAGAGCCCCAGGCGTCTTTTAGTAAAAAATATTCCGAGACTTGAGAAACTTCTCCGTATTTGATGTTTGATAATAAGCAAGATATCACATCTTGTCATAACATATTAACAAAAAGCCTATTATAATCCGCTTGCCACAAAACAGAACATTTAGTAGTTTATAGTTTTCTTACGCGATTCTTATAGCGTCAATGTTGTTCTTGACAAACTGCAAAGTTGTGAACGCTCCTTCAGGATTTCCCAGCAATGCGTAGTTGAAAGCATTCACTTTATCGTGGGTTCTTACTTCGTTGGTCAATGTTAACTCCAAGTAACTGAAAGAAGAATCAAATTTTGTAAGAATTATAATTATTTATGAAAATTATTTTAAAATTATTAAGCAAAATACGGTATTATCGCTATCTTTTTCAGATATTATCGCTATATTTTTACGCCAACTCACTTAGTCAATAGTGCAGGGTCCTTTATAGCTCCTAAACCTCTCAGCATTTCAAGTTGATCATTTGCAAAGTTAGATGCCCTATATCTTCTAAGGAGAAACTCAAAGTGTGATCTGTCTCCCTCTCTCAAGCCAGTCACATAAACATTACGTCGGATTTTGGGATCTATCCTGTAAATTAAATATCAATGAGTGACAAAGATTCAAATGTTACGAAACATAAAACGTACCTACAAAACTATTATCAAATAATCGAAAATAAATAGGCTTATTTTCGTTTTATTTATTTAGTTTGTTAAGAAAGTAGCAAATAAATACAACGAGTTAAAATCATCTTTTCTCAATTAGTTTCTACATACCATTGGTTGTTAGTCATATCCACAAATCTGTCGTAAGATTCCTGGATACACTTGATATGGCCGAGCATACAAGCGAAGTGCAGAACTGACTGCCGAGTCATACTGTCGGTTGGTGTCTCGCCTTCCACAACGTCGAAACCATACGTTTCAATAACGTGCTCAAGATAGCTTAAAACAAATGCCTGTAAAAATAACATATTGGAAAAATCTTTGGCGAGAACAAAATGTCAATACCAAATTATAGTACTCATAAATGAAAAGATATTTAAAATAAAAGGACATTTAAGTTGATAGCTATATTTGAAAATATTAGTCCTGGGTTTTACTTAATACAAACGTTTTACAAAAACATCTCCATTTTATTTTAAGAAGAGTAGTTGTTGGGATAGAAATTAGTGACTATAATTATACCTCACAATGTCATTCAATATTTAAGACAGATATAAAAAACAACCTGACTTTCTCCTCTCTTTTAACGTTGTCGTGCCCGACAGGGTCAATTGGACAATGTTCTTATTTCTTAACATCATGTACTGTATGTATGCAATAAATTATCTGAATCTGAATCGGAAACCTAATACATTTATTTGTGAACATTTTAAATGGACTTACGTCGAACTGGGATTGGCTATTAGGTAGATGCCTTAATCGGTTCCTCAGCCAAGTATATCCAGAGATAGCGGGGTCCCATACATGGTAGTTAGTTTCATACCGCAGAAAGCGGAGAATATTAAAGCCAAAGCTATATGTCATTCGACCAGACCTCATTAAAGCAAAGATATCGTCGACAATCTAGAACATCAAAACATTGAAGACATTACACACTTCTACTAATATACTGTAGATATATATTTGAGTAAAATCATGAAAACTAGACCTTTTTACTGTGAATGTGTGACTCACCTGTGCACGGTTCAAATAGTGAATACTTTCTGGGTCTTCAAGTAACGCTTCGGTAATAAGTGCCCAAGTTCTATCATCGTAGTTAACTCGGTAGTGTGCTAAAAAAAAACGAAAAAGTATGATGAGTTATATTTAAATGATTCATTTTATGTTCGTCCACTGCTCAACATTTTTTTTTATTTGTATTTTCTAAGGTGCTCGTGGTTAAGCTTATTTCATCAAGTACAACTGACTTACCATGTTGCAAATTGTTGAAGATGACCCATTCCTCTCCTGCAGTTTTTGTTAACTCAGCTGTTTGGTCTTGCATCATCATAATAGGTCTCAAATTTGTAAAATCTCGGTTTCTATTACTCGAATAAGTAATAGGTATAGGATAAATTTGGTTAGTAGGACTTGCTGAAGCACTAAGGAAAAACCTTTCCTAAAATAACAAAAATCGCAACACTTGTTCTGTAAAACATCTTCAAAGTTAAAAACTAGATATAGTAGTTTAGTAGACATAGGCACACATTTAAGTTTTTATTTTGTAAAGCTGCCCATGCCAACTCATCAAGTTTTACGGCCCATTACCTCATTAGCTACGGCGTAATTATTCAAACCATAACGTATTTTTTTTACCTGTGTCAGTCTTATTTGTCCTGTAGAGTGATTAACATCCACTAACAATATTGGGTAACCGGGTTCATTAACCCATACTCTGTAGTATTCTTCAAAATTAAATCCATTATATATATTCAGAGATCCATCTTCATCTACTGCTCTTCTGAACGCATTGTAGAGATCGTATTGGTCGGTGGGTTCGAATGAGCTACAAAAAAACAGGTATAAGATTAAACGTATCTATCAATCCAATAATCTCTATTATTTTTTGAATAACTAGACATTAAATAACTAACTTTTCCCTCAAAAAGTATTGACAAGCTTTTCTAAAACTCTCTGGCGTGACAATGTTAACAGTCATTCTCAGGAAAGAAGCAGCCTTGGAATAACTGATGGTGCCAAAATGCCCCGTGACTTGGGCAGGGGTATTGACATCGTGGTTCATAGGAACTGTTCCTGTACCGGAATCAAAGGCAAGAGAAGTCTGCAGATAACGCGAGTTGAAATGCTCGTGAAGCTCATATTTTGGGAAAGTCTGTAAAAAAATATTATTCGAATTATCTATAGCTAATATTAGCTACAGTATTGTCTATTCAAAAATTTTTCATATAAACTTACAGCATGAGCAGCAATATATCCAAAGTAGCTGGCAAACCCTTCGTTGATCCAAGTATTGCTCCACCAAAAACAAGTTATCAAATTGCCAAACCATTTATGAGCGAGTTCGTGAGAGACTAGTGTGGCAGCATAATGCTCAATACTCATAATTGTTTTGGTTGGATCAATGATGAGGTAAAGCTCTCTAAAATTTTAAAAGATATGTCATGACATAGATACAAATGATGGAACAAACTACGAGTAGAACATGCTAAAATATCTTACCTATAACTGACCATTCCCCAATTTTCTGTTCCAGCAGAAGCCCAATCAGGAGATGAAATGTGATCATTCAATAGATTTGGATCAAGTGTCTCATAAGGCATATCAAAATATTCATCAAAATGTCTAGTCAATGCTATGGCAAGTTCCAGTGCATGATCTCCAAAGCCTACTGTGTTTGACCTTCCTATAATTCTGATTGAAGGGTTAAAAGACGTATCTTCGGCAATAACTGTGAAAGTCTCACTTACTAAGAAAGTAACGAGGTATGAGGACATTTTAGGTGTAGGTAAGAAATCATCTTGAGTACGGTCTCCGTCTATGCTACAACAAAAATTATTAATATATAAATATTTTTACTGCGGGAGTCTTTTTGGTATTTTTATTGCTAATCATTTAATTTACATGTTAGTATTACTTACAAGCGCATGGTATTTGCTCTAGTATTAGAAAAGGTACCAATATATCCTGTAGGTTTACTTAAATGGAGTGTGAAAACAGACTTAAAAAGAGGCTCATCCCAGCATGGGAATGCTTGTCTAGCATTATAAGGCTGGAAATGTGTGGCTGCGTAAATTCTGAAAACATAACGTAAATACCAAAGTAGTCCAATGCTTTGTATTCTATTGTTAGGGAATTTAAATAAAATAATCACGTCACTTACCTTTCAACACCATTTTCATCGTAATAAAATCCTTTCCAAATTCCTCGTTTCATAGGACCTTCATTCATAGTACTTGAATAATCTATGAAAAGTGTGTAATTTTCACCTACGGTCAAAGTGTCCGCTAGATTTATCTTCAGAAAATGGTACTGGGGCTCTATAGTAAAAGGTTTGAACGCGTTTAATCTTACAGGCCTTGTGCCTCTTGTTAAAGTTATTTCATTAATCCTATCAACATTAGCGTGAAGTACAACTTGGGTAACATTATCTTCAATAGCCTGAAAGCAACGTATGTGTTATAAGAACAATAATTTATGTGCTGATAAGTTTCTAAGCTGTTGAACTGACGGACAAATTTATGACGATGTACAAAATATTAGCCTAGAAAAAACTTAATGCACGTCCACAATATAGATTTTATTAAAAAAAAAAAATGCACTTACCTGAATTGTTATAAATTCTCGTCCATCATAACTGAACGGCCTGTCAGTTCTTTCAGCGAAATAAAGGTCGATGTAAATGTCATATTCTAGAGGATTCACATTTACGGGTAGTCTGTAAACCGTTTCGTTGATGTTTCTGGTTACGACTTCGGAAAAATGCGTCGTGGGATCAAACTCTTTGCTCCATAGTGGCATGTCATCATCACTTCTAGCTAATGCCAAGAGCGCGATGCTCAGGGCTACGACAAATAGTTTGGACATTTCTAAAATAAAAAATGAATAAGTAAGTTGAATATGTATAGATAGAGCCTTACTAATTGTTTATACTCATTGATAATATGTACAAATATAACTGAGAGTCAATAACAGCTGTCCATAAAATTTTAGGAACAACCCAAGATGTTTACAAAGTTTATGCTTTTTTTCTAAAGAAAAAAAATAAGTGAGAAGTAAGGAGCTTAATAGTAACTGTCACGTAAAAAAAAATATAGCTCCTTAATCATTTTTACTAAAACAATATTTTCTCTACATTAAAAAAAACTTACTTGATTACAAAAATGACCACAAATGTGTACTGATACTGATTAAATGACTTATTAACAGTTTAGATTTTTACATAATTATCTCGACGGGTCATAAAAGAATATGTCGAATTAGATAAATATTTTTATCGTATCCGCATATTAATTTTATCAAAACTGCTGTTTGTTTTAATCATTTGATAATGATTATAATCACTTTGCGTAATAATCGACCTGACCTTGACTTTGCATAACACGGGTCAACATGAAATTTGACTTTGATTGCAAAGCATTAAATTTCGGTAGTTTAGGTCGTAATAAGACGGAAAAAAAATATATGGCATGAAAAACTTTGCTTTTGTGCTTAGAAGACTGATTGAACGAAATTTTTAAAAATCTCGGATTTTAATTTTTGATTGAAAAGAAAACTATTGAAATAAAAATGTTTATTATTTTTATTAAGTTTTACTATCAAATTAGCTTACAGAAAAGTGGAAATTAACTTAAAAGTGCACACTTTTACTTTTTCTTTTATGTTCATAGCTACTTTCTCTCAATAAACCCCAAATATAGTCGCCCATCATGTTTTCATTGTATTGGCCTTGATAGCTTTGTTCAAAATTCATGATGTCCTGATGGAAACGTTCTCCTTGCTTTTCGGAATAGGCTCCCATATTGTTTTTAAATTTATCCAAATGAGCATGCAGCATATGTACTTTTAATGACATCCTGCAGCCCATGGCCTTAAAATTTGTAAGCATATCCTCAACCAACTTTTCGTAGTTTTCAGCTTTATTATTTCCTAAAAATCCAGAAACTACTGCTATAAAACTGTTCCAACTTGCTTTTTGAGTACGATTCAGCAACGTTGGAAATTTTTCATCGGCGAAAATCTGTCTTATTTGCGGACCAACAAAAACCCCAGCTTTAACCTTTGCTTCCGATAACTTCGGAAAATTTTTTTTTAAGTATCCAAAAGCTTCTGAAGTTTCATCCAGTTTTTTAACAAATTGTTTCATCAACCCTAACTTAATGTGCAAAGGCGGCATTAACACTTTTTCCGCTTCAACAATCGGCTCAAATTTGACGTTCTGTTTTCCGACACACAATTCTGTTCTTGCATCGTATTTGCACTTTCGTGACGACATTTTAAGTTATTCTGGGCTTGTAAATAACACCTGATGGTTGTTTATCACTCGGGTGCCATCTAGCGGCACAGTGTAAACGTTAATACCTCACTCACCGCGCGGTCTTTTTAAAAATATTAAAATCAATTAAAATTTATGAAAAAATTGAAAAATGAGTATTATTATTATAACTATCACAAAAGCAAACTTTATACCGAAAAAAGGTATTTTCTTTTCGTTTTTGTGCAAAACTAACTGGAAAATAATAGTATTAACTTTAGGACAAAGAACGAAATTTTTTTTGTAGAGTCGTGTAATCTCTTCTATGGCTTTTTCTCTCTTGTATTAACAGTCCTAGGATCTTAAGCGTTATTTTTATACGTAATGTTATTATATATTACATGTTCATTGATTTATATATATATATATATATATATCAATAAAATATGCTATATATATATATATAGCATAGAATTAGGTGATTCTACAAACAGATAATTAATCGGCGAGATTCGAGATAAGAAAATGCCTGCTAATAAAAGTATTATTGCTGTCAAAAATAATTATCACTTGTATATGATATACTTTTTTACTATTTTATGTGTTTATATTACTATCAATGTAGTGTAAATAAATCAAGTAATAAAAAAAATCTATTATATATATATATATTTTCTGAGGTATATTTCTTAAAATAAAATAACCAGTTAGTTAACTTAAAATCTTTATTTGTAATAATTACTTAATAGATAAATTACCTGTTATAACCATACCTTCAAAAGTTAGGTGGGCTCTAGTATCATTTGTTTCAAAGTTTGCTGAAGAATACAAACCATCATTTTTAACTCTTAAGTACTACTTATACTCGAATCTTCTAATCTAATATCTGTAATACATATCCATAAAATTTTATTACCATTTATGCAAGAAGTAAAAAAACAATAAGGAATGTAAAAGGGTAGTGAAATAACACGTTAGTCGTTTATTAGTTTAGTTGACCGTCTTGCATTAGGATTCAAAACTTTTATAATGACATTATACTCGTAAACATGAGTTTAGAAAAAGACATTATAAAAATAAGTTTAACGGACAAAGTGAGCAAACATGGTGGCTAAGAGAAGAATTACTGGCGCGACAATAGAGGTGGCGCCACTGGTTGCTACCAAAAAGTTGTAGATTTCAGGAGCTCTTGCGTTTCCCCATTCCAAATTAGCCACAGCTGAAGCGACTACTGAGCGTGCAGCAGCAAAGGAATCAGCTAAAGCCACTTGGTTGGTGAAAGCCCACGATTGGAACTGCAACAAGCAAAATTATAAAGAAATAAAGACTTCTGTAGGGTTCATTTGAAAACAAATACTAGCAGGTAAACAATAAGATTTCAGCTTACGGCTTGAATGTTTGAAAAGTCAGTCAAGAAAGCAGCTACGGCGTTTATGCAGATGGTTAGACGAGCAGGGCCACCGTACCTGTAAATTTAAAAGATAAGTGGTTATAAAAACTACATATATTTACTATACACAAAAATACATATAATTTACACATCGATCTCAATACTATTGTTCCATATCATGCGCAGATAAAGTTCAGAAAAACAACACTTAGGGTGTCATGAGGTACTCTTAATTACTCAATCGTTTGTGACAATGTCTAAAAAATAATATTTACCAATGCATCAGCAGTAGTATTTTTTGACATAAGCTTATGTTTGACTACAACTGACCATGTAAGGACGATGTGACCTAACATGTAGATGAAAATGAACAAACTTGCCTGGGAAAAAACCGATTCACTTGTTACTAGAAAATATCCAGGCAATAGTTCATCAAGAAATAGGAAAGCTAGCAGCACAATCCACCTGGCAGATCAAATTAAGACTCATATCAAGCAAAGCAAATCGTAAGTGGTAATTGTCATAAGTCTAAATACATTGGTTATTAAGGAAGTAAACTTTAGGTACTGAGGAACTGAAGGGTCCACTTACGTTTCTCTGATCTCTGCAAAGTTTGCGTATAGCCAGTTCAGGACGCGAATACGGTTCTCTGTGTTGCCTTGGAGAGCGAAACTGAACGCGTTAGTTTTGTCGTGAATACGGATTTTGTCATTGTACATTGTCTGCTGCAGGTAGCTGAAAATATATTTTTTCGTTAGTTATTTTTGTTCTGTCATGGAAACCAGCACTGAAATAAAATTATTTCAATAAATTACCAAAATCTAATAGTGAATCTGTTTACGATCGAATTGCTAAAATAATTTCATTCTCAAGATACTTTAAGATAAAATTGCTTTACAATAAAAGAAAAACACTGTTAAACCTATATTTTATATATAAGTTAAGTCAGTTCTTATCGCACCAGATATGTTTTATCCAGCGTGGTACTTCTATCTCCTTTTGGTTACGAAATTTTTGCTTAGTAGGTATTGCAATGTGCCGCCTGTCTGATATAAACAGTTGTAATGTATTTATTTGTAGTGGAAAAAATTACGTTAACAAGCAGCAGTTAAATCTTCCAAAATGTGCCTGCATTTTGGAAGTTCAGTTGCACTCGCTAAACAACTTAAAAACTGAATTAAATGAAACTTTATTGACTAATATTATACATAAATAAAAAAAAAACTTACTGGCTGAAGGAAGCTTCATCCCTAGTGCACGCAAGGGCGCGGAGAATTACAACCATATCAGCAGTGTTTTCAGAAGAATTGTACTTATTAAAGAGAAATTCGTAGTCAGTCGCATTGCCTTCACGGAGACCAGTGCAGTACACGTAGCGGCGAAGGTTAACGGGAACCCTGTTAAATACACAAACGTTATAATAAATTTTATTACTGCATTGGTTAGGCTATAAAACATATCAACGTATACAATTCTTTAAATATTAGAAGCTACGTAATTGATCTATCGAACGAATTGTGTTCAACAATATATGTTATCTTACAAAAATTTATATATATTTCCATATTTTTTAAGTAGTAAAACTTATCAACTTAAGTGCTTGTCGGAGAAGGTTAATTAATACGAGGAGCTTTCGAAAAGTGAAGTCCCCAACCCGCAATTTACTATGACTATGACCTACACCCCCTTCATAGGTGAGACCCAAGCCCAGCCATGGGACGTTATGAGTTGAAACATATACATATAAAACTTATTAAGTAGGTCAAGGTATCAACTACAGGCAATTTTAGCAATGGTTAAAGTAACTAAGAAAGAGTAATTACAAGTTTGTATCATTGGCTCTGTAAGCGTTCCACTTCTGAAGGCTGTCGGCAATGCAACCCTCGTGGCCAAGGTTGCAGGCGAAGTTCAAGATTTGCATCCTATTGAGAATTGTAGAGGTGGAGTCGGTAGCGCGCTCATTGTAGCCGAGGTTGCGGATCACGGTATTCATAAGTCTTAGTAGGTAGTCCTAAAAAAGATAAATTTGAACTACTTATACGTCTTCACTGAAATACTAATTACATGGTTATATAATTCACTTTAAAACGATAAAGTTTTAGACATACGAGTATAAACGTATTAAACTTGAGATAATATAAACAAAGCGTATTATTTGCGTATTATGAAATGGTGACATAAATATATACTTTTCAGTATTATCTTATGGTGAACATTTTTATTCCATGTATTTAGATAAGATATTAAATTTTCACGGTAAGGCTAATAAAGTAATAATAAAAAAATTAAATAGATTTTACGTACTGTGAATTCCCTATGACCATTGGGCAGATGTTCAAGTCTCCTCAAGATCCAATCAAATTGAGATAAAGCGCCAGCCCAAACGTAGTAGTCAGTCTCATTTTCGAGGAAAGAAAGAACATCGAATGCTCGTGAGATTGCAATATTGCCCCCACGGATAAAGTACAGGACATCGTTGACGATCTGCAATATAAGAAAACTAAAGTTGATATCAAAACAATACAAGTTTAGTACATTTTGAGCCTGATTTTTGATAATATCGTTTAATTTACTGATTTAAAAACAATCATTTTTGTTCAACTAATCAATGTTTTCGTTATCAAAACTATAAATATTTACCTGCGCTCTATTGAGTTTATGAATTGTCTCCCTGTTACGACTACGCAGATAAGACGCAATCATTTCCCAGTTGTGATCATCGTAGTTGACACGATACAAACCTAAAACAAAATAATTGTATTTTAAAAGATAAAGTAGCTGCTACTCGCGTCTTCGTCCTTTCATTAGTATTATATTATATTAAATTTCATTTATATAGGTTAAATTGTTTGGGACTTTCATTCGAACTTTAAGGTAGCTCTTTTACTCTTTTAATACAGCCCTTTCGCAAAATTATGTTTATAATGGACGTTCACTACCTATAAACTATCCAAATACCAAATTTGTCTCTTTTAGGTCGAGTAGTTTGGGAGTTTCATTCCAATTTTGGATAGCTCTTTCACTGCTATTTCAACAGACTTGTCGTAACCAAAACCACGTAACGCAGAAGTCACTGACCAAATCTGTCATATACTTATCGTAATTTTTTCATAATCTAAGTGTTATAATTACCTGACTGAGCAATGTTCAGAATAACGAAATTGTGTCCAGCCTCATTTTGGATTGTCGTAGACTGAGTAGTGAGGACAAATGCAGGCTTGGTGCTGCTGAAGTTGAGATTTCCACTATGAGTCCAGGTGATAGGAATCTGCCAGAGAGTCGCTGCCGGAGTCCCAGTAAGTTGGAAACGTTGCTGTTGACAAAATAATATCGGTAATTAGTATGTTTGTGAAAATCACAACAGTGGCATGATACTTGCTTCGAGATCCAGCGGTACACTTTCATTTTCGATCGAGGCGGGGGTTCGTAAGGTGTGTTTGATCTGCCTTTAGGTTTGAGTGTGTCATTGAATATTACACAGGAAAGAACATGATAGGGTGTCAGTGTGATCTAACACGTTATTTAAGAAAGTTACTTAGACCTATAAATACTCAGAGAAAAGGATATAACTACTAACCAAAGATGTGATGTTTTGCATGCAAGAATTTGACACAAACGTACTAAAAGAATAAATCAGTTTCGTTACAAACCTGAGTCAGAGTGATCACTCCAGTGCTCATGTTAACATCAACGTTTACAACGGGGGAGCCAGGATTCTGTACCCAAGAGTCGAACACCCGTCCAATGTCAACGTTAGGGTAGTCGCGGAGGAATTGGAAATCTTCAGAGACCGCTCGACGGAAACCATTGTACATGTCTTCGGGATACCCAATTTCGTATGCACTGAAATTATATTGGAAGATTAAAAATAGGTAGGTAGGCTAAATTAGGAAAACAAAAAGGTGGATACTCTGTAAAGTCACTAATGATTCCTATTCCAGTTCATTCCCGATGAGGTTGGCCATTCCTATTCAAACCAGTATTGCAGCGAGTGTGCTGGGCATATTTGCACTGAAAACTATCATAACTATGATTATCTATTCAATGTGTTTTTTTCAAATGAGGAAACTTACTTATCCCTGAGGTAGTAACGGAGCGCATTTCTAAATGTCCTTGCTCCAACCAAATGCTCCAACATTTTAAGAACAGAAGCTCCCTTTGCGTAGCTGGTGGTACTAAAATGAGAGGTAATGGATGGATTGTCCACGACACCGGTCCAGTTCATTGGAGTAGCCCCTGCACCCGAGTCCCAGTTTAGAGCACTATGTACATAATCAACAATGAACTGATCATCAAGCTCAAGACTGGGGTCAGCCTGCAATAGCAAAAGATGAGTTGAAATGTAACAATGACAAAACAAGGATATGAAGTAGGATAGTCGCCGGTAAAATAATAGATATTATGGAGTTTCGTAGAAATACATGAAGTTTAAGTACTTCGTATAATTCTTGCTAGTGGCAGACGTCCAACGTCCAACGTAAGGAATTAAAAAAACTACAGGTTGTTTGACAAATACATACACAGTAACAGATGTAAATATTTAAGTAACTGATTTTATTAAATTTGTTTATATACTTACATAATGGGCTCCAAAGTATTCGAAGAAGCTAGCATAAGACTCGTTGAGCCACAGGTTGCTCCACCAAAAACAAGTAACAAGATTGCCGAACCATTTGTGAGCTAGCTCGTGAGCCATGATAGTGGCGATGAAGATCTTGTTAAGGATGTTAGTGTTTTGTGGGTCGTAAAGAAGGTAAGCCTCTCTGAAATGAAATGTTTCATGTTTAAAATAATATACTTCTAACTTGAGTTTCTATTATATTACTCGTATTGATCAAGTAAGCGACCGAAGCATTCCTGTATCGGCTCTACAAAATCTTCTTTTAGTCGTCAATACGTATGTTCGACTATACAAACGTAGCATAAAATTGTACTTTCCAGCCTTCTAATTGTAAGTCGTTGCTTGGTATACATGTTCTATAAAGACTTATTTCATTTTTGGTCAAGACGGTGTACGTCTACCAAAAAATGCCTAAAGATGTGTTTAATATTATGTATTAATGAAACCTACATAAGTTGCCTATTTCATTGTGTACAAAAATAATCTTATTTCTGTGCATTACGAGTAAAGTAGAATTCTGGTATCCCTTGAAGATTTTTATATTCTTAATTGACTCCAATGGTCACATTGGTCTATCAATTATACCACTTTGTCACAAATGTCAAAATTCACAACGAAAACCCAAAAAACGTCTTTTTACGTGTATAAGGCAATATTTGGATTCAAAATTAATTTTGTACACTGCGATAAGTAACGTTATTTTGATTTTGGTTGATAGATTAATGTTTAATAATCGTTGACGTATTTATGGTATCATTATGTACACTTTCCTAACCGGGGCTCCATACATTATTGAAACATCTCTTTTTAAAATGTTAAATCATCGGGGATTATTGATTGATTGATATTTTACAGTATCAATGTATCTTGGTCCACTTCACATGTTTATTTTGTATTGACAGCAAAACGCAAAAAAATCAAAGACAAAGATTTACCTGTAGTTAACCATTCCCCAGTTTTCCATGGCTCCAGACGGAAAATCAGGCAAAGCTATATGGTCGTTCTTCATAAGAACGCCTTGACCCATTTCGTGGTACTGTATACCGAAAAAGTCATCAAGCTCGCTAGTGATCTTTAGACCTAAAACAAACATTCATTATTAATTTTAGTATTACTCGTATACTGTATATCTTATTGTTATTTTGTTTTTGTTCTAGAAATATATTTTTATTTTCTTGGACTCAGCTCTTTTAAATTTCCAGGTGGCTGAGTCCTGAATCGTTGTAGGTATAGTGCAAGAGCCACCACCGGTTTTTTTTTGTAGTCAATAACACGCAGAATTTTGTAAGCAGGTCTAGGTCGACAAGACGCTTAAGTTTGGAATATATGAGATGCTTAAGTTTCTCATTTACGACTTAAATTGTTCAAACATATAGTTCTGGAATCTAGTAACTACTTGAGTTCCCGTGGAATGTAAACTTGTAAACACAGGATTGGGAAAACGCATCACTACATTTAGGGCATCTTAACACACATACAGATATTACGATTTCAAGACTTTACTGCATATTTTTGAGACCAAGTACATACTCATAATAATGCTATTATTCTTCATAGTTTTATAAAACTATATAACTATAGAGATCAGTTAACTACCATAACATACATAATTAATACATTGATAAAGAATTGAAATCTACCGGGTAAGTGCCTTTATAGCCAAAAACGAAATGACTAACTTCAACAAAAATAATGAAGCACTATTTAAGATCTACAGATAATATAGCAAATATACACTATTTAAGATATTTAAACATTTACTTTCTGTAGCCCGTAAATATTGTTTTCAATTTATATTTAAAGTTTTGAAAATTCATACCAATATCAGCAGCGTAATCATGCTGGTCAAGCGCTCCTTGGCGAGATATAATCTGGAAGGGCCTAGCATTGGTGCTGGTAAGGTTTGTGCTCACGAAGTCACTGACGTGGAAAGCGACAAGGTAAGCAGATATAATAGGGGTAGGAAAGAATGTCTCACGAGTGCGAGTGCCTTCACTGAAAACAAAAAAAAAAGAAATTAGTTATAAGATTCGTGAGTTGCGTTTTTATGCACTCAAAGACCACATAGTCTTTCGTAATCTTTTTTATTTGTTTTTATTGTTTACTTTTTTTAGCTTTGCTATTTATTTTCTTTTTGTATGGGTTGATGAGTGGTGCCTTTTATTGAGTCATAAACTTGTCCATGGTAATGTATATTAAAATAATAGTACTGCGCAGTATGACAGTCTTTGCGTCATTGGTTAAAATAACAATTAGTTGGAAACGACATCAAAATAACCCGACTGCAACATTTTTAAAGCATCCATACACATATAATAAATGCAAAAGTGTATTCAAATCAACATTTGATGTCCTTCTCAGTAAGCGAGGGACTAATAGATTTTAATTTTTGCTTAGAGATATTTAAAGTTCCGGAAAGTGTCATTAGTTTTTTAGCACAAACTGTGAGATAAGCCGCGGGAAAAAGCTAGTCTACACATAAAGGTAAATGACACCTCGCACATCTAAATCGATCAATTAGCTGCGGAGAGTCACAAATAGTTAGACACATATACATATATATTTACATACAAATAACAATCGTAAAAATTTATAAACTTACACTTGACAGTTAAAGTCTTGATAGTTTTCGAGATTTCGTGTTTTATCAGTAAATGAAAAAGTAACCTTTCGCTTTTAAATGTACAGATGAAGATAGAGTAGAAGAGATAATATTAAAGAGAGATATTAAAGTAACTCATGCGGCTAATATAAACCGTACTGTAGTAGATTTCCATAGTAAAATACCTAATCGATTTAATATCGAAGAAAAACACAAAATGTAGGTAGGTACTACCGATTCCGTGGTCTCTATTGCTAATGACAATTTTCCAGACGTGTTGATAAGACGCTTTCATCCCCTACTTCAACTCTTTCAATATATAAACATATACTTGAAAAAACATTATCCTCCTTTTATCGCACGAAAAAATACTTACACTTGTGTCTCTGCAATATCCATGTTAGAGTATGACTGGCTGAGGCTGCTGTCACGCACTATGGAAATAGTGTAACGAGACTTGAACTGGGGCTCGTCGAAGCACGGAAACGCTTTCCTAGCGTGGAAGGGCTGGAACTGTGTGGTTGCATACAGTCTATTGGAAAAAATAAGTATACATAAATTCTCTTTTATTAGTCCCGTATGTTAGGTTTAAAACGCTTTTTAAATGAAGTGAACATGAGTAGAACGTATAAACTTTGTATTTTCCTGGATATCGTGCTTTTTAGCAGAAATTGATTTTAAAGTAAAGCATCCTTAACATGATTTATATGATCTTGGGGTATGACAATACAATTCGATATGAAACTAGTATCAGCCGATGTCTAGCGATTGTTTTGCATGATTTTTATAAATATCGCAAATCTATACAAAAAGCTTGAGTTAACACGAAAAAGTGGCTTACTTTTTCGTGTTATCTCAATTTAGACAGGTTATGGATATTGATATTTAGTTAAAAGTCTCACCTAAGCTGATTGTTCAAGTAGTAATAACCTCTGTAGAATCCTCTATCGATGGGATTGGTGTTGATCATTCCCAGGAAACGGACAGCGACAGTGTAATTACCAGCAGGAATAGGATTAGCAAGGTTGATGGTCAGTATCTCAAAGTAGCTGTCGGTGGCGAAAGGGTTAGGGAATTGGAGAGGTACGGGTTCACCACTTTCGTAGAATAAACTCACGCCTTCAATACTGACGACGTTTTGGTGCATTACGATTTGGGTGAAATTGTCTTCACGCACCTGAAATAAATTTGTGCTTTATAAGTTTGACTAATATTTTTCAGTTAGTTAAATGTTTGGAAATATTTTTAAACTAGGTCGTAGATAATTAGAATTGACTTCCCAAAAAGGGACGACTGGCATGCTTCTGAAGCGATCTTATTTAAATTTTATCAAAATTGGTTTTAAAATCTAAATAACTAAAAAAGTTCTATTGGCGTCTGACGTGTGAAGAGTAGGTAAAAATTGTTACAATTTGCTAAAACATGACTATGATGATATAGCAAACTGACTTTGACTGAACCCCAAGGTTAAAAAGTTCAAAATTCGGAATTAATTATAAAATCTTTGTTGCATCAGTAGTTCAAGACTTTCATAGAAACTTTAAATAGCCCTTACACCCTTTTAATTCGAGACTGTTCCAAAATGTTGTTAATAACTTACGTCTACTATCCTATGTTATAATAATAACTATCCGTATAGTAGCCGTAAGGACTTTAATACCAACTATCAGCATTTTGACCCTAATACGGTCCTGTCGCTAAATCCGTTTTTAGCTGAAGTTTCCTACCTAAAAATTGCCCATCATCTGCCAAATTTCAGCTTTATAGATAAAAAATATTTGTTATTTTGTGAGTGAATGAGTGACTTTTCTTTTTTAAATGTATAGAAGAAGATGGAGTATAAAAGATAATACTAAAAAGTTACTCATGCTGTTCCTATAAAGCATACCTAGTGTAGTAGATTTCCATTCCAAAATACTAAATCAATTTAATATCGAAGAAAAACAACAGATATTATTATGTACTAGCAATTCCGCTGTGTCGATTGCTATTGTCATTTTTCCAGGCGTGTTGATAAGTATGGACACTGTTATCCCATATTTCAACTCTTTTAAACTTTTTTCGTAATAAAGGGTAACTGACGTCCTTTCTGAAGATTTAATCTATTTTTGTGCAACATTTCATCAAAATTCAATTAGAGTTTTAGGTGTGATAAAGTATCAGACCGTAAGACAGACAGATACTTAGATAGGTACTTTCGTACTTATAATAATTAATAGTTAGATACATACATGCTTCAAAGAACTTTAAATGTAGGTTTATTCCTTAGCATTTATCTCAATCAATAAGATAAAAAGTTATTACGGTATCATTAATCTATATCGAACCGGTTTATTTTTTATCGCTATAGATTATATTTGCCGTATTAAATTTCGATAAAGATTTAGGCACGAGTACATTTAGATACTCAAGTGCAATATGATTCTGTTCAATAATTTATATCGTTAAGTACTTCTACAGTATCTAAAGCATACTTAGTCTAGCTCAAGTTATATCATTCGTCAAATTAAGCTCTGTGGCACTATTATTTAAGGTTGCATTAAAAGGTTTATCTAACAAAAATAAAATAACTAAAATGTTTACCGTAAAGAAATAAAGACTCTTAGAAAACTTAAGTGTCAGTAACTGATCAGCGGAGTAACCTTTAGTGTTATTTCAACTGAGCGCAATCATGTCAAATCGGATGACTCATTATATTATAGATGCCGGCAAAATTGTCAGGGTTATCAATTGCCACTCGCCATAGGAAACGCTTTCTTTCCATCTCATAAGGTGTACGATCTTCGGATGACTAAAAAACTGTGTCACGGCATTAAACCACTTCGGTTATTATGACAGAAAGCGACTACTTACTTCAATTTCAATCTCCACTCGACCGTTGAATCTAGCTTCTTCCAAGTAGACGTCCAAATCGACCAGCACAGTGTTTGGGTAGACGGAGTCCGTAAGACGGTAGGCGGGATCATCTAAGTTGGTGCTGCGGTCCATAAACTCGAAGTTGGACCTCATTTCTGCATAAGGATCCGCTACGGCGGTCCCAATCAAGAATAAAATGACACCGAACGGCACCATGTTTGAACCTAAAAAAATTAAAATTGAGTTGTCTTCTAGTCTACTAAATAGGAAAAAACAATCGTATGGCATTCGTGCTTTCGTGAATATCAGATTTTTATCATTGTAATTTAAAATCCAAGATATTGATTTTAAAGTTACTGAAATCAAACGACGAAGTATGGTATGCTGAGGCAGTACTTCTTGCACTCTCACATACGCCTTTATTCATGTCTTTTATTTCATTTTAGTTCCAAAATAACAACGCATTATGTAATAATAACGCATTATGTCCGTTTATCCGTTGTTTAAGTTGCACTTGATCAAACCACAATTAAACCTTATTATTGTCAAGTTGCAACTAAAATAATTATATCTTTAATATCATCGATTAGAGTTTTAAACTCACCTATAGCGGTCCCTGCAACGACGACCGGCCGACTAGTTACACATAAATACAATATTATATATTTATCAAAAAATGTACAGTTATCATTATGTAGATACCTAATAACGATTATGACTTTTATCTAAAAGGTTCACAAAATCCAGTTTTATCAAACTACAATCGAAACGATTATCTGCCTCAAAATTGTAATGTGTATTTCAGACGGTTTTGATATCTAGGTCCTGTATAAACGATGTCTTAATTACTTATATTATTTTAGGACATAAATAAAACTCTTTAGGTATGTAAAATGTACAATATACTATACTCATAGACATACAGTTCAACTCACGGTGACGTCAAGTGGCACCGAGATGATTATACTCCTTTGAGCTTCGTCTTCTTAGTGTATATATTGTGAGTTATGTATCTACTGAGACTGGGCGCCTGATCCTAGCCACAGGAAGTCCTAGCGCGCATAGATATAGACACGTGGTCGCCCAAATAGTGGTTATTATATCTTCTCTGAAAGGGCTTAGAAATGGTTCTCGCACCAGTTACAGATAAATGCGGCAGAGTATCCGTAACCCGCCAGTAAGAGGCGAAAATTTCTCTAAATTTTTATATGTCAATGACACTAGAAAATTACATATTTGGAAAGGTATTCAAACTAAAAAAGTAAATCAGACAGACAACTAGAACCAGTTTTTATGCTGCGATTTATAAGTTGCTCGGTTTGTAAGCTTTTGTTCCTAGTTAGTTTTTATTCTGGCTCGATATTTTTTTAGAATCGCAATTGGTTCTAATTTAGAAGATCGTAGCTTTATTGCATCTTTTCACGTCTATGACTCATTGCAATTTAATCTGTGTTATCATAATTTGACAACAATTCCATGACGCTACAAAATTACGTCTACGTAATAACCCTGATTTTGTAGGCTTATTTTTTTTATCTAGGTATTGGAACTTCTAAAGGAGAGAGGCATAATTAAGTATTTTTAACGCATTCATATCGTGTAAAATTACTCGTAGTACCAGTAAAGATTTTCGTGTTTTAACGATGACCTTAATTGTATTAGCAAATTACAATTACAACTAAGTATAAAAGTCTGATTGTTTTCATTTAGAGACACTGTAACATTCTGCCAGAATACTGTTCTTATTGTTTCTGACTTACTTAGTTTATTAACAGGAACTAATTAAACATTAGTTGACGAATAATATAAAAATAACTACACTTAACTTTAATAGTCTATTCAATAACAAAACAAAATTTTATTAACCAATACTGTAAAAATATCCAGTAAAACGTCTGTTATTAATTAATGTCCGTGTGCGATTGTCCTTGAACGCTGGCTGCATTTCTGCGTTAAACTGCTACTGAAATTCTTTGAGCATAAACCTGCTCTCTTGTTGGCAGTGGCATCAATAAGCTTAGGGAATGCCAAACGGTACGGAAACACTGAAAAAGACAGTTCCACTGAGGCGAAAAGGGGCTAACATATCAACACAAGTGGCGTCACATGCGAGAGCCCTTCCCCGCTCTTAGTGAATAAACTCCACGCCATCAGGGCGCTAGCTACCATCACGCATCATTACAACCGTTTCCAGAACCGATGTCACGTTGTTGGTGACAAGTGATGTCGTGGATGGAGCAATGACAGTAAAAGCTACTTGCGCTTTGTTGGCAGAAAGTCCACGGAGTCCTCTTTTATCGACTATCTTTACGTATATTTATTAAACCTCTGAGCTGAGAGCTCTGCTCTGCAGGGGGATGCCGGATCCCACTGCAGAGTAGAGCTCTTCTCTATCACTTCTTATAGGAGATCCGTCCTCAGCAGTAGACCCGTAATTATTCATTTTTATACTAAGGTCTGTTCGTTAATATTCGATTGGAATAAGCCGACTGTAGCCAAGTACTAAAGAAAAAATATTTTATGATTGTTCAAATAACGATAGTGCTAATAAAATTTGATTCATACAAATTGAGAATCTCCTCCTTTAAAGGCCTTGAAGTAACTTAAAATAGCTAAATAATGAGAAACCAGATTCATTCAATACTAGTCTTTTATTTCTTATGACGTAACAATATAAATAAAAGTGATTTAATGTTAATATTGATAGCTCTACTTAGATATTAAATAGCATGACTAACACGTTACTAAGTATTTAACCAAGAAAATTAATGGCAAGAGTGACAACTAGGGTTACGAAACTCAGAGCAGCAATATTGGCTGAATCAGTATCATCCGGTGTAGTTGGTGATACAGTGGTGGTAACTGCGGTGGTCGTCGTCACGGGTGCTTCTGTGACTTCTTCGACAACATCTTCAACGTAGCCAGTTTCAAAGTAGCTGCTGAATTCTACCGCCCTTTGGTTGTACCACGCAATGTTAGATCTAGCGGTTGCGATGGCATTGATAGCGGTGTTGTAAGCACTGTCACCTAATAAAGCTTGGTTCTGCGTTAACCAAGTGTTGACCTGTAAAGGGAAATAAGTTGAGTCAAAATCAAAGTTTGAATAAATTTGAATTATTCAACGCAACCACTGTACTTAGTGGTAAACTATACACTTCAAAGGTAGGTTTGATTGAGTGTGATTTGCGACTCGAGCATGTCTTTATGTATGTATGATTAAAAGAATAAAATAATAATCTTAATACAATTTCAGAATCTTGCTAGAAGTAACTATACAATTTTACTGATACTTACTGTTGTAATCTGTTGTTCATTTAACAGGCGAGAAATAATGGTATTTAGTGGAGAGTTAAGGCCAATCCTGCGAAAATAATATGCAAAATAATATTATCAAATGAATTAATTCTAAGGTTATAAATTACAAAACTGTTGAAATTGCAAAAATGATCACGACAAAAACAAAACGACAAATAACAAATACGGCAAAAAAGATAGATAGGAAAGAGTGGTTTTGAGGGTTCATAATACCTACTTACTTTTATATTGTTAGATTTTTTTTAAATAATTATATTTTCTAGCCATACTCTTTAAAGAAATTTTATACTTACGAGTTTCGTGTCCTCTCAATGTTATTCGTCAACCAAGTGAATGACATCATGGTATTTTCTTCGTTACGGGTAATAGCTGAGCTCAACGCGGTAGAAATGTCCTGTTGCCTGATCGTCGGTGGATGAACAGTCAGAGGCTCAGTAATTGCTTCCCAGAACCGGTTTAGGCTGGATTGGTCGAGGGTACAACCGGCTTGTTGGAGCATGACCACCTGTTCGCTAGCATGGTCTTCAATCAGGTAGCGGCTCCAGAAGTAATCGAAGTCAGCAGCAGTGCCAGCGCGTAAACCAGCGCAATACACCCATGGACGCATGTTTGGAGGGATACTAGAAATAAAGTTATAGACCGAACAAGTTTTATTTGATTTATTTCAAAGGACTTACTAAGAGACCCCTTTTCCTTGTAGCCAGTTTATAAAAATATTTTTTTTAATGATTGTATTAAGAAATAGGCGTTCGAATGAAAGGTTTACTTGTATGGTAAGCAACTAAATATTAAATTAATTACTTACGATCCTCCGTTTCTCCAAGCGGAAAAGCTAGCCTGGGCAGCAGCTATGCAATCAGGGTGGCCAACATTACACAGGAACTGGTTGACGTACATCCTTTGGAGGCCAGGCATAAAGGCCTCTCCTGCCGGCTCTGACCAGCCAAGACGAGCCACTACGGCTGCGCTCTTTCTAATGATGAGGTCCTAGAAGATTATTAACTATTATAGTTTAATAAATTATTTTTATTATTATTTTTATTATTTTATAACTAAGTACGTTAAAATATAACTGAGGCACTACCCGGTTAGTGCCTAACTTATCTTTATAAAACATTAGTAGGTAGTTTCAATATTTTGAGTGAGAAAGTATTTTAAATTAAGGATGAATAAAAAATAAAAAAAATTTAGTGCTACAAACACAGTACAGTACCTTAACTATTTCCAAATGCTTACGACATTACCCGTATAGAGTTCTTTATTAAAATTGAAAAAAGAACTTTGCTAATAGGTACATTGCAAAGAAATCATACTAACATAAAGTTGAGCAGTAGCCGTAGAATCATGTGCAACCCTCCTGATGATCCATTCAAAACCATTTCTGGCCGCGATCCATGGAGCATAGGCGTCTTCAAACTCCAAGAAGGAAAGAATGTTCAAGACTCTCTGATAAGGCTTCACTCCGGCTCTAGCAAAAGCAAACAGATCATCCACTATCTGAAAAAAGACACTTTGCTTATTAAATACATTTTTTTAAGAACTTTTATATCAATGTTAATATTCCGTTTTTGTACCTGTGCGCGGTTGAATTCGTGAATGACAGTTCTTTCAGCAGATCGTAACGCTCTGGTGAGAAGAGCCCAGTTGGTATCATCGTAGTTTACACGGAAGAATCCTAGAATATCACATAATTTATTTCTGTGCCAATATGTCATACCTTTTAAGCCCAAAGCCTTTAAAAGCCCATTAGTTATAGTTAAGTCTTACTATATATTTTAATTTACATACATTTTAATAAAATAAGTTTATCAGTCTTATATAATAATTCATTCTGACATGGTCATATTTATTTTTTTCTTTTGTAGTCCGATATTTGCTGACGAATGACTATTGATTAGGAAATATTATGATGTGAAAAGCAAAAACTAGAAGTATTATTTAGTTTAACACTATTAGTCATACCATTAAATTCCAAATATGTATGCATGTAAAAACAAAACAATATAATTATTGTCTTTGTATTAATAATAATATAATAACATAATATTTTTTTTACAATGTTAATACATAATTGTAGAAAAAAATACCATATGAAAGAAACCAACATGTCAAATAAAAAATAATTTCCAAATAAATCCAGATAATCCTAACAAATATGTTGACTACAAAAAAGTTGGTTAAAAATATAGTAACTTACCGGATTCCTGTTTGTTAAAGATAACCCATTCAAGTCCAGTGGTTCCTCTGTCGATGTTTGTGACTTGAGCGCTAATAAACTGGGATGGCTTGAGGTTATTGAAATCAGCATCGTTCTGTCTCGTCCAAGTGACCGGAATGTGCCATAGGCTAGGATCTGTAGACACACCGCTAGTGCGTTCCCAACGGGACTAAAAAATGAAACAAATATCTTTATATAATTATTTTTTTAAAACCCGAACTATAAAAAGCATTAAAAGTCTGATATTATTTAATTGTATGAGAGTAACTATAACAAGTAATGTCACACTAAGAATATCTTTGGTATCTTGTGAATTAATGTTCTAAAAAATATTGTTGGCAAGAAATATACCTGCACAACAGTCATACGACCAGTGGCTTGGTCAACGGAGACAGTGATCAGAGGATGGCCAGCTTTCTCAGACCATGTCCTGAAGTACTCATCAATGGTCATGCCGTTGTATGCAGATAAAGCGTTGTCTTCAACTGCAGCAGCATCAAGAGCGTTGAAAAGATGATGGGGCTCAGCAACGTTGAAAGCTCTACAGTTTAAACATTTTAAAGCTTATACAATAACTACCTTATTTTTAAATTGATTTACATATTATAAGAAGATGAAAGTACTGATTGTGACAGTGATAATATGCTAAGATTTGCTGTCCAGCTAACGTCAACCAATTTGGGGTTGGGGTTCTTTGTATAAAAATTAGATACATAGTCGTTGTGACAAGATTTTATCGTTTAAAGATAATTAGCCAAATTCAGATTTTTTTGCAGTCACGGCTATCAACTATTTTTTAACGATGTTTGTAATGCCCTTGAAAAAATTCTTAAGTAAGTGTATTAATAAGAATTTATAAATTAATCGATTACGAATATATTGATAAAGCTTTAATCTTCATACGTACCATTTCAACAATATAAAACTATACAAATAGTTTTAAACAAGTTCAGTAAAACAATTAAATTTTGGATTTGGATTATGCGGAACATTTTATAACATTCGCAATTTAAGTGTGAATTACAGGCAACGAGATGCTATGTGCTATAAGGAAATGTAATATAAATGAGAGCATCTTTACATAAACAAAGAATAAGAATACTACCTTTCTCTCAAATAGCTTCTCAATCCCTTAACAAAGGTGTCAACTCCGAGAAGGTACTGAGTCATTCTCAAAACGGCAGCTCCTCTTGCGTATGTGATAGTAGAAAAGTGAGCACTAACAGATACTGGGTCAGTGACGCTGGGATTAGTCAAAGCATGAGCAGAGTCAATAGAGTCTGCCAACATAGCATCATGGACTTGCTCGACAATAAACCGGGTGTCGTAACCTAGTTCAGGCTCAACCTATTAAGAGAAAAATAATTAAAATTATAAACAGGAAACAATGTAATTCAAAACTGATGTAGATTTTATAGTAAAAGTTACATACGGATCCAGTCAAAAAGTACTGATAAAATCTGGCAAAACCTTCATTAAGCCAGAGATTGTCCCACCATGCGCAAGTAACCAAGTTACCGAACCACATGTGGGCAATTTCGTGAGACACGATGTTAGCTACTCGCTGTCTGTAGAAATGGTTCGTTTCATTAGGGTTGTAAAGGAGCAACGCCTCCCTGTAGAAAATATCTCAAAGTTAGTACCTACTTAAAAAACAAGGAGAAATATGATATTTTTATTTGAATATAGAAAATTAAGTAGATGGATAATAATAAAAAAAATATTATTATATTTATTTATACCTGTATGTAAGAAGGCCCCAGTTTTCCATGGCCCCAGCGGAAAAGTCTGGAATAGCAGCTTGTTTCATGTTCATGTTTTGAGCCATAGAATAGTAAGGAAATTGAGTGTACTCTTCCATTGCATCAAGCAGTCTGACTCCGACATCCAAAGACCAGTCCCCATCAGTTCCAATGTTGTTTCTCGCATAAATTTGAAAAGGTCTGCTAGCATTGTTATTGCTGGAGACTTCTATGTAATGAGACACAATAAAAGCCAGCAAATAAGTTGACGTCACCGGAGTGGTGTAGAATGTTTCAGTGACCCGACCATTTACAACACTGAAATAATAACAAAAATCTCATGTCATAGCTATGCATAAAATTTACTTCGTTTTTTAGATATTTTGTGTTTTCAGTAACTACTTACTTAGATGTCAATCTAATAGGCATGTTAGATATAGTCGGGCTAAAAGATTCTTCTCTAGAAATTATGAAATCGAAGGTAGCTTTAAATCCGGGTTCGTCGTAGCAGGGAAAGGCTTGGCGAGCATGACCAGGTTGGAATTGCGTAGTTGCCATCCACCTGAAAGATTTTATTGGTTATATCATAATGTTTATAACCTCTGACACACATCTAGTAACAAGTGCTTAGAAGCGAGTTCGAAAAAACTCTACTGCTAAATCGTTAAACCTGTGTATCATACTTGGTTTTTCTTAATTTTAATGTACTCAGTGTCACTCTCACGATTAAGACGAATCTATTGACACCACTCACAAAAAAAATACGACAAGCTGTTTAGGCTCTACGGCGTGCCAAAAAAATATACATATATACATACACATACATATATACGTACATAAATATTTACATACATACACTCGATAAATATAATCCTTCTTCTTTCGCAGTCGGGTTAAAAATATACTTACTTAAGCCCTTGTTCATCTCTATACCAACTTCTGTAGAAGCCTCTCATATTTGTTTGTAAATTTCCTACAAATGTGCTTCTAACTATGTATTCCTGGTTCAGTGCCAGAGGAACGGAGGTGCTGATTCTCAAAAATTGGTAGGTTGGGTCGCAAACAAATTGTTGGTTTGGAGCTGTTATATCTACGGCATTTGTTCCACCATCCATATAAGAGACGGTCACAGAGCTAATGGTTAAGTCATTGCAGTGCATGACAATTTGGTTGACGTTTGCTTCCGTGGCAGATATGTAGATAGCCACAGATCCATCAAATGTGAACGGAGCATTCGTGTTTGGTGCCAAGACGATGTCGAAGTATGGAGTCAAAGATACTTCGTAGTGGCGAGGACGTGTGGTGGTCGGCAGACGGAAAGCAGGGTTACGAACGCGTTCGGCAAACTGAGCCCACTCTTCATCCAGTGACGTCATTTCGGGGATGGGACTGAAGGTGATAGAGCCCTGAAGAAGGGCCATCCCCAAGAGGAGGGAAAACCAGCAGTTTGCCTATAAAAACATATATACCTTTCATTGTATTTAACAAAATTATATTTGTATCCAATAACTGAAGAAATTCAGTATTTCATGGAAATTTATACTAACAAATTTACTAAACTCTTAATTAGGTTTTGATTTATATGCAGTATTACTTTATTATTATGTAGCTATTATTTGAATAAAAAATAAAAACGAAACTTACCATGATTACGCTGGTTTGCCTAAACAGGAATAAGCCGAAACCTTCCATTGGTTTCATATATCAATATCCAAATTTTACCTATAATCTCTTCTATCTTATCCAAATTACAATAAAGTTAATGATATAGATAACAAAGCAAAATTATCGCAGATTGCAACACTTCGAATTTGTCTGCCTAATCGCTAGTAAAATGTTTATTTTTATGTTCCTTGTGTTTTTGGAAACTTTTATTGCACTTAAATACCTAGTTGTTCTTAAAATGTATGTTTATTTTTTGTTTAATCTTAATCTAGCTGCTACTTTTGTGTATAAGATCTTATTCGTCATAAACATAACTAATCATATAAGAGCAAGCTAAAATTATAGACACTATAATTTGCTTAATCTTACAAATAAAACTCTATTAGGCAAAGCAGAGAAAGATCTTAAGAATTAATTATTTACGAATATTTAACAGACATTGTTAAAGAAAAATTATCTAAAGTGCTTTAATTACCTATTCTGAAACATTCTAAATTCTTATTATACATGCTAATATCTTAATTTGAATAATATTTTATTTTCATACTTAACATATAAACCATTCCGTATACAAAGACTATTACAGCTATTTGTTTTCATTTCTTGGATCAAGGTGACACATTAATCAACCATATCCGTTATTTATCTATTAGTATTAAAGTTTCTATCACACATAACTACAGATGTAATCATGTTATTATAGATAAGCGTCAACGAGAAAATAATATATGTGTCGATAAGTCTTCAAGACTACCTATTTAGTCTTTAGGAGTGATAAAAAAGAAAATACTGGGATAGTGTTTCGATAACCTAACATAACTTATCAATAGGTAGCAATAAAACATACTAGAATAAGTAACATGTGTATAATTATTTATTTTAAATAATTTATTTATAATTCGGTGGAATAAGGCACTGTTATTGAAATCTTAAGTACTGCGTTACAAAATCACAAGAATTTAAAAAGCAAACTCATAATGAAAAAAGCAAATTCATAAATCTCTTCGATTTATGAATTTTATAATATTCAGGTTATGAAAAGGTATTAAAATCTACTACATAAATTAGAACCTACTTAAAAGATAAAGTTAGCCACGAGTGCAATCGAAAGCACAACCATAGAAACGTAAGTTGTAACGGCAGAATCACGAGCAGGTAACTCGGGAGTAACCGGCTGGACCAGGTTGTCAGGAGTCACAGTAACAACTGGCGTGGTAGTTACAGGTGCTGCGGTGGTTGTCGAGACGGGTAAGTTGCCGTTTTCGAAATAGTTGACGAGGTCACTCTGGACTTCATTGGCCCATTCGATGCTTTGGCGTGAAGCTTCGGCACCATTGTAAACTGCAGTATATTGATTGCCAAGGATTGCCTGGACAGTGCTCGTTGATGCCCACTGCTGGAACTGATATTTGAAAATAACTTTAGAAAATAATCGCATAATTTTTATTTTACATTGCAGTACCTTTAAACAGCGCATGGCTTTGGCATGGATTTGCTTTTAAGTTTATATAGTAAAAAAAAAAAAAAAAACTACGACATGTATGCTGGGATCAATATCTAAACAAATATATTGACAAACGACATTAACATTTTATTGAATTTGAACCAGAGAAACTTCGCTCTTTCACTCGCTAGTTAATTGATTTTTCCATACTTCAGAAACAATGATGTTAAACAGTTATGACAACACTTACTCAAAAGAAAAAAGCCTTTTGCACTTCTTATTAGTAATGTATAAATATATCTGTGTTAAAACTTACTGCATTGATTTCTGCAACGGTTCGCAGCCTAGATGAAATGTAAGAAAGCGGGGTAGTAGCAGATCCGAAACTGAAAAAAAAATGAAAATGTAGCAAAACTTTGATCATACCGAAAAAAATATTAATCTTTGTCAATATTATTACACTCGTTCTAAGTGGTATCATCGTACTTATGACATCAAATTTTTTTAAATTAGAATTTTTTTAATAATTTTCTAAATTTTCGATGTAATCGTAAACTTTATACGATTGATAAAGGTCTATTTATATTACAGCGTATCTATAAAACACTTATTTTACTCATACTACAAATTAAGTAAATTTCTTTTCTTAAAATAATCGTGTCAAATTTATGCAATGTTCACCTTAAAAAAATTGTGACCCTTATTATAGATCACACAATAAAATATCTGTTTCAAATTATGAGAAAATTCGATCACTTTCTTACAACACAAAGTTTAGAATTATTTTGAACACTTACGCGTTGATGACGTTCTGCAGATTGTTCTGGATGTACTGGAATACGATTTGCGTGTTTCCTTCGTTACCGGTGACAGCAGAATTCCACGCGGTGGTATAGTCTTGAGGACGGATCACATAGTTGTCTGTTACTATGGCGTCTAAGAATCTGCGAAACAATATTGAACATACCTATATAATACATGACGCAACGGTGTAATATTTGCTATCAGAGTTTCTATTCCTTTTATTTCGAATGTAGTATAAATTACAACACATATTTCCCAAAACCTACTGCCTTTTTATGATAAACGCTGTTTGCAAAGTTAAGCTGGGTTTTTAAAAAGTCATTAATAGTTTTTACATTTATAAAAAAATATAGTAACGATATCTTTTTTTTTAATAATAAAATAGGACAGCATCTACACAAAGGTCTTCAGGTCCCAAACTAGGCAAAACTTATGATGTGTGTGAACCTAATGGCTGATATACATAAATTCCATAAATACATACTTATATAATTATACAGGGTGTCCCAGAACTCAACGTCAAGCGGGCACGGGGCAAGATGTAGAGCTTGCATTGATGTTGGCGGCAAACATTTTGAACATTTCATTTAATAAATTATTATCGATCACATAAAACAGATTGTTTTATTTTCAAATTTATTGCTTAATGTAAGTCAAACAATTATTCACAACACTTGAGTTTTTTTAATTACAAGCCTTTTCTTGTTTCGTTTCGAAGCATCTGTGTTTGCATCCATCTCGCTTACTCATGTTGCAGACCTATCTATCTCGCTATGTCATAGCCTTTTATCGCGGTGTATTTGTCGGTGACCACCGCACACTATTCATTGTTCTAATATTTTGGTCATTGTTATAAATTTTCAATGGTAAAAAAGTATTGTGATGACCTAATTTGATTTTTAAAATGAGTATGTTTTCGATAAAATTTGACAATAAACGTTATAGGTAGAAAAGTGTTGAAATAGTTAAGATATAAAAATAAAGAAAAAGGTGAACATTTTAGTTTGGTGAATTTATTTGAAGTCACATAAAAACTGTAATTTGTTTTTTACAAAGAAACAATAATTCAATTAATATTCTATTTAACTATAGAGGTTTCAATTGCACAAAAAACAAAGTAGGTTAAACTACAACGCCCGCCCTCAATTAAAACTCTATATTCCTTGCAAAAACAAACAACAAAAAAAATTATTCAAACTTTTGCCTTAACTAAACTGCTAACCCTAAACCATTTATACATCTTGTATGTGCAACTCGGCCTAATGGTTTAGTCAACACATCGGCATAATTGTTTTCTGAACTGACAAACTGTATTTTTACAGTTCCATCAGTTACTTTTTCCCTAATAAAGTGGTACTTCGTGTCAATATGTTTGGTCCGCGAATGATGGACCGGATTGTACACCAAATTCTGGGCACTCTGACTGTCATTGAATAAAATAACTGGACTATCCTTACCTAACAACTCTAGTATTAGTCTTCTTAGGTAGCACGCTTCGGTAGTTGCTGCACTAAGCGACATGTACTCTGCCTCTGTAGAAGACAACGCCACTGTATGTTGCTTCTTAGCTTGCCATGCAACTGGAGCTCCTGCTAACGTGAAGAAATAGCCAGTGTATGACTTGCGGTCAATACTACAATTTGCCCAATCTGCATCCGTGTATCCATTAAGATACTCTCCAGTTTTTCTATACGTAAGAGCATAACCTTTAGTACCCTTCAAATATTGCAACACTCTTTTTGCCGCAATCCAGTGCTCTTTATTAAATGTTGTGTTGAACTGACTGAGATAACTCGTCACAAAAGCGATGTCAGGTCGAGTATTCACTACCAGATACATTAGCGACCCAATTAAACTTTGATAAGGAACATCTTCTCGAAATCCAGAACTCAACTTTTTCTGATTTGATGGTGTGTCAACTGTTTTACACATTGTCATTCCATATTTCTCTAGTAGATTATTAATAAATGTTTCTTGGCTTACTTTTATTTCTCCACTCTCATTCTTAGTAATATTGAGTCCTAAGAAAAATTTTAGCTCTCCCAAATCTTTCATGGAAAAAACATCACATAATTCCTGTTTGACAATGTCAATCTTGTCATCACTCTGATACATCAAAATAATGTCATCCACATAAACTGCCAATATGACAAATTCGTTATCAAAAATTCTTTTGTATATACATGGTTCCGAAGGAGTTTTGATGTAACCCAATTTAATCAAAGTTTTGTCAAGTTTTGTGTTCCAAGCTCTACTGGCTTGCTTCAAACCATATAAAGATTTCTTCAGCAGACATACTTTGTCATTTTTATTAGCAATTCCTGGTGGTAACTCCATGTATACTTTCTCTTCCAGATCTCCATTAAGAAAAGCTGTATCAACATCTAAATGTCTCATTTTTAGATTCAGTTCAGCAGCCAATGCAAACAATACTCGCAGGGAAGAATGCCGAATAACTGGAGCAAACGTTTCATCATAGTCTATACCTTCTCTTTGCTTGAAACCTTTTGCTACAAGTCTCGCTTTATACTTTATGATATTTCCATGAGCATCGGTCTTCAGTTTATAAACCCATTTGCAAGGTATCACCTTTTTATCTCCATCACACTTATCTACAAGTTCCCATGTTCCATGTTTCATCAATGAATTATATTCATCATTCATTGCTGTCTGCCATCTATCAGCTTCATCAGAATTTATTGCCTCTAAATAATTTTTCGGCTCCGTTACTTGCCCAGCGGCCAGAGAGGTATAAAAATCTGGTGGTCTACGAATTCTATGCGGATATCTATTACCTTGTTCATCATTTTCTGGTTCGTCTCGTGTAGGACTTGTAGGAACAGACTCAGCTGAGTTATAATCGAACTCATCATCGCTGTTGTCATGATGTGGTAATTCTGATTCCTGATTTTCCACATTCTCATCTGGCTGCATAACCTCATTATGTAGGTGAGGCATATCTCCATACTCTTCGTCCTTGTCTTGAAAAACCTCCAATATATTATTAGAAGTAGAAGTCATAGACTCTTCAACGCTCCTTTTTAGATTCGTGAAATGCTCCTCGAAAAATGTAACATCTCGTGACTTCTTCATTTGTCTTGGATTTGAAGAATCTCTAAATAAATATGCATTAGGATCTTCTGTATATCCCACAAAAATAGCTTCTTTAGCCTTTACATCCAACTTCTTTCTATGACACGCTGGAACTTGTATTAGTGCTCGACATCCAAATACACGCAAATGGCTCAGATCTGTTTTTTTTTCGTACCATTTCTCATATGGTATTTTACCTTGTAAAGCACGATGCGGTGACCTGTTCTTCAAATAAACAGCCATCGTAAATGCGTCCTCCCAATACGCTTTCGAAAGTAGACTTCCAGCTAGCATAGAGCGCGCTTTCTCTATTATTGAGCGATTAGTTCTCTCTGCGACGCCGTTGGATTGTGGGCTATACCCAACAGTTGTTTCATGAATCACACCCTTGGATGATAAATATTCTGATAAGTCCTTATTGACGTACTCTTTACCACAGTCCGTTCTCAGAATCTTTATTTTAGCACCAGTCTGTCTTTCCACAAGTTCTTGAAAATGACAAAACTTGTTCTTTACTTGTGCTTTCGAAGCAATGAAATAAGGGTAAATCATTCTTGAAAAATCATCGACGAAAAATAACACATACTTATTCCCCTGAAATGATGCTTCAGACATTGGTCCTATTAAATCCGAATGTATCAATTCCAACTTCATTGTAGCCTTTTTGTATGTAATCGTTTTAAAAGGTTTTCTTGCCTGTTTGCCTTCAACGCAGGCAACACATTTTGATTGATCTACTGCTGGATAATCAACTCCAATATGAGAGTTCTTGAGTTGGCTCATACCTATGCGACATAAGTGACCTAAACGTTTGTGCCATAATTGGTACCTGCTCAACGAATCAGAGTGCACATCATACGCCTTGCTTTGGTGAGTATTAGTTGTACAATCAAGTGTGTACAGTCCACCATTCGCAGAACCATGAAGAATCTTATCACCTTTAACAGAAAAATCAGAATCATTTTTATAAAAATCACAACCATTTTTATCAAAAACTACTGCAATACCTTTCTCTACGACCTTTTTGACTGAAATCAAATTACTAGTTAATTCAGGTACATACGCTACATCCTTTATGCTATTAACAACGCCATGTGCTGTATTTATGGATACGTCTCCAATTCCACCACAAGAAATCTTATCACCATTTGCTACAGTAACAGTGCCACCATCTAATGGTATTATTTCCTCAAACCAATCACGTCTCGGTGTCATATGTTTAGACGCGCCTGAATCAATAAACCACTTGTCCTTATCTGACTGGGAAGATACTCCGAGTGCGCTAAATGTCACAGCATTATTTTCCAATTTAGCAGCTTCCTTCTTGTTTTTCAGACGTAATGGACAATTTGGTCGTTTGTGACCGGGTTTGTTGCACTCATAGCAAACTACTGGTTTGATGTTTCGAGACATATTTGCTTGTTTTTTAGATTGGAAAGCAATATCTGTCGCCTCATCGTCACGTTTTGACATTTCATTCAATAGCTTTGTTTTGACTAAAGCTGTTGTGACGATTACATTACTATTCTCAAGTGCCATTATTAGGGGTTCATATCTAGTTGAGAGACCTCCTAATAGGATAGCCGCCACAGATATATCTTCTATAATCTTTCCTATATCTGCCAAGTCTTGTACTGTACATAAAACAGCATTGATATACGCTTCGATGTTCTGGTAATCATTAGAGGAAAGTCTATAAAGTTTCCGTTCAAGGGATAATCGTCTGCCTAATTCTTTATCTTCATATACTTCCTGCAATGCATTCCAAGCTTCTAAAGCGGTCTTGGCGCTTCTTACATGAGTCATCGCAGACCCATCGACAGTCAAGCATAACTTTGCTAAGGCTCTCTGGTCATTTTTCATTCGGACTGCTGCTGACGTGGAATCTCCATTCTCATACCCATTTATTGCGCACCACAAATCCTCATGTATTAAGTAATTACGCATTTTAAATTTCCAAGACGCATATTCATCTTTACTTGATACTTTGAATGTGGGCAAGGATGAGGAATTCCACCTCTGGTAAGTACCAGACGAATCGCCGTTACTGTTTGCCATAGTGGACGACGACGACTCCTTCGACGACAAATTCACAATATTTCAAATTCCCACTATTACTTGTTTACACTATAGTCTTTATTTCATAGATCTTCGTGCTGATAACGTGTTGAAATAGTTAAGATATAAAAATAAAGAAAAAGGTGAACATTTTGGTTTGGTGAATTTATTTGAAGTCACATAAAAACTGTAATTTGTTTTTTACAAAGAAACAATAATTCAATTAATATTCTATTTAACTATAGAGGTTTCAATTGCACAAAAAACAAAGTAGGTTAAACTACAACAAAAAGTTAAAAGTATTTTACCATTTTAAAATCTGGACTAAATAGGCCATCTTTTGAAGTAACTTGCCAAGGCTGGTATCGTATCTTTTTTTTTTTACTGAACCATCAAAGTTAGGTGATATTATTTTTTCAACTACAACTCAAAGAAAATGCGATAATTTTAACGAACATAGCTACTCTTATTGTTTGATTTGTGATTGCAATTGATAGCATGTTTATTAAAGATCACATTAGTAAAAAAAACTATTGTGAAATAGTTAGTTTTGTAACCAGAATAACTAAAGAAATGTATAAAGGTGTCGATTTTCTTCTTTTTCATAAATTTGTCAATTATAACTTAACCAACTGATATAGATTTTTTATTTTATTTTTCCTGGAACTGGTATGACCCCCCCTTTTGCCCCGTGCCCGCTTGACGTTGAGTTCTGGGACCCCCTGTATAATAAACACCCAGACACAGGCCAAACAGACGTGTTCATGCACACAAGTGTCTAACCTGTCCGGGGATCGAACCCGGGACCGGCGGCGCAGAAGGCAGGGTTGCTACCAACTGCACCAACCGGCCAGTCAGATTTATGTTCACAAGCGTCAAAGCTAAAAAAATCTAGGTTTAGATAACTTACGTGTTAAGTGCGGCGGCATGTGGTGTGCATCCCAAGATCATCAGCAGTTGAATTTTCTCTGTGTAAACGTTGTGTTGGTTGAACCTATTCCATAGGAAGGTGAAATCTGCTATGGTGCCTTCGCGAAGGGCGTTGCAGTATACCCAATTGCGACTGTCAACTGGTACTCTAAAATTTGAAAGTTTAGTTAAATAGTCATAAACGAATGGGAAAAAGTATAAGATATAAAAAAAAATTATGAAATGCAATCTGTTATTAATTTAACTAACAAGTTCTTTTTAAAAAAATAAGTTATTGCTGACTTTTATTACTGCAGGCGTCGATAGAACATTTTTGGTTATTTCAATTATATATCAAATCTGTGGACCGTTGAAAAAATAAAAAGGACCTAATGAGGAATACTTTGTCATATAAAAAAAAATTCACCGGTTTAGCAGTCTCCAAGAAATTACTTTAATTTAATTAATTTATTAATAATTAAGTAATTTTAAATACAGTCGGATTAAGTATCTCCTCTTTTTTGGAAGTCCATAGAAAATAGAAGTACAACTTTCTATTGGACATGTACATCTTAATGCAAAATTTATGCCACAAATAGTTCAGAATATTCGCTATTTAACGTAAAGACGAATAATACTAAACGAAACTCTTACTTACTCAACGTTATTGTCACGAAGGGCAATAAATTGTGCGACGGCAGAAGCGCGGCATCCAGCAGCATTGATGATGCAAAGAGTAGGAGCGAGCTGGTAGCGCAGGTAAGAGGTCATGAAGGTCTCATTAGCACCAGGCAGGTAGGTAAGCTCAGTGATAACGGTGTTTGACCAAGCGGTGATTAGGCTCTGGAAACAAAATTGACAAAGGTGCATATTGATTCATAATTCGTTTTTCCTTATTTCTGAAATCAAAAAAGAAAGAAGTTCTTAAATTGGTCGATCGGTCTATCATGTATGTTCACTGATTTTTCAGCGACACCCTGGAGCGGTTGATATTTATTTTCTTTCATAAAATATGTTCTTAAATAGTTTTTTATATTTTTTAGTTTGGTATATAGTTCAAGACACATTTTTCAAGTTTTACTTGTCATCACATAAAATACGAGTAGCAACCAAAAGTTCTAAGAGAATATAATTTTAAAAACATTGCTGCTACGCCAACCTTTTCAATCTTTTTATTCCACTGCTGTAATTTACCAAAATTACCTCAAGTTGCGCCAATTGAGTGGTGCCAGCAAGTCTGTTCCTTATCCAAGAGAATCCAGTAAGCGCAGCAACCCACGGAGCATAAGCTGTCTCGTTCTCGAGGAAGGAAAGGATATTGAATGCTCTGGTATAAGTCATCAGACCAGAACGCGCAAATTGGAACACGTCGTTCACGATCTAGACAAAAAGAAAATCAAGCTATGTTTTAAAGAATGTTTCTATTTAAAATCTCTTTTAAAACTGTTTTTATATTGACATATTTACAAATTACTTATATGTGAATTTATTAAATGGGAGTTACAGATTAGTTATCGTTGTTGTTAGTCTGTTTAAAATTATTCCTTTCCATCGCTCTATTTACGGCCTGGGAGTTAGTTGTGATGCCACAAAAAAAATATGGTTTGTATTATCTCTTACCTGAGCTCTGTTGTATTCATGAATCTGAGTTCTGTTAGGTCCACGAAGGGCGGCAACAATTAAATCCCAAGTGTAATCATCATAGTTTACTCTGTAGAAACCTGGTGAAAGTTAAAAGCATAAGAATTTAATTCACATGTGTTTGCTAATTACGTACAATTACTACTAAAAATAGCAATGGCTCAAGAAAATGTTTAAATTTTTAAAATAATTGTAAAACAGCAAGCCAGGAAACAATTCCAGGAAACACAAGATTTCAGGGCAATATACCAAGTAAAGTAATAAATGTGTACCAGTTTGTTGTTTATTGAAGACGACCCACTCATCACCAATAGACCCGCGTTGTATGGTGGTCACAGCTTTTCGGATCACATGTGAGGGCTTAGTGTTAACAAAGTCTGGATTACTTGCTGTAGCGAATGTGATCGGAACAATATAGTTGTTATTAATTGATGAGTAGCCAGTGTTGACGTTAAAACGGCGCTGAAAACCAATAAAACTCATTAGTTCGATAGAACTATGGCATCATAGAACGTATTTACACTTTTTTATTCCCGTTATTCTATGATAGAGTTACTGAAAGGAAAGCTCTACCGCTCGTTCCATGGAACTATTCAACATGAGTCGTTAGGGGTGTACTAAGCCGAAAAGGGGTCACTATGGGATTAACCCTTAGATCAGTAAAAAAATCAGCTGTTCCATATAAAAAGTCTACAAAGTCATGGACAAAATGTATGAAACGTCTGATTTTTTTCTGGAATTCAGAGTTGATCAAAGTTGTTATTTAGGAAAAATAAAGTCTTTCTGCTTAGTACACCCATATCCGGTAAACCTGTATTCTGGTTATATTTTTCGATTGTTTTCAAATTCGACTTCCACAAATTATTTACTTACCAGTCAGAACGTCGCTATTAGTGTAAATTATTAGTATGACGTTATATTCCTATGAATTGGGACAAGTTGATCGATAAATTTTTTCTTTAAAAACTATCAGATCAATATATCAATACAATGCTTCAACAATTTTAACTAAACTAGACACTTTATCTCATTGAGACAGGAGTATTATGAAACACCTATCAAACATTGTTTTTATGGTAATTAACTCTTAATTTCTTATTAATTCATTTATCGATTTCGATTCGAATAACGTTTAATGCTTTACCTGGTAGATGGTCATCACACCAGTCTGGTGATTAACTTGAACATTAAGGACGGGGTGTCCAGGTTGTTCTGTCCAGCTCTTATAGTAGTCAATTACGTTGAATTCAGATCCATATTGGGAGATAGCGTTATACACGATGCTCACGTTTTGCAGGGAGTTAAAAAGATCAATAGGAAGAGCAGTTTCGAATGCCCTAAAAAAGAAACCTCAGTTAACTGACTATTTAAAAATAATAGATTAATCAAATCTTAGTGAGATTTGTTCTTTGCTTTGAAATTTTACATCATTATGTGTTGATAATTTGTTTAAATTACTTACTTGTTTACCAAATAGTTTCTCAACCCTTCCCTGTGAACATCAAAGCCTAACAGATGCTCTGTTTGCCTGATAATAGCGGCACCTTTATTGTAAGTTAGAGTTGAAAACATGGCGCTCACTGATGCCCGGTCTCCAATAGATGAGGTAGACAGAGGGTGAGGGTTGTTGGCGGAGTCACTCAGCAGTGAAACATGGATCTGTTCCGTAATGAAACGAGTCTCCAAGCCCATGTAGTCCTCGACCTGGTAATTTATACATATTTTTGGATAATCATCATAGTATACTTTAAATATTTTCTTTATTCGAAGATTTAAAAAAAAAGTGCATTTAATTATTTACTTAATACTTTATTTGTCATTAATACAAGTAGAGTCAAAGTTTCAAATGCGATTATGATAACTTACCCAGTTAGTAAGGAAGTACTGGTAATATCTGGCAAAACCTTCGTTTAGCCAGAGTACGTCCCACCAGTCGCAAGTTACAAGGTTTCCAAACCACATGTGAGCGATCTCGTGAGACAAGATATAAGCGATCATCTGCTTGAAATAGCTGTTGCTGTGGTCTTCATCATACATCAAATATGCTTCTCTACAATGAAAAGTGAACAAAGTAGTACATTATGCATTAATCTTCGGGTCCAGAAAGTTGAATTTGGCAAAATGTTTAATTCTTATGAAGTTGATAACATAAAAACGTTGAATCTTAAAATGTTGACCTGGCAAAATGTTGAATTTGCTAAAATGTTGAAATATCATTATGTTGGCTAAGATAACCAATGTTGATTTTCAAAATAGCACACAAACAGACACACTCTAGGGGCAGTCCGTTCAACAAAAAAATAATTAAAATAAACATTAATTAATAATAGGGAGGCACTTATTTTTTTGTTTTTTAAGAAGTTAAATAAAGTTTTTAGTTGGGTTTAGTATATTTCTTTTTTATAATGTTATTTTGTAATAAGATTTATATTTATACGGATATAGATCAAATTTGGCACAAAATAACTTATAGTCTAGAATAGCGCATAGGTTGCTTTATAACAGCGAGTCCAAGCTAGTGCTATTAAGCTAGCTAGACGATGTATGTTAAAAGGGAATTTTAGAGATAATGATGCCAGCATTCTTCTTTAATAATATCAGCTCTTTTAGTGCCAGCTCACTTAGTGCACGGAGTTTAACATTTTGGGATTTATCTTTTTAGAAATTCAACATTCAAGGAATTATAATTTCAAAATTTGAGAATTCAATATATTGGCGCTCAATTTTTTTGTCAGTTCAGCATTTTGGGATTCAACATTTTGGTGTTATCAACTTTAAAAGATTTCAACATTTTGGTAAATTCTACTTCCTGGGCCTGAAGGACTTTAACGTTTGGTGAAGAAAAGGGAAAAACTTAAAACAATATTTTCATGGCTTTTTATATGTTTTAATGGGTTTTTTTACCTGTATGTTAGGAGTCCCCAGTTCTCCATAGCGCCTGCACCAAAGTCAGGAATGGCAGCCTGTGTCATTTTAAGGTTTTGGTTGACACTGTAAAAGTCCATAGCTGTGTGGTTGCTCATTTCAGCTAATAATTCCATTCCAACATCAAAAGCGTAATCACCTTGATCATTATCCATAGCTCCAGGGCGTGCGATGACTTCATACATTAAGAGACCGTTTTCATAATGATCTTTGCTTTCGTACTCAGCGACAATTAGTGCCAATAGGTAAGTGGACATGATTGGAGTTCTGTAGTAGACATCATCTTCGTATCCGCTAAAACGAAATGTGTATTGTGTCAAACTTAATAATGTAGATGCTATCGAATATGTTTGCATAAAATAATGTACTTACGTAATAGAGGCGGTAGTTGTACTGATTCTTGTACAAGACCAGCTTCTGAAACCCGTGGGGCGTCTGATTGTAATGTCAAAAGTTGCTTTGAAGGCGGGTTCATCATAACAAGGGAATGCCCAACGAGCCGCAGTAGCTTGGAACTGAGTTGAAGCCATCCAACTCACGGTATCTGTGTAGTTATTTCTATACCAACTTTGGTAGATACCGTACATGTTAGTCCTTAACGGAGCAGCAAAAGAAATAGATAATGTGTAAATAACAGGAGTAGTTGCGGAGTACTGCAGAGTTGCACTGTTTGACAGTTGAACTCGTAAAAATTGAGTATCCTCTTCTTCTACATAAGTAATAGGAATACTTAAAGTGTTGAGGTTAAGTTGTACACTTAAAAGTGACATCTCAGATGAGTGGATGACAATTTCTGAAACGTTAGTTTCAGTTGCTTGAAATTCGATGGCAACATCTCCGGAGAAAGCTAATCTAGCAATGTCGATAGCCCACATAACGTTATAGTGTCTGGGTCTTGTCGTTGTAGGGAGTCGATAGGCGCTAGAGTTGTCTCCGTTATTTCTAGCTACGTCGAGAAGGTCGAATTTTCCGATGTTTTCAAAGATTCCTCCTTCAAGCATTTCTTCAGCAAAAATAGTGTTCCTGGTCGTCGGAACGGTGGGTTCCATGGGAAAAGCGTACGCGCAGACGCACACCGTAGCCAGAACCAGGACCTTCATTACCGCCATCTTTAAATTTACAATGGAAAGATGTGGATCAGCAAATCATTCAAATGCATGAGAAACTAAACTTTGATTCTTTTCAAGGTCATCGTTCTTTTGTAATAATTGGAAATTATCTTTTTTATCGTTAACGTTATCTACATTATCTTTTTTCAAAAATTATATTTCTAGATAATTACTGCCGCAATGTAAGATATCATTTTATAGAAAAGTAAAGTTCAGTTTAAAACCTGATAAATATTAAGTCGATTTAGCCCTAACGATAATGTCTTGAATGATAAATATCTGAATATTTTATTTTATTACCTACCCATCACTGTATATCTTTCTTCACTGTGTAACTTCGCAAGTAACTTTTTGTAAATGTGACTTTGGTTCATTAAAGCTGTAATTCTAGACTTGTCTTATCAATACATCTCTGTGTTGTCGACACGGTTAGTGGTGATAAAAAAGATAACGTTCAGAAATCATATAGTTTTTCTTTCGAGGTCAAAACTGTATATATCTCTCATTATTAACAACGTATGAGTAATAATGGATCAAAATATAATATGTTATTTTTAGCGATATTTTATTATTTTATTTAGTCCTAAGCTTTAAAAACAGTCACTGTGAGGGATTAATATACCCATACACTCATATAAATTACTTAGGTCTTATATCCATACATCTTATATTCACTGGTTTTAAATACATATGTAAGAACTCTCTACATATCTATCTATAAATACACGAACTTAGAGCTTATAGCCAAACCATAACAAGAAAAATTAAACAAAAACTTTCCCATTATTGACCTCGGTACAGGTTATACAGAGGTTTTTATCGTCAACGGAATCTTATATTTTTCTAGTATATTATTAAGATTTCGTTTAAGACTATTTTGCCATTCTTTACAGTCCCGCCTACTTCAAACTTTATCGTCTATCTTACTTACTTTAGGTTACATCTCATCTGCTACTTTAGTTAACATATATTTAATACTATTATAATATGTTTCACCAGTTCGCTATTGCATTAAAAGTATAAGAAAATTCTTAAAACTTGATTTCATTGGGTCTAACAAATTTTATTTTGTTAATTTGCAATGCTTAAATGTACATACCTTGAATATTAAGGCGACTGCTCCTCCGGAACGAAAAGTACGCCCGCAACTGGATTATTGTAATAAAAGTATTGAAATATACTCTAATCGAAAGATATAATATCTGAGTTACTATCTAAAATATCGCTAATCTTAATTATATCGATGTGGGTTGCATTATCGCCAAATATACATGACTATATTATAGGTACTAATAGGGGCGTTCGTACTAATAGATTAGATTTAGCGGCTTCATTAACAAATCCTGTAAAAGGTAAATTAAATATGTATTTTTCATGATTTGATTCTCATATTAATAAACTAGCGGCCCACTCTGGATTCACACGGGTATAAAATATATAGCCTATATTTACTGAAAAAAATGATTGGAATCGATCCAGTAGTTTCGATTTATTCATTACTGCCCGTGGCCCGCACGTGTTCGATTTAGAGTAAAACATTTCTTATTTCCCTAAACCATGAAGATGTGACCTGATATCTTTGTAATATCTAAATACATACACTACATATTTACTTTTTACATTTTTACTTATTTATTTTATTTTTACAACAACTAATATATTACAGAATGTCACAGTACATGTACATTATACTCGTATACAACGTTCACAGCTTTCTTGTCATTAGACAATACAAACATGTTTTCTCTAGATGTTACTCTTAAAAGAGCGACATACGCCATAGCTATTATGAATGTTTTAGTGATTTTAACCAGCAAACGCGTGCCATTGCAAAGTTTAGGTGGATTCAGGTTTCTTAATAAAATAACAGGACAACCTACTTTCAACACCATTTTGTGAGGAGGGAGTCCAGACGGGTTCAAAGATTTTAGAAATTCTGTAGGAAACAGCTTCTTCCAAATCGAGAACAGCATCGACCGAGTAGTATTATATATTTTCGTCAGCGCATCAAACTTTGAAAGAATCAAGTCTACTTGTTCCTTAGTTGGTAACAGAATCGCTCTTTCTTTAAACTACGAGTAAGATATATGTAGGCACGCTCCCGCCGCCGCCGCCCCGGCCGGCCGGAACCGCCAACCGCTACGTCTCGCAATTTTTAAATCTGTAATATCTTCGATAATATTCGTTTTAATCATATGCTGTAAGGGGCTATATAAACCTATATTAAATCAACAATATATTTAAGGTATTTAATTAGAAAAGAATTAATTCTGTATTGGTTAAAATCGCTTCGAAAATTAGCCACTATTTGTCGTAAAAAGTAAATGACAAAAAAGTTTTTATAAGAGAGACATATAAGAGAGAGTGTAGACCTTTTAGTTAGTGTAGACCTTTTCAATGTGTACAATACTTAGCACATTATTTTGATAAATCTCGTAGTTTTCAGCCTGCGTTTGCAAAACAAATTATAATTTACGACATCACATTAGAAACCTCAAAAATAACAGTATTTCCCCACTATTTAATGGATGATATTATACAGGATATTAGCTTCCCCTTCCATAACATAGAGTTATGGAAGGGGAAGCTTATTAAAAAATCCGCATCAAAATCCGTTGCGTAGTTTTAAATATTTAAGCATACATAGGGATATAGGGACAGAGAAAGCGACTTTGTTTTTTACTACTCGTATGTAGTGATGATGGTCATTTACAAATTGTGTTAGTCATTCATTTTGAGTTTTTTGGTCCTTCGTTGGATAACTTAAATAACAACTAGTAGCTGTCACCCGCGGCTTTGCACGCTATATAAAGTGTAAGTTTGCCTTTTCTAAAATCCTTTCTATAATAAATCGATTATTATAACGAGTACACCCTCCAAAACTCATTGTCTCTAGGTTCAGCAGTTTATACGCTCTGCGTTGATTATGATCTGTTCAGTTAGCCAGATAGTCATTCTGATAGAACTTACTATTTTTTTTGCGTAGTTTCTACAACTACGCAAAAAAAAAGTTAAATATTGGTATGTTATAGCGTTTTTGTATCTTAATTCTAAATTTATATCTGAAATATTTGAAAATTAAAACCCATTAGGCGATAAGGCTAATGTTTTGATTGAATTTGTGAATTATTCTGAATAATGTTTATACAATCATGTTCAGCACGTTTGATTTTTATTTAACGTATCAGCAGAACCAAGACCAAATATATGGTGTGCAAATTCAATTCTGATATAACCTAAAGTACGTTTTTTATTACAACAATTATCGATAAGCGGTAAACATCCGAAAGGGGGTCACTATACTCATCATTATGAATATTTTACATGATATGACATTGATTCCATAGAAAAAGTTTATCGATCCTCTACAATAAGTATGAATATGAATTTTCAGGGCACAGGTTGTTACTATCGTCCAATAGAGTTCGAACATTCCACGCTCCAGTTATTAGGTTTTTTTAGATTTACAATTTTGTTTCTTTCGACCGCGTTATATCGATGCCCAGGTGCCCGCGGTTTGACATTTGGTTTGTATGGAAGCGGACTATTTTTAGGCCACCTTTTTTAGGATTACTCTCCCCTTCCCTATTCAGGGGAAAGCAGAGTGATCCTAAATAGGGCTGTTTTGTCTTTAGACGTGCTGCCGAACCCGTATTCCCACCTCAATCTATTAAAGGAGCGAACACTTTTCGTCTGATCGTCTACGTGCAGAGCTTCAGCTGAGACTAGAACACATCGTTGTTCTTTACCCTACCACCAAAACTCCATCGCCGTAGGGCTTTATTTTTTGAGTCTCGTAAAAGCCAGTAAAATTTCGCCAAGGTCATCTGCGCGTGATTTTAATCAAGTGGATAAGCAGTTGCGCTGGTGCGAACCCACAGTCTCCTCCTTCATCCCCGAGGATTTTTGGATTGGATATCAAAACGACTGGAAGGAGATAGAGGATGCAGTAATTTGGGCGCATATTATTTCTAGATCCTTAATACACGCCCTTTACGGCCAAATATTTTGCCGTGCTACATCGCCAAGTTCGCCGAAATCATTTGCCATGTCTTCATGTGCTGTACGGAGGATCACCCGCCCGACGTTTGAAATGCACAGCCCCCTCTGCTAGATTTAGTCCACGAGTCGAAATGGCTTACCGGAGTGTGGCCATTGCGCACACAACAACTTTTTGTTCTCAATGGAGCCACTAGCAAAGAGTTATGGAGGTCTGCAGTCCAGTCAGCAACTACCACACGCGCGATGTCGACCGGCAGCTGTGTAAAGTACGTCGTTCACGCTGTTTCTTGTGACAGTGGCACCAGGGAATGTTTTATTGATATAATTTGCTTGAAACACGAAACAAAAGTTTCCCAAAGTCATATCTTATCTTTGTTTTTAGGATTCCGTACCTAAAAGGTAATTACGAGACATACTGAAAACAGAATCAAATAAATATTTAAGGGGGGCTCCCATACAATAAAACGTAGTTTTTTTGCTCTTAATTAATAACGCAACCGGACGTTAGGCGGCAGGAGGAGGGGGCGGAGGATTAAATATTCTGTGAAATATACACAGAATATTTTATAATAATTCACTTAAAAAATAAATAATTAAATCAAAGGAAAATAAATACTTCGGGAGGGCTCAAAATACAACAAATGTGTTTTTCCTTTTTAACCTTACCTATTTTTCCTTCTTAAATAATTATTAATGTAGAAATAATTACAAACACGAATCGTATTGTGTATTTCAAGTGGAATTCAAATAAAAGAAATACGTAAAAAATTCAGATCTTTATTTTATATTGTGACAATTTTAATCTTATGACTATAATATAAATTACATATAATATAATAAAGTAGGTTTTTTATTACTATATACAGACACACAATTATAATTATTTATCTAGATGGTTTAGTGAATTTATTTTTGATAGTTAGCTGCTTTAAATTTATTAAGCCTAGCAATTTTTTTTGTAACTACATTAGTTACTTAGCAGTGAGTTGTACAATAAACATAACCTGATGATTTAATGACAATCCTAAAATATATGTAAAAAGTTATATACAGTACCACAAAAAAACTGAATTTACATTACGAAAAACAGAGGTGTGAAACGTTGTAAGTAAATTATTTTAAATAAATACAGTAAAAAAAGAATATCAAAATATGTATTTACTAAACGGCAAAAGATGTATGAGTAGCAAAGGCATTAGGATCACAGTGTACCGGGAAAAATGACGCGTACAAAATTAAACCTATACTCAGCAGTGCAAGGTTTAAGACGACGACGATGATGGCAACACCCATTAAGTGAATATCATAATAAATTTAACATATTTTCCGGCTTATTCTTCCTGTTAGAAATAAACCTTGCTTTCAGTCCAGGGCCTTAGTTAATTCGCGTATTAGCGTAATGCAGCACGTTACGTTATTTAGTTACGTAGCGCCCCAAACACTACAGAATTTGAAACTAAAAAGTAAAGAAACTCTAAGTGACTCAAAGAAATTATACTTTTTCAAGCATGACAAGAATTTTCAAAATCAATCCATACCTTTAAAACGAAAACATTTATAAAAAGATTCTATGAAAGTAAATCCTCCTCGTGTTTTCGAATTCTTAAAAAATATTCTCGTTACATTTAAAAATATTATATTTACTTTTAAATCGTATTTAATATAACTATCGTATATTAGCGTCGTATTGCAACAGCCAGTCGACAATGGTCTGGTAGTTTCGTTCCCTCCATTGAACGTTCGATGCGATGGTTTCCAACACTTGTTGTACTGGACGCCCGAGGTCGCTGCACTCTTCTGTTACGAAGCGTTTTAGCTAGAAAACAGTTTTGTACTGATTAAATAAATAGATTACACATTTATCGGTAAGAGGCGTACCAAGAAAGGATATCAATGTTAATCGTGCACAAAATTTTTACTGAGAGGCGAAACCGAAATTCGAGAAAAGTACAGCCGTATTTCAGAAAACACATTTCTGTCATCGACGATATCCATGATATATCTGATTTATTCTTAGATGTCGTGTTCCTATTTCAAAAAAGAGAATAAAGCCATTCAACCAGAGCAGTACAGGGCAGTTTCAGTACAGGCAGAGCAGTTTACAGAGCGAATGGTATCTCACAAACAACGTGAACAACAAGAAACAACATTAGTTTAAGGTACCACTTTTAAGTTTGGTAGAAATACCTGTTGGTCTAGACCCACCAAAGCTACACTACACCACTAAATGAGATTTTTCGTAAATTAAAAGTAAGCATATATATTAATACCTATGTTAGGCAAATGATTTTATTAAAAAAAATGAAATAACTACAACAACAAAAGCAGATAGATTGCCAATAGACCACTTAAGATCTACGAAAAGTCTTCCGTAATAAATCAATAATATTGTTAAGACAGAACACTTTGCAAAGCTAATCGTCGATTCAAAGCTTGCTGAAACGGGCTACAGATAATCCAAATGTTTGTCTGATCTATATAGGTTTGATGTTTTCTTTAGTTATGTTAAATTCACGGAGTCTGGTTTGGTTCCGAATTCAATAGATAAACTGCCTATTTCAGGACTAGTACAAATTTTAACAGAAACGGCAGATTGCTTAATTTTTTTTAATGTGCATCATAGTAAAGAAAAATAAACCTATTAAAAAATAAAAAGATTAAGATCACGCATTTAAAATAGACATTTCGATAAGCATATAGATCCGGCACCAAAAAATATGCTAAAAAGATTAGAAATAGTTACTAAATAGATTTTTTAAATCAATAAGCTGACGGGTATTTGCAACTGTAACTAGTTTAGTTAAACACCCTTTATAAGTATATGTTACTATAAAACCATATTTTTAGGTAGGTATGTTACAGATTCATACAAACTAAACTAACTTATAATAATTTTCTATTGGCGTATTGGTGAAAACAATTGCTTACAACGATAGATTATAGTAACTAAGAAACTATAAAGATAAGGATTAGTTTCGAAAACAGCTTCACGTTAAAATATTCTTGTTCGGTAAAAGCTTACCTCTTCATATTCGTGCGGTTGATTCAATCTTCTTGTGACGACTTTGAGAAGCAGGTTCAAAGTCGATATAGAGCCCACACTGAAACCAAAACGACAAAGGTTACAGTTTAATTTATTTTTGTCAGGTATATTTTGGTTAACCTACAAAAACTGCAAATGTACATATTGCACTTTATCATATCTATTTTTAAAATTAGGTCTTGTACTGGCAAACTACTATCTAAATAGCTACCTCTTATTATCAATGTAGAATCATTACAGAACAAATCAACAATTATTATTATTATCTTAAAAATCATCTAAACCGATAATCTCGTTGTGATGAATCATTTGATTCATCAATTTTGCCTAGTTATTTTGATATTATAACGTCAAATTCTTTTGATATGACAATATGTATCACAGCAGCGGTGCAAAATATTATGTTTTCTTTATTAGTTTTACTGTATTGTTTCGCTAATGGGCTAGCACGCTAAACCATATTTAAAAAAAAAATTACACCTGTAAAAATTAGTTATCTTCACTATATGGACTTGCGGGACTTCCTTGTTTATAGACGTTTAATTCGGTGCTCTTAGATTAACCGTAACTAGCGAGCTACGTACTTGTGAATGCTGTTAGTTGTTGAATAGACTGCTTCTCTACTTCCGATCAACATAAGCAATTTACTAAGCACAAATCTTTATGACATCTGCGAAGAGCAGGTTACGCCAATACCAGAATTGCGAACCAATTACTTGCGTTTTTATTGTATCAAAGTTGCTTCAGCTCCTCTTGCATTAACCCAGTTCTCATAAAGTTCTACACACACTAAGTATACTAGTACCTACATATGCTAAATATTGGATCCTATTGTCACATACATATCTAACATGTAACCAGTGTAGCCACTGCAAAAAGTTCAGCAGAAGAAAAAACACTCACAAGTTTCTGAGTCTCTGCCAGTTGGCGCGAACAAAACTGAACGCAATGGGCTGTCCGGTGCTAGTACCAGCTACCGCTGAAAAAACGCGTACCACGTCCTGCTTCCGAATACCGCTGTCATTTCGTAAGGAGAGCTCCAAATATCTATAAATAAAGTAAGGCTTTTCTAAAAACAACTTAACTAGGGATGGAATAACATACTCAAACGTTCCTTCGTTGTGCTTACCTGTGCAACAAATATGGCGCCCTGGTGCATCCCAGCACAGATAGAAGACGATGTCGTTCCGAAGCAGAAGCTGCTCGAAGTCTGTCCCAAGCGAAGGTCCACTCTCTGACACCGCCTGCACGGACTCCAACACAGTAAACAATGCCTCGGAGGTCTACGTGGATCCTGAAATCATTTAACGATATCAAATGTGAATTCATAAAAAATGCAATCTACAACTTTCGTATTTTACAACGGTTTTTTTTAAATCTATGCAGCAAGCATCAATGTCTCACTTACTCATTATACGAGTCTGGGTTAGGCGCCAGCATCCAGTTGGTGTACATCCTGACTGCGTTCTCCAAGCAGTCTACGTGTTCAAAGTGGCAGGCGGATCCAAGAAGATCGACTCTGTACTGGGCTGTGATGACGCTTTCGTTGGCCGAGATGTCCCATCCGACTTGCTGGACTGCGCCGTTAAGCAAGCGTAGGACGTATCGCTAAAGGGTTGAATGAGAAGAAATCTCATTAGAAGAGTTTAGGTATACGTAGTACATATGTAGGATTTACCAAAAGCAGTGGTAGCTTAGTTGGTTAGCTCCTTAACTCTCAAGCGAGCGATCGATCAGATACCAGCGGTTCTGTTCTCGAATCACTCGTATGAATTTATCACTCGCTAATAACATCACATACGTAACATATGTAAAAAGGTTAGGTTAGGTTAGGGGCTAAGCTACTCAAGACACTGTACTAATAATAAGGAACCACTATTACTATGGTACCAATTGTTAATTCGAAAATAAATCAGCTGTTTCATCCATTTTTCGATGACCTTTTGATAATGATAAACTTTTTCTATGGGACAGCAAAATTTTTTTAGTCAGGGTATCATCAAATCAAAAATTATTTTAAAAAAGCCCCTTCTTGGGAGAAATATTATTTATTTTAGTAAAAATATTAGTTATTTTACCGTTAAATTGGTAAAGGAAACTTACTAGGTATATTATACATAATAGTAATATAAACCAGTTATTGTTAGTTACAAAAATAAGTAGGTGTAGTCAAATCTTTGTATCCGAACTATATTTCTGAAAAAGTGATTAATACAACAGTTAAAATTTGGCTAGTGATTATACAATAACAAATGGTAATTAAGGGTTTTCCGGTACTTAGCACTTTTAGCATGCATTTAAAGCTGATTATTCAGTCGGATAGATAAGATAAAAAAACGATTAAATTTAATATCGACTGTATTCAAATGAATCATAATAATACTTAGTTGATAAAAACCGGTTTTAGGAATTTTAAATACATAGATATACAAAAATAATTCCCTACTTTGAAAAAACTATGAAGGTAATAAGATTTTAGTTTTGGACTGATACGAGTAGCGACATCTGTTTGTGTTTGTGGTAAACATTCAGTATGTATACTATGTATTGGATTGGATGTAATATTTTGACAGCCACCTTTTCAATAAATACCTAAAGAACAACTTCGGAGCAGTGAATATTTTGAAGTACCTAAACTAAAATGTTGCTCACCCCATATTCCAAATAATGAGCTCCTTTTGACAACATGGTGTCAATATAGCCTAAAGCTGATAACCCAGCCTTCCAAGGCACGTAAGTTCTTTCATGATCCAAGTAGCTAGTGACATCTAATGCAGTTCTATAGTCCAAACGCCCAGTGAGAGCTAAATTCATGGCATCATCTACCATTTGCGCTCTGTTAATAACATGGATCTCTTGAAAACGAGCTGGATCCTTTAAAATTTTGATGATGAGATCCCAGTTTCTCTTGTCGTAGTTTACTCGGTAGAATCCTGTAAGAAAAAGTTTACTTTAAGTAAATATTGACATTAAGAAGGTGTACTTCAAGAAGATTTAAAAAGGTATTGATTGGAATATTATACGGTAATTGAGTAAGGCATGGTAGATATAGTTGTTAGCAGAAAGGCCACCGCTTGTCGTATTCCTTACTAGTGATTATAGTATTGTATCATTACTATATTTTTGGTATGCCAATAATCTTTCTATAATTAATTCATCGAATATAATAAAGAATAGTATGTAACTGGCGTTTCACTAATGAATGTTCAATATCTGTTCCTCAATCTTAAATTTTTGTATTAGACTTTTTAGATATTTTAATCACGTTTTTGAGTTAATAAGAAAAACTTCATGATATTGTATTTATGTGAAAGCTTTGCAAAGTATATACGAGTACATGGTCATACTTTTCTTGCTTGTAATTCTACGTAATCTTTTTCTTGTTCAATCTAATCGCCAGTTACTCGGGCATGGTTGCCAAGCTTGTTATAAGATGTTATCTTTAATATAAAAATTAGACATAGGTACAAAATTTTACTATATCTGATGATACATCCGCCATTGACGTAAGCGTTAATAATGACATAAATTCTACACACGTGTCGAAAGGATTAAATTAGTCTGAAGATAAGATAGAAATCTATGGAACATTTATTATCAGAAATGTTTATAATAATTGTCGATTCATGTTTTACAGTCTATTGGTTATCTAGCACGAGAAATATTGGTTTTGTTGAAATTAAATGAGTTTTCTTAATTTTACGATATATAAAGGTTGATTTTTCAAACGAAAAGGTGGTCATATGATGAATGTACGAGAAGGTAGAACAAGATCATTGTATTACAAAAGCGAAAAATCTTAGAAAATATTCAATTTGATTTCTGTTCTACTCTGGTTACAAAAATACTAATGAGCTTTTTAAAAACATATTAATCTCATTTTTACCTTAAATTATTCATAAAGGTTAATGGGAATAAATTAGCATGTCCTTATAATAAATAAAATTTTACTGATTAAGGAATGCATCAATCCTGAAAAACTTGAATCTAGTTTTTTTTTCCGTTATGGAAACTAGAATTATCTAAATTTCAGTACATTTATATTGGATAAAACCTCCCTGCAACTTATAACTTTAGCTGTACTTTTGCTTGTACTATGCATAGTCAAATTCAAACTTTATTTCTTTTGAATAACAAATTTTAAAATAAATCTCACCAGTCTGCTGCACATTGACGACAAGCCAGTCATCGTTTTTCAAGTTGACATTGCTGACTAAGCTTCTTTCTTTTACCCATATTCTTGGTTGAGTAGACTCAAAATCTTTGACAGACGCTGTAGTATAAGAAACAGGGATCCACCAAACAGGCGAATTATTTTGGCTCGATGTATCATTAATCAGAACAAAACGCTCCTGAAAATTTTAAATTCTGTTATACTTACTTAATTAAACACCTTAAATTAGAAGAAATTAATTAATTAATTAGTTGATTATTGCATCCTGTTCTTCCTACTAATAGTAATCCAAAGTCAGTGTTGAAAAATGTCTAAGTTGGCTAAGATACTTATTCAGATATATCAATAGTTGGAGTTTAACTTAAGTTTAATGCTATTACGAGAATTATTCCAATGCTTCTTTGTAAACATTGCTTGTTACTGTCTTATTTCATGCGACCATCCAATAAAACTAGTATAAAATTGTATACCTACTGTACTCTTACTTGTTTATAACTAGAATATAGTTGCAATATTACAGGCACAACCCAAATGTATTATTCTAAATGTGCCATTATCGCGGGAAGACGTTTCCGCCCGGGATACAGATATTCTAGTCCAGATATTCTAGAGGTGGCAACACATCGTATCTATATATAACTATTTACTTTTACTTTATTAGCTTAGAAGCTATGTACGAATTTATCCTATGATATTTATGTATATTATATATTATGAACGATTTGAATTGATTGATTGATTGATATTACTATTGGATGAAACATAGTACAGATATAACTATGTATTCATTTTACAACTACTAGCGACATCTAGGTAATGTTGTAGAAAGTAAATCTGATAGTGATGTTATCTCCATCAAACTCATCAAACCAAACTAGAGTCAAATGCATGGTTTCAGTATTACAGTAAAATAACATTCGAGTATCTTTTATTACATCTACATAGACTTCATTAAATGTATTCCTACTTTCAGCATTCTTTCGTATTTAGCAATTAAAAGTTCAATTTACAAATGAATTCTCATTCTCACTAGAACTACCGATTAATTGCACCGACCTGATCAAACTTTACCGATCCTCTATCATAATCCCTGGTGACAGTGAGTACTGGGAAGCCAGTCTGTAGAGTCCAGGAATCCATTACCACAGCCACATCAGCATCAAAGTCTCCCTTCTTCCTAGCAGCAGTGGTTAGGGCACTCCAGAGGTCTTTCTGTTCGGCATTGCCATACATTTTCGTCTTCAGATAGTTGGTTACTCCGGAATTAAACACTTCGTCGGTCAGAATGTGGTTTAACATTCTGAGGAGAGCTGAACCTATGGGAGAAAAAAAATAGATTATTTCTTAAGATACTTCTGAAAGTAGAACACATAAGGAAATTTAATATCTAGTGAAAAGTAAAAATATCTATTTGGTAAATGAAATATTGTTTAATATTCACTTGCCTGGCTTTGATACAACTTACCAATATTTTAAAGTTTACAGCTAATAGGTAATGTTTTAAATAATTGAAACATAGCTGGACATTTTCAATTATATTAGCATTATAATCAAGTATGTTCAATTTCAAATGTCAAGAAATTGTTTGGGTGGTTTTTCATTGTAAGTCAGTCAGTCAGTCAATTTCAGTTTTCGCCTTATACAAATGGTTTTACTGCACTACACAATCTTATTGTGATTGTATAGAAGCTGTGTGTACTTTGTTTTGCACATACCTTTGCCATAGGAAATCTTGTCGAATATAGCATCAGTTTCTTCGGAAGCGCTGACGTCGACTGAGAGCTGGTGTGATGAGTTGAGAGCATCGAGCTGAAACACGTTGTGTACTTGGTCGAGGATGCATATCTCGGTTATGTTCCATGATGGCTCTACCTGCGAAAGTAAAAGCGCAGCAGCTGTAGTCATGTTAAAGTACGAACAAACATTTAATTTTAACTTTAGAAGTTATTGGACACATGAGGACCCGCCAAAGTCACTGCGATAATTACTGTACATTCTGCTACTTGATGTTTACTCGTTTAATAATAATTAAGCGATGCAGAGACTTAGTAAATTTGTTTGTATTTCGATATTGTAGCTGGAGACATATTTTTATTAAATTACTTACAGCATTAACAGCGACGTATTCCACGTAAGTTGCGAAGCCTTCGTTCAGCCACAGGTCCCTCCACCAGGCGGGTGTCACCAGGTTGCCGAACCACTGGTGAGCTATCTCATGCGCCACAACCGTGCCAACGTGTACTTTGTCTGTTGTTGCAGAAACACCGGCTTCGTACAGCATTGCTATTTCTCTGGGAAAGGATTAATTTTAATTAAATAATATCGATTCCTAGGATATGTTTTTTTTTCTATGTTGGTTGGTAAAGATAATCCATAAGTACTTATAGACAAAACTAGTTAACAGATCGAGGAGTCAACGATAGGAGGGATAGGAGATCGGACTATGAGATTCTGGTGGTTAACCATTTTCTTATTTTGTCGATTGTTTTTTTTTACTTGTAAGTGTAATAGTTATTTGATTTAGATTGGTATCTTTTATATACATACTAAAACATTATAACAATTTGTTACAATTCCTATATAGGTATGTATTTTATATACAACGTGTAACAGAAAGGTGTAAGTCTACCATCAAAGAGAACCCATTGTAGAATAAAATTCTGGAAAAGAAATATTGCGTCCTCTATACAACTTGTCCGATCACGTGACCAAATTTACGGAGAACCAAATATTCGTTCTCGAGTTTTGCAATATTTTGCTTTACAATAGGCAAAATAGAAATAGATACACTTTGATCGGTGTACTACTACCCTTAAGTATAGTCACACCTTTCTGTTATACGATGTATATGTATCAAGATATCGATGACGATAAATAAATTACCTAGGTACATCATCTTTAAAGCTCATTTTGTTGTAACATCTGTAGTTATAGGCTATAATAGTTGTGTCACCAATCTTCATCACTCTTATTTAGGCCTTTTTCAATATAACGGGAAAAAACAAATTAGCTGTCACTCGCTTTTGTTTCATCTACACAGCACTTTTAATTAAAGCAGACATGAACATTTGAGACCAGAACACCCTAATTCACTGGCATTGAGACCCCATCGACACCCAATTGTGTAATATCCTCACCCTCACTTGCACAGTTCATTAAAAGCACCCCATTGTTGTAAGCGTGTAAAATAAAATTTATGTTTATTTGAAAATAAAGCTTACACTTCTTACCAATACCGATTAACTTTAGAGTTTTTTTTTTGACTGCATAACTGAGTTGATGTCAGCTTAATTATTTGACTAAACTATAAGAAAAGATAGAAAAGTCAAGTTCTATATGGCTTAAGTTTCCTTTCATAATTAAAGTCTAGCAAGTTATCAGCAAGGTATCTTGCTCTATGTTTATTTTAATCGCATCACCTTTTTATTTAGATTAATATTTTATCTATTTAATAGGCTAGCGAGATTTTGTCAAAATTGTCTTTCGCTTGTCATCCAGATACAGACATTTGATGAAATTAAGTAAATGTTCTAGGATTTTTAAGGCCTCGGAAATTTTGTTACCTTTTCCAGGAAAATGTATGGGATAGAATCGTGTTAAAAATTATTATTTTAACGAAATTATTTTGTTTGATTTATCAATGATAAAACGCCTGTATAAATAATATGAAGTAACACATTCATTTCAACTTCGCAATTAAATATTTGGCAGATATTAATCGAAATTATACAAAGTTGAAGGAACTGAACCACTCAACCACTCAATTCTCAAAACGGTAAAAACAGTATTATTATGTCATAATATTAAAATCTCTTGTGACCAATCGATATTCGTTTATCGCTGGTTGAACGCCTACGGTTATTATAATCTGTAGTTTATAAAATTAATAGGTACGCTGCTCAAGTGATTTTAATAAACATAAAATACTAAACTTATCAGGTAACAAAGTTTTTAGTATGTTTCTGAACTCAAATTGTATTCTAATGTTCATGTATAATTTTGTCTGTATCAAAAAAAAACAAAAATTAACACAAAAATAACAATATATCAAGTAAAGCTAAGCCCTTATGCTTACAACCATAAATTCGATATTATCTACCGACTTCCAAAAAGAAGAGGTGCTCAAATAGAACATACGTTTTCTTTTTTTTATGTATGAGGCCTAAAAATATACAAAATTCTTTTTTTTATAAGACCTCCTCCCGTGTGGGCCCCCTTCTATTTTAATTTTATCACATTCAACCATAGCGTTGGATTTATAAATCGAAATATCTGAAAAAGTTATAAAGGCGCCTGCCGTAATAAATGTCTGTGCTCACTTTTTTCATAAAGATTTGTAAAATGGAGCTGCAGACATCGAGTAAAACGCGTAAATCAGTATAACATAATGTTATCTGTGAGTACGAAAATCGCACGTGAAAAAGACATAATCCATGCTAAACTCACCTATACGTAAGCAGTCCCCAATTCTCCATAGCGCCATTTTTGAAATCTGGCAACGCAATCATATCAATCTTTGGTAATGGGAAATCTATTTTATAATATTCTTCCAAGAACTTCAGTATCCTCGGCCCTATTTCTAAAGCGAACGCTGCAGACGGCAAAGCCTCTTTCCGAGCCCATACTGAGAAGTTCTTCACACTCATGCTATGAAAGTCAGTTATGGTGAAGGCGACAAGGTAAGTAGACATTGGAAGTGACTCTGCGTAGTTGTCCCATACGTAGTTAGGCAGTGTTTCACTGAAAATTAAAAAAAAAATATCTCAAAACGTGGAAAATATTGATGGCCTATATAGATAGATTCGTTATGAATCTAGAGAAGCGTCCTACATCTTGAGCCGCTTTATCGCTTTACTGCAGGTGAGATATGAGGTCAGACAGCAGTCTATTTTTTATATAAATAAAAACAGTACTTCACAGTGGCTTAAATTTCATATATTTTAACTATTGTGCAAATGCGTCATAAGTTCATGTTTGAGAAACGTATAAAATTGTGAACAAATTATCAAGTTCATAAGCATCTTTTTTGAGAATAGCAATATTGAAAGCACCATTGTTGCTGAAGATATGTCTTCGACAGGAACAACAGAGATCGCATCTGTTTTATAATACTTAGTAAGAATTGTTCTCTTGTATTTAATTTTGTGTATCTGCAATGAAGTATTGATCTATCTATCTACTTACTGTGGTTGTTTGCTAACAATATTCATGTTAGAGAGACTAGTCATATTTTGAGGTCTGGCAATACTGATGGTAAACCGTGCTTTTAACGCTGGCTCGTCCCAGCAAGGAAACGCTCGTCGCGCATCCATCGCTTGGAATTGTGTTACTGCTATCCATCTGTAAGATAATTCGTGTTATTACACATCCTCGCTGAACTTATTTTTTATTAAAATATTCTAACCTACGTAAATATATTTTCTTAACTATTCAAATTATGAATTGTAATTTTCTAATAACATGGTGTTTGCTTGCCAATAAGAAGTTTGTAGTAAATAATGATATCAATATTCTCTATACAATAAAACAGTAACATTTTCCATGTTGGTCACAAAGTAGAAGTTGTGCTTGGTCACATAAATTGCAATTGAATAGAACACAAGTTAAGGAAGAATAAAGTACCGTACCATAACGTAACGTACCGTAAGTACCTAATAAAATCCTTCAAAAAACATTTATCGTAACATTAAATTAAATTGCTTAACTATTGTGCATATGCGTCATATGTTCATGTTTGAGATAAAAATCATAAAAATGTGAACAAATTATCAAGTTATTATTTTAAGTTAAATTAATAATAATAATTGTCTGAATATTAAAACAAACATGTTTGTTTACTAAATACTCGAACTATCAATATTGAAGTTGACAAATTAAATGCATTCAGAATAAATTAGCGATGAATTTCCGACAACTTAAAGTTTATTGCAAAGGAAAATTCTCAATCAAAGACCTAATTGTGTATGTACAACGTGAATGCAATATGCTCGTACTAGGACTTAAGGACGTCACGATCAGCTCGGTAATAAAAACCTCCTTAGTAGTAACAAACGAGTACATAATTAAGTATGATAGGTCATTGTTTTTGGAGCAAATGTAATATTAGAGGTTCTATGCACAAATTAAGTGGCAATTTTTAATACTCGTGAGTTCGAAGAAGATACGAAAAAATACATACGGTATAATTTAAAATGGTTGTACAGACTATAATCTTGAAAATAAAAGTAAAACTATTTATTATACTTACACAATACTTGTTATCAGAGATTTTGTTAAGAAAGCAGTACTATAGCTTTCATATATAAAATAAAGTCTTGTTAGTTACACTATTTATAACTGAAGAATGGCTGAACCGATTTAGCTGACAATTGGTGGGAGGTTAGCTTAGAACCAAGAGAAGGACATAGGATACTTTTTAACCGACTTCAAAAAAAGTAGTTCGAAGTTAGTTTTAGTTTGTTTTAGTTTTAGTAGAACTACGCGGGTGAAACCGCGGGGCTCAGTTAGTTCAAATATAATACTTAAAGGCATTATGTACTCAGGTAAACTGGTGTATATTTTAGATACATTAGATAGAAAAAAATTTAGATACCGAGTAAAACTCTTTCGTAATCTTTAGCGCCTACGTAAATGCCCTTACCGTACTACGCCTTTTTACTACAGACAGATTTACTACTCGTTTGTAAGCTCGAGTACTCCACCGAGCGATTACAAGTACCAGAGACATTTCCATTATCCTATAAGGTCGACGTCTGACCTTGGCACAGAGTAGCCTTGACAAGGGGCGTGCTAGCTTTGCAAATATATAGAAAATTTCTAGGAAGCTTTGAAGATATCATATTTCATTTAGAAACGTTATTTTCAATAGAACATAGTTAACGAAACTTAATAAAATGTTTGATGAAAGATCTTTCTGTGTGGGTCAAAATCATGCCAAAATTCATTTGTATAACCAAGTATGTGAAAGAAGAAAGTTTTTTTTTCCAAATCCACAAAGTCTTTATAGGATAACATGAGTATTACGAATATGTACGAGTACGTAATCTGGCATGTCTATATCTAAAATTTCGCACTGATGGATCCCATACATTGAGAACCAAACCACCGCCAACATTTTACAAACTTGCAGTAGATATGTCAAACTAAATTATTCATATAAAAACATGAAATTGTAACACTAGAGTCTATTCAGCTAGGGTCGTGAATAAAATATAAAATATTTTTACGCAAGTGCACTGTGAAAAATAATAGACATCAAAAACAAAAAAAATATTTAATACTTACGTTTTTCTTCCCTTTTCTTCATAAGAGCTCCTGTAAAATCCGTGTAAATTGTCATTCAAAAAGCCCGTGAACGATATATTCATGACATACTTCTTCCCAGCTTCCACTCGCTCCTTCAACATTACTGTGTGGAAATGACGCGGCGGATCTTCAATTCTTTTCAAGACTTCTAATTCTTCGCCATCATCTTTAGAGTACATTTTTATTCCATGCAATATAAGCTCAACTCCATGAAAAGTTATTTCTCTAGTTTCGTTCACTATAACTATAACTATGCTCACTTCACCGTCAAAAGTGAAGTTACCCTCGAAAATATACGGCACTATTTTCAAGTGATACGTTTCTGGTTTCACGTTAGTAGGCAATCTCAGTTGAAGTGGTTTGATTTCTTTACTGCTGAGTGTGGTCGTTTCCAGAGGTATGACACTTTTGCTGCTTTCTGTAGTAAGAGGTAGGACTAAAAGTTTGGCTTGATCGCAGTGGCACAGTTCGTATTTTGTAACGTTAGCTAGCGTATCAGTCCTTGGGCAAGCAGCGTAATTGTAGACTAGGAGAGAAGCGGTGACGAGAGCAAGGGTAAATATGACGAGAATGACGAAGGCGAGGCACTTGGAGAGATGAATGCCTCGCTTGGTTTTCGTGGAGTAATCAGGTGGGTTGTCCATTACGTTTAGTGGCTCGTGAGCCTGGTTCATCACATCACCATTGACTCTACCTGAAAAGAAAGAAAGTATGTATGTATGGCATCTATAAAGTGACATAGCCAATAAAGTGCATCGCTTTATAAATACATATAATTGTAATATATCGTTACAGAGTTCCTTGCCCTTTTACTGATTTCAATGGGCAGTGGTCGGAATACTGATGCATCTTGATTTAATTGAAATCTGTGTTTGTAATCAAAACTGAGACGATAGTCCATATCATAAGTGTAAGCGTTTTTAAACATATCACAAACTTTTCAGCAAGAAACATATAGCAGGCGTAGACTAATTGATGCTAACTCCATATTATTGGTTAAGAATTCTATGAAAGTATATAATAAATACCCATGGTCAAGTGACTAAAAGTCCGAAAAAACGACTGATTCACTTCCTATCTTGATTAAATATCCAAACATTTCAAAAGTACTCATTAGTACTCACTAAAATCATTTTAGTGCTGTGAATATATAAAAATGTTACTCTTAGACAAAATTGTCTTTTCTTTTTCTTTTCTATGAGAAACAAAACCGTTGGTACTGATGATTTAGCAGGATCAATTTCAAAAATATGAGATCGCGTTACATTTGTACCAAAGCATAATACAATATCGTTCCATGGACGCGAGATAATACAATGCACCACTGTGATACATCTGCCGGCTCCCACGGACAATATCCAACACAATTGGGTCAAAGTTTAAATGGAATATCTAATGTCTTGTTTAGCCTGCTTCTGATAGTTGGAATATAAGCGAAGCAGCTATAAGTTTGTTTAACAGATTATGACAAGGGCTATGATTCATTTTCGTCCTATACAATGACCCCAGTTCGGCCAGTCACACTGACTAAACTAAAAGTTCCTAAAATTATACCCATCCTTTTCTTACTTGAGGAAACAAAAAGAGAGGAGACAATTTTAGAACTGTCAAATTAGGTTGGTTTAGTAAGTTTGGCCTGCCTGAATAGGGGTCAGTGTAACGTCTATACTGAGTAAAAATATAATTGCAAATTTGTGTTAGTTGGCTTATACATTGAGTACAAAAGTATTGTAAATTTTGGATTTGTATGGAAATTATCGGATTTCTCAAACAATTTTGTATTTTGTTGACTGCAATATCAGAAGAATATCAAGTGGAAAGGTGTTTTTTACAAGGAGTCCAACGTTCTTTGCTTCTAATTGCCACCAAAGCCTTTAAATTGAACTGTCCCTCACAAATTTTAAAATAGACAAATCTGTAATGCACTGTTAGCCATTTTTCGTGGATTCTACATTATTTTTAGATGCATTAATGAGTACCTTATTAAGCTTGGCTATGCTAGACATATTAAAAATAATATGCCGTCATGTATACTGTAATGTCTGGAGCTCTCAACATTTCTGAAACATCTATTTTATCCTATCACTCAAGCAGTACGAGTGAAAGTAGCGCTCGTAGAAAACCTGTCATGTGTTTCCAAATACATAAATGGCCTCAATCCAATTCGCTGGATATTCCTCTGGGAAATTATAGCAATGCAACGATGCCAACCGCAATTATACTCGATCAGTTTATGATATCTAGATAAGAGCCAATCTTACCACAAAAATATTTTTAAGCATAGTTTAAACTATTTTTCTGCTAAAGGATATCAAAAGTTTAAACTGCTTCCAAAAAATATACTTAAACTAAATACTAGACATCAAATGTCAAAATTGGTTGTTAGACACTGGTCACACAATGTTATCTGGTGGTATACATTTAAATCAGGTGGTTATAAGTAAAAAAGTGGAAGTTGCGGATTTGTAGTAAGAAAAAGGCATATCAAATCCAAATATTTTGTGATAAAACAGTCTGAAATGGTAAAAACTATAAAAAATTTCAAGAAGTAGGGATTTAAGTAAGATTATAGCACATGTCTAGCACACTATTCAGTCCACGTGCCAAAGTCACCTACTAAAAGCTTAATGAGCACTTTACCAGCTGCCTGACACTTCGACTAAGTCTGGTTACACACAATTTTCAACCTTATTTCAATTAACATACAGATTGAAACTGATTAGCATCTAAAGAAAAGTTTTCTGAAAACACACCCGATCAAAAGAGTTACAAAGTTATTTCTAAACACAATTTTTTCCAAAGTTTGTTTTTGCTAGAAATGCTTTGGGAACACTTTAAGTAGTGTTTTTAATGAAAATTATTACGTATAAGTAAATTTAAAAAAGTATTTACGTTTTTTGTTTTTTTTTTTTTTTAAGTTCTATTGCCAATATTCAAATACTTATTTATTACTAGCTGCGCTCTGTTAACCGCAGGTCTAAAATTTTATCTAGTAACTACTATATATAGCCTATGTTACGCAGAAATATTAGCTATCTAAAATCAAAAGAATTGTTAAAATTGATCCAATAGTTTTTAGAGTTCCGTAACCAACGTACGTCCGTCTGTCATCAGGCCGTGTATATCATGAACCGTAATAACTAGAGAGCTGAAATTTTTTGATGTAATAATTGATGTAATTCTGTTGGCGGTATAACAACATATACAAAACACATAATAAAATAAATATTAAAGGGGGCCTGTCAGACCACAAACGTGATTTTATTGCCGTTTTTTTCTAGATAATGGCCAACGTACTTGAGTCGCACTTGGCCAATTATTTTAATAAGTTTATTCATTCATACAAAAATATATATTTTTCCCTAAAAAGAAACACTCATATTATAAAGATAATATTAGTGATACATGACAATTCAAGAAATTATATAGAGCTTTAAGGCCCCACATTTGAATGATTAAAAATAATATATACATAATTTGCATAAACATTTTAAATTTGTCATTTGTGACTTTAAAAAAGGGAGACTTGGTTTCAATAAATTTAGCGATTCCTGATACTATGAATTCAATATCAAAAATAAGACACAGTCTTAGAGTTATTTTTTTTTAAGACGGTTATAAAGTACACGTGATTTATATCGTTCACATGTAGTAACTACGACAGTACGAGAAATTTCTCTATTATGTTAGATAAAAAAATCCAAACTTTAATGTCCACTTTGAGGTGTTGAATTTTCAAAAATCTTATCTTATTAGATACACTCCTATACCTTAGAATGAAAACACCCTCCAAATTGTACGAGTATGTCTCTAGGTTCAGCGGTTTAAGTTCTACGATGATTCCTAGCAAATATCGGCTACTTGGGACTTACTATTATTAAAGACTAGCTGACCAAGCGAATTTCGTAACGCCCAACAATTATTAAGGTTTCTCACCCTTTAAACCTTCACTGGAGTACGACAAACATTTCAAGACCAAAATCAGCTAAATGGACCAAGCCGCTCTCGAGTTTTTGCGAGACTAACGAAAAGCATTTGATTTTTATATATAAGAATATTTGTACGAAGATTTAAAGTTCTAAGCCAACTAAACTCCTACAAAAGATATGTTTGGCACATAATAGTCGACGTAATAAGCAGAATTCATAATTCGTAAGCTAAAATAAACAGACCACAAAGTATTTCGACTTAACAAATAATAGTGACAAACCTGTGTCCACACAAAATTATGTCAGATGCATGGCAAAAATAACACTAGTCTTAAACACACTCAAACAGCACATGTTTACACATAATCAAAACACAATTTTCCCTACTTTGAAGTCTCATTTAAATTTTATTCTAGAGTTTGTTTGAGAAAAAGGAACCATGACATCACTCTGTCTATGTTGTACTGTAACTTAGAGCTAATGTTTCTCGATTATTTTGTGTTTATACGTATATTGCATACCATGTTTGCCTTCACCGATAAATAGAGTAGCTTTGCTGCCTGGTCTATATAAGTTAGTTAGAAGATTCTTATTTGCGATGGCAAGTAATTCTTTAAAACAAGTATGCTCTAAAGAAAGTGATAAACTGACTTTAATTCGGCAATTAAATATTTAAGTTGTTTTGGTTCATAAAAGAAACTACTACTTTTGATAGGAAGTATATGTGACCAAATTGAAAGTATACACTTCTATACACAACAAAAGATTAATTAGTTGATCCAGGGTCGTTATAAAAACTGACCATTTCAGAACATCGTAATTTTTTTTAAGTCACATTACTTGAGGAAAGAAAAAAGACTTTTGGAAATATTAAAAGGCTAATCGCCACATTCAAATAAATATTTGGAGCCAAAATGATTACGTTAGGTATAAGAGACAACGTTTCTTGTATTTGCCCTCGTAATTTTGTTAAGTATTTAGGTAGTTCAACGATCAGCTTTTATTACTTTCATAGTAAACTTATATGACTAACAAAAGTAGTTCGTTAAATGGCTCCCGCATGTATGTATGGTTAGAGTTCCCCTTAGAGAAATAGTAATATATTTTAAATCCGAGTCCCCAATAGCTAGTTATGATAATGACTTCACCAATCTCCCTTCCTTAAGATGTAACATCAGGACTGTGTTACTGTATATACGAATTGTATTTCTAACTATATTGAACTAGTTATGTTTATGAGAGCTGGGCTCCGCTGTGTCACCCGCAGATCTCTAATTGCTTATAGCTTATGTTACTCCGTGATTATGTAGCTTTCTAACTCGCATCGTAAAAATACTTTACTCTAAAAAAATTGGTGGAAGTGGAATACAGCTTAAAAGAAACTCGTTTCTGGAGTTTCCTCCTAAAATGAAGCTTTAAGAACTTTGCACTTCAAGTCCATTATAGTGCCAAGTTTGAGTTGAAGATTGGCATTACTTTTAACGCCGTCTCGTTCTAAGCTAAAAGCTTTTGTACCCTCTTCAAGCAGAAGCTTGCATAATTAAATTGCGTTAACAATTTGAAAATAAACTTTTGTATCACGTAAGATTTTAAAAATTATCGCAGAGGATAGGCAATGGCATTGCGAGAGTGTCATTTGGGACTGGTTGCTAACTGTACTTCGGTAACAAAGTAAAATTATTACTTTAAAAACCCGAATTAACTTAATAAAAAAACAAAATAATAAAAAAAATTCGCCGTTATGTGGTGGCGGCCATCTTGAATATAAATTTTTCATAATGTATCATCCCTTTTCTATAATAGTTATTGAGGGAGTTGTTAAAAAATATTTAATCAGCCTATTCATGGCAGCGGCCATCTTGGACCGATTGTCATTAAACATAGCTAAGAACACTCCCGAGACACTAATAAAAAAACTTAAAAATTAAATCAAATTCAGTTCATCCGTTTGGGAACTACGATACCACACACAAATATACACACACAGGCACGTCAAATTTATAACACCCCGTCGTTCTTGCGTCGAGGGTTCAAAAGGTACCGACTAATTGAGAACTACCTATTTTTTTGAACCCTGTTAAAAATGGTACTACAAATCAAAAACAAACAAAAACTTACTATTTTGTTTTACCGTTAATCGTCCAAGCAAGAAACAAAGAAAAAACGTGATCCAAGGTGATATGCTTAGGTCTTATAAAAAATACCTAAACCGTCAATGAAAGGATAAAAGGATGCACGTGTGTCTAACTATGTAGAGTATCCAGCTTCCTGTGTATAAGACATTCAATTGGCAAGTTCTAACTATCCAATACAACTCATTGAATCGCAAATATATCGCCGAGACGGACCTGACCTTCCACGGGACCTAGATTCGTATTCATATTATGACTAGGTACTAGGTGCCAGACTAGACTGCGTATAAAAACATTGTACGACGTAATATGGAATTTTAAATTTAAACATGAAATAATTCCTTTGCGCATTATTAGATCAAAAGTTAGTAAAATACTATTTAACTGATTTTTACTTACTACTACTATTGATTCTACTACGATACTTATTATTGAACCGAAAAGGAAAATTTTTTCTAGACGTCGGAATTGACATTTTTAGATTGACTACAAAAAAGAGAGCAGGCAATCAATTGAAAAAGAAAAAGAATCTTTTTTTTCTACGAGTGATCTCCGCGACCTATCTCGTTTTTTTAGCGACGACAGATTTGTAAAATTGTTTTTATGTTTCATAGCGACATTATTTTTGTTCATATTATTTTGAAGCTTTTCCGCTATGAGTCTTCCTACGTTTTCTTTCGTCTGTTAGTTCGTATGTGTGTCTAGATGTTGGTACTCGCGTAGGTACAGGTATTTTTTTCTGACCAATCATACATATCCATTTTTCATTTTCAAGCTTTGCAAAACTTAGGGAAGTTTGCCTCGGTGCCTATATCAACCAATTCAAAAAATGTATGGCAGATAACATGGAACGCAAAAAAAAGTATTAAAACCAAAATTGGAAATATTAAAGATTATCTTATGCTTAACGTTTGTTTTCAATAAATACCAAAAATGTGGATACAAAATCAATAGTATACAGTTGCTTATTTTTCAGTTGGTGATTTCTTGTTCACAAACTAAGCCAAATAAGTAATATATCATATTATCTAAGTAATGGAACCCAAATAGCCGTACTTACAGTAAGTGCAATGATATCAGTAGGCAGTAATTTAGGGTTGTGACGTCAAAAGCAACATAAACATAGCATGACCACGCCAAGTGATATCTCTACAAACATACACTTATCATGGGGCACGGCAACAATCGAAACTTACGCTGAAGTAATATTTTTGTTACATATTTTCGCCTTTGTCTCCTTACTTACCATCTGTTAAGCTCGTGGTTTTACTTTCCAACTGATCAATCAGTTGTGTAGAAGGGAATCAAAAATACCTACAGCATACCCAGTTGATCCTATGATGAGATGTACCTTAGATCCAGAACGACTCAAGCGCTGCCATGTCAGACAAAACATAAAACAAAATGTCAACTGCTAGCAAGAATGTAGTGAACGCGCAAATTATTTTCAATCATCACAAGAAATTATGCATCATAGAAAAAAATTTGAATCAACTAACATTCTCCTTCGTTTTCGCCAGCGACTTTAAACTGTAAAAGATAAGTTTATTTTTCCGAGAAAAAAGGTGATTTAGCGCTCCCAGATTCTAAGTCTGCACAGTCTAAAATTTCCCAAACACCAAGGCTGAGTTATAAACAATCTAACATTAGTGGTCAAAAAGCGAGTTAAAAAGCCATAACTTTAGACCATTTTATCTTAACGACTGAAACTGAGGGAAGCAACCAGTATTGCCTATGACCATCTGCATATGAGGTCTGTTTGTGAGATAAATCCAAAGATACCTCTTACATCAAAATATATCGGTCTATCGGTTAAAAGAACACTAAGAGTTGGACGTAAATACATACTTACATACAAAATTTAGGTTTATCGAAAAAATTGCTGTTTCATAAATTCTATCGACGACCAACTTTTTGTATGGAATAGCTGATTTTTTTTCTCGAATTCAGAGTTAGTCCCACTGAACGTTGTTCTAATGAGCATATTTACAATCTTTGGCTTTGTATAACCCTAACCAATAACCTTGTAAACATATTCTCCAAAAATAACGAGCTCATTATGCATTAAAAATTTGTTATGGTATCAATTAATTACGTACAACGAGTTTTACCTTTGCTTCTACTGGTAATGGTAGACAAAATTACACCAACTTTAACAAAAATTAACGCTACTTACCTTTTCTTCTAATTCTCCCTTCTAATTAGTTTTGCACCGTTTTAAATTATCTTTACTTTCCATAAAACTAAATTTAACAGTAGAATGCGATAAAAGGTAGGTATATAACCTACATGTTGCTATATTTTGCATGTAAGTAATAAGTATGTGTATGTCCATCTTATTTTGCTCGTATAGCCTAAACCGGTAGAATATTTTGGTATGTGTTAATTCTTTAGAATTGACTAAATCTGCAGATGGTCATAGGATATAAGTACTAACTACATTCCGCGGTTTCACTCTCCTAGATATGGTACTTTTTTGCCGACGGGTTTTTTTGAAGTTTCTAACCACTTCTTAACTTTCTGTTAAAAACCCGATCTAAAAAAGCGACCGTTACGAGTAAAATGCAGGTGCATACCATAAGCAAAACGTTGATCGCCTCTTTTGTACATTATAGGGGCAATAGGGCAATAACCCGACACAAAATGCAAAATATAATGACGCATTAGTATGGTATACACACTTTCTCGCCAACATATGTCAGTATAGGTAAGTATGAAATTCTCTGCAAATAAGCGAGGTTTTTTATAAAAAATGTTGTGTGTGTAAAAATACCACGGTATATCGTAAAAATAATATTGTCAGAAAATTAGATGAACTCATGATGAGTTCATCTAATATTGCTCATCTTGATTTTAAATTTTATCTATAATGTCTCGTTCGTTAGATAAATTGTAATACCGTATGATATATAACGTGTAAAGTATGACAAAATATTCTTGAATAAACCCCATAAACCAAAATGTTACCCTGACCTACCCTTGCATTACACCAAAGGCCAAATCCTGTTTCTCTTCAAACTTTATCCTCGCGATAAGATAGAACGTAAAACTAACGTATGGCTAATAAATCGTTGCAACTATTATCAGTTCACCCTAAGGGCGAACGAACATCCCCTCAGCTTGCCCCTTCACGGCCTATTATGCTATGCTATTCCATTGTGACATCATAAAGGGTCTACGTGAGACTAACAAAGGGTTTGGCGAGGGACCATCAGTAAAAGTAATAAAAAGACAGACTGACGCCGCTCGGATTGTGATGGTTCCGATAGTTTGGATTAAAACGTTGCAGTTGGTCGAATTAAGAGATGCTGACAGTATGGAATTATTACATAACGATAGAAGTGTTAATCTCTAACCACTAGATTAGGGCAATTTATGAAATACTGACTTCGTGCAATTAAGCCCTAAAGTAATAAGGCGTTTATTATTATAACTTGGTTGCCGACGTTGTCTAATAGACCTACAGCTCCTATATTACTATTATAGTATAATTAATAATGTTAATATATATCATGTTTTAAGAGTATCTTGCTCAGAGGCTTATTGTAATCCAAAAATGTAAAAAAATATTAAATAAAAGCAGTTGGACAGTTGGTTCTGAGATATTTAAATTATGTGACAGTCTGGTATACAAGTAGATGCAAAATGCTTATTTCCTGGGTACAGTTGTTAATCTTTACTCTGTTAGAAGAAATCATCATCCAAAGGTTGCCTGGTCGCTTTAGGCGATAAGGCCGCCCAATGTACTGCCAATGTTTTATGATATCTATTCGAAATGTTTATGTATATTTTTGGTGTACTAAAAAGTAATATTTGAATTTGAATTTGAAGAAAAGTTCTATTAGCATGCCCTTGAATTTAAAACGTTTACTACGTATCTAAAAACGATAATGCTGTATCAATTAATCCAAAAATAAAAAGTCAGAACTCGGGTTTCTAAGCAACAGACTTTCGATCCTTCCTTATTATATTACGCTGAATAACATTTTACCAATAAAGTGTTTACAGAAAGACGCCATTCTCAGAATATCTTCATCGAGGCGTAATAATATCTCCGAATAACAGCTTTCCTCAGCCAAACATTGAGTTTACCGAATTACGTTGTCTAATAAAGTAAGAAAAGAGTAAACAGTATAAAGATAATCAAATCGTATGTAGATAAATAAGCCTAGATATAAAATGTTTTACTACGTGGTAGTTAGAGTTCCATGGAGAAACTTTTGAAATTTTTGAATTTTTCTGAAAAATTTGCGATGCAATTTACGCTAATTGACTTCAGGGGAGTGAGCACAGTGTTTAAAAAAGGTTACTTTAATATTACTAGAAACTAAATAAACTAAAACCACTAAAAAACGATTGATCGAACCTACCGAATAATCTATGATAATAACAAACTATTTGGTTGATCGAGGATTGTACTCGGACAAGTCAAAGATAATACTTTCAATGAGTTAACAAGAAAATAAGAAAATGAAAGCAAAACAACGAAGTAACAAACAACGACAAGTCGAACAAATACATTGAATATTCCCACATTAGAAGAATCTACCTCGCACATGTATAGTACCTATATTATGAAATTATAGAGTAATAGCATAGAACTACGCTACATAATAGGTAGGTTTTATTTAATAGGGCTATAGTGAAGCAAAATATTCTAGAATAAGGTGTACCTATGTAAAATATGTGTATAATAGATAACAAAAAAAATACGTAAGTAAAAATCTCCAATATAGAGACATGCGAGGAAGATGGCATAGAAAATATTTAGAATAAATATAAAACAATTTAATAAAATAGAGAAAACAAAGGAAAAATATTAGATAAGATGAAGCCGCATGCACCAATCATTAAACGTGATGACTCTATATACGATTACAAAAATATATGTCAGTAAATATAATTAGGTTCAGTTTTGATTAATTATCGGAACAATTATTTGTTAAAACGGATCCTGCTAAAGTATAACTAAGCTGTTTCTTGATATATTTACGTTAAGATTAACAAAATCAATTACTTAACTCTTGAATATTAACTCTTCAGCAACTTTCCAAAGTCAGCTATCTACTTATCCACAATTTAGCGGACCACGTCTTACCAACAGTTTCGAAGTTAATTTGTCTAACTTGCAGGAAACTCCGGCCAAAGCGCAGATCATCCATCACCGAGTTCAAACTTTAAACAACCCTTCAAGACTTTGGCAGATACAATTTGGCAGATAATGGAATAACTTACTAATATAAAGACGAACTTGTACTCGTATTATATGTATAAGTCAGATAAATAAATATTCTTACGGAGAAAGAATAGCATAAATTTCGCCCAGATACAATCGATATGTGCCAATTGCCTATGTCATGTAGTGCTGTATTATTATGGTCATAATAAAGTTATAAATATATATTTGGTATTGTAAATAAATGATAACACGATACCAGCGCCCTACGCATACGTGAGAAGAACCCTTAAATTCCGTACATATAACGGTACAATATTTTTGAGATAAACACTAAATTTTCTGCTTTTACTTAAATAAAAGACTAGGGAAAGGCTCCTAATAAAGGCTCAAATAAAAGCATAAAGGGGCAGACTTGAGGGAATAACCAGGAATAACTTTGAATTAAAACGATGTTATTTAAAAACATTTTTATATGAATATCGAAATACCAAAACCAGCTATTAGCTATAAAATTGCATCAGAACCAAGTTTAATAGACATATTCCTGGATGCTCTTCAGTTAGAGTAAGGTAAGGTCTTAGTAAAATTAAAATAAAACTTTGTCATACCGATCAAACCTACCTGGGAGCTATGAATACTAAAACAGATAAAGAAACTTATTGCAGCCTTCTAATTTCCCTCGTGTGTTGATAACATGGTTTCTAGGTGAAATAAATTGTACGTACAAGTTAATTTGAATAGGTACCAATTTAACTAACATGTATAATTAGTTAAACACATAAACAAAGCCTAGTTATACGAAACAGAATAGAGTTTTTTCTCAAGTACAAGTACAAGTGATAAAAAAATACGCCGAAGTTCACCAAAACCAGCTTCACCATCATATCAATGTCGAGGCTATCCAGCTCCTCGACCACACTGACATAACTTGAAGACTAAAAAGAACTAAACCGTTCAAGTTAGTGTAGTTGTAAAATAGTGAAATATAATAGTGAAAGTGCTAAGACTTAAGAAAATATTAACAAAGTGTTTTCGCCTTAACAACTGTAATAAGAAAAGTGCCGATGGACGAATTCTTAGGGATATTATATTGTAGACGATTAAGTTAAACTAAAATTACTTATTAGCCTTAGGCTTAGGCTAGATTGTAATATTTTCAAGGAAAGTCTTTACGGGTTCACCTTGAAAAAAAATGAACGTGATAATTAAGATAAATATATTTATAGTAGATAATCAACTTACTTCAATATAAATTTTGATTTAATCATACTAAAACATTTAAGGTGTTTGTTGATGTCAACAATTTTTCAAATAATAAAAACTATGAACCAGTTAAAACTATTATTAAAAACTAAGTATTAAACGCAACGGTAAAATTGGCTCTTACTTGCCACAAGGCATTATTCTAACATCGATATAATTAATTGAAATTAAGATTAAGCTATATTCTCACTATATTTCTCGGTGAAAATGGTACTAAATGTAAACCAGGAAAAATAAAAACACAAGAGAGCGTTAGTACTACGTGCTACGACCGGCAAAACCTTGACAGACATCAGCGTAACCTAATATTCTGCCAATACAAAAACATTTACATCACAATCGTCAAGGCCTCAGGATCTCACTCACCCGAACCGTGACCTTCCTGAAGGCACCGTTTTGTTTACACGACAACACATATCCACATTGATCTCTCAACTAAACAATCAGTTAATAAAAAATACTACCTACCTATTTGTGACGTGTATTCCATTGTCTTGCTAATTGTCAGCTTCTTTCATGGTTGACGTTTGCATTGGCGGGAAGAGCAAGGGATAGTTGATTTTTAACTGTTTATGGTTTTATTTGGCACGTCTGTTTCGGGCGGTGGTCGGGACGCGACTGCGGCGGCCCGCCCAGCTTCAGATCTTTGAATGCCGGGATGGGGCAGAGTCTACCCTAACCAAATAAACCGGCAATTTCCTACGGGCAAAGCGCTTTTTCCAAGGCAATTATTATTTTTCTCGTTTCCTTCGAGGTCGATTGGATTTTAGCTAGAAACATAATATTTTAAATAAATATTATTAAACATGTGACCTGAAATCAAAAGATGTAGGTATTCGGTGAAACATCACATGAAAGGTTTAGGTGAAGAAAAAAACCAACTCCAGCCAGTAAGAGCTCCCCAAAAATGTAAAATGTTTAGTATTTTGTGATGAGTAGTAAAATTTACATATTTGAAAAACTAACTCATTTTTGTCTATTATAACGAGTTAGAGCCAGACATTGTGAAAAATAAATAGAGGGTTTAGTACATAATAGGATGATCAGTCTGTCTGGTCTGTCAGTCAGTCAGGACTTACTTTTTATTATATTATTATTTAGATGATACGCAAATAATAATTATGTTTCCGTTTAGGCGGACTGGCTCGCCCTAGCGACGCACTACTGAAAAAGCTGCTATTGATATCCTTTACCAAACAGTTAGTAGCAGTAGTGTAGTTTTTATCTGCTGGAATTGGACTGTGATGAGAATAAACTGAGTCGTAGTTTCACAAAATACATAAATTTATCTTTATGGAAATCTGGATCTTAAGTACCGACCAACGCCCTCTATCAAGTTTTTCTTGTACTACTAGAATTATAAATACTACTCGTGATGCACTGCACTAAAGCGTACGAGAGTTTTTCCTGGACAAAACCTGTCCTTTTACGATTGTAGTGCAGCTAACGCTCTACAGATGGCGTTTAAATAAGTCTTAAGGACTATATTTTGAGGTAAAAGCACTCTAGCTGTCAAAAAGTAGTCCATATAAATATTAATGAATGATAGGAATGAAAAAAAGGAAGCTCGGTGATCTCGTTAAGTCTACAAAGAGAAACTGCTTGTTTTTTAGGGTAAATTATTGTTTTGAAAACTCCTTCGCAGCTTTTTTGTCAAATTCCAGCTAGGGCATCAAACGATTTTTGCATAACCTGAAGTTCATGCAAAAGTTCTCTTAAGAAGCAGTCGATCGATACCAACCTAGGTAAAAATGAAAATTTACCTCAAACTTTTGTAAATATCACTACAATACATAGTAAAAAAGTTATCATTAGCTTTACAGTAGTACAACTAAGCTAATTGACACAGGATCAAGTCATCAGCAGCAATGACCCGGCCTACATTCCCACCACTATAACATGACCTTTCTAACCCTCTCCAACAAACCCATCCTGTGCACATTGAGGTTTAGGCTAGTCAGAGATCGTGCTAAATTGGTCAAGGTGTTGTAGTGTAATGTATTCCTGTGGCTAAGGTTTCTCATCGACTTAGTTATTTTTATATTAATATTTATGAAAATATTTTATATTCTTATTTTTTTTTTAATTATTTGTAGTTAGGAATCACTCTATAAAACATTTTGTAACGTATCTAGATAAACATTGTTACTTGAATCTGATCGACTCTTTTTTTCCTTCTGTACAAGGAAAACCCGTAAAAGGCTTTCCTCGATATTAAGTATTACAATCTAGCCTAAGCCTAAGGCCAAATGATTCTGCTATTTGATCTTGATTTTTTTTGCAGAGACATATTTAGATATATTGTTACATTTAAACGGTTATCGACCAGTATAATCTTCCAAAAAAAAAATTGCAAAAAAGATGTAAGTAAGTAGTTGCTTACAAAACGCCGTTTCACGCTCCCCTAAATGCTCCAAATATACCTAGTTCGCGGCAAACAACTTGACATTGCGCGAAACGTGTTGTACTGTTCGCACTTACTAAACTACCCGTGAGAGTGAAAGGGACGATGCCGCCATCTTGGTTCTAGTTATTTGCCGCGTATTATAACATACCAAAAAATTACAACAGTACGCAGAACTGCTAGATCTATAAGCGTTGAAAAAAAAACAGATATTCACACTAACTTTTTAAGAGCCATTTTCGTATCATTGAACTTAGTATATAGTTCTTATCAATATTTTTTTCTTAGCAGTCTTTCAAATAAGTCATGGGCCGTGTGAGTTACAAGCTCAGACTTTATATGAGTGTGTGCCTATCTGACCTCTGACCCCAATCCTAATAACAAACTACCGGTCACGTCTTCAAAAGGGGACTGTTAGCACAAAGCACGTTATGTAGACACTTACCTAGGACAGATAGTAGCAGTGTTAATAATAAAGTACAAGTACTCTTGAACCCAGACAAGATATGTGAGGTGTAGATAATTAATTCTTAGTAGATAATTTAAGATTTCTTAAAAGTATTTTTTGTTAAGTATTTACTTATCTGTCGCTGTATAATACATGCTCACAGGCGACGTAGTGTAGAACACAGAGTCTCAAATATGTATTTTATCCATCTTCATTACTATTTAGTTACTGTAAATGAACATACCAAACTCAATTAAGGCAAAAAAAAACTTTTTACTTGACAATTCAAGTAACAGACTTGAATGTCGGAAGAACAACCGAGTTATGAATCGACTTTTTTTGCGCAAAAATAGTTAAAAGTGCGGAGCATTCTACCTCAAAAAAAAACAGCGTTAGAAAAGCTAATTGCTTATAAAAGCTAGTTTACAACAATAGAAACTCAAAAATATATTATTTTAACAATTTTTGTACGATTACTGAACACAGGTATTTTTACCACCACACACTGCCCAAATGCTTGTTGAAAGCTAACCTAGGTTAAATTTTATCCCCTACATAAAATAACAATCAAAATTTAGAAGTATATAATTATATTTACAACAAGTGGTTAGAAGTGATTTCGAAAAGACCCGACCCGAAAAAACCTGTGTTCATCGTTATTTCTTTTTATATTTTGGTGTACCGTCACGACTAAGACGAATTTATTGACACCACTCATCATAAAAATACGACACGTCGTTTTGGCTCTAGGGCGCGCCAAAGAAATATACATACATACATACACTCAAAAAACATAACCCTCCTTCTTTCGCAATCGGGTATAAGCATAACGAAACTAAAGAGTCTCAGTGGAATGCTTCAACAATGCTGAACACTGGTGAAATCATTCTAGTCTACAGCGATAAAACAGCTTTTAACGACCGAGATCCCGACTGACACTCCAATTTTATATAGTTTAGATCGGCTGACACTTGGCAATATTAACTTCTCACAGCAGTAACTATTGATATAGCTGGGGCGGGAGCGGCAGCAGATTAGGGAGCAGTTAATAAACTGTGCCAGTAAATGTAGGTAGACCTGCAGTAACCGCGTACCAGCCGGACCGAGCGGTCGCAAGCGCCGCCGTCTTCCACAATATACCACTAAAACACGATAACACAAAAACAATATAACAAACAGTGCATAAAGTGACCCTAAACACGGATTTTAATATCAAAAAGTAAGTAACAAACGCTCCAATCGAAGCGACACCTGCAAACTTATCGACGAAACACCAAGACGATTCTATACCTGAAATTATATCTGGAACTTAAATTATTAATTAACAGAAACAATCGATATGGAGGAATGTTTACACGTACAACACACGTAACTAAAATAACCTGTACTGAAATAGAGTCCATTCCACAGATAATGATGTTGCGTGTATCAATGGGTATTGGAACAATATTTTTGATAACTGTTTGGGAGTACTATTTGGAAGATGTCCAGATATAAAAATACAATGCCTAGCGTCTGGCTGGGCCGCGGTGCTAATCGTACCCGGCCGTCTCGCCGCTTCGTCGGATTATCGCTTCGACACTGGGACATTCTAAATACTCACACTTTGGCCTCATGCGACAAGGAATGCACGATAATAATTAAATAATAACCAAAAAAATGTTTCATCTGATATCTGGCTACGTGTTCGTGATCATTTGTCTTTATCTCAAAAAGCTCTGTCAATGTCCCCAAACACACCCATATGTCTATAACTTCGGATATTATAAACATTGAGCCAGACTTTCTTTGATTGTTGATTTTTCTTTCTCTCGAATCTAATTCTCAGCTAACATTTTGTTTGCTAATGACATGTCTGAGTTAAGTTATATTTTAAGAGTAATAAGTAGTCTATTACAAATTTTATCTCATTAGTAAATCAATCAATTAATGCATTGTCTGGAAGTATAAAACGAACTCGACCCATACTTTTTTTATTTGTACTTCAAGTATTGTACGTACATTTCTTTGATTGTTTTACTATTATTGGTGGTTTGATTAAAAAAAAACATGAATCACTAACTGCATTGCTGATGTCGCCCAAAACAGTTCATTGCCACTGGCATTTATGGCTTTTTATCGTTCAGTCATAGACTACTAGTGAGTTTGGAAAATAGTTTAATATTATCTAACTACAATATTTGACCCGGTATTTCTATTGAGGGTATCTCTAAACAAACAAATCATAAACACTTAAACACTATTAAGCAGTGAGTCACAACGCAGTCAAGTTATTTGTTATAAATTCCTGTTTTTATCAGAAAACTGTCCATTGTTACGATTTTAGATCGCCCAAGTACAGTCATACAAAAATATTGCTTAGACCCTATTATAAAGAATACTAGAACAACATTTTTTTAAGAAAAACGTAATAAAAATTATACATTTGCTCACTATATGAATAACTTGCATAAAACAATGATTATTTAGAAATAAGAACATGAGAAGAAAAAAGCTATGCTTTATTTTTAACAAGGCACTTGAAGAAATGCACTATTAGCCCAATAAAATACTAAATACAAAACTTCTAAACGTTAATATCTCAAGTACTTCTATAGATAAATACTGCAAAGTTTTTTTTTTAACCTAATCAATCCCATTCCTGGGTAAAGGTCTTCTCCATATCTTTCCATGTTTCATGATTCTGGGCCATAGCTTGTGGTTTGTTTTCGGAGTTCAGCAAACTGTATAAAATAATCTTATGTAAGTATAAAATAATCTTAATTTGAAGACTTAACTAATTTTTAAAATGAATTATATTTTTAAAACACATTTTTTTAAATAAATCAAGCCTTTATCTGGGAGTGTTAACTAAGTAGTTAAAAGTGCTCTTCAACAGAGACATACGATACGACAATCATAGATGTACGATTCCATCGACCGCAAACTCGTTGGAGTTATGTTCGTTTCTTATGAGCAAGCGTGCCACATCCTAAGCCGCATCGTCGCTTTACTTCAGATTAGTTGCAGTCAAGCGCAAGTTTATTATTTAGAAAAAAAAAATATCAGACCCTGATTATTGTGCGGGTACCGCTCCTCAAGACGAATTAATCAAGACAAAATTCGAATGCCTTTGTTTATTTTAGAAATTCTTATAGCCATCTTCAGTGTCCATCATCTGAACAATTTCTTAATTTACGATAAAGTCCTGAACCGATTTGGATTTTTATTTGATTGATACTTTTTAAGTAGTCTTTTAGAAACGTCTTACGTATTAAAATTCAGTCTAGTAGTTTGACCTCTGAATTAATATTAATAATTAGAACATAATCTAACTAATAACAAAAAAATTCAAGCCTGTACAGTTTTTCGACGAAGGCCGAGTGTCTTGCATTACGTCAAAAATGTCATTGGCATGCAACCGTAGGAGGTGTCTGGCTAGATTTTCTTTATGTTGGCTACTGACGTAGATTCCACACTGCATGTCTTGAATAAAGTGCGAGCATTAGATTAATATAATTATTATCATCCTAATACTCACACTTTATTTGTCTAGTACGTTATATAATTACTAAACTACTATTGATTATGAACTGTGCAAGTTCTATTATTAGCAAAAATGAAATAACTAACTACACCAAAAACTTAGCACATGGATAATCTATAGACCAGCAAAGATACACAGAGAATACAAATACTTTACCTCTAGACGGCAGCGTACGCTAAAACCTAGAATGCTTGGTATACGATATAACTAAGTACGACAATTTTAAAGTATAAATAAACTATTATCTTTTATGCTAAAATCGCAAAAATTTTGAGGTTGCGAGGTCAATAATTCAATAAGTACATACCCAGGGCCAATTAAATTATCATTTTATCTGTAACGCACTTCTAGCTTCTAGTAAACCACGTCTCAGTGCTGTTGGTATTCTGAGTAGGTGTATAGTCTGGAGTCATAATGTTGTTAAGTCTGGCGTCGCGGTTAATTCCAGTCCACATGACTTTAATTAATCTGTAAATTAAAATCTTGTGGCATATTGTTTTCGGTAGATACTAGTGTTTAATTATTTGTCTCAACTCTAAGCGTTTGCACCTAGTCATTTAAATTTCATATTTGTATTGTAAGGCATCTACGAGTTTAAAAAGTTAGGTAAGTACAAATGTATTTCAGATTAGGCATCCTTCATCTAAGACAACAGTGTCGCTGACTTCCGTGGTCGTGCGTGCTGGCGATCAAATGGCTAGCTTTCTTGGATAAAAAAACAAATTCGCCGTGGTCAAAGAAATTTATGTAATAGCTGATTTTTTTTTCAAGAATATTTTCCAAAAGCCTTAGAATGTAGGTGGTTGCTATATTTTCTGATCAATCTAAGATGATATTAATCGTTTAATCATGAATTAAAATTAGCTGCATAAGTAAAACAAACAAATTTTATCTTGAATGCTATAACTGTGTGTCATAAATATTAAAAAAAAATAACTGCTTAACTACTAATCAACCTTCTTTCTTAATGTTAAAATAAAAGTATAAAAATAGTTTCTAAACAGACTCGTCTGTGCTAAATACCCGGTACTCTGTCCACGCAAACAGAGCTAAAAGAGCAGCTGTCAAAACAACAATAAATTCTAATGAGCTGTTACGCATATACCATTAATTGCTTAAATTTAGCTTCAGCCTATTTTAACCCCTGATGCAAAAACTACCGAGTGTTATAAGTTTGACGTATCTGTGCGTGTCTGTGGCATCGTAGCTTCCGAACGGATGACCCGATTTCTATTTTTTTTTGTTCGAAAGATATTCAAATTACTGTTTCAATCTTACAAAAAGGTCTGCAGTTTTCTTAGATGTAAAAGAACTTGTTTCATTTTCGGCCAGGACGGTGTACGTCCACCAAAAAATGCCTGAAAATGTAGTTAATATTGTGTAGTTAATATTGTGTAGAGTACAAAAATATCTAAAACCTGTAAATTGTAGTGGAATTATGACATCCTTGGAAAATTTATGTATCCTAAGTAGAGTAAGTTAGGTACATTATCTTAAATTTGGTTGATAGATTTAGGATTAGTAGTCCCTAAAGTATTTATGGTATCATGTACACTGTCCTGGCCGCGGCTCCATACATTATTGAAACATCTTTTATACCTTGAAGCTTCTCAGAAGCTTTTTCGATAAAGAACAAGAAACAACAAGTTTGTTGATATTATTATTACCTTTTTATCATTTGAGTAAGTATGGATCTTCTTTAGATCATTGGAGGCATTAATATAGTATAGCAGTTTTTTTTCTCGTCTGTGGTGCAGTCTCGGCAGTACGAGTACTATATCAGTGATTTTAACGATTTGACTAAAACATACTCGTATTACATTTTATGCAAGTATGGATCCTGGCATCAGTAACCGATTGGCGTCGATATTTATATCAAATGTATTGAAATCGCGATATTCATTGATATCGATAAAAATCAGCATGAGCGTTTATACCGCCTCAAACTGTGGAAACTATCGAGCGATATAGTTACTAGGACATCAATCTGGAATTCTAGAAAATAAACCGTTGTCGACGACCAATCAGCTTTGTCTATTAAACAGCTGCTTTTCTTTTCTCAAATGCAGGGTAGCTCTCATAGCGGAAATTGTTCGGCATGATAAGTACAGTACCCTACCCAGTTTCTTCACACATAAGCCATATATGATAAATCAGTAAACCTTTTAGAACCCAACCCCAGAGATGAGGTTATATCTCAAAAGGTACTTACTCTTCTATCCCGTGACGAGGGAGTAAAAGACACGATACGATTGAGATACAACGACATGGTAATCAAAATTTCGTGCCTGCGCACTTCTGTTTTCAGAATAACCGGTCTGTCCACGAAATCCCCACTCCGCACAATATGATCAGCCAAATAAAGCTGATTTCTAATCATTTTTTTTTTCATAGAAGTAACCACGAGCCTCGTGGACCGCCACCATGGGTTCCATGTTCCGGAGCGAGGAGATGGTTCTCTGCCAGCTGTTCGTTCAGCCCGAGGCAGCATACGTGTCTATGTATGAATTGGGAGAGGCTGGCACTGCTCAATTCAGAGATGTAAGTATTAAGGTAACAGCCTGTTAGGACTCGATTCGCACCGCCTCGCCTCGTGCGATTAATATTTCTTTATAACATGATCTAATATAGATATACGCTTAATACATCAACTGCTTAGCGTCACTGGATCGGCTCGGTCGTAAGCTTTCCTCGCGTAGACTACGAGTTGTCCACACGATGATAACTGGCTCGCATGCTTGCCTTGCTGCGTATTGCCAACGCACAAGCCCGCGACTTTTAATGGTAATAATGCAGTGTCCATCTGTGGACCACCTGCTGACAACGAGTGAACGCCGAGAGACCACGCGATTTGTGTCGAGATCCGAATAGCTCTAAGGAGCTGTGGACATTTATTGTTATACTATTAAGGCCACTACCACTAATGTGTGGCCTAATTAACTGCCATGGTAAGATGGATGCTATTAGGATATTAGGCTGTATTTATTTTTTACTTGTGTTAAAAAAATTATAGTAGATGTAAAAGTTAAAATGCCCTTCTCGTACTTGAACAGAACATATCCGTTGGTTAGACATGTTTTTGTAGCTCATGAAACGGTATTAAAACTTGCTTTTCAGTTATAAATTATATTTTAACAGATATTTGTATTGTTAACTGATTGACTTAGATTTTTTTAAGACATCTATTTGAATTCATATTAACCAAGCGTCAATATAACGGTTTTTAAGTCTTTGCGTTCGTTATTTAAATAAAGTGTATCAAGTACTCGATAATAATCTGTATATTCGGCAAAATTGCTATGACCACTTGAAATGTTAAAACTAACGATTGGTATAGAACTGTACTTGCGCAGCTTTCATCACCATTGTGAGTTACCAGCAAAAAGTATTAATCGTTCATAATATATCTCTTCTTACTTATTTTATACCGCGGGCTACGCCGAGGGCGGCAGCAGCAATATATACATGGGTTTTAGGTACGCCATTATTAAAAAAAAATATATAGAAAAATATATAAATGAAACACTAAATATATTATATAATGAGTGCTGAACTGTCATTTTTAAACTGACAGCGGTAATTTCTCTTAACCATCACAGTCATCTTCTGTTGTGTGTGACATAGTTTCTATTTTAGTCTTAATATTTTGTAACTTTCTTATATCACGTCGTGACGTGTCACTTCGTGAGTCATAGTAAATATTTTGGGAACACACCTCTTCATTCATTCCACAAACAAATTAAAAGACGGAAGCTAGAAAAAAAATTGGGATGAAATCGTAAATCTTTCGCCAGGTCTTTGTCCTTCATTTGTTTCAGTTACACATACGTATATCTATAATTTATCAAGTTTAATGAGATAAACAAAGACATTTAGGTACTATTAACTTTTAGAGTTTTTGTCATGTTTTGGCGTTATCCGTCGGATAAAAGAAAACAAAATTGCTCAAATTTAAGATCCGCTTACAAAGATACTCTATCAGTTTGGTTGCAGTAGGTATCAAAACAAGCAAAATAATTGAATAACGTACAGGCAGAATTGAAGTCTACAATTTTTTTTATGTTTATTACCTGAGTTATTGGAAGCGGATGGACTGATTTGATTTATTTTTTTGATAAAAAACTAAATAAAGGTTATACACCTTTATTTAATTTTTTCAATATCGCTCCAGGTGTTGATTTTTAAATCGAAATATGTATAAAATTTCTATCGCGTCGACTACCGTAATGGAAGTTGATTGTTACTTTTTTTAAAGAATTATTACGGATCCCATTATCTGAAAACCGTTATCTGTAACTTGTGTGGTATTTCAACGGTTCATATAAATAGATCCCTTAATCAGTAACTGATTTGCTAAGTAAATACCTAAGCTATTAATATGACAGATAACAATCGGCTCCTTAGCGTAACAACATTGTTGTTTATCTAATAACTATTTCACAAGTAAGTAGATCAAAGTTAATTGACCGAAGATACAAATATTATCTGTAATTGTTTTATTAGATCTAATGAAATAAATAATGATTTCTTGAGAAATTATTAGAATAATACAGGATTACCGGTTAGGTTCGGTGAGGATCGATGTGAACATTTTTAGAAACGCGTTTTCATTTAATTTATATTCGATTTATTATAGAAATACCAGTATCACGTGACATTTTGCCTTCGATAGATGTACTTTTCTACGCATCAGCAGATTTTTATTCTCGACGTAGGAAAGTTGTTGTGCTAATTAGCGGCTAAGAACAACCATAACCAACCATGTACAACTACTTACAAATAAATGCAATGCAGTTACCTACGTTATCGTTTACCGGCAGTTACATTTAATAATGAACTAATATAATAAAATATAAATATAATGTTTTTAACACTCATTTTTTTTTAAATGTTAAATAAATGTATCGATGTTTACGGAAATTGTTTATACATTTTGACATTATACTTTATTTATTAACTGAAGTCTACTATTAGCTAAAGAACAAGCTACCTGTGTCGTGATGCCGTTGCGAGGTGAAGGCCGCATAAAGTTCATCGCCTACGCGTAGTACATACTTATTAAACATGTCTAATAGAGGATATAGACATATTATATGCCCAGGCTGAAATACTTATATCTTCTGTTAGACACATACTCATATTATAGTATAATATTACTTCGTAAATTGACTGTCATTTTTCGATGTGACTCTCGTTACACTGTCCCCGTCGTCAGCTTAGATAGATAGATAGATCAACGCTTTATCGTAGACACACAAAACATAACTATACAAAAATAGAAATTTATAGCTAGTGCCATAAGTGGCGGCCTTAACGCTAAAAGCGATATCTTCCAGGCAAGCCTTGGATGGAGGTTTTTGAAAAAAAAAATATATAGGACGAGATCTTAGTATATCAGATACGATCGCGTTTTATAAGTCTTAAATGCGATTGTTTCGTAATGTTATTTAATATTAACTGTTACCTGCAGTATAAAATGGAATATAAATAAGTTTCAAACAAATATAAATCATAGACATATTCAACATCATATTATATTCATGCGTTACTGTATTAGAATTTTTAAATAATCCTCGCCTACTGATAATACAGCAATACAGATTTTCGTAAAGAAAAGGTGTTTAGAAGTAAAAAGCATACTCTAAAACATAATCATGCAGATAAATTATACCTATATTAACTCCTTTTTTCCTTATTCAAGACTTCAGTAGTATAAAATTCTAACTCGATCGTATTTACTGAATCACAAAACGCTGTGAGTAATTTACTAATGGTCTTACTGGAATTATTCACCAGGGAATAGGCATGCAAGGCAGACATAATTAGTTAACTTATAATTGTATGTATTAAATGAGGGTTTAGAATGAACGATAAACAATATTATAAACCTAGAGATATATATCTCTACAGTGTATCGATATATTTTAAAGTCGGCACCAAGCAACTTGTTTTGCAAATTGTTAATTGTGAATTTACGATATATGTTTTTAAATTATTATTAATAGCCCACAGAAGTAACATCATATTAAAATAAACTTTAAATAACACTATTATGTACAAGTAAAGAGCACATGATAAAATACGTACGTTCATAAAACTACACGATAAGGGTAATGTTCTTCTGAATCTCTATATACCACTTATTACTCAATAGAAAAAAATTACAATTAAATTATTATTTATTATTTTCAATTTTCATGTGCATTAGTGCATACCATTTATAAAAAAAGTTGATTTCTATGATTGCTAAAAAATATTACCAACTTAGAAAAAGCACACAAGCAAACCTTAGCATCACAATTTCAAATATCTTTTATATTCTTTATAATTTTAATAACTGGTATTTTGTGATCTGGTGAACTCCAAATCACGATAAATTTTATAGCTTAAAAATATTTCGAGGTTCAGAACTCGGAAAACAACCGTATGAGTAAAAGAAAGGACTTTCCTCTAAATAATTTTCATTGCTCTGAGCTTTTTTTATATATATGTTACACCATGTTATACCATACTTTTTTTTTATTTGCCGCCGTCAAGTTTATTAATTATTAAGTTTTTATTTAATGAAGTTAAGTAAAATATCATTAATAAGTCATTTAAGTCATCATGGTAAAGTTAAAGTCACATCATGTACCTTCGTAAAGCGGTGGAGACTTTACCAGGGTTGCTATGGAGTTTTCGCGCGAATAAAACTACGTTATTCCATCTTTTTGTCGCTTGCCTGCAGTTGTGCACAAAAACAATATATTAATGGTTACTAATCTACTTATTAAATCTTAAATTAAATATTTTAGAATCACTAGTTTTGAAATAAATACACCGAATGCGGTAAATGCGGTGAAGAATTTTCATTGCTCTGAGCTTCCAAATAGTTTCCAAAAATTTCAAAAGAGTCTTACGGGATGTTGACAGATGACCATGCCTGTTATCTTGGCAACAAACTTCTTCGATTTGCGGCATAGACCTTATTTCGTAATAATAAAATCTATAATAATAAAATCTATAGAATCGTCGTAGTTTTGACATTTCCAACGAAGCTATCCTTTTTTTGAAAGAAATATGGAGAACCCATACATCTAGTTTTGATGAGGTTGAAAAATAAGGCCTGTACTTGAGTACCTATTTTCAGGAGACATACAAACATACAAACTGACAGATGAAAGAAAATATTGTCAGATCCGAAGCAGAGACTCTTCGCTCTCTGGTAGAGAGTAACTCGCGAAACTAGCTTTTTTCCATCTCTTACAGCATGTTATTTCAGACGTGAGTGCGAAAAAGCCCGACGTTTAATACGTTATTTAACTTCATATGAAAAAGTAAAATATAATATACAAAACTTTTTCACGTATTTACTTATTTAAATGAGTTTATGGTTGTCGGTTAATATGTGGAAAAATATGCGCGCGAATTATATCCCCTAGCAGTTTCTGATTTTCGAGACAGAAACTCATCATATCGTCACATTAACCTTAATTTGGATGTAACCTTTCGAAATCACGAACCGCAGAATAACTGCAATCGATATGATGGTCACGACACCATGGACACTCCCGAGCTTCGCGGCACGATACCACCATGACTATAGGCCGCCCATAAATAATAGGGTATTTAGGACAAGGGCAGATGTATCTGCTGACCTGTTCACACAAGAAATTGGAACTATGCAAACCGTAGTCATAACAAATTTGAACCACTTGCTACTGTGTAGAACAGCATGTACAACTTACGCTTTGGTTGGTGTGAGTGACTTATTTAGACAGATTTTGAAATACATGTGGGTTTGATTGACTCGAGTTTGTCAAAAAATTCAATAAAATGTCAGACTTGAAACTTTGGCGTTTCTCTCAGTGCAGTCACTGTGATTAAAATTGCTTTTATTCATAACAGTACACTAAAACTTTTACAGAATTTGATAACTGTTACCGTGCAGAATTTGATAACTGTTATCTATAAATAATTTAAATTTCGCGTCAGGAAGCTATTTAAAGTGTTTGAAAAATGTACAATAGTATAGTAAATCCACTAACACCGTCGCACCCTGAAATCATGCAAAGGGGTTAGGGTGTGTTATGTACACTGGCTGAAAGATAATCTACCCGAAACTTTTTGGGGGAAACACCAAGCCTATACAAGAAAACCACCAGAAACCAGAAAAAAACAGAAAACTTAAAACTATGTTCTATACAGGCATGCTTCTTAAATAATATTCAAAGAGCAGGGTATGAGAAGTATTGATTATGGATAAGCAGATTACGGGACTGCTGGTAGGTATGTTGGTTGAATTTGGTTCATCATGACCAACGACTTTGATTCTACTCTCTTTGAACATTTCTGTAGACAATAATCAGCTGTTCCGTTAAACATTTGGCCTTGCACCAACAACTTTCTGTATTATATAATTTTTAAACTCTTGGATCAAAACTGACTGATTTTGGAAAGCATTGTGCTCATGAAACCAGAGTATCTGCTGTGGTTTGGTGTATACATACGGCTGTATGTAAAATTATTGTAATGTCATACTATGAAAAAAGATTTGTGGATTGTACCGATTATACCAATAAGTATACTATTGCTGATATATAGTTGCACTGTTTCGTATGAAATGTTCTTCATAACAAACCGGAGTAAAAATCATAATTTATACTTTATGGCGTATTGTTTGCATGCTTTTGGTTATAAAAGCAATCACCGGAACTGCTTACCGATTAAAAATCGTTTCAGTCAGAAAACGGTCTCTCATTATCACAGGAAAGGAATTTACATCACTAATGATACCTGTGATGATAATGGTCTACACCCTCTTAATGTGGGAAATCCGTGCCTAGCAGTAGACCGTTACCTACGTAATAGGTATATATTAATGTTCTCTACTGCAGCGCTCTGTAAGCTAACTGCTATATCTTTGGGTATACAATTTGAATGTAGCAATTTTTTATTATTTGTGTTGTATTTCTTTCTTTTATTTCACCAACGGTTTCAATCCTGAAAAAACCTTTTAACCTTTTAAGTACTCGTATCTTCGCAGTCAGTGTGCTGTGAAGAAGTGTAGCCATAATAATTTATTTACTGATGACTATATTCATCCTCATTTCCTTGCTAGTAGATAATTTTCATTATTAAATCTAGTAGTCATTGGCATCACTTGAAACCGCTTCTTGCCTGATATCATTTGGTGTTTTAGATACTCTCGCTAATGCTAGGACAGTTTGATAAGAGTTTTCCATCAGGCTGGCTTCCAGCCAATTCGGTTACAGCAGTAGTCAATATATCTGTAAGTGGAGAACGGAAATCAAAGCAAGCCCATGACTACTTGAATGAGAGAATTCATTAGGCTCAAGGTAAACCATAATACTCGTAACATTATCGTAATTTTTAAAGGTTGCCCGTAATGTCTACGGTTTTATAGCAAAAGTATGATGTATTCGTATGTGTGATCTATTTCTGTATAGTTTTGCTATATCAAGAAGTTTTACTATAGCAGTGGTTGTTAAGAAGCAAGAAAATAAATTCAATGTTTAAATTTTCTCCATACCATCAAATAAATTGCTATTAATTCAGGGAAAAGCTCATTTGAGATTGAAAAAAATCAGATTGTATGTGTTTAGTTTTTGAATTTCAAGACTCGATGAGGTTCTTCTGACCAATTCAATTTAATTGATCGTGATTAACAGAAGCTTATTATCTGGAATGTTTCAGAGCTAGGTATGGATGTTTATATACTGGATGTATAAAATAAAAAATAATAGTTGAAAAAGTTAACAACTAAATTCTGTGTAACACTTTGACACAGAGCCGTCCTGGACGATGCGAGTCCTCGCCAGTTATTGTTTTTAATTGAAACGACAATGAGATCCCCACCTCTGCGCATCCTGGCGCGGCCGCGATCGCCACCGACCGGCGCACGCGCATCTCTCGTGATAACATTATGACATCACTGCTCCTCTTAGTTTCACTCGCTTAGTAAAGCTATTCAAGATAGAATAAAGAAAGAGCATGCCAGCCTCAGCTAAAGCTCTTTATATCTGTTATATCGATACAGCTGTTTCCTCATGTTAATTGACAAATACGCTGATGGAAAGACACAAAGAGTCAATGGTATATATCACGCGTGATTTTTTTAAAGCTATAATTTATTTAAAAAATAATATAGTTATGATGTTTCTGACGACTATACGATGGCAAGCAACGGTCGGGTTAAATATTTGGATGTGGTGACATTTTCCATCACAGTGAAATTGGGAACGCGCTGTCACGTCAAAATTGTAGGCTGTCTCGTTCTAGGACAATCATTGCAAATATATCTACGAGCCAATACGTATTATTTATGACCACAGAGAGGACAAATAAATGAGATGATTAAACAGAAACAAAGTGCGTAGACAAATACGAGAAAGATGCATTGCGCTGCAATGACTATTAGAAAAACAAATGGAAGTGGACAGTAACCTTTGAATCAATTAATGATTGTAACAAAACAGGCGGTGCAAATACGTTTCATGATTCGCTACAATTTGTACCGAATCATGAAACGTATTTGAGTATCGTTTTCCCGAATATAATAAAGACAAAATAGTACCGATAAAACAGGAGGAAGGTGATCGTATTATGATTAACGATGGATGGCTGAATAGGGATCAAATAATGTGTGTTCTGGTATCGATATATTATTTATTAAAACGATTACACAATTTCGCGTCAAATTATTTATCAAGTTGGTCTATGATATATATCAATACATACGTCATTATCATTCCAGAACTAGACTCTTATTCATTTTGGCTTCGATGTCCCATATGTTCATTGTCATATTATATAGAATATTTACATACCTATCGAAATTTCTTAAACAGTGTTAAAGGCTGTTAAAAGCAATTAGCTACGAATTTACTCGTATACTAACTAAATACTTCAATAATTCGAATCGAAGTAAATCCTTATGATGTATTCGTATGTGTGATATATTTCTGTATAATTTACTATCTCAAGATGTTTTACTATAGCAGTGGTTGTCAAGAAGCAAGAAAATCATTTCAACATTTTAATTTTCTCCACACCAACAAATATTTTGCCATTAATACAGGAAAAAGCTCGTTTGGGATGAGAAAAAAGGGCCGGTGAACAAATTGGAATATATCTAATTTTTATCGACTTCCGAAGACAAGCACCATCCCTTATCGCACGAATTCCGGGTGTTACAAAGGCGTGTCGCCAATAAAATACATACATCTAAAATTGGTGTCAATTTTAGTGCTGCCTACTTCGCATCCTCATTTCTTCTAGTTTGTGCTTGTTTTATAACACTTGGAATTGTTTAATCCAGTAAATTTATTTATGAGACACATAATGTTACACACCTAAAATAACCTCTAACTTCCGCACAAGTTAAAAAAAACTGTGTCGCGGAAACTAGCGTCCTTCCAACTGGGTGTTTAGCAATTATTATTTTGCACAACATAAGACGTATTTTAAAAAAAACTTTTATTACACTGATATTTTATCAAAATTTTACTATAATAAATGATATCTAATAAAAAATATAGATAAACGTTGTAAACACTTACATTAAATCAAAGTAACTGTGTCTCCTCTCACCTAGCACTAACAATTCATTGATTAGTATTAAGAAATGAAAGTAGGCACTGTACAGTTAAATATTTAAATGTCAATGAAAAATAATAAAAATAAAATTCTGTGCTTCAGAGATAGGATAACCCTGAAAACCACTTTATGACTAACGTAGCTTCAATTCCCAAGCAATACTTTCCTAGAAGTAGAACAGATTATTTATGCTATAAAAATTCGTTGAAAAGAAGATACAGAATGTAATTATGCTTTTCACCGTAGAAACTGGTACAGTTTTATATTTTGACATAACGGCATATTCTTTAGTAAAACGTTTTTATTCCTTCACACAAACAAATATATTTTCTACATTTTAACTTATGACTATAGTAACTAGATCATATTTAATTATATATATTATTTTATAATTATCTAGGCAAAATGTGAGCATGTGTGTATGTGCCTGCAGGGATATTTAATAGCGGCGCAAACCTCCTTCATTGTCTTCTTCCTACTGTTCTCGTTCTCTAGCGACTCTACTCCAAGTACTGCCCGCTACTTTATCATAAGATATCATCACCTCATCATTTAACAGGACGTCTTTGGACGTCTTCTTCGTCGTTTCTTATGTCTGGGATACTAATTCATTATTATTTAGGTATACTCCTTTCTTTACGACATTCACGATGGCAAATTTTGACAGTGTACATTCAATTATTTTTTTATGTTATTCACAGCTCAACCCCCACGTGAACGATTTCCAGCGGCGTTACGTGACAGAGGTCCGACGATGTAGTGAGATGGAGAGGAAGCTCAGGTGGGTGTGGGCGGAACTGCCCGAGCCACCTCCTCCGCCCAAAGTCTCGCCACGAGTCCTAACGCCGAGGGAGATTAATATACTTGAGGTAAATTTATTCGATTATGCCTAACTATTTTCTGTTAAAAATAATAAATTGATTTAATAATTTATAAAATTCTACTGACGGCTTCTACTTAAAAAGTGTCATCTCTGATGAGAAGATTGAGTGAGAGTCACAACAACATCCTGCAAGTCGTTAGTAATGACCTGCGCGTGCCGGTGCCAGATCACTTCGTCAGGGTGATGATCAAATAAGAACCGTGTCTCTTATTTTGTGACCCTGCATGGCAGAGTGTCTTTATTTCCGGAGCATTCTATAGCTCTTTTTTGTTGCTATTTTATTTTACGTTCTGAATCTACGTATAATAATTTAAGAGTCCTGTTTTTTTGTACTAACCATGGATCTCTTGATATCAAAATAAATGAAATTTGAATAATACATCATATGAGTAACAAAGTTATTGCTGGCATGGTGCTGGTTGTAAATAACCATGGCTAATCTACCGTTAAGGCTGGCAAGTGGTATACTCATATTTGGGGGTGTGGACTTTTCTAAAGAAATATGACTTGAACACCCTTAAAGCTTCTGTATTTAATAACATAAAAATTCAAACTTAATATTCATTGATGTTGTTGTTGCGTTTTATCTAAGAGTATATTTATACCTTTTAAAGAAAGCGATGAATAGAATGCTGATAATTATTTACAAGTTAGGACAATGAACTCTTTCATGCACTACTATCATTTCTTATCAAAGAACATGTCTGAATACAATGAAAGCTCTATAAATTTTCAAGAATGCATCGGTTATCGCTTTGTGTAGCATTATCTAAAAAACTCAAGTAAAGAACCTCAAAAAACCCGTTCATGCTTTCACGATTACATAACTTCTATATGACACAAAACATCATTATCTTGTGTCCAGCAGTGGACGAGAGAAAGCTGATTATAATGAATTTACTGAATTATCTTACATTGTTAAGTATATTTTTGCAAGTAAATCGAGCTACAGTACTCGTATATTATACAGCCAATATTTTTTTCATGTAACTATTACTCTATTTTTTGTATGGAACAATCGAGGTAGGCAGTTTAAGCTAGTTATATAATTCTAAGCCATAATATGAATTGATTCGCCTTAGCGATATTAATATACGGTGAGGGGCATTTTAGGTTTGCCTATTAGTATAAACATAGATTAACACTGAACCGCAATCAATAAATGCTAATATTTCATTGCTTATAACCCTTGGCCCTGAGCCTTCGATATACAATACACAAAATATAGCAAAGTAACTTTCGCCACAAAGCATTCATTTTTCCAAAAGTTGGAAACGAAACAAGCTGTTCAGGTCACACGATTGGGCAAGTAGGCCTTAAAGACCTAAATTAGTTAACCTCACTTCTAGTTTTTAACAGACTTTAAAAGAGGAGATTGAGAACCTCTTCCCAATTTAAATCTTATTTTGTTTTTATGAAAAAAAAATGATAGAATCAGCCTTACCGTTTGGATTTTTATCAAAATAACTAAATTTCTTGCATAGGTCGAAATGAAATCACGAATACTTAACTGAAGAAGAGTAAATTGAAGAGTTTTATTTTAAATTATCGTGACTAAATATATATATATATATATTAACTTGAGTTATTTATTTCAGGAAAGAATCGACTACATCGAATCGGAGATTCAAGAGATCACACGCAACGCTAGCAACCTTAAAAGCGATTACCTCTCCTTAATCGAACTGAAACTTCTCATTGAAAAGATGCAAAATTTCTTCCAAGATCACAGCGCGGCCAGAAAGATATCAGCATCGGTACAGATATACAATAACGATGCAGTTTTGGGACATCTCGGGTTCATTGCTGGTGTCGTCACCACTGCGAGAGTACATGCTTTCGAGAGAATGTTGTGGAGGATATCGCATGGAAACATATTCTTCAAGCATGCGCAGATTGAACAGATGCTTAAGGATCCAGTAACGGTAATATGCGTTATGTATTTTACTTGACTAATGTAGATCTGTCGATTTCTGTGACGTAGTGGTTTTACGCACAATACTTGTTACCTACCTAGCGCGTACTCATATAGTTGGTATTTCTTGAAATATTACGGGATACGTGTACACGTAAGCCATTTATAGGTCACGCATACGAGTGCGTATGGAGTAATTCGAGGCATCACGCAACTGACAATAGCATATAGCACTTATATTTGTTTGTTTCTACGTCAATATAGAACGGATTTTAGTTCATGAACCCACTCTACGATGTTCTAATGCAGTTATTTCTCTGTGCGAACTACTTTATGTGGCTTGCGGCCTAGAAACACTAATTTCCTGAATGCCTTGTTGTAGAAACTTAGGAATTGATGCACTTTAGTCATATTCATTATTTGTTCATTATTGTTTGTCTATATATAGACTTACCAGACACACATAATACATGCAATTTGCTAACAGCTCTAACATTAAGAATACTTCATAACTCTTCATCGTTATAGTCTGAGTCGACGTGACAATTGATGTTTCGCCAATTTCTTAAAATTTAATGCTCAGTTTTGGCATAGTATTTTTGTGTGTTATGTACCCTGATCTTCCCAGGTGGTCCCATATACGAGTAAATAGTATAATCAGCTTTCGGCCTGAAGTGTCATGCCTGCCTTTGTAAAACTGTCATTAAATTCGCTTACTGACGATTCAGTGTTTAGTTTTTAGTGATCCGCACACAAAGGGCCACGGCTACGGATGCCAAAAGGTTCATATTACTAAGACTTACCTGTTTGTAAGTCTGTCACCAGGTATGTTATGAACCGTGATATCTATACAATTGAAATTTTACTACTAAAAATATAAATACTAAAAACAGAATAGAATCAAGACTTAAGGAGGGCTACCATACAACAAACGTGATTATTTTGCTTTTTTTTTCTCGATTTTAGTAACGAAAACAGGTCTAATTTGAATTTATATTGTGTAGATATGTACAAATCCTTAGTGCGCGAGTCCGGCTCGCGCTTAGCCGTATCACTTTTTTTCGAAATGATTGTCACGTGAAGAGCAGCTCACAAAGTTATTAGTGGTAGTAATGGTTGTGTATAATGCAAAATATATACAAACCCAAACAACAGCGTTTATCGACATGAACACTGCACAACAAATATTATATATTTGAAGTACCACAACTAACATATTTTAACTACTCTGCCATTAACTGATCGTCATAATTATGTAGTAAATTAACGTTTAACATTTTATGTTCTACGTCTACTCGGAAAGCAGACATTGGGTTGTCTGCTAACCCACTTTACGTGTTATTTTTTGATTAACTGCCAATTTCTGTATCATCTTTAACGCTCGGATGAGTTATTGTTATTTTAACAATATTAGTGACGGCTCATAGATAAACAATAACAAATACGAAATAAAACATGCATTTTATATAATAACGTTCTACTATATTGTAATATAGGTACGGCGCGGCGGATAAAGAGATTCGAAAAATTAGTCAAGTGGTTGTCGTGTCTTTTATAAAATTGAAATTAATATTATCATGGTCACGAGATCGACTTTTTACAACTAGTTATAAATAAGAATCTTTAGATTTGTTAGTTAGGTACTGAATACTTTTAGTATTGTCGTACTTTAACAACCCACTTTTTATATGAAATAGCCATTAACACACAGATTATATCACATGATAACTGTTGTTTCTACCATACATTTAAATTCAAATCAGCCCAAACTTTAACTAAAGCACCATAAAACTATGTACACTATTATTATAACCATGAAACTACATGTGACCGATGTCGTTGACCCACGGTAGAATATTGATTTTTCTAGACGTAAAGCTTTGCAAAGGTTTAAAAAGAATACAAAGTAAAGTAGGTAAGTAATAAGTCGCTAAATGCTATAATGGTGAGCACTACAAAAGAAACGGTAATTTGCATTTCAAATGCGTTTTCTTGCAAGGGTTGTAAGCTCACGCAATATTAAATTTTAAGCATGATTCTGACTGAGTTCTAATGAACATTAGTATTTTATTTCTCAACAAAAATGCAACACACTTTTTAAATGTGTCTCTTGAGAAGTGAGGATATTGCAACATTATGTTTTTTATAACATACTAGAAGCTGTCGCCCGTGGCGTTGCACGCGACATAAAACACTGAATACGAGTAGTTATTTGGCCCAATTCAATCAATTTAAAAAAAAAACCTTTTTTTATTACGCCCTACTACGAGTATAGTGAATAGTAATAAACTACCATAATGAATTTCACCCTCCAAAATTCATGCATGTAGGTTCAGCTATTAAGGCTCTTGAGTTTATGGTAACCTGCGAGTCAGGATAATTTTCTTTTTTATAATTTTAGAAGGTGTAGATTCAACTATAAAATGTTAGTAATTAAGATTTTTATACCTATTTTCAAAACTACATCAGCAACTTAAACAAAACTCACTGAAGCAAATTGTATGTGATTTTCTGATCCGTAAATATCTTTTTTAATTGCAGTCTCAATATTTGCTTTTATACACAAGCCAATTGCATCCAACGGCCGTAATTTTTCACATTACGCTTTAGGCCTATTTTTCACAATCAATCGTTTCCTATCTACTCTTTAATTGCATGGCAACCTTATTCGATAAGTTCTCTATGCAAAATTATATCACCTTTAAAGCCATTCTACTTGTTCTCGTTTGTAAAAATAACTCTGGATCAATAAATTATAAAGTCGTAGAAAAATTATCTCATTTCAGGGACATGACCTTCAAAAGACTGTGTTCGTCGTCTTTTTCCACGGGGAGCAGATCAAGTTGCGAGTAAAGAAGGTTTGCCACGGATTTCAAGCTACGCTGTACCCTTGCCCGCCCACATACAAAGAACAGCAAGAGATGTTGGCTGGAGTCGGCTCAAGGATTAAGGATCTTGAAATGGTAGATATCTTCATTCTTATCCTGTACAAATAAACTTCTTTTTATTATAATGCCTATGTGACGTTTTCTAAATAAAATCTAATAAGTGCATAGTTAAATTTAAAACTTACTAACTATCAAAAAAACAGCCAAAGACACCCAAGCAAATTAATTAACACGAATAAGCATAAACATATATATATATATATATATATATATATATATCATCATAATCATCATCAACAACAGCCAGAAGACGTCCACTGCTAAACATAGGCCTCCCCCTTAGAACGCCGTTCCGAACGACAATCTGCCTATTGCAACCACTGGTTACTTGTGACTTTAACTATGTCGTCGTTCCACCTAGTGGAAGGCTTACCTACGCTGCGTCTTCCAGTTCGTGGTTGCCACTCAAGAACCTTTGTGTGGCCAACCCATTGTCACTTCAGCTTGCAAATCCTACGAGCTATGTCGGTAACTCCAGTTTTTCGGCGAATACCCTCATTACGTCAACCTCAAAATAAATATATTAAATAGATTTTTTTTAATGTCAATTCGCTTAATTTAATAAGAGAGTTATTTTTTAGAAAAATCAAATAATATATTTTTTTTTAAGATTAAAGAAGATGCGTATTAGTTTAAATGAGATGTATTTATTAAAGTCTGCACTCCCACAATCGGGGTTAGCCAAATGTAACAGGGATCAAATAGTCTTAATTACAATTAACGCCTGTCGCCAATTGCTCTATTCGTAACTGCTCAATTTAGAAACTTGTTATATAGCTGGGTTTGAAATGGATAAATAACTTGTTTAATTAGTTGGGACAGAAATTAACATAATTATCTTCTTCCTAATTATATGATTCTGCATATTTTTCACCAGCAAATTGCTTTACTATTACTACTTCTACTTTATTTATAATAGTGTACAATATGCCCCACTCATGCACAATTTTGCATCTTTATTATAGTATGTGAACTTTGTTAAAAATTGAACAAATCGGTTGTGGAACTTACTACCGACTTCATATCCTAATTACCGAATCTGAGTCTGTTGTGGTCACGAGAAAATCGGATTCTTTTAGTCACTGTCTGGACACGCTTACTTAATAAAATATGAACAACTGTTCAAGGTTCTAGACCAGACGGAGCAGCATCGAAGACTTGTTCTAACCAACATAGCTCGTGACATCAGCACATGGATGGTTGCTGTGAGGAAGGAAAAAGCTATCTACCACACACTCAATATGTTCAGTATGGATATTGTGAAGAAGTGCCTTATAGCAGAATGTTGGGTGCCGAGAAGTGATCTGCATATCGTCCAGAAGGCTTTGGATGAGGGAGTGGTACGTTTTTCTTTTGCTTACATATGACATAGTCTTGTCTTGAAAGAAATATTGTTTTATTTTTATTAGGTTGACCAGGTTCAACTTAAGTGTCGGTAAAATTTAGTTAGTTATTCTTAATAATAGGGTTATCATGGTGCCGGTGTCTCTACATCTTGCGCCTCGATGAAATTGTTCAAGAGTGGACAACATTTTAATTGTACCATTTCTATGATCAGCAAAGTCTGAAAGCGTGTCTTAAAAATCAAAATTTATGGGTTATATTTCTTTTGCGTAACAGAAAGCCAGTGGCAGCTTGATTCCTTCAGTACTCCACTACGTGCCTACAAGAGAAATCCCCCCAACATTCAACAGAACCAACAAGTTTACCAGAGGTTTCCAGAACCTCATTGATTCCTATGGAATTGCCAGTTACAGAGAAGTGAACCCAGGTAAAATAAATACACATTTTTTTCTATTTTTATACAGAAATATGAGTATTTGTAACATATAGGTAAATACTCGTTCTCTTTATACTCTGAGTATTGATTTTTCCATTAACAGCCATATATCAAGTATTCCCAGTGCTCTAGTAGTTAGTAAAGTACGTAGCTTACGATAACAATTAAGATTTTGCATCCGTTAATTTCCTTATCTAAAATCATACAATATCACTATATTGTTTTAAATTGTTGTATTGTTTCAGCTCTGTATACGATCGTAACATTCCCTTTCCTTTTCGCGGTGATGTTTGGAGACGTCGGCCACGGCCTCATCATGACCATCTTCGCAGCCATCCTCGTCATATTCGAGAAAAAGTTCGCTAAAATCAAGACAGACAACGAAATATGGAATATATTCTTTGGCGGACGCTACATAGTCCTTCTAATGGGAATATTCTCTATATACACTGGGCTTATATACAACGATATGTTTTCCAAATCATTCAATATTTTTGGAAGCAGATGGAAGAACTTATATGACAATAAAACTTTGAACGAGCATAAAATGTTGGAAATGGATCCAGCGGAAGCGTATGATGGAACACCTTATCCATTTGGTATGGATCCTGTTTGGCAGGTTAGCTATATCTTTTTAATAATTTAACATTTGGAAGTTGGTTCTATCTCACTATCTATTCCGCCTGTTTGAAACATTGCATTATTCGACCTTTTTGTCTAAAACTTATCTTGAAAATAGTCTTAATAAGTAGTCTTAACCAAATTTGGTAGAGTTTCCTGACTCCTTGAGTGCTTTCCTAAAATTATAGTGTTTACGCAATATTACAATATTGCATACGTAATTTTTGTCATCAATGTGTAATTGTACGGCTAATAAAATTGTTTATAACCTATAAATTTGTTTGTTTCAGTTCGCTGCCAATAACATAATATTTATGAACTCCTTCAAGATGAAAATGTCCATAATATTTGGTGTAATACACATGGCCTTCGGTGTGACTATGAGTGTGGTAAACTTCAAGTAATTACTGTATTCATAGAATCTAGCATACTTATTACTAATGTAATTAGTTCAACCGGTTGAGCATAGTGTTCACAGAAATTGTATTTTTCAGCTTCTTTCGAAAGCCAGAGATGATATTTCTACAGTATATACCTCAGATGTTGTTTTTATTGTTGCTGTTTTTCTACCTTTGTATACTGATGTTTATGAAATGGACTATGTATTCGGCAAAAGCTGAAGGTGAGTGTGACATAATTTTCTATAAAGAGATGAGACTTTTATTATCTACTTAAACTGATTTTTCTATATCTATTCAAATACCATTGATTGATACTTTTAGTAACATGATTTTAAAGATTATTCGCAAAAACTTCAGTATATAAGTGCAGGTCTCAACGCGTTTTCATATTCTAGAAATAATAATGAAAGAAAGTATTTCTTGCGAATTATATGCTAAAATAAAAACAATGCCTTGAACACATTGCTTGTTTCCAATTAAAATTACCTACATTGTCTTACCCATGATTATTCTTCCAGACCAGACGCTTGGCACAGCATGTGCGCCCTCGGTTCTCATCATCTTCATCAATATGATGCTGATGAAGAAGTCTGAAGACAACCCTCCGTGCAGCCCGTTTATGTACTCTGGCCAAGAGGCGCTGCAGAGCACCTTCCTCGCAATAGCGTTCTTATGTATACCGGTGATGCTTTTCGGGAAACCTGTGTATTACATGATGGCTGCCAGGAAACGAAAGGTATTGTGCTGCAGATAAATAACAGTACTATTAAAAAACTTCAAGATCAAAGTGAAGTCAACCTAACACTTTGTTATAAATTTAAGAGAGACAATAAGTTTATGTAACATTTCAATGAAAATAATTACACTCCGGAGCACCGTCAACAGACAGATTTATGTCATCGAGTATAAAACCGACTTTAATCAAGTTTTTTTGCCTTGTTCTAGAATAGGCTGTAAAGCTTAATTTCAGTTTACATCTTCTATAATCAAAAGCTCTGAGTTGATATACATTGCAAGGCACACACAACACACAAATCTGAACTTATTTTCCTTGTCCGATTTAACAGTCAGTTTCATTGGTGACCTAACTATGTTTTCCGGCAACCTTCCTTGAGAGCCAATATACTCCAGACAAGGCATGCTTGACCCGTGGTCGTGGTACGAGTAAATTATTCCCAGAGTTGGTTTATTTTTATCCAGGGCTACCTTTGGTCCTGAAAGTTTTACCATTACTCATCAATAAACTCCACATTTATAGCAATATCAACAAGGTGTGGAAAGTGGTGAAGTGGAAGATGACAACCATGGCGAGGGCATGGGAGAGATCCTGATCACGCAGGCCATACATACGATAGAATACGTGCTTGGCACCGTCTCACATACAGCATCGTATCTGCGCCTCTGGGCGTTGTCTTTGGCTCATGCTCGTAAGTGTAATTTTCTGAACTTTTAGTACTATGATTACCTAAGTCAAATGATGACTGGAATGAGCTAAATGGCCGAGCAAGCGAAGCGTCTTTGTTTCGAATCTGGCAAAATGTTCTTTAGTCTGTCAGTTTGTTCCATATGTCCGCAAGAAATTTCATACTTAAAAAATAATAATAAGTGAAAAAAAAACATAGTAGGATGAAACCCATCAGAAAAGGAGGAGAATATTATGAAAATGAAAGGAAAAATAATTTACGGGCAATCTGAGTTCGGGAAGGGGGAGTTTTTAAGGGTAAAAAACAGTTTATCACGATTTCCGGCAAAACGAAGAGTCCTACGGAAAAAAGTTAAATGGAAAAGTTGTAGATAAAATATCTAAAACTTTTGTACTTACACTTTTTTCACATAACCTCAAAATTATTGTAAAACATTTAAAAAGCCAAGTTTTTGATTTTTTATATTATACAAACAAAAATATTTTTTTAGCAACATTTTAACTTTTTTCCGTATGAATTTTACCCGTATTTTGATATCATTTGGGAGCTTATAATATTTTAAAGTAGCTAAAATATTGTTTATGCAAGGTCAACAGATCGCAGAACCATTCTAACGATATTGATCATAATATAGTCATCATGCCTTTCAATGATCGAACTTAGCCTAAAACAACAAAAAATATTGTAACGGAGCGAAATGTGTGTGAAGAAATTACTTATATTTAAGCACCATCCCCTTTACCCTTTTTGGGAGCCGTTAAAAAAGATGGCTTCTTCTTATTGCAGAGTTATCAGCCGTCCTCTGGCAACGAGTTCTCCGCATGGGTCTAGGAGAGTTCAGCGTCGGCTCCGTGATCATGCTGTACCTCACATTTGCCGCGTGGGCGTTCTTCACGATAGCAATATTGGTGCTCATGGAAGGGTTGTCTGCTTTCTTACATACGCTGCGATTACATTGGTAAGAAAGAAGCATTATTTCACTGCTACTGCAGTCTTGACTTTTGGCCATAATCAGTTTAATAGCATAAACAAAATATTTGAAGGCGTCTTTGTTAACCTATATTTGCCACCTGGTTCTATAGTTGTATTTTTAATTAGCAAAGACAACTGACGTTTACTGTGTTGTCAGTTTTTGGTGAAATAAAAAATAGTGTTATAACAAAGTGAATGATTAAAAAAACTCCTGAATGAATGAAATTGCCTCGATTGTCTAGTGAATAGTTAGTGTGCCGAACTGCCGATATCGGGTACGGGGTTCGAATTTTAGGTAAATTTTCGGGTAAGTCTGGGTCTTTATTGACAACCTTAAGAATCTGTAATGTAATAAAAAAGAGTTTTTGAGTAAGGAAGTCTATGCAATCTAATACTTTGGTTTTACAAAGAACATTATGGTGGACACAGAATCTAAGGCAGTAGAAGGAATAAAGTTTAAGTTACCTTTATAATGGTCGGTGACTCATTTGCATTAAAAAAATGATTGTAGTTACATAATATTAGTAACTTTATCAGAGCACTTTTATACAATTTTATTGTAAAATAGAAATAATATTCTTTTATAGTTTGAAATGATTATTCACACTTATTGTTCATTCATCTGATTGAACGAGAACTGAACGCATCACTATTACTTTAAATATGGCAACATTATTTTACAAAGTTACATTAGCTACAGTCAGTTGGCTTCGTCTAATTAAAAATACGACTATAACGCGATAATTCCCGGTCCTTTGTATCGATATCTGACAATTTATATTCAATAGCCACCACAGTAAAATAAAATATCATATCGTCATAAATTAAGGGAATAAGGGCCTGAGAATAATAGGGCTTCTAGAAAGAAGTCTTCTCTCGGGGCAAGTTTTATGAAATGGCATAAGATGCTTGACGTAACTTAAGGTGTGATTTTAAGTCATTTAAGTATGGTCACATTCCGTTCACAGAACACAAAATCAAACATCAAAAAATAAACTAAATTAAACTTTGCTGTAGTATAATTTTTCATTAAGACTAAATGTTAATTATTTTTTATAAAAAAAAATGATTTACAGCTTACACTAGGGTTGCTCTTATGTTGGGGATTCCCAAACATACACATAGACACATGTCCAAAGACATCCACATACAAAAACAATGCATAAGTCATCTTTAAAACAAAATGTTTCGTTTTCCAGGGTCGAATTCATGAGCAAATTTTACGATGGTCAAGGCTATCTCTTCACACCATTTTCCTTTGCTATTATCCTCGAGCAAGACATCGATGACGACAAACCAACTTTAGAGCCAAACGGCACTTCACCCGAGTGACCGAGCAGTTACTAATCATCTAACATATATAATTCTTAAAGCTGGAACACAATTGGCCAAGCAGTTGAAATGATAAAACAATAAAAGAAAAATTTTGGACCATAATTATACTCTAATGATAAGTTCTAAAACTAGAAATTCTTTTAAAAAAATATAGATATTAGTCCAGATTGAATGATTTCTTATACATCGAAGTGCACTACATCATACAAAAACTATAAGCTTAACAACAATGAGCTGCTTTTAATTACTATAAAGTAGTAGCTAATTTGAATCAGCAAAATTAATTTTGGTTTGTTGAGAAAGAATACAAATTTAGGCTAAGCATTATACCGAGCCGCTTACTATTTAGCGTTTACATGCAACTCTATGTCAACGTTCGTTTCACAAACTTAGCCGTTTAAAATGTAATATTTTATCTAAAACATTATATTATATAAGCACAAAAAATTTATTGCTTGAATATAATAATTAGGATATCTTTATGAACTATTGAAAGGTATATTAAAAAGTTGAATGTTACATGACAAAATGTTTTGTCATTAGTTGATCTAGGAGTGATATTAAGATTTGTTATTGGTTCTTTGTATTTATTGGTTCAATTGTATTAGATTACCTACTACGTAAGTTCAGAAACCTACTTTTTGAAATTTTTAGAAATTATACTAAATCATTGTTTTATTCAAAATGTTTTACGGCATGGCGCATAGATCAGGTATTTTGTATTTTTACTATTTAGATGGAAATATGGATATTTTCTTTCACGTATTGAATTAAAATTACAGACTGTACCGTCTGTTGGTAGAATTGAGACTAACTTTTCACTAAATCCATTTTATCCATTGACCTTACACCCTTGCTTAATAGGTTTAGTTACTCGTATTGCACTAAGAAATATTTGCTTTTTTGGCATAATGTTGATTATTATGTTAGGAAAGACTATCCGCCAAAATACGTGCTATTTCGTTCAGTTTGCTATGGCTGCTATGCTAAGCAGCATCGTAATTTTATTTATGAATGAACAATAATGAATCATTTTTTTGTAGTCTTGTTGACACATAAGTTCACATTCGGCAGAGCACAAAGGATAACATAACTGTGTCCTAATCACTGACCTCCATTATACAAGTAAGTACCTATATAAGGTACTTGTACAATGTAGGATATAAAAAGGGATACTCAATTCAGTATTGTATATTTCAGTGATCCCAATCTACGGAAATTCGCAAACTTACCTGCTGTCTTCGCCACGAACACAAAACATTGTCCGTGGTTAGATCAATCTAACTAACCAATCTGACCATGGATACCTGACGTTGCTATGTAGTGAAACTTAAAAGAAAAATTTTAATAGCCAAAGATATTTAGACTAGTTCATTTGTAACAATTTAGTTCTACTTTACTGTTTTGTGTGTAAATAATGTTATTATCTACTACTACTATTAGTGCCTTCAATTTCGATATTAGCATGTAAGTATTTACTCTGTAATATGTAAGTTTAAGGAATGTTCCATCTGTTTTTATTTTATTTGAAGATTCATGAATATATTTTAAGATACAATTTTTATCGATACATTTTATTTTCTTAAAAGTTTGTTTGCTGTTAAATATTGTTGATGTGTCTTATGATTCTAACTGTCATTGTTTTATTATTTTCATATTTATTATTTACTAATTATTTAACCGAATGGACCAAATTGTGGCCTTATTTGTCCTAATAATCTAACGTATCATTTATTTTGAATGGAATATGAAATATGAAATTCGATAGTAACAAATTGATAATGTCGTTTATTAAATAGTTTTTCTACATTCGAATTAAATTGTAATACAATGCTTATAACACGAATTTACATAACACCATACAAAACAAAACTTTATGAACGATACAAATAGTCCATTTACAACACACATATTTTACGCCATTCCTCAATAAACTATCAAAATTACAATAGTTATTTTATTTCTGCATATATTCGACTAATTGAAAAATTATGACAAAACATTATTTAACATTTATCAAGGTCAAAACTTCAAATGTGATCAACACAAGTAGATTTATGATAAAAAACGTTCGTTCGTTACATATTTATTGATCACCACGTCAATAAATGATCCGTACTGAACATGATTAGACAAAAAAGAAATGTTTATAAATGTTTGTTTCTAAATACACGTTATATAACAAGAAATACAAATAGTAATAATTTGGTCTCATTTCATATAACTTACTATAATACTTCGTCATTTATACTTGTAAATATTTGACTAACCAGATACCTAAAATTAATTGAAAGGCAATATAGTGCAATCATCTACCAAACCAATTTTATTCCGTTTATATTAACTTATCCTGAAAAGATTTTACCACTAAAGTAATGCTAAATTTTCTCGAAGATTAAGTCATAATGCGTCACGTCAGATTCTTCACAAGTAGAGGTTTTAAGTAATTAATACTTCGTACATTTGAAATAGGTAAGCGCATACTTGTTCGCAAGCTGAACCAATACCTAGAGCTATTTAAAGTCAGTTTAGTGGATTTGTAGGTACATATAAGTACAATTTCCACATTCTAACATTAATTCAAAAGTCTAGAAACTAAAGGCATAGTAAAAAATATGTTTTCACAGTTCACCTAGGTGGTTTTACGACGTGGACTGTCGGCAATAACCGAAAAATTGTTTCTTCAAACTTTATCGAGCATTATTATGTCATGAAAGTACTAGGTGAAACAATTGGGGTCTTAACACAAGTTTCATCATAGTACGAAAGGCTAAGTTATCTCTTGCGTCCGCTAGGGGCGCTTCTCAAGAACTAGCTAGCTATCAAATAGTTTTTGATATGTAGCTAGCTGTGTGATTTGAGTGCTAAGGATCCCATAAAGATTAATTAAAATATTTTTCATGTCTGCCTCGTTCATTGATATTAGGTATATCGGTGCCCATGCAATATCCTAATAATTAGATATGGCTACGGAGACCTTCATTGTACACTAAAAACTTATAAAATTCAAACTAATCCAAACATATAAATATAGCTCATTAGCGATTGACAGAATTAGATACGCGAATTCAGTCAACGAACCTAAAAGTAGTCGCATTCTAGTCCTAATTCGCGAAAAGGCACTACCAGCAAGTCCACTTAAATTTTACCCTTGCCCCACAGTCATTAGGTTTTAAGTCTCCGGAGCAGCGCCCTGAGCGCCCAGGCTCTGCGCTAGGAGCAGCCATGTTTCTGCATCCAGATGGTGTACCGTTTAACATCGGTCTCAGACACCGTACGACGGGTCTTCTCCATGGCTGATATCAAGTCGGCCGCGCTTACGGGGGCCTCGAGTTCGGAGCGCTTTAGACGACGAATCTCATCTGGATTCTTGCCGGCAATCATGCGACGCATTGTCATCATTGCTGCATCTCTGTGAAATGCAGATAAAGGTTAAAACTGTTACAAGAAGTCACGTTCATTTGATTTCAAAGGCCCGTACAATTGAAAGCATGGTAATGCTTTCATATATCAAAGGGATTATTTGAAAAAATTTAAATTTCAAAATTGAAACAAAACGTCCCCTAATTTATAGTCTGTTCTAGTATAAAAAAATGGAACCAAGAAAATAAAGTTTAAGGTAGTGAGACAGTACCTAAATGTCACTTATGTTATGTTATATAATATATAAAAGTTTCACCTGCAAAGGTTACAAATATCTGATCCGCTGAAACCGTCAAGATGTGTTGCCAACTCTGATAGCTTCACATCTTCGGATAGACTTACATCACGCAAGCAAAGTTTCAGCAATTTCACTCTTGTCGCTTCTGGAACAAGCCACGAAAGTTTTGAGTATAAATGTTACAATGGACGAAGACAAAGTCGAATTAATTTTATGCATCATAATCAAGGCCTGGCTACCTTATTATCCCTAAGGCAAACATGGCTTGTGCTTATGGGCGCGAGTTTACTAAGGCACACGATCATAGAGACTAGAATTTATATTATTAGTAAAGTGTCAAGTACAATTACTGATGTTGGCTTGTTCACGTAGTAGTAAAATCATAAACTACCAGGTATGCGATGAGACGATTCCTCGTCTTTTCGAAGTTACTTGTATTTTTCTCGTAGTATTGTATTTTATTGTATTGTATCTCGTCTTCGGAGTACCTCGTCTTTTCGAAGATCGCTCATCGTATTTAGTAAATTTGTCTCTAATTTTGGCTGTAACCGTAACGAAAAGAATAAATCTACGGCTAGTATAGGTCACCAATTTTGCATTAAAATTAGTGATTCTTTAAATTTCTGTCTATTTCTAGAGCACTTCATTTGTTATAGAAATGTTGAACAAAGCAAAAACTGTGCTATTTGACAAAATATTATGAAAAAAGGCCTTTACTCGTATGACAGATATAGTTGAACTTGATTGCACTAGTTACCATCAGGAAGGCCGATGTAGATTCTCTTCTCAAATCTCCGCCTGAAGGCTTCGTCAATGTCCCACGGGTGATTGGTAGCCGCTAGTACCATAATAATCTTGTCACGATTACTGAAAACATGTCGTTAATCGTTCAAACCATAATTCACCCCGGTATTTTGTTTATTGTGACAAATACATTAATATTCACAACAAGGTCACATCACACAGTGACAAGGAAAATTGAAGGTCATGTGTAACAAAGAATCGATTAAATAAAAGCATTTGTGATAAAATCTAGTAACTAGTCGGAGGCAGAAGACAGTTACAAATATGGACGTCGAATATAGCAGAGCAAATCAAGGAGCAGATACCCGGTTCAAAATACTTTAATAATTGCCTTTAGGGATTGGAGTAGGAATCTGTAAAGGACCTTGAGTATTTAGCAGATATTGGTACAGCTGAAGATAATATTAAAAGTTTTTACATAGCTAAAGTAAAAAATATGACATAAAAAAATTCTTAAGAGTTTGGCTTACGAAAGCCGGCACTTGAAAAAAGCGTCGAATCATTTATGGCAAAAATTAAATTGGTAATTATATGTCTAAATAATCAATATTCAATAAGACAGAAACATTGGAAGAATCTGTTTTGGTTCTTAGTAACTAATTACAAAGTTTTGTGTGAGTACTACTGATTCAATATACAATAGTTTATTTAATTTATTGCAATAGTTTATTTAACTTTGTCACAATTTTCTCCAGCATTCGTTAGCTTATCTTACAATGCAGCGGCTAATCCGTCCATTTGTATGAGCAGTTCGGCTTTGAACCGCCTGGAAGCTTCGTGCTCGGAGTCCGCGCCTCGCACCGCACACAGCGAGTCCACTTCGTCGAGAAATATGGTGCTTGGCGCGTAGAACGACGCCTGCGAATATACGTTTAGGAGTCGAAAAGCATACTAGACCATTATTTCAAATGAAAAAATAGTAAGTAAAAACGAGGTCAGGAACATGGATCATACTTATAAAATATGATTACTAAGTATGGACTTTTACTGGCTTCGTTCTCTTGCATCCATTTTTTATTTGTTGTGTGTATTTACTCGTATTATTCGCTAGGTGAAAAACGCAAACATATTTTCAAAGATTTGTTGAATGTTTAGACATGTTAACATCTAAAAGACGCGTAAGAAATATACTTCTCGAGTATGTATGAGACAATTTTTAAAAACACTAGGCTATTGTTGTAGTATTGTATCATAATCAATCATAATTGGTTTCTTCTAAGCAAGCGTAGCAGTTTCATGATAGGAGATTCATCACAATTACACTTTTTACTCCAGGCGAGATGCATACAAAAGCCAGCTTATCTAAAAAAAGCAACAAAGTACTTTGCTTACCATATCAAACAACAAGCGGACTAACTTCTCCGAGTCTCCTCTGTATTTCGATGTGAGGGTGGCGGAGGAAACGTTGAAAAATGTCGTTCTGCACTCAGTTGCAACTGCTCTTGCTAGCATTGTCTTCCCAGTTCCAGGAGGGCCTGTTAGCAATATGCCTTTCCATGGTCTTCTAATACCCTGAACCAATGTCGCAAAATAAAACATAGTGTGGATTAGTATAACCCTAACTGACATACCGAACCTGTATAATTTTTTTTTTTTACTATTGCTGCCACGTATACGGTATCAAGCCTCCAGTTTTCCTGTTTATCAGACCTGTTGTCTGATTGCGCTTAGATATTGGGTTTAATTCCAGCTTTATTAAAAAAAGCATATTTATAAAATGTTTTTTTAAAATTGCCATATTAGTATAACTAACGGGAAACAACTACTTTATAATCAACTATCATTTTATAAATGCTTTTCAAATTCTGCTGATATATTCTGCTCATTTTATAAATGGTTCTGCTGATATATTCTGCATTCTTAACGCTTCGATATTTACAACTTTCTATTTAAGTACTGATATACTATTACACATTATATATAAAAAAAATCAGGAATAGGTACTAGAATATCGAGACCCATAACAGGTATACGAGTAGGAAATAGAAGGAAAAATTCCTTCAATTTCATCGCTCAATCAATACATCAGATATGTTGTTGCTAAGTCAAAAGGATGATCCAAAATCGCTCTACACTACTACTACAATAGACTGGCATGATGTCATGACCAATTCTAGTGACTAACTATTAGGCTCGTAGACATACATTAACATCAGTTACATGGTCGAAACTATTATTGCAACTGCCAATTACCGTGCATACACGGACGTTTGACACGCTTCAAATAGACTTTACGCAGAATCTGCATAGGACTTTAGTAAAAAACCCTACAGCCTACGTTTATTATAATTAAACCTCCTTTTGTGTCAATTTCTATTGTAATTACTATAATTCAACAAGCTGGAGCTTAAAATTGACTTTGAGACTTACGAGCTATACCGACACTGCTATTTATATAAGTATTCAAAAAAAATATTGATATAAACATAATTACAAAAACGAAAATCTCAAAATACAAATACGTAGATTTGATGTAATTTAGTTTTGTTGCTAATACGAAACGAATTAAAAAAAACTGAACTGATCCATTTTCTTGACCACCACACTTAATAGTTGCAATTTCAAAAAATCATTAGCGTTACGGCTTCAAAGGGTAAATACAGGTTAACCGCAAGATTGTTATCAGGCACGCAAATCTACTATATAAAGTAGGTGGCTAGACTACACTTGTAAAGGGGTTGGTTTTCGTCCTTTGGTTCAGATGAAAATGAGTTATTTTTGAACAAAATAATAATAAAAGTTAGACCAAGGACAACGCGTAAACAAGGCCTAATGAGAGCTACAAGGTAATGACTTCTTGAAATATTTAACAAACCAACAAATAGTCTACGCAACATACCTTGAAATAGTCGGGCATGACTAGTGGCAAGACCATCGCTTCTTGCAGAACTGATTTCGCATCATCCAGTCCAATGACATCTCGCCAGCGCACATTAGGATTCCTCTGTAATATGTCTCTTTCTAGCGTTTCAACTAAATGCAGTTCGTATCCAGTAGCGTCGAAGACCTTTTCATCCTTCTCAAATATCGTGACGTCGGCACCTTCGGAAGGAATATCGGACTTTCTAGCCATTGGTCTGATAGGGACTAGTTGTCTCCTGCTCGATACGCCTCGCTCGACTGACTTCGCTTTCCTACCGCTTCCTACTGAAGATGATGTCGATGATGTTTTACGAGCGGTGACTATAGAGGGAAGCGTGGGTTGTATGTCAGGATCGCGGCGCCTAAGAGTGCCAGCCCATTTCTCCGTCGTCGGATCGGTTTGTTTCCCGTGATCTGACGATTGGTCATGGAATTGGTTCACCTGAGTCGGTTTTACCACTGAAACAAGGAATGTAGGTATAATAATTTGCTAGTAAATAGGTCCAAAAACACGCTCGTGCGATAAATATTCGATAAAATCATTGTATAGATTTAGGAACACGTTAAATTTCATGCAATATTGAAACTACACTCCTTGTTCTTTGGCCTCTGTTTTCTTTCGTATTTCTATTTAAATTTTATATGCCAAGGCTAGCCTGTCAGTGTTATCAAGATGTGAGTGTAGGCAATCATTCATTCTAATAAATACTGTTAGTTTTACCTTGTGTCGGAGGATGCCTGGTTCCGTTGCCAACATGCGTGTCGATAGGCTGTTTTTTGGCCTTTTCTCTTCTTGCTCCGCTTCTTTCTGTTCGAAGACCATCTCTAGGAGGCTCCTGATCGCCAGAGCGTTGGTTACCAGAGTCTTGCGTGCTTCTACGGGTGGTCATTCGAGCGAATCCGAACGGTTGGAGGCTCTCTCCCATCATGCGATCCATCATCCGTGCCATCTGGTGGAAGCCTGTTGATGGACTGAAAGAAAAAATAATAAAGTTACCAAATCAAAAAATGTAGTTGATAACACGTGTACCCTGCATAAAATCAATATTTGCGTTATTGCATATGCATATTATTATACGAAGATTCTAATCATACAAATGCATTATTCCTAGTAAGATATTTAGAGCTTACAGTAAAAAAAGGAAGTCACAATTTACGTGAAACCCATTTTACTCCCTTTAATTGGCAGGACCGTATGTCAGTTTAATGCTTTCACATACCATTTAAGAAAGAGTAAACAAGCATAGGTATATTTTTGATAATCTTAACCAACTGCTTACTATAACTATATGCGAAGAAATAAGTATTACTCTTAACAACTCATCTCTACAAAGCCACCGGCCTTGATACATAACTGAAACCTAAACACACGAATAGTATACAACGCAGAAAAGCTAATAAGCTTTACCATTATGTATGTTCTGGCGTCGTGACACAATTATTTAATCAATAAGTAATTGTGAAATCAGCATGAAAAAGCATAAGGAGCACACGGTAGTTCGCACGCGAAAACTGTAGGTACCTTATAAGTACTGCCTGTATTAGAAGGAACTACAATATTCTTGATATTTAAGCCAGGCTACTTTTGTTTGATTATGTTGTTTATGCTTAGTCTACGTGAAGATTTATGTTTATAATTGATATAAACTCTATGGACATAGGTACATATTATATGCAACTGATATTAAGACTAAAGATAAAGATAAGAGACTGTAAAAAGTACTATATAAAACATATTATTAAGAAGGTGACGACGACAAAACCTCTGGACAATAGGTTGGTTATAAGTAACTTCAGATTACAAAAAAATCAAATAATGAATATATAGTCAGTAGGAATAATTCAATGTCAATACCAGGAAAGACTTCAAAAAGCAGTTGAACATTCTCAATCGAAGCCCCGATAATGTAAAGTACGCTTACTTACTTACAAGTAAATTTATTTTATTTATTATTCTGTAGCAAAATAATTATAAAGAAACTTAATGAACCCATTTTCTCTTACATAAGTTCACACGCTTAGTTTACTATAAAAATGCGGACTTTATACGAACCCAAAAAATGGATCATGGTTCAAAAACTGTCCTATTCCTCGGATGTTGGGGATCAACGTGTCGCCAAAGACGAAATCCATTTTTCTTCTCAATAACTTTACAGCATTTAGGTACATGTGGTAATTGGCAAATTAGGTACCAAAGGTCACTGTGGTCATAAAATCATAATTTCTCGTATAAAATGTGTCATTACTTTGTGGGACTTGTCTGATAGAAAATTGTGTACTGTTTGACAGGTTTGTTTAACTATGGTCGCTATGGAAACGCGTTTGCGGAAACCACATTTGGGTGCAAGATTCGTGCGTATAAAAGCGAACTTTTTTATTCAAGGCATACTTTTTACTTTTAAGGCATTGTTTTTAGTATTGTCGAGACCATGTCACAAAGGAATGCCAGCCTTAATGTCCACACTGTAAAGGTCAGAATAACAAGAGTTGGGGGTAACTATAATGTGGTCGATTAAGGTCTTTGACTGGTCTACTTTTTGGTGGACCATGTTAATCTTTTTGTGAGGGTTGAAATGTAGAACTATGGACTACCACTAATTATACTTTATTATAACGATACCACTATCATCACATGTAATTATGTTATCAGAATATTTTATCATATTTAGCTGAAAGAGGTCAGAGAAAACAGTTTATGTTAGAAACCTATATATATGAGACCTGCTTTTTTTCATTACAGTTTTGAAATGAGAGACTCTATGGGACCTACGTTTACAGTAAGTCAAATAACAAATGTTATTTACTGTTACTCTATAATAGGGTTTATTATCTTCACCCTTTTATCGTCACATTTAAAGCGTGCTTTAACATCACTTAGTGCTATCTTTATGTTACCTGCGGAGATTATTTAATATCTTTCATTAACATTTATATCTTACCCTTGGCTAAGACCGAATCATGAAATATTTGCCACTGATATGACCATTTTAAACTCAGAGTTTTATTGATTATAAGAGAAAAACATCATCAATTGGAAAATCTTAAGTTTTAGTATCTTATCAAACATAGGTATGCGTTCTACTGTTGGACACGCCTAACTTTAATTCTATTTGCTCAAAAATATAGGGTTTAAACCATATACCATTTTCATAGCCCACAGCAATACGCATAAAATAATTTATTTGTCTTAACCAGATAAAATCATTTTTTCTTACTTAATATTTCTCGAAAAAATTAAATTCGTCAAGGCAAATGCTGCAGTTAAAAAGTACTAATTTAATTCAATACTTCTTGTATTATGTACTTGTATTTAAGATTTAAACACGAAGCCGTGCAGAATTTCTGTACAAGAAGCCAGAATGTAATCGAACTTTGTTTGCCCATTGACTGAAGCGAGGTAAACTTGACAGCAGGTGATTCCCTTCGAATGTGGGCCAAAGTTCAACGGCAACACCCGTCACTACCTTAGTAACTATACCTTAGTCTATGCCTGCACTTCTAAGGGTCGACAACCGCGACAATTTTCATTCATATGTAATGAAATCGATAGCAAATATGAAGACACCTTCACTCGGTTCATACACTGTGGAACTATGGTCAGTATAACAGATTTAGACTGGTGGTATCACTTTGCTTTCTTTTTAGGACAAGACGAGTAAATCGTATGCTCATTACAAATGTAAGGTCTAACGCTTTTGCCTAATTTCAGATCGTTGGCCTTGTTATATTGAATGGTTGCGAGTAAAACTGGTACATACGTGTAATGTATGACAGATAATGGGTACAGGAGTCTAGGGAATAGAAAGGTTCAGAAGTTACTGCGCTAAATATAGCAATGATTCAATCTCATTTTTAATTCTTTCTTGTTTATGTTTACCTAATTATCCTCAATAATCCAACATAATTAATTAATTAATTAAGGAAATGAGATGGTAATTAATTATTTGGTATTGTGGCGCTCTGGATAAGCTTAGTTGAAGAGTCTGGTAAATATGACTCACTAACTCTGCAGTAAATAGTTACTAAGACATTTTTAGAGACTCAAAGTTTTAAGAAACGTTTTTCGAATACACTTCACAAATAAGAACGAAAACGAAGACGAATCACTTAACACATGTCCCGGCAAGTGGATAATGTGTTAAAATTGATGATAATCCCGCCTACTATGTCGTTTATATTATTGAGACAAATACGATAGGCGTGGGCGAAGTCTAGAAGGACAATTTTTTTTTACTTTAGGGCTTACATTTAAGTAGTCAGCAGCCTAAGTTGCGTGAACTAAGATTTGATTTCTATGCTTTGTGGAACCGTTAAACTTAAATATATATTCTTTTATCTAACGCTATAATAGAGCCTATTCTTCACATACCTTTAAAAAGAAATATGACTGTGATACTTAAAGCCATAGCAATAGGATACGAATACCGTACTCCCAACTTTAGGGATTCCTTTAGAAGGATAGCTATCCCATAAGTGATTATGCAAACGAAATCGGCTTGTTAAGTAACTTAAGAGCTTTAGTAGATTTAATCGATGGTGCAAACGAGCATTAGAAAACATCAATATTTATCTGTTTTTGAAAAATGTCAAATCAATTTTCTTAAACAAGTTTGCTATAGATTAGGGTTTATTTAGTTTCATGTTGACTTTTTTGCACTAAACTTGACTTATGTTTTTAACTGCTAAATTTAAAAGTCAGAATATTTTAATTACCTTAAGCACAGTCGCAGTTGTAGTTGCGCTACAGTCTAACAAAACACATAACATAGGTATGGGTAGATATTCGAGTATGGATGATTCACAAACACGGCACTCCCTAACTTATAACTTATTTACAGTGGTCAACACTTAACTATCATTAGTTATTTTCCAGGCAGTGTCTAGACATGTTCAATATGTACTACTGCAGCGTAGCACCTAATGTAGTTGATACATAGTTTACTAACTCTAACATTGGCTGTACGCGCGACATCAAACGCAGATCTTACAGAAAATTCAATCTTGATTTTAATGAAAAAAACCAAACGTTTTATTTTTAAACGTATATTAAATGTATATCACGTTCTATATACCATACTTAATCCTAACGTTATCTGGAAGACATAGCTTTAGTTAAAAGGCCGGCACTTGTGGCACTAGAATTCTGATGTAGGAACTAGTTCTTACAATCATTCCAGAGTTTAAAAACGTAATTTCGTGCAGTGAGCTTGACTCTTCGGAGCAATACATAGCAGCCCGCGCAGAAAAAGTTGAATAGACAAATATTATTTTATTCAGTGCTATGGGACAAATAGCTTAAAACAGAGGAGCATTTAACAAAGCGCAAAATTAACACACACTTGCTTTCTGTCTGTGCATTGAAACGCGTGTAGAAATCCTTTCATTTAATATAAAATAAAGTTTTGTTTTTGCTGAAAACAATGACTGCTTGTCAGCTCTTAAGGCTCAACGACAATATCAGTGATCAGAAATTTATGATGAGGGATAATTAGAAGTAGAATAAGCAGAATTGCAACGATCAAAATAACCAACGCTTGTAAAATACGAGTACTTTCAAATTAAAAATCAGTTTTTTTAATGTTGACATTCTTAATATTTATTTGTTATTTTTGAGAACCTTGCTCAACATCTTATTCTAGGGCTTTTAATTATTTTTATGGCCATGACTTATTAGTAGAAGTCCAACTGTATACGTCAAAATTTATATTGTTACCTTGACTTGTAACTGTAATATGCAAATAATGCTTTGCCTTGAACGCCCGAAGAAATATTTATGTAGTTCAGCCGTTGTGGTCAACGGTTTAGTAAAATTAAGTTTTGGGCGTTACTCTTTTGTTCTGTTACCCATTGCGTTACACGCGACTAAAAACTTTGACTCCCTTAAGTGTTAGATTTCCAAAAATCTTTTTGAAGTACACCCCGTCACCCCACACAAAGAATACACTATCTCATGTCTCTAGGTTCAGCGGTTTAGCCTGTATGTTGATTGTGACCTGGCAGTCAGTCAGTAAGTCCGGACTTTATTTTATATAATATATTGAAGAGAAAAAATCTACTCTTATAATGTGTTTTCTACTTCTTCGTTTTCGTTGCAAAACAAAAAATAAGGTGTGTTTAGATTAAAATAGGTTTGTTTCGTTTGGTTTTTTTTTTTTCACTATCACAGTTTCTAGCATGTTTTCATGTAACTTCCAGTGCAAGGTTAATATTTTGTAAATAAAAATGATGAATTAAGAGCCAAAATAAATGTGTCGATGTAAAAAGTAGATTGTAAGGTTTCATCGCGCGTGCATGCAGACATTTCTCCATATAGGAAACTAACCTAGGTTTATCACAGGCAGGATCTGCATGCAAAACAGGTCACTTTGCTCGCTACCCGTGTAATTACTTCACTCCAAGTTTACAACTCACAAAAAGCGAACTAGGTAGTTCGCTTTTTGTATAAATATACTAAATAACAAAGTAAATTTTTATATATACAGAGGTCTGTATATATAAAAATTTACTTTGTTATTTAGTATATTTTTAAGGATTTATAGGAAGTAGTTTCACTTACATGGTACCTACTAGATCTAATGACAACACACAAAGATATCAATATTATTATTAATTCAAAATAAAACTGTTCATAAAAGAACTGTACAAAGTAATAATAAGCACATACCAATTAAACAAGCCCTCTGACACTACTTAAGACAAATAATTACTTGCAATAAAATTAATCCACAATAAAACCACTACCTATTACTACCATTGTTTGAAGAGCGACTGAGAAATTAAAAGGTGAACTCTACTTTTTGGAAGCATTGCGAATCTACCCTACTTAGCATAAAGTCTACTTAGTAGTAGGTATTCCGTTACCTACCCTCAAAAATGGCTAACTACCCCATATGTTATTTTTATTGACAAATATTGCAATGTGGTTGAAAATAGACTTGAAAATTTCATGTTCAATCGTCATTCCCGACTTTAACATACTGCTCAAATAATCAAGGTTTGCATGAAAACTTATACAATAGGTATAATAAAAAAAAAGAACACATCATAAAAGCCGCTCACGCCGCTCTGTTGCACTCGAACAAAGCAAGGTAGGTAATGCATCAACTTGTATTACATGCCTACGGCCCTTTTAGGACACCTTGCAGAAAACCACAAAGATATTTGATATATTTCTTTTCAAAAGAACCCATGACGTTAAACAGCGGTAAAATTTCAATCATGCTCTGAAATAACAGTCTTAATTTAAGTAAAACATCATAAATAACATCTCAGAAAATAACGGAACAAATTGTAATTCGTGCACCTAATTCGGTTTCAATCATGTTTACAAGTTTTATTTTTTTGCTTAACTATTGAATAAATTTTGTTTGAAATATTTTTAATTTTATGTGCCCATTGGCAAGTTACAAGAGAAAATCTAAAATTGCTTATCGTGCTAGATGGGGCTGGAAATCTCTGTAGCTTTTTGACATACAAATAGAACTTTTAACTTACTAGTCAATATCCCATGCGGACCGAAACACGGGATGTGCGCTCATCGCTCCAAGGGGAACTCCAAAGCCGAATTCTATCTTCACGTCGTCTCCTCTTCTTGGCAGGAATGGTTCTGATTGGTGAGTATCGTTCGTCATCTTCCTACACAATTTTTAGTTTCTTATCGTGTTATTTAGTTGATCTTGACATAGGTTTTCCAGAGTTGATTGACAGTCAGAATCCAGACTTCAGTGGTAGACGTTGCCAATACTAAGTTCACACTATTTGATTATAAAATAATTTCAGTTCAAGTTTAGGTAACATTTTAAAAATGCTTTATGAGCTCTAAACAATTAAAGTTTTTTAATAATTAGTAATATTTTGCATGTAAAACTATTCAAGTAATTATTTCTTTGCATAGCACTACAACACTAACCAAGCCATATCAAAAAAGTAGTCAAGTTTTTAAGTAACGTCTACCAAGTCAATCTTTATTACAATCTTGACCTACCAAAATTCAAGAAAACCTTGCTACGTCACGCGACGTAAAGGGCCTACGGTGCTACGACCCCCTACGACCAGCTACGGCCAGGCTATGGGCGTCCGCTACGAGTGGCCGACTCGTCTTTACTGACCAAGGAACTAATGCACGACCATAAAATAACGACTGAAAAAGCCTAACAACTTTACTGGAGTTTCAACTCTAAGCCATTGAGTTACGACTAAAATTAACGGATTGTCACAGTACTTTGAAGAGTATGTATGTAAAATTCGTTTGGTGCCGATGACCGAGGACTCAGTGTCGGCATTATAATTACGAGTACATTTTCTTTGTGTCTGAGTAGAGTTATTTTGATCTGCGTGTTATAATACCTACCTAGTCAATATTCTAATTAATTTGAATATCGTCTTAAGTTTTTGCATCGATATGCAATAGAAAACAAACTTACGAGTTACAAAACGATAATTATTACTATTTATTTTAATCATATTTTACTCTAGTCTATTTGATCATTTAATAAAATAACTTTTAGCCTTATTGTGTCTTGAATGTGTGACTATGGAGTATAATTTACAACAGAGCGCTACCGAGGATATTTTTGCTTAATTATCTTATTGATCGATTGTTTTTGAGTTGACCGTGTCATATCACTCCGTGTTAAGGAAATATAAATAAGGCAACTTATTGAGGTTTCCTTGTAGACCAGGGTAGATAATTTATGAAAAAAAAAACAGTAGTATGTAACCCATTGGAAAAAGAGGAGAATAGTATAAGGATTAAAGGAAAAACAATTTACGGGCCATTTGAGGTCGGGAAGGGGTGAGGGTTTAAAGGTAAAAAACTATTTATCTTGATTTCTGGCAAAACTAAAAGTCCTATGGAAAAAGTTATATGGCTAAGTTGTAGGTAATAAAAAGATCTACTTTTGACTTTTGTTTGTACACTTTTTTCACATAACCTTAAAATTTATGTGAAAAATTCAAAAAACCAAGTTTTTGGTTCTTTATTTTTATCTTTTACAAAACATTTTTTTTTTTCACTAAGTTACGTGAAAACTTACTTTTATATGTCCCAAATACGCCGTAATTTATTTGATTTTATATTTTTATTTGTTCACCATATTTTGAATGAATATCGTAAAAAAAACCTAATTTTCATTCGAAAATTCAGCCGTCAAAATATTTTTCCCCTTATTTTTGCCCTTTTTTTCTGTTATAATGTTTTCTTCCTTTTCATCCTACTATATATTTTTTTCATTTTTTATCATTTTTAAAGGCATCTGCCCTGGCCTATTAGTATAAATACTGATACAAAAAACAATTAAAATATAATTTAATATAATTTATATTATAATCGTGCGTAACTCAAATTATAAACTTATTCTGTTCGATTAGGATGAGTATAACCTATATTATATACTATAATCCTGTACAATGCAATACATACCGTATTATGTCTTTATTTTTTGTATTTTATTTCTTTTTTGTTTATATTTCTTTAATAATATTATTCTAAAATATATAAACAATAAATTACACTTAGATACATATACAATAAACAAAAAATGCGGTCTAATCGCCTTAAGCAATACCATACCTACTTGAAACTATTAGTGGTTTGCGATCAGTAGTGACTTCGAAAGCACAATTTTGCGAATGTATATTTTGAAATCTTTTTAACTTACTCCTCCTTCCTAACTCCTGTTACTGGGACTCAAGTTTGTTATTAAAATTGTTTATTGAATCATAATGGTTGTTTTTGACAGATTTAGTAGTCTGTAAACTGTAAGTTTAATACTAACTCTGACCTATTCTATATCAAAACGTCTATATTGACGCAATGTAATTCATGTGAGAGACTTGGGCCTCTGTTTGTATGCTATTGCTCAGCGTTTTGTAACTGGCAAAAGCGTGGTACTTTCCCATGCCTACTACTAAAACATCTGTTACATGTGGAACGAATTGTACACAAAATAATATCACTAAACAATGATGAAAAATACTATGTATCTTTAAAGATGACCCAATGACATCGTTACCTTGAATGCTTTGCTACTCGTATTAAGTTAATGTACTTAACGGTGATATAACAGATTTGAAAATATAATTATTATAAATTTCAAATCAATCTTATCACTTCCTGTTTAAACGTACAGAAAATAATTTAATACAAATAGAAACACTCCTTACTGTATGATTCTTTATCGGAGTAACTATTTTGACTTCATACCATAATATAAATATAAAACCTTTTCCAGGCTTGGTTACAAATAAATATACAAATTTTATAAATACGACTTTAATCGTCTAAATCTTATTTTATTTACAAATAAATAACATTATTACAACAAATCGACAAGCAAATAAAAATAAAACTGTAATACATACAATGACATAAGAAAAATAAAAATTGAAGGCGGAACGGAGCGGCCTAGTAGTAATTTCAAGCAGGTGCTACGTATCAAGAAGTATCTAGTATTAGTTAGATGTATTTATATTTATTTCAATGTTTTTGATTACTAATAATTGCTTCATTTTGCTCATGGTTACCACTAGCAAACAACTAGTTGGACCTCTCCAAAAATCAAGTACGCGTGAAAACCCGTCTTCTAAAAGTAAATGAAGCCATTATTGGAACCTCATCAAAAATATAATAAGAGACACGTGGAAGTTTTCTAAATACGAGAATAATAATTATTGATAGTATAGTTAGTTCTGCCAGCAGTTAAGTAGAGCTTGCCAGACTTTTTGCAAATCTCGGCTCACCACTCGCTACATACCTTGTCCCTATTTCACCAGACTGCGAAAGAAGGACGGTCATATGGTTTTCGTGTATATTTGTTTGGCACGCACTAGAGTCGAATGGGCTTGTCGTGTCTTTATATGAGTGGTGTCGTAGATTCGTCATCACCTGCAGTTGGTAGTAGGCTATACTAGCTGTATCCTGCGATTTCACTTGGTAAGATAAAGTTAAAGTTACGTGGGTGTAAAGTTCTTGGAGTCGGGTTTTTTGATGTCAATTTTAACCACTTGTTATTAGGAGCTTATATATAAACAATAAATAATCTTGTAAGCTTATTTGACATTCTGTTTCAAATTTGTGATATTGTGTTTAAAGGAAAATTGAGCGGTTAATAGCACAGTTGGATGATTCGTTTATAACAACACAATTTTGTAGTACCTAGTTTCGTCAAGGTTTATTGTTGCAAACAAGAAAAATTACGCATACAACGATCTATACTTACGCGAGCACCTATAAAAATATACGCCTATATACTATTATTGGTACTCACGAGGAAGAATTTCTTATTAATTTTGACTATAATTCATGCAGGAGTTTTTAAAAGAGTAATTTTGTAAGTCAAATATTACAGAAGTGATGTCTAGGTGGGCTGCATTTCTATATTAATATTTTACTGTAGTAAACTACCAAGACGGCTCCAGAATTTATATAAATTCAAATATGGACCTCCCAGGAGTCGTTCAGCTTCCCGGTAGCCCGTTTCAACTGCGCCGTGCACTGAAAACCAAATCATACGTATCAATTTTGACCCTCGACGCAAAAACGACGGGAGTTTTAAGGTTTGACATGTCTATGAGTGTTGTTGATGAAAATTGGTCCAAGATGGTCGTCGCTACAAAATGGCGTATTACATATTTTTTCACAACCCTCTCAATATGCGTATAAAATGAAAGGGCTTGACAAGTATAATACTATACACAATGATGAATTTCAAATCCAAGATGGCCGCCACAGTAATGGCGATGTGGTTTTTTTTTTATTTATTTTAATTTTGTTTATCTTACCCGTGGCAAAGTGCTTAGTTTCTGTAGCTTCGCCCGCGAACAGCACTCTCGGGGTTCCCGAGGAGTCAAGCAGGGGTGCCGCAAGTTCTGCGCGAGCGTCAGGATGCAGGTGGAAGTTTGCGTTGTCGTAAGAGTAACTGCCTCGTGTGAAAGGATTGGAGTACCACGATGTTCTGCCGAATATAGATTTTAAATATTTAGTAAGTCATCAAAAACAGCACATTGTAAGGCACTTATTTTATCCAAAACATATCGGAGCGATTGATCGATGCAACGTGTGACCAGAAAGTGTTTATCTAGTTCAACTTATAAGCATTGCGATTCGGCTTGGTAATGCCGTTAGCATGTTGGGCAACCAGCTTTCTGTTGATGGGTTGGACCACTTGGATTATCTGTAGATCATAAGTGTCTTTAGGTTTTTGTCAATTTTTGTTGTTGTAGTACATTTTTATAATTTATATTTGTATCTATTATGAAAAAAAAACAAAGATGATTGGGGTAGATAGATTGTTAACATAAATGTCGGCTACGTAAAAGTACGAGTTTACTGGGAAGGCAACGCTGCATCAGGTACCTAGAGACCGTATGATGTATGTCAAAAACATAGTACGCGTTTACAATACTAAAGCAAGTCTCCATCAGGTAACTACCTACAGAGATCGCATGCCAAAAACATGATAATAAGTTCTTGAATCTTGAAATAGCTATAAAGGTTACTTACTTTACAAACTGAACAGGTTCTGGTATGGTTCTGCCTCTTCCCATGAACTTCCTAATCAAAGCCATGACTTTGGTTTTTACGATTTTATCTGAGAGCGTTTCGACCTAAAAATTTAATAATATTTTAATTTATTAAAAACGTTCATTCTCACACATATGTACACTTTCATTTTACATTTCCCTTAACTATAAAAAGCTTTTAGCTGTTTCAAATTTAGAGATTACAAATATTTGATGACACATGAAATAAATAAATTTTCTTCAAGATTAATGAAATGTTTGTATGATGATATATGAGATTCAGATTCCCAACAATTAAACTATTTTTACTGCGGTAAAATCACTGACTAACAGTAGAACCCCAAGCCGTTTAGCGAGGTGAGATATGCATAATGAAATTGTGACTATGAACATTTCAGCACTTATTTTAATCGCGTAGAATTCACATGAAACCAAACTAATGTAAAATTGTAAATAGTACCGTGGCAAAAAACAAGTTAGTTTTTCATCAACAGAATAAAGTATTGTGTCAATATAACGTTAAGCAGGTCACGCGTTTTCTTCAAAGAATCCCGTTGTTCGATAAAGGCGCTGAAAGAGAGCTCTAAACTTACTGCTAGGTGTTAATTTAACAGCATACCATTACAGCTGCTTCTCCGCATGCCCATAGTGTAAGCGTACTATTAGACGACATAGGTGTGCCGGGCGTGTTAATCTTGAGCAGCCATTGGTCGTCTTGATTCAAACTCGCTTTGTCCGCGTCACGCCACACCCAAAGACTAAAGCTGTCGGTCGGCCACCACACGTAAGTAAACCGGAACACTAGCTTGTTGCATAGTCCCATCGATATCGCTTTCACTGCGCGGATCTTTTCGTTAGGCAAGGAAGGCGAAAATAACGTGCTATACCTGTTTTAGAAATTAATTTAATTACGTGTTTGATAGTTGAGTATCGAGCTATACATATTTTACTGTAGAAAAAATATATATTGAAAATAAAATGTCAATTAGAATAATAAAAACAGTGCTAATTTATATATATATTGCAGCTAAACGAGGACCTCAAAATTTTTAAGCTTAGCTATATAAAGGCGATTTTTTGAAATCGGTCCAGTAGTTTTTGAGTTAATTTGTTTTAAACAAACAATACTTTTATCTTTAATTAGTATAGATTTGATTTGAACACGCATAGTTCCGAGTAAATCAACCAGATGCTTGACAATTTGGTTACAGTTGAAATGCTTTCAAGTGCGAAATTAACGATTGTTAACCAATTAACTACTGTTCTGTGGAGACCATCTGGGTCAAAGGTGTCAATCAGTCCTTTATAATATAATCACACATATTGTGTCTTACTATTGTAACAATATAGCGAAAAATGGAGCTTTTCTACTGACTTCCAAAAAAAAATAAGGTACTCAATTCGACTACATTTATTTGGATTTTTAATTTTTTTGTTGGAAAACGTATGTGGTCCGATTTTAATTTTAAAAGATATAATTTATGAGAAGATGTGTCATTTTTAAATCTAAACCATAAAATAATTTCTATCGGCATCTGCCGTAATAATAATAAGTAGTCTCTTTAAAAAAATCTTCTTACTAATTGACGTGTGTTGTAACATTTTTTATTCCATACATTTAAGAAAGTAGATGAATTATCACTGCGGATATTACGACTCATTTAAGTATAATTGGAATTTAATTTGAATTAAAACTAACTAAATACATTGTTCAAATAAAATATTATTGAAGTATATTTGTGATCTTTGTTATTGATATTATTTGGATCACGTACCTAAATAAAACAAGTGCAAATAAGTTTATCGTAACTCACAAGAGTAAATAAATAATAACAGCTATCTGTTTTGTAAAAATAATTCCTAACAACAATAGAAAATTATTGAGTCATACAACTACAGGCTTTGTTCTACTCTACTTGCTAATTTATATCATAAAATAATATCATGTTTTCATATTTGTAAAAAAATCTTGAACGTTTAAGCTTACCTCTCCTTAAGCACACCTACAGATGGAGTAACAATAACGTTACTAGATGTATATGTGCTACCGTCCTTTGTGGTAACCGCCACGTTGTCTCTGGGGTTCTGTGGCCATCTGATCTGAGTAACTTCTTTATTGAGCTTGATCTCTAGCGTGGGATAGCCGGGCCCGTTGTTGTATAAGTTCTAAAATTATAGTTTTTTTGTACAATGTATGATGGACTTGCTGTCAGTATTTTAATGTTAGAGTATGATAAATACTATTATAAAACTCATGTGTGTGAGTGTATACCCATTATCGTCTAACAGAACCAAAGCAAACAAAGGTTTAGTCAGTACCGAAACCAAATAAAAATAGCTTAAACAGAAACAGTTTACAATATGTAATAATAATTAATTTTTAACTTTAATAGGTTATTTAAGTTAAGTGTCATTATTTTTTCTGTGATTTGTTAAGAGTGGTATATGAATAATTAGTTCGAGCTATTTAGATTAAAATAAATAATGTGCTAGTAATGTGTAGTTAATCCATGTATAATTAATGAAATTACAAGCATACGCAAAATGCAGCCGCAGCCGCAGTGTTTTCAGGAGTACCTATTGTGCAAATTAAAACCTGATTTTTTACTGCTAACACGCTCCTAGTAAACTTTTTTGCTTACCAGTAAAATGTCAAATAGAGTCCTATACCCATACGTATGCCAGCTCAAGTCTTGATGTCCTTCCAGGTCTTCATACTTGGACTGTGTGGACACGTCATACCACGAGGGAGAGCAATCGTAGGTATCCGTGTAAAAGTCTAAGAATTCCAGGAAATTACTGGTAAAGTCTTCATCGTATTCGAGGGAAGGGTGTTTCACTTTTATATAGTCGCGTATTCTGAAACAATGTATTCACACTTTCTTTTGGTGAGCTATTGCAATTGCAGACTGATGCATGGTAACAGATCTATGGTTGCATTTAGAGCCACCAACTAAGCAATCTATATTTTTAAATTTTGACGGGCTTTACGAGTAAGGTGTCATAGTGAGGACGATTCACTAACTTAGTAAGACCTCAGAGACCATTTAAATGTGATATAATCTCACTGGACTATCGATTATATATACCTAACTGTGCAAAACAAATTTTCTTTGAGAGAATAAATCCGAGAGATTTGTTGTTTCTGTTCATATTTTGGGCAGATGTGTCAGTTTTAAATCTAAGGGTGAGATGGAGAAAAGAGGAAGCAGTAATATAAAGGTGAATCTATGGAAAACAACTCTATATTGTTTAACATTTAGTATTTAAAAAAGGTGTACCTGGACAATCCTATAGTTACCTTTTAGAAATATAGTGTCCAATAGAATCAGGCTCCGCTGTCGGCATTTCTTCCAACACTTCATGTGTGTAGTTAGTAAGCTCAATAATGACGCTCTCTTTGTCGGAACTACCATCAGAGCGGTACGCCTTTAAAATCGAATCTTGTGGCAAAATGGTCACATTGTTTTCGATGGCTAGCTGGTAGGTAGGTGAGCCTTCACTTCCATGAATCCTGTCAAAATCGTAGATGTATTGTCAATGAATTGCTGATGTTATAAAATAGTTGCCTGAAATAAATCACTTTTAGCGATAATGACGTCATTTAAAACCTTGTTTAAATTTGTTTTACTGTTAAGCTAGTTTTTAAATAAAGATTTATAATATGTTATTATATATATATATATTATAATAAGTTAAGAAATTGACCACACCAGTATTTGTAACAGCCACTTGTGCTTTGGTTACTACGTTTACGTTAAGTTACGTTATGTTGTTAAATACACTAATTTTAATAACTTCTTACAAACTTACGATGCAAGATTATCTAACTAATAAAGTTATAATGAGAACAAAAAAGTCGTATGAATGACTGTAAGCTGTCAGTATTTGTTAAGAAATATCCTATAAAATCATTTACTTGTCTATTTCTTATTTGTGTAAGAGGATTGGTTTGCTTTGTTTTCAAATTTCCTAAACAAACTAAGACTTCCTGCTTGACTTTCAATTATTGCTCTCTTAGGACTGTTTCTAGCATGGGAGATAGACACAAGCATAAGCAAATAATGAAGACATAAAATATATGAAATTTACCATTCAGCCCCCAGCTCAACAGTATCCTGTCCGAATGGTACAGTATGAACTCTTCCACCAATCCTGGTTTGGGCTTCCAGCGCTAAGACCTTTTTCCCAGCTCTGGCCAGTGTGGTGGCAGCGGCCGTACCGGCAGCTCCTAGACCGACCACTATGGTGTCATACGTCACTGGTTTGGGGTATCTAAGGAGGATTGAACTAACTAGTATTACATGTCCTGTACCTATTCAAATAATAAATTGGTATTATATAGAATATTTGACCACTATTTCTTGAATAAATAGTAAAATAATAATAATGAATACTAAATCACTAACACCATTATATTAAGATCTGTATTCGTATCAGGCCATACTCGTAGTAGCAAATTGCTAGGTACAGATCTCCGTTATAAAGAGAGGTCGTAGTCCACAACGCATGCCAAATTGTAGGTCGGGAAATGTCACTTATCTAGCTGAAAGCTGCTAGCCTCAAACTTTCATACTAAATTTTAATTTGTAGGTAGTATTCTTACCCGTGACCGTAGCTGACAAAAAAAACACATAACAAAAACGTCACTGGCCTCCACATCTCGAGATATCTGAGGGACTACTAAATCAATAAAACAGTTAATTCGTACGAATGTCTATTGCTATCTATTATTTATTCTGTGGTACTCGGTGAGCAGGGTCAAGAGGTTCAATCAAGTCATGATCCATCACATTCAGCTATCAACCCAGGGCTAGCTAAAATTAATAACAACTGTCATAAACAGGATTCTAGGTTTGTGGTGTACTGAGCGCAAGCGGGATACGGATGACGAAAAAGTTTTGCTAAGATAGAAACCAAAAATTATCAGAAAAAAATCTATAGAACTCATTTTAAAAAATCTAAATTGATGTAGTTTCATCTAGTTTAAAAAAAAATTAAACAAAATTTTACCTGTTTGTCAATTTGGTGGTATAGTTAAAACTGTTAATAATGAGTAGGTGTTCATACTTACAGTATCCTACGGCAAAGTATATCCCCAACCTTATAACCTCGTATACTTACTATTTCACTAATTTGTATTCAGAAACACTTTCGATACCGTATGCATTATTATTATTTTCTAAATTACAGAGGCAAAGATTAATCGTTCCTAAGTGTAAAACTAATTAGGTAGGTTCTGCGAACTGATAACGGCACGCGACTACATTATATTTGCGACATAAAACAGCTAACTTGACGAACTTTTTTCTAATCGTAAAATTAAGGACGCTCAGAGATTTTGCTCCTTTTGCTTGCTCTTCCACATACTCTGCTAAAATAAATTTCATGTATATGAGCGTTTCCTGGTTACTAGAATTATTTATTATATGCCGCTTTAGTTGAAAAAGTAAGATGTCAGAACGATTCCACACACATCAAAACACAGGTTGCGTAATTTTATATAGAGCCCTTGACACTGTCACTTTTCATACTTTGCTAGTTCATACATAACTGATAGTACAATCTGACAATACTCTCATCACTTGTATGATTATAAACCAAATAAGTCTAAATAAGTTTTACCTCGAGAAATTATAAATGAGTATGTACATTTTAAAAATACAGTTGGTATCCACACGGGTCTACGCACTTACAAGTAGACAACTATTAAACAAGTACACCTATCTTCATCTATATGCAAGGTTATCGGCTAGGAGTGTACTAAGCCGAAAGTGGGTCACTGTAACCATCCTAAGGAACAACTTTCACTATGGGACCAACTCTGAATTCGATAAAAAATTATCAGCTGTTTCATACATTTTGTCGACGACCGATCAACATTTTGTATGGAACAGCTGATTTTCTTTCTCGAATTCAGTGTTGGTCCCATAATGAAAGTTGTTCCTTAGGATGGGTACAGTGACCCCTTTCGCTAAGTACACCCCTAGCCGATAACTCTGTATATATAAAAGAGTAAGAGTAGAACTTGGTAAATTCTACTATTGTTTCGTAAAGTATACTCTCCAATTTAATTCCCTTTCTGCAATCGGACTAGTAGAGATACTGCAAGACGCCACTGCTATATGGTATAAATTCCACGGACTAGCACTAAACGCTTTGCGTCGACTATTATTGTACGAACTGCCTGACAGAGGAATTTACTGCCGAGTACTCTATTATTCGATTTTATTTCTATTTCGATATAATATCAGTCTTATCAAATCGCGAGTGAATCGGTTTCTTCTAGGCAAGCGTGTGGCACGCTTTCAGAAACAATTCTAGTACCGATCGTCGCTACATACTCGTATCAGGTGAGTTGCGTACAAGCGCACACCTATTAGCTATGAAATAAAAATTGATCAAATTCGGTTCAGTAGTTAGTGTTTCTAAACAAAATTCAAAGTGGCAAAACAACTTTTTTCGGCGACAACCGTTCTTGAGTTGTTTGTCAATTAGCGACCAGAATGCCTGTGATAAACTGGTCCGACCTATAAGCATTGCTTCAAGCTACCCTTTCGTGGTGGGTTGGAGGGTTTTGATTATCTGTAGATCTTATGTGGTCTATTAGGTCATTTTTTTTAAATAGATGTACTTGCTTTGTTACTACTGTTTAAAGTATTACGTGTTTAATTCCTCCAAGACCATTACACTAATAATTCATAGAGAAGTAATACTACGGAACTGTTTTTTTTTATTTAGGATATTATATTAATTTACAGTAACAGACTACCAGAATCAAACCAGAAGTTATACAAATCAGAATTTGAGTATCTCAGAAGTCGGTTCGCTTCCCGGAAACCTGTGTCGACTGCACCATGCACTGCAAAACCAAAATTAAAAAAATGTTAGTAAATGTTAGAAAAATTAGAGGAGACTCAACACTCTAATCTGTATCTTAACAAATAATAACAGATGTGGTTAACAATATTTGATTCAATCACAGAAAAAATAAAATGGCGGTCAAGGCAATGGCGGGCAAAGTTTTGAAAGAAAACCGTTGTAGGCAATGACAATACAATATAAAAATTATTTTATACTTAGACACACGATGCAATATTCAAAACAACTACGAGAGTTAAATTTAAATTATCTAATTATCATGAATACAGAATGAATTGAGGATCCGGGAGCGATAATGGTCCATAGCATTCCTCTCAAAGTTGTTCAGTAATATATTTATCTTGAACAGACCTAGGCTTGCAGTCGGACAAAAACAATTTTGAGAAAGAGGCCAACAGAAGAATCCAGTCTTCTGCATTTGGCAAACTTCACCAGGTCTTCACGTCGTCTATACCAAGTGACTTAAGACTTAAGTCTTTAATCAGTACGTCCTATATGGATACTTCGTGAAGCTAGTGCACATGCTTAAAGTCGCTTAGCGAGCTTTGAGACCTTGATTCTCGTAGGAACAAAATTGGCATAGAAGTGATCCGTCGAAGAACCAAAGTAACCTTCATAGCTCAAAGAATTAGTAAACTGAAGTGGCAGTGAGTTGGCCATTTATCCCAAAGTACCGACTACCGTTAGGGTAAACGAGTTCTGGAGTGGAGACCGCGTTTAGGCAAACGTGATGTATGACGCCAGCCAGCCAGGTGGAAAAATTACTTCCGGAAACTGACAGGCATGAACTGAATGGAACTAGCTGAAGGGCCTATCTAAAGTAGTGGACGAATCAGGCTGATGTAACCAAAAAAATCTATATACCAAATTATTAATAAAAAAAATAAACAGGTCCATGGAAATCGTTTTAAAACTATCAAATATTATGCAGGAGTTTTGATGCATAGTGTGTATCTATATTTGTATACATTTTAAAATCCGTGATACCTGTTGAAAAATGCGTGGTGTCAGTAGCTTCGCCCGCAAACAGCACCCGCGGCGTTCCTGAGGAATCCAACAGGGGCGAAGCAAGGTCTGCACGAGAGTCAGGGTGCAGGTGGAAGTTTGCGTTATCGTAAGAGTAAGTGCCTCGTGTGAAAGGGTTGGAATACCATGAAGTTCTGAAAATAAAACAAGATTGTATACAAAACAAATACAGAAAAAGGAAAATCATTCACAAATTAACCAATCTTTTAGTCCTTTAGCAGTTTCTCGTACCGTTTTCAACAGACAAATCTAAAAGTTTTAGAATCGCTTTAGAATATTTTACTGCTTTGCTTTAGGTACATTAAATTCATTTAAAACCCTCAGATTTAACACCTATATTTTATGTATTGTTTTCACATTTTATGCTTTTAGCATGTGTAGTTCTATAGTCTTATGTATGCATATAAGACTATAGAACTACACATGCTAAATTGACTTACTTCACGAATTCAACGGGTTCTGGAATAGTTCTGCCATTGCCCATGAATTTTCTGATCAAGGCCATGACTTTTGTTTTTACAACCTGATCTGATAACGTTTCTATCTGAAATTTAAACTTTCATTACAAATGGTAATCATATTCAAAAATTGCTATCTGCATATTGTATTTCTGTTAAAATAATTAGTTTCTCCTTTTTTGAGAAGTCAGTAAAGATGTATCAGTTGATCTTACCGATCATATTGTAAAAAAAAAATGTAGGTATAAAAGAATCTCCAAAAATGAGTTCAACACCTTAGTGGTTAGACACTGATTTTTCTGTAACACAGAAAGTACATTCAGAATTATATTAGAACCAAACCTAGAATTGGAATTGAATCCAAATCTCAATGATGAATAAGTAGTAAGTTTTTTAACTATTAATTATTCAGTAAACAATTATAATCCATGCCCTAATATGCTTTATTTAACCTTTAGAGCTGCTTCTCCGCATGCCCACACCGTAAGCGAGGTGTTTGACGACATCGGCGTGCCGGGCGAGTTAATCTTAAGCAGCCACTGGTCGTCGTCGCTTAGATTCGCTTTGTCCGCATCACGCCACACCCAAACACCTACACTGCCCACTGGCCACCACACGTAAGCGAAACCGAACACTAGCTTATTGCAATGTCCCATTGAAATCGCTTTTACAGCATGGACTTTCACTTCAGGAAGAAGAGGCGAAAATAACGTGCGATATCTATTTTGAAAAAAAATAACATTATAACGACTTTCGAGTTTTTTACATGTGTTAATTCACACTAGGGTATTATTAAATTTATAGCGAAAAATTCAGTACAGACAGGAGGACACTAACCTGCATCTTCTGGGTAATAAGCCCAGATGCCTTGACCAAAGATTATTATTAATCATTAATACACTATCATTAATCTGCCAGCCGGTACATTCAAGAACTTTCTCAACTTACAAGAACCATCATCATCAGTTGTGCATCAAACGAAAAATGCAAAAACAATATATACATCGTTGTACATTATTTAAGGCAAGAGTATGAGTAAGTTAACTGAATAAGGCTAAGAAAATTACTTATAACATGCATTATCAAGTCTCTAGCTAAAACATTCGAACTTTAAAAGAGGTTAGTTTTTTAAAATAAGATGTGCATAATAAATTGTTTTACTATATTGCTATTTTCGATAGATAATACATAAAAATTGATAACCAACTCACCGTTCTTTAAGCACGCCTACAGATGGAGTAACAATAACGTTATTAGAGGTATACGTGCTACCGTCTTTAGTGGTAACTGCCACGTTGTCTTTAGGGTTCTGTGGCCATTTGATTTGAGTTACTTCTTTATTGAGCTTGATCTCTAGCGTAGGATAGCCGGGCCCGTTGTTGTATACATTCTATAACAAAGATAAAACTTATATATTTCGTATTTATTCGATTCCAAAAGATGTACGTATAATTACTTTGATTGAAAATCCGCCGTCGAGGACGGAATAACTTCGGAGCTCTTAAATTCAAATTCAAATTATTTTTATTTGCTAAGAATATGGTAGGAGGTATAATACAATACGTACAAGATCTTAAAATAAGGGTAATGAGTGCACACATTCCTTGCCTGTCAGCATGCAAAATGAAGAAAACAATTATATTATTAAAAGCAGGAGGTAAACCAATATTTGTCGAGCTTCAAAAGTTATTCAATACCGTTATCAGTTATGGGGAAAAAAGAGTGGAGCAGAAGTGTCGTGGTATTGTTTTTAAAGAAAGGAGATAAAACGCTTCTGAAAAACTACCGTCCCATCTCACTCCTGAGCCACATCTATAAGTTGTTTTCAGGGCTCATCTTAAACCGCATTGCAAGAAGACTTGACGAGTTTCAGCCCCCGGAACAGGCTGGGTTTTGCTCAAGATTTGGCACTATAGACCACATCCACACAGTGAGGGCATGGTTGTACAGAATAATAAAGATTACAACCAGCCCTTGTGTCTTGCTTTTATGGACTATGAGAAGGCACTTGACTCCGTTGAAACTTGGGCTGTATTGGAGTCCTAGCAGCGTAGCCAAGTGGACTACCGATATATTGACGTGTTGAGATGTATCTATAAAACGGCGTCTATTAGTCCAGCAGTATAAACATATCCCATTGACATGTTTACGCTGCTTTGCTTGGTGCAAAGATTTCTATTATTTATGAAATGTCTTGAGCATGAATTCCACTAGATGACTGAAAAATAAAAGCTTATTTTTTTAAGTCTTGATTAGATCAGTGCATTGTTTTTTGGACATGCCATCACGTTTGTCACTCGTATTCAATATAATACAAGAGTTTAAAAATTTGCATTATTTTTTGAACCAGTCTTATTGTATAAAAAATAAAAAATACTATTGCTTACTAGTAAAATTTCAAACAACGTCTTGTACCCATATTTGTGCCAGCTTAGGCCTGGGTTCCCTTCGAGATTTACAAATTTAGACTGCGTGGACACATCGTACCAAGACGGAGAACAATCGTAGGTTTCTACGTAAAAGTCCAGGAAGTCCAGGAAGTTATTTATAAAGTCTGCATCGTTTTGAAGAGAAGGATGCTTCGCCTTAATGTATTCGCGGATTCTGTAATATTTTGCATAATTAGGTACTAATAAGTAATTTCTTTATCATAAGTTATCTATATCATTACTAAGATTTCCTATTTTATTTCCATCCAACACAAATACAATTGTTAAGTATAATGTGCCATGAGAGTTTGATCAAAACCAGATTAACACAAAAAGAATAATGTCAATAACATAAAATTCAGTGTATACTGTATACGAGTAGATGCCCAAATTATGATTTCTCGCAAATGCTTTCTTATTAATACATAGATATAGCCCTAAATAATAGACGTAATATTAGTTCTGTTTCATTTTTAACCCCCGATGCAAAAACGACGAGGTGTTATAAGTTTGACGTGTCTGTGTGTGTTAGAGTATGTGTCATCGGTGGTCTCAAACGGATGGAACGATTTTTATTTTTTTTATTTGTTAGTAAAATTTTTTTTACAACTCCCTCAATTTGAAAGGATTTGACTAGTAGAATATTATTTATAATCTATGATAATTTCAAATTCAAGATGTATGCTACAACAAATGTCGGGGGTTCTTAAAAATTATCAATTTTACACGTGTCGCTGTTCACGTGATTTAAAGTAAAATTTTAAATAATAAGATGCCTTATTACCTGACTATAATGTAACATTATTAAAATAAAGTACGTAATACCTTCTTGAAATGTAGTGTCCGTACGAATCAGGCTCTGGTGTTGGCATTTCATCAAGTATCTCGTGTGTGTAGTCAGTAAGCTCAACAATGATTCTTTCCTTGTCAGAACTACCATCGGAACGATATGCCTTGAAATACATATTTTGAGGCAGAATGGTCACATTATTTTTTATCGCAAGGTAGTAAGTAGATGATCCTACATTCCCATGAAGCCTGTGAATATTTGAAGAGAGAATTGTAAAAATTAGTAAGAACATTACTATCTCTAATTTTTTCTCGTCGATTTTCTAATGGCATTACAAGGTCATATTAATTATAATTGTCAAAGAGTACCAAACTTAATGATGCGGTAATGCTTACTACGAGTATCAGACTTAGTATAGTCTTCTTGGATAATTTCATGCGTTATCCTTAGGAAACATCTATCACAAAAATTCCCAGCTAAATGAGGTACTTACTAAAGAGAAGAATATCTCTCGCCAGGGTAAAATTTATCGAGAAAAATCATAAGACTCCATTTTTTTATAATTAACTTACCATTCAGCTCCAAGCTCAACTGTACTCTGCCCAAAAGGTGCAGTATAAACTCTTCCACCAATTCTGTGTTGGGCTTCCAGCGCTAAGACCTTTTTCCCAGCCTTGGCAAGTGTGGTAGCAGCGGCCGTCCCGGAGGCGCCTAGACCGACCACTATGGTGTCATACATAACTGGTTTGGGAGATCTACGGAGGATGAATTAGTAATAAACTAAACAATTTATTCAGAATTTACATACTCCATTATCAGAGCTAACCACTTCGCCTCGCCTATACGAATATTATTATGAATCAGCAAAAATATTTTTTCGTCAGATTTTGTTCCAATCATGGCCAGTCTTTATTATTTTTATTAGGGTTTTCTAATAACATTGTTCTGTCTGTAATAAATACTAAGCGTGTCCATGTATACAGTCACATTTTATGCTGACTTCAATCAAGTAATACTTTAACAGGTGGTTAAAAGAGACTTCGAAAACCCGACTGCAAGAATTTTAAACCCACGTATCCTAATAAGTGATTTCGCCGGACCAGCCGGTATACCATCTGCTTTTGAATACAAATCTATTGATACCACTCACATAAAAATACTCTAGGACATGCCAAAATAAATATACATATATACACTCGAAAAACATAACCCTCCTTCTTTCACAGTCTGGTAAAAAGCGTTACAACCAACATCAGTTCAGCTGGCGTCTATATAACTTTTGCTAATCTTAATGAAAACCACTTATACCATAGAACTTGTTATTGATAAAAAGATTATAGGATCAATTGGGAAGTATAACCCTTACAAAAATCCTTTAATTAATCGTTGCAGATGTGCCTTAATCTACGAGTATGAACTTATATATAAAATAAAAGTAAATAAGTTATCAATACCTACTATTAGTTCAATCAAAAACTGTTCAACATAAAGCTATAAGTCCACGGTCGTAATTATGACATAATGATTTCTTATACCTAATATAATACTGAAGTGCTAGTGATTCTAAAAACATTCTATGAATAAAATAATTTAAGTACGTGTTAGCGTAACGTCGTTAATTAGATAGTTAGGAAGGTACTTTATCCTGATGAAATAGAAACTATATTTTTTTTATCAGGCCAATAGAATCGCCAACACTACAACTTTCCCCATAAAATTGAATTCCCCAAATATACTTACCCATAGCCGTAGCTAAGAAAAAAGGCACACAATAAAAACGATATGGTCTTACACATCGTACTAACATACTGAACAAGAATTTAATCACTGCACAGATTCAGTACTCAGTAGTAGAGCAGGGACGAGAGGGTCATGACATGTCGTATTCAGCTATCTGATATGAAAATATATTTTTTATTTATTTATTCTCACGTTACATAGACTTCTTACAAATAGAAATAATTAAGCTAGTACTTAAAAAATCTAATAACTAACGTGACTTAAGTTAGTTTAAGTTTATATGTGCAAGTCATAAGGACCTCTTCGATGTAGTTCTTACTAGGCCGATCCTAGTAAGAATACTAGGCCGATCCGTGTAATGAACTAAAAATCAACCATCTCTATAACCAAAATTTGGTATATTAGCCAGATAATCGTTATCTCGCTCGTACTTTTTCATATTTCAAAAAAATAAACCACGAAATGCATAATAACAAAGAACCGCTAACCAGATTCTGAATTTATGAATACATACTCTTAGTTTAAACTGGAAATCATGATATATCATCAAGTTACATGAAATTTATCACAGATTACCGATAAACTTACAATATGAATCTAATGTAAACATCAGTGTGAATAGAGGATCTATTTTACGTGGGTAATCTGTAATTCTTTGCTATAAATGGTTATACAGATTCGATGGAAACTCACGTTCCTCTTAAATGCTTTATGTCTTTTATAAAAGTAATAACATTAAATCATTGTACTCGTAATAACAAGTGTGTTTTGATCGTAAAGAATATGTTGTGTAATCTTATTAAGGTGACTTTTGACACTTAACCTTGTATGCTTTGATAGTTAATTTGAGTTAAAACTGATAAGTAATATTTCAAAACTAGCAACTCCTTAATAACGACCAGGCCAAATAAAAACCATAATAAATTACCAAAACTAAATTTATTTGAAAATATGAGTATTACAGTTCTTCGAGTTAATATATAATAAAAAATTCAAGTACAAAGTACAAGTAACAAAGTATTGAGAAGTACTCGTATTTGGTTTCGATGAATGAAATTTGAACATTCCTAGAATAGCACGAATTAATTCTACTCGTATCTATAGAATTCATCAACGAGATTATTATTTTTAGTTTTTGACAGTAATCTAATTCTTATCTAAAGCTTTTGCGCTAAATTCGAAAACTATCATCGCGTAATCAAATAATCATCTACAAAAGTTATTAAGAAGCAATTATTTTAATTAAAGTAGAATAGGTATTACTTCAAATATAATATTGCCTTGAATGAATACCAGGTCTACTACTCCAGAATTTATATAAGCCGTGATACATATTTCCTAGTAGCCGGTTTGCTTCCCGGAAACCTGTGTCGAGTGCGCCATGTACTGAAAAATAAAATAAACATGTTTGGTTGCAAATAACGTCATAATTAAAAGTACAAAGATTTGTGATCTTATAAAGATTTTTATGTTATTTTAGTATGGTTTGGTGCACGGTTGTTAGATAAAACAAGACAAAATAGGATCACAGTTGTGGCCAATAACACTAATACCTGTATTTGTGTTGGCACTTATAATAAAATTATAAACTGAATAACTAAGACAGTGAAAAATATATTGTACTAAACAGCAGTTTAAATACTTTGTAACAAAACGCAAAAATCTTTAAACAAATTTAGTGTAAGTATTCAAAATTCAAATATAACTTATAATAACATATACATTTACACTAAAAATATACATATACATTTCAAACAGATATCATAAAACATTGGCAGTACATTGGGCGGCCTTATCGCCTAAAGCGATTTCTTCCAGGCAACCTTTGGATAGAACGAACTTGATGAGAAAAACACGTCGGTGGTGTACCAATGAATACTAACAAAAAAAATACACAATAACTCTTTCACTACTACTATCTATATAGACAAATGAAAACAAAAAAGAAATACCTAAATATATAAATATTTGTACCAATGAGAGATGTTAAAAAACATAGAAGTTGCGACTAATAATTTATTGAAAGAAGTTGTTCAACAAATTCTTATGTATAAAAATAGATTTAGCTTGTCTGACTGACAAAGGCAGCGTGTTCCATGTCATGACAGCTTGCACAGTACATGATACCTGAAAGGAGTTGGTAGATATGGGAGTTGGTAACATAAGATAAGGATCACGTGAGGATCGAAGGGAAGTTGAGAGGGAAGCAGTTACAAAAACGAATTTGTCTTTCAAGTGAAGTGAAGGGAGTGGTTGGGATGAATAATATTTTGTATAGAAAAGACAGAATATGAGAAATACGGCGAAAGCGAATAGGTAACCATTTGAGCTTCTTACGGTATTCAGAGATGTGGTCATATTTGTGTAACCCAAATATAAACCAAATGCAGAAATTTTGTAAACGCTCGAGCTTGTCGAGTTGCTCCTCGGTTACATCTAAATAGCAAGCGTCTGCGTAATCTAATATTGAAAAAAAGATTACGCAGTCTGCTTAAGGAAGCTGCAGACAAAAAGACTTTTCCACTTATTTCTGCGAGTTCAGGAAAGTGATTTATCCATGATAATTCCTAAATTTTTTACAGTTTCGCTTATACTAATTGGATAGCCATCAAAAATTACCTGAGTAAGGCGAAACCAGTCAATTTTATAAATCATACGGGAGCTCCCGATAATGATACATTGTGTTTTAGATGGGTTAACTGAGAGACCGTAAGATCTACTCCAGTCTCGGATCCGCCGAAGATCGGAATTAGTAACCCTAATCGCCTCACTAAGTTGCTCGAATGGGGCTTGATAATAGATCTGTAAATCGTTTGCATAGAGGTGATAGGAAGAAGTTAAATGCTGTGAGATTGAGTTTATAAATATTGCGAAGAGAAAGGGAGAAAGCACGCCACCTTGTGTCACACTGGCAGAGATATCGCACCATGACAACAGTGTGTCATCAATACGAATGCGCTGACGGCATCCAAACAGGTAACTACGAAACCAATCAATCACCGTTGGAGATATATTAAGAGTGCACAGGATCCTCAACAAGACGTCAAAATTGACGCTGTTAAAAGCATTGCTGCAATCCAGCAGTGTCAGCACAATTAGTTGACAATTGCCAGCACGAATGTCATCGGTAATTTTTGTGAGAGCTGTAACTACACTGTGCCCTCGCCGGAAACCAGATTGGAGAGGGTTGAGGAGTCGGTTTTTGGCTAGGAAAGAGGAAAGCTGTTGATGTACAAGCTTTTCAAGAACTTTGGAAAGGAAAGGAAGAATAGAGATAGTACGGTATTTAGAGAAACAAGAAGGATTAAATTTTTTAGGAAGTGGAATTAAATGAGCCATTTTCCATGCTACAGGAAAAGTGCCCGAAGAAATGGAATGTTTAAGGATATACTGGATAAAAGGAACCACTACGTCAAGTATTGGCATAATCATTTTACGACTAATATTGTCACTACAAACAGCATTAGACAAAACTGATTCTATACATTTCTCAACATCACAAGCGGAAAGTCATTTTATTGCTAACAATAACCTGACCTTTTTAAGTAATAATAACAAATATGAAGTCAAACAATTCCATAAAAGTTAACTCTGAATTCTACGAATGAATTCTAACAGAAGATTTCACAAAAATGTACTATTGCTTGCTGAGGACATTAAACTTATTTCAAAAAAAAAAAGTTTTTTTAACATGGAGTGTAACGCTATTTGGAGCTAATCGCAATGTTTTATTTTCACATATTAACATTTTACTTACAATAAAACGTGAATAAAACTTAACTGCAACTTTCAACAAAGCAAGTCAAGGTTGACCACGTTTGTTGTTCAGTTAGTCTTACTAGTAAGTCCAGCAATTACTTAGAGATTGCGTTTTGTAATCCTCACAAAAAATAACAAACTTTTACTACTGGACAGCCTACATCTATAATGTATAATGACACATCGTTATGCTAATTGTATTATAAATAGTATTTCTAAATGTAATGGTACTAGGTAGTTACTAACTGCAAATAAAGCTCGTGCGTGACGTAGGTAACTAGTAACACTTTGATAATTGTGAAAAACCATCTAGGTACAATTCGGCAGATACATTTTTTGGTTATTTTTAAATTATAAACCTAAGTACTTGACCAATTTTGATGAAATTTATACGTGACCAAATTAAAAGTATACTCTTTGAATCAAAAAAAAAACTAAATCAGTCTGTGTATCAGAAACGATCTCTCGTTTCTCAGATACTTGGATGGATTTAGATTCTAGATTTAGATTTATGAAGTCGTTTAAAAAATATTAAAAAAAAGATAATCTTTGCATTACCTGTGGCATAGTATCTAGGCTCCGTAGCTTCACCAGCAAACAGCACTCGTGGAGTTCCCAAAGAGTCCAGCACAGGAGCAGCAAGTTCCTCTCGAGCGTCAGGATGCAGGTGGAAATTCACATTATCGTAGGAGTAACTGCCTCGTGTGAACGGATTGGAGTACCACGTTGTTCTGAATAATAGAAACAAGATTAGCAACATAGTTCGTGGGGTTCGATTCCTGGTTGGTGCAGATTTTCGAACGATAAGTTTAAATCTGTATTTATGTCTGGATGTGTTGTGTATGTGAATGTCGCATGGCATCCCCGATACAGCTATGTGTGTGTAACGTTATTTATTTCAATTTTTTATTTAAAATGAGATTTATCGATTTGAAACTTTCGTGTCACTCGCCTATAAATGACAATAATTTAAAATAGTTTAAAAAACGCTTTATTGGCACTAAAGATAAATAATTGCATTGTCACCGATCCTTGACAAGAGTTTAAAATTTAAATATAATCTGAAGTTGTTAAGAGATTGACAATCACGTTCAAGATTCCGTTACATAGATTCATGGATATATACTAAGAAAACAAAAGCATGATTAAATAAAGGAAAGGCAAGAAAACTTCTACATGTGATCAAAGATGCGGCTTTTGGGAGATATATAAGATCGTTGTTGAACAGGGCAAGTCACTCTAATAAAATGCCTGAATAAACAGTATCTTAAAATCAAATTCAAGATACCTAGTCGACATTTGCAAACAAGTAAAATTAAAAGTTCTGACAAACCCCCAACATATCTGGTGGCAGCCATCTTGGATTTCAAAATATCATTATATAATATATTAATGTATAGTTTTCTACCAGTCAAGCTCTTTCTTTTGATACCCATATTGAGGGAGTTGTGATAAAAATTATTCCTCTCTATTTTATGGCACCAGCCACCTTTGGATAAATTTTCATCAAACACCGGGAGAACACTCTCGACTAATTTAATTAAAACACACCTTTCATACGAAAAAATTAAAATCAAAATCAGTCAAAACGATGATGAACGAAAAGCGATGCTTTTGGAGTTAATTTTAATAGTACAAAATAATTAGAATTTATACACTTGTTTTTACTAGGTTTGGTCGCGCAGAAAATTCCTTTCAGACCAAAAGCTTGTATAATACGAGTATGTCCAGATATAGTTTTTCCGATATTTTATAACTAAGTACATCTACTAAAAACAGGTCTACTTACCGTACAAAATGAACGGGTTCCGGTACGGTTTTACCTCTGCCCATAAATTTTCTGATCAAAGCCATCACTTTTGTCTTTACGACTTTATCTGGCAGCGTTTCTACCTAAAATATAAGTAACAAATAAGTACAGAATGGGCGGGCAGTCAGTTGTTCTACATTTTTCCAAAGAACAGTTATATGTGCCCTTCTGAGCCTGGAGCTGTTTGTATTGCTATGGAAAGATCATCGTGGTAAAATTAGCATAATAGAGAACCGTAGTAAAAGCCCTGGCCTACGAGTACACTCTTTTGGTAAAAAAGATCTACTTATCCTCAGCCGCGGAAATGCAAACATAGGCGAATATGAATTTACGACTACGAAATTTTATTTAAATCCATTTGCAGTTAAATCTCTTTGAATAGTTTTTATTTCCTAAATCAATCTTGCATCATCTGATCATATGATCAACTAGTTGGTTACATTGGAATAAAACTATTCATAGAAATTAATTCGAGATAGTCGATTTAATGGCTGGAGTTGAAGGACAGGAATCTATAATATCATGGTTTGAGCCAGGTTTGTTTTGCTGGGGCAAGCTGTCTGTATGTATGTATACCGTTATTGCTGCTTCTCCGCAAGCCCAAAGCGTCAGAGTGCTGTTAGAAGACATCGGCGTCCCAGGAGTGTTAATCTTGAGCAGCCATTGGTCGTCCTGACTCAAGCTCAATTTGTCCGCATCACGCCACACCCAAAGAGCAAAGCTGTTTTTCGGCCACCACACGTAAGAGAACCGAAACACTAACTTGTTGCAAAGTCCCATCGAAATTTCTCTCAATGCTCGGACTTTCTGGTCAGGAAGAGAAGGCGAAAATAACGTGCGATACCTGTTTCGGAACAAAATGATATGCTTCACCAAATCCAACAGGTATACAAAATAAAAACACACTTTTGTCGTGTCCTAGTTTTTGAGCATTTTATAATATGTTACATTTTTATACAAACTGTTTGTTAAGTCGAACAATAAAATAGTAAATTGAGGAACTAAGTATATGACGGCCGTCCTCCTTTATTGTCCTAATAAGCTATTCAACGAATATTTTGACTATCAAAAATTAGCCTTAGAATAATAATCGCAAGTTATTAAGTTCTTAACACTCTGAGACTTGGGCGGATTACGTAATCTTTACGAAGAAAAAGTCGACCGGCAATTAAATACAAGTAGCTTTTCCTCATGAATTGGTACCTACCTCTCTTTGAGCACGCCTACAGATGGAGTAACAATAACGTTGTTAGATGTATAAGTATTTCCATCTCTGGTAGTAACCGCCACGTTGTCTCTAGGGTTCTGCGACCATTTGATCTGAGTTACTTCTTGATTCAGCATAATGTCTAAACTGGGATAGCCTGGACCGTTTCGGTATACATTCTAAAAACATAAGTAGAAAACCATTTATTTTTCTTGATTTTTACAATAGCATAATTTTACAATTTCTTCTATGTGCAAATCTAATTGTATCTTATTACTGAGTATAGTACGCGGCAAACAACTAGACCTTGCGCGAGACGTGTTGTACTGTTCGCACTTGCCAAACTACCCGTGAGAGTGAAAGGGACGATGCCACCATCTTGGTTCTAGTTATTTGCCGCGTACTGTACTCAGTAATAAGATTAGTTATAGTACGAGTAGCACGCATTAGTGCATAAACTAGGGAAAAAACAATGCCGTTGTACTTATGCTACACAATTTGAGAATATAAAACCAAAAAAAGCTCAAGAAAATCACTCGTATGTGCATGCAACAATTTGTTATATTATATTACTTTGTTACTAACAAAGTAATATAATAAGCGTTCTAAGTGTTGTTGTTACTTACCAGTAAAATTTCAAACAAGGTCTTGTACCCATACTTGTGCCAACTCAAGTTTTGGTGCCCTTTGAGGATTTCATACTTGGACTGCGTGGTCAGGTCGTACCAGGAGGAAGAGCAATAATAGGTGTCAGTGTAAAAGTCTAAGAAATCCAAAAAGTTACTGATAAAGTCTTCATCGCTTTGGAGATAAGGGTAGTTGTCTCTTATATGTTCACGAATTCTGCAACATTAATTATAAATTATACGTTTGTTGATGACGGTAGAATTTTGGTCAGTTTTCATAAATATTGACGGTTAAGTTAAATTTAGAGTTCACATTGAAAATTATTTCTACTGTATATTATAACTATGTTAAACGAAAAAAACTGTTAAGTACTGTGGTTAATCACAAGAAAAGCGTAAGGGGAAGGCCGGGCAAAGTGAAAACCCCGGGAAAAAACGAATACTCCCCACTACTCCTAAATTATTAGTACTTTCATTCAACACGCAACAACTGTTACGTTCGGCCATCTTGGTTTAGTAGTGAAGCGAGGGGACGCGTCGCGTCGCGTCCCGTCCGCGGAGTGGAGATTTGTGTTTTCGTAAATAAAAGATTGATTTTACGCAGTAAGTACATTGATCAATTCTCCAGTAGTACTAGTTCTTGATTTTTGGTAATGTCTTAATTCGGTAGCATATCAAAGTAGGTTTTAATGTTATATTTAATAGTAAGTCAGAGTTATTAGTTTTTGTATCAAATGTGTTAACCTCTAAACTTACCTAGTCGGGCAAAGTGAATAGGGCAAAGTGGATATGGTATCCGATTTGCCCGCAATTTCTCGTTGGTGACTTATTATCTAAAAAGATCTTTTATTTGTTTCAGATGGTAAATAAATATAAAAAAAATCTAAGCAAGGGACGTGGGATGAAAATGCTATGCAAACGGCTATTAATTTGTGCAAAGCTGGAGAATCAATAAAAAGCACGGCTACAAAGTATGGTTTGTCTTATCCAACCTTGTATAGACATGTAAAAACCGGAATTGCTGCTTCAAAACTTGGTCGATTCCGTCCTGTTTTCACTGAAGATCAGGAAATAGAGTTGGTGACATATCTCAAAGATATGGATTCTGTATTTTTTGGCCTGACTCTTGACGAATTAAAAATTTTGTGTCCATCTATGCCAAGAAAAATAATTTAAACTACCCGAATAATTGGGACAAGTACGAAAAAGCTGGAGATGATTTTATATTGTCATTTTTGTCTCGTCACGATCAAATATCCCTCAGGACACCAGAGGCAACATCGGTTGCAAGGGCAAAAGGATTTAACAGACATGAACTTGGACGTTTTTATGAAAACCTTGAAGCTTTAACAGTAAAATATGATATTGATGCATCTAGATTATATAACATGGATGAAACTTGTATATCTACAACCACAAATAAGCCACCTAAAAAGGCTATCAACAAAAGGAAAGAAACAAGTGAGCATAATCGCCAGTGTAGAACATGGTCAATTAACGACTGTCATAGGTTGTTGTAATGCCGCTGGTTCATTTATCCCACCATTCTTGGTAAAAAGATGCAACCCAGACTACTTGATGGTGTGCCTCCTGGCACTTAAAGAACTTGTACTCCAAATGGTTGGACTTCAGATGAGGTGTTCTTTGATTGGATGCGTTTTTTATGATGAAAAAAATACGGTACTTCTATTATTGGATAACCACGAGAGTCATAAGTATTACCCAGCTTTAGATTACGCCAGCAAGAACAAAGTCGTAATATTATCCTTGCCTCCACACACAATTCATAAAATGCAGCTGATGGATGTAGCGGTTTACGGCCAACTGAAAACTTTCTTTGAAAGGGAGGTAAATTTCTTCCAAAAATCACACCCAGGACGCATTATAAATCAATACGATGTAGCCAGACTGTTATCACCAGATTTTCTGAAAAGTGCAGTACCTCAAAATGCAGTTCATGGATGTGAAAGACCTGGTATTTGGCCAGTGAATAAATATGCTTTTGGTGACGAAGATTACGAACCAGCCGCTGTGTTTGCAAGCACATCTAATATGAATATTGGCACAGAAAGTAAAAACTCACTAGAAACCGTCGATATTCCCAGACCTTTTGCAGAACCTTCTTTAACCCTTCGCCTTCACTTCTTCAAGAACAGATTCTATCAAATTCAGTAGGTCCTCTATCAGAAATATTTGCATCTCGAAACAGAACTCCTCTTGTGAGTTTCAAGACTTTGTTGCGTCAATTGTTAACACCTCGAAAAGATTCGTAGCGACGGATGAACACCTGAACCAGAACCTGTATGTTTCCGAATTGTCTCCACTTTTGGGCCAGATATAGCTGTTCAGAGAGATGACACAGCGCTGCCAGAGACTGAAGTAAATGTTCAACAAAATACTAGCCTCAACAACTCACCTGATCCGAAACCGGGATGCTCAGCCTCCCACTACAGTCCCTTGGTATTATGACCTATTCCAAATCCTGCCAAACCAATGACCAAGCGTAAACGGAAATTACAAAAATCGGAAATATTCACCAGTACCGCGATCAAGGAAGATCAAAAGCAGAAATATGAGAAAAATAAAGTTAACAATGTTACTAAAAGACTGAATGATAAGTCAAAAAATGTTCCTTAGAATACTAATAAAAAGACTGACAAAGACAAAAAAAACTGCTAAACAGGTTAAACAGCCAAAGAAAATGAAAGAATTTAAGGATGTTTTGCGGTTAAATATATATACCGTCTTCTTCATATATATATATATAGGTATATAGGTATATATATATATATATATATGAAGAAGACGGTAAACCAATTGAAAATTGGATACAATGTGACGACGATGTGTGTGTGTCAAGAATGGTGTCACGAAGATAGTTCTGCTTTTGATGGTACTCAAAGGTATACTTGTAACAATTGCCAATCTTAATTTTCTAGTTTTATGGTCAAGTTAAGTTTTTTTTTAGTTTATCAGAGTTATTTCAGAGAATCAATATGGGTATTCACTTTGCCCAAGAAGTGTGTCCGGGGTACCGGGCAAAGCAAATACTTTCGTACTTTTTTAAATTTTATTTGCAGTTGATTTTTGTTTAAATATTAATTGTAACTGATGTTCGTATTTGTAAGAACAATAAATAAAGACTGGTTTGTGATAATTATTACTTTGCCCGGCCTTCCCTACAGCTGTTGTAAAAATTACGTAACCAAAATTCAATTTATTGTTGTATTCAATTTAAAGTACGACTTCCTAGATAGTTAAAATATTAATAGAAACAGTTCTTTAAAAGTTGATTGAGACAACTAGATGGAGCACGCTTAGTCTTTAATAGGTAGGTACACTGACTCTCAAGAAGGGCTGCCGAAACAGTTGTTACGTGCTTGGCGACAGAGTTTTCAACTTGAGGGTGGTAGCTGGACAGGCGAGCTTTTGAAACTGCCATACTACCATGGTTTGATTTCTCACAATGTTTAGCTTCACCTGTAGCTCAGGTTCTTTTTGCGTATTTCATAGAATCCTCGTACCTCACGCAACAATTAACCCCACTAACTACACAGTCATTTTGTCCGAGTTGAAGCGGCAAACTGTCAAAACGTAAACCAGATTGCCTACACTTATATTACTTTATTAATTGCTAACTCTATTCGATACCACAGGCCTACAAACAACTTTTTGGATGAAGAAATTACCTTTTAGAAATAAAATGTCCAATCGAATCAGGCTCGGGTGTTGGAATTTCCTCCAATATTTGGTGTGTATAGTTTGTGAGCTCAAGAACTAAATCTTCTTTGTCGGAACTGCCGTCAGAGCGGTACACATTTAGATCGGTGTCTTGTGGTAGAATTGTCACATTGTTCTCGATCGCAATACGGTAAGTAGACGAGCCTACACTACCATGAATCCTGTAATAAGATGGGGTAGCAAGCTCATAATCAAGTAATTTTAACTACTTATGTTTTATTGAAAGACATAAACTGCAAACTAAACCAGCTAGCTAGAGTAACTTCCACTTTGTGCACCCAGGTGAATAAAGTGGAAACTAAAATGTTTTCAATTAACCTTGATCTATTTGATTTGTGGCAACAAAAAGTTAGTAACTTGATCAACTTGGAATTAAATCACCTGGCTGAATATGGGCTACCTTTTTATTGATTTTTGTGTAAAAGAGTTGTTTCAAAAATGTATGAAGATCCGGCCAGGACAGTGTACATGATACCATAAATACGTTAGGGACTATCAATCTTTAATATATCAACCAAATTCAAAATAACATAACTTATCGCAGATTAAATTTTAAAATTAATTTCGAATTAACATATTTCTTTGTCATTTACGCAAAAAGGTGATTTACGCGTTATTATTGTGTAAATTTTGACATTTGTTTTATTTATGACAATTTATAGACCAATGTGATCATTGAATTCAACCTAATATAAAAATCTTCCGGAATGCCATAATTCCACTATAATTATTGGCACCATTTAATTTTTTTTACTTTCCTATTTTTATTACGGTAATGGAAAGACAAATGAAAAATAACTTACTCCTCTTTTTTTATTTTATTTAGAATGTAATAATTACGTTATAATGATTTTTTAATATAAAAGAAAATTTCAGCTTAATGTGGGTCTCGTCAAAAGCTCGTAAAAAATAATGTCATTAGTAATCTGTATTTTGGTTGTTTGTTTTGGTATGTTTCACAGATGAAGGGTATAAGTAGGAAAAAAATGCGCCCATTAACAGTTTTTGTAAAATCTAACTAACTATGCCATTCGAACCGTTTCAAAGAGGCCTTTCATTGGTTAATTCAAGCACAGTGTAAAAAGCGCCCATTACGAAGATAATCTGTAAACAAAAAACCAAGTAAACGACTAAAAGGCTTTCAATACATCTCAAACTTGACAATAAGGTGCCCATTGCATGCAAAACCGGTAAAAATTTGAGAACTATACAATTCGCAGTAAATTAATAAAAGCGCACTATTATATAAGAGCTATACAATTTACAGTAAATTAATAAAAGCGCGGATTTTAGTCAGCATAATTACATGTTGAACATTTAAAAAGCCATTATCTCTGAATACTTATTTTGTTGATGAGCCCCTTCTTTCCCTGTGCCCTTCAGATACAGATTATTTCATCATATTATTGTAAATACGAACAAGGAAGAAAGTGAATATAAAAACCTCGTATTTTAAGTATGAACTCCTACATTATCTCGAAATGGTTTTCCAATTTCCTACACTTTGCAAAAATTAAATATTGTCAATTCACAGTATTTAGATATTTGTGTACATAATATGAAGGAGGCGACTGACGCATTTTTCAATAATACACAGTATTATCCACACCTTTAGTTATATTTTTGGTAGACGTACACCTTCCTGGCCGAAAATGAAACAAGTATTTTGTCATATATACATGCAAAATGTAAAAAATTAGGTATGTGCTAAAATAAGGCTTACTTTATATAACAAAAGTTTATATTATTGATATTATTCATTTGTTCATGTAATTAGCACTGTATTTTACACATTCTAGCAGAACAATATTGCAAACTTAAGAAAGATTGTTAACTCAAGAAAGATTGTCATCCCAGGATCTTGACACAAGTTCATCAATGATCAGATTCGCTAAACTTACTTCTTACCTCTACAAATCAGAATCAGCCAGAAATGGATGGTAACCTACCATTCAGCCCCGAGCTCTACAGAATCCTGTCCAAACGGTACTGTATAAATTCTGCCACCGATTCTGTTTTGGGCTTCCACCACTAGGACCCTCTTCCCAGCCTTGGCAAGTGTGGTGGCAGCGGCCGTCCCGGCGGCGCCTAGACCGACCACGATTGTGTCATACATAACTGGTTTGGGGTATCTAAGGAAGACTTAATTTTATTAATCGTTATTATTATTAAAGACATTCTGAAATAGGTAGGTACTATATTAAGCAAATTTGGCAATCACAGCATCAAATCGTGTTGTCGGCGACAAGCAAACAACTAAAGTAAAAGCGAAAATAAACCCGCGTTTATTTTTAACGCAAGCGTTTGTTGTTACTCAGACCAGAAGATAACTATGCTTACCCATAACAACAGCTGGCAAGAAAAGCACATAACAAAAGAGTAACGGGCCTACACATCTTCACATAACACTGACCGACATCAACTAAATTATTCCGCAGATTTCGATTGTTATTATGATTATATGGTACCCAGTGGGACGCTAGGGTCAAGATCATGATCCCTCGCAGTCAACTATCTGATCCCGGCTAAAATACGAGTAGGTAGGGAGGTACCAAACCATATTCTTATGTAACTATAAAAACTTGTTTATTAATCACACATATATTTCCGGTTTTTTATATTTTGAACATGGCGAGGCTGTAATGAAAATATGATATGTTATTTAGGTAAGACAAAATCTATATATTTATCTACTTATCGTAAAACCTACCTAATAATTAGTGTACAAACCCGTGCCTAGCAAAGGTTAACGCATAATATATCTTTCTCAATCGCTCTTTCCTTAGAAGGTTAATCTACTACCCTGATTTATGTGAGACTTTCTTCTTTATTTGAACAGTATTACGTATACTAATGGTAGGTAGTTACTATCTTTCTAAGGGGCGTATTTACTTTACGATGAAAAGAGCCAGGGCGGCGCAAGCAGCACCTCGCTCAGCTTTTTAGACTTTGTATGTCTGAAGAAGTTTCAAAAAGCCTACCCAATTTACATGAACTGCTGGTATAAGTAACAAAACAGAATCTAAATCGGGCTAATAGCATTAGAGCTGCGGCTAAAAGTATGAAACAAGGTCAACGACATAACTCAAAAAATTCAAAATTCAATAACACAAAAAGTATTTAACACGTTCTTTGACTGTAGATGGATCCCTTTTTTACCGATATATTTTCAAGAAAATTCAAAATATCGCTAGCGGATGAACGACATCGTAGATAAAAATACTTATTTGGATATATGTACTTATTTAGGTACGAAGCCAAATCAATAAAGAAAAAATCAGTCATTTCACACTTGTCACGATCAAAACGTGTCTGTTTTATTGTTGCCAGTATTAGAGCGTTTTTGCTAGAGTAGCAAAATTACATAATATATCGTATAAGAAGAAAAAAAAATTGTTTTTCAAGGTAATCATCGCAAACACACTGACGATGGCTAATTTATTGATTTAAAAGAAGTGCTTAAAAAGTTTGGCATCTTAATAATCGTACAGTTACCAGTATCCAGTCGATATCACGTCACAGATATTCCAATTAATAGCTTGATTACCTACAACTGCAGCGCATACACGGTTCTGTCGTAAATTTGTAGTATTGCTAGATTTTATTTGGAATTAATTTTGTCATTTTTATACTCGCAACTTTAAAATTCATTCTTGTTTCACATTGGTCGATATCAGAAACAAGAGCCAACAGTGACGGTTCTCGGGATTTTTTATTAAATAATGAGGAGGTTAGAGTTTACAGGAAAAGAAAATGTGTAGTCTGGCTCATTCCGTCTCCGACCATCGTATCGAAACGCTCTTCCCTGACTTGTTTCCTGTATTATATCCACTTATGTATTGTTGAAAGTAATTCTATGTGAATGTGAAAAGCGATTTAATTCGTAACTGAGTTTGAATTCATCAAAGTTCTATATCCATCGTTAGTTTTTATAATCGAGACATCCGTATTAAATTAATATAATAAGCGGATTAATATTATTAATCCGCTAGACTGCTAAGCGGGTATAAACATGCAGTTGACCCGTATGTACTCGCTACTCAAAAACTCACGGTGGTGCCGATTCATAGTAGGTACTGAACGAACCGATCACATTAGGGATATCAAAGTATTGACATTGATATCTAGGTATTACCTATAACCCACATTTCGCGGTAAAATAGCCGATAATACCATAGCCATCTATTGCCAACTGTCATATAATCGTCAGTGTTTTTACCGACCGATTTTGATCGGTAAATATTCCGTAACCGTGGCACTGGATAGCTCAGTTCTAACTACAACAGTAACTGATGTTTGTTATAACTGAGATATTTAAAGACCTCATTAGCAAACTTGCCATGAGATCAAATATCTCTATATATATATGATGATTCAAATATCTAAGATCAGCACCTAGACTCACCCTTGAGTGAATCCTGCGAACGCGCTTTCCAATTGACCAACGACTGCCTATCTAGCCGTAACTTCAAAAATACTTAGTCAGCCTCAGCATAGTCTCTCTCAGACGAGAGACATTTTACTTTACTATATTATTAAATCAAACTTTAGTACACGACTTATGCATCGTCTTTGTTTTAAGACTAGTAATCAAAAATACTATTTATTCAAAAATACTTATTCAGTTATATGTACCGTAAGCATAATACATATTATATCTTACGTAGGTACCCTAAAATTATTGTATCTGATCCTTATCTTATCTGATATCAAGTATGACAAATTTCTTGAGTCTATCTTATATTTATCTAGACAATATATTTAAATAGTTATAATACCCTAGTAATGGTTATCAATTTATCACCAACCGGCACTAATTAAGTTTTTTTCTGTAATGTTGCCCGATTTACAATTTTTAAAGGAGCTCTACAAGTAATTATTTTCCCATTACCAGAGATTGTACTTGTTAGATAACAGACTAAAATATAACTAATACTACTAGTGCGTTGTTCTATGTCAGTGCGCGTATTTTTATCGCAAAACACTTTTGTTTTGATTTTGTACAAAAGAATACTGATTCAAATAAGTGTAGCAGCGACTCTTCATCATGAATTTGATTTGCGAGGATTCGTGCATATGCACATGTTTATAATCTATACTGGTTGCGTCCTGCCGTTTCACTTCATAAGATACGCTGGTGTAAAGTTTTTGAAGTCGGGGCTTTTTAAAGCCACTTCTAACCATAATCTCCTATTTCAGTGACCAACCCTTGTATTTGAAAAATTACTGATTTGATTGAAAGAGTTAAAATAACATAAAGCAACTCTTTATTTAAAAACCAGCATCAATACATAAAATGTGAGTAAAGAAAAATCTTATACGTCTATACCAGCTTTTAAATGGCGGCCTTATTATTGTGGGCTGTTGTTGAGTTGGTATTTTATTCCATTATTGTTTTTAGTTGGTCTTATATAAATGGATTTACGTCAATACTTATTTATTTTATTTATTTATGTATTTATTTCAGCAACACACAGAAATAATCATTATTAGTAATAACATTTATATGGACCCTGTTTAAGTAACATGTTAGGGTGTAGCTTTATATTAAAGAGTACAGGCCATTGAATTATTTAAGAAGACCGAGGAGTATCAAAATAGCCAGAATTGAGTTTAGGATATTTCCTAAACTCAATTCTGGCTATTGGATATATGGAAAAACATAGTTAACAGGACACGATTGTCACAAAAATATGACATATCATGAGTTCAGTAAATATATTGACACGAGAAAACAGTCGACATCATTATAGCTCTGCTGAATATAGCTATCCTCCTCTACCTACACGAATAATAACCGTTGTATGTCGAACATATTTTAAATTTAAGCTTGGCAACACACAGCCACCATTCACCCAACTAAAATCGATTTTCTACCTAAATGTCACTTTCACGTTGTTTCTCCGGCGTGTTGTTGGCGCGCCGGTCCCTCGCAGCTGTTCCACGCGTATTCCACTCAGTGTCCAGTGTCCGTCGCGCTGCTACAGTCCTTAGTGCCGCCAGTGCTAATATAAGCCGCACCATGTTTGTCGCAGAAGAACGAGGCTCCGCGTACGCTCCAGACTACCGGGTCTACTTCAGTAAGTACTCTGATAAATGACTCAAAGTTCCGGGTGCACCTTGTGTAACAGCTGATGGCCTTGACCGTCGCCCCGGAAGCTGACGTTGCACTTCGTTTCTTTATTATTGGCTGCGGAACGTCTTGCTTCTGATTTAGGTGCTTGGAAATTAAACCTTCGCCAGAAATGTCACGTATTCAATTATAATCCCACACATTTGACAAACAAAAAACAGTGTTTATAGCTCCTAAATAACGTAGGTCTAAGAAATAAAACTGTTTTATAGCAACTATCTGAAGTCCCTTGTCTAAACTCTGTTGTGACCAATTACAGGATCAATCGAGAAATGCTGACTTAAACTGAAGGATACTATTGCAATATCTTTATAGACCTTACAATTACAGTAATTTCAACACTATATTGACCACAGTTCTAGTGGAGAGTTATGTCAGATTTGAACCCATATTTTTTAAAGGTCTGGCAAAGTTGAGGCGGAACAAATTAAGTAATATTAGTACAAACATATACATTCCTTGTTTTCAATGCAAAGTATGGTTTTAGCTGTAAATCTACGTATACTACTTTTACTCTATTTATACTTAAGTAGGTGAGTGAAGATAAGTTTTAACTATAGATACCATTTCTATTATAATTCCTGGAAGGTAATTAATTTATAAACAAATAATTTAAAATTATAGATAGGTTATTAAGCTGAACTTATAGCATTGCTATCTATAAACTAGTGAGAATTTCTTATCTGATATTTTCTTTATGAGGAAATGATGCAACTGTGATTAGATATTGATAAACTGATTAATAATAATGACTGAATTGTGATAACACAAGTTATGTTTGTTAAAATACTCGATACTCTTTGTAATACCTATCTATTGAAAGGGTAAATACTTAAAAGTATTTTATATAGGTAGTGAAACACTTGACTTTCTGTAAACCGTGGGACTTTAAAAAATCCACAATGGACAATAAAGTTTTTATGACTAAATTATAACTTAATATATTTATTCATATTTATCTGAATCTGTGGGCTTTGTTAAGAAACCCTTTTTTATAAATATTCTTGCATAGTTAGAGTAGTTCTTATTGCATTTCTTACTAGATTATCCCTAGGTAAAGCATGTACCTAAGGACCTGAGGCACTAAAGAGACATGTAAGATCATGTAGACCCCGCACTTCTTCTTATTTTCTTAACTCTATCACATAATAGTTTAGTCACAAACTATGCATATGCCATAAGAAGATACCTTCTTCTTTGGAAACTAGTAATTATTTGTTATATGGCTGTTATGCCCCTATGAGGTGTTGCCTAAGGCGCTCTCCATATTTAGTCCGCATCTGTGTATAGTATTATTTTGTAACAGCATTTATACAGTAGAAAATGCTTTACCAAAATCTAGTAAATCAGATTTTTTCCTAAAAAGGAGATTGTAGTCAATTCCACTTCATTCATTTTGTTTATTTTTGTTACTTGATTTTTCATAGACTGCAAACTGATTTAAAGAAAAAGGAAGTGTTCATCAAAATTACTCAAAAAAAAAAATTGGTGCTTGCTTTTTAAACGTAAAAAGTTTCGCCCCACAGCACTTAGCAATTTTCAAAAGCTGTCAGTTCGAAATCGGATTCTCAGTCAGGTGAAATGTTTAAGAAGAGTTTGTATACATACATATCTATTATTAATTTTATTTTTTCTATTTCTAAATTATTATGTTAAGTTTTATGGGATCTCTATGAAATATAATTTCCTTCGCAGCACAATAATATATCTTAAAATAGCCTACAACATTAAAATAAATGCCAATAACCTTTGTTTTTGCTATGAATGTTGTTACATACTGAAGTCATCCTCATTGTCAAACAATTCAAATCAAAAACTAGGAAAATATAAACACATACTTGAGCATAGCTTGAATCTTCTGTTACTGCTATAAGTAACTAGATGCATGTTCATTTATAAGGAACTAACTAGTGGCATTCAAACTCAAAGATTACTTGTAGATTGTTGAACTTGCTGCTGGCTTCTCCCTTAGTGCTAAACTAGGTCATTTGAAGTCACAAGTGAATCAGTTTCTTATAGGCAAGCGTGCCCCATCGTTGAGTTCAGGCGAATTTCTGTCAAACGCAAGCCTATCTGCTGTAAAAATATGAGTATATGACAATAATACGATTATGATGATATATTTTGACTAGTTGACGCACATTATATCCAAGTTAACCTTGGATATTATTTTAAATAATTTAACTTTAGAAACAGACATTCATAAATATAGAAAACAATGGCAAAATTATCATGGCCATTGACCAATTAAAACAACGTAAGCAAAAATATCACAAATATTTCTACTTATTTAAGTTAGGTTTATAAGGCTGTGATAAATAATTTAATATCTTTGCCAATGGTATTTAGAAATATTGTTTATGTGTATAGTCAAATTTTCTTTCTCAAATATTGTGTCAACTAGGAATAATTGTGTTTGTATGTTTGTTTACTTTGTTTGTCAGTTATTCAGCACTTGTACTTTCGTCATGATGTTTTCTATGTATATAGAACTTCTAATCAAAATAATGTATTTTTTAAATTGGGTCGCCCCTACCATACCTTATCAAAATATGGTAAGTTCACTCTAACTTACTGATTATGTCTAATAGTAAAATGTATGATTAGTTACAGATGATGAGACCTATCCTTTGATGGTGGACAAGATTTCTATTTTACAATACATATTACTCGTACTTCTGATATCAAACACTACATATATTTTCATTATTCTGATAATTTGTAGTATACTTAATGCATGATCCTTCATTCAAACAAAAATCAACTAGTTTACTAAACAATATATTTTCTTCCTCAGAGGATGAGAGCGGTCCCATTTCACCAATGCACGACATCCCACTCTGGGCGGACCGTGCCCAGCGCCTTGTCAACATGGTGGTCGAAGTTCCGCGATGGACCAACGCCAAGATGGAGATCAGCCTAGGCGAGCCACTCAACCCAATCAAACAGGACGTGAAAAAAGGCGCGTTGCGCTTCGTCAGCAATGTGTTCCCGCATCACGGCTACATCTGGAACTACGGTGCATTACCGCAGACCTGGGAGAACCCACACCACGTGGATCCTGGTACCCAGGCGCGCGGGGATAACGACCCGATCGACGTGATCGAGATCGGTGAAAGAGTTGCGCGTCGTGGTGATGTCTACCCTGTCAAAATCCTGGGCACTCTGGCGCTTATCGACGAGGGTGAGACCGATTGGAAGCTGATAGCCATCGATGCGCGGGACCCAGCCGCGGCGAAGCTTGAAGACGTGGCAGATGTAGAGACGCATTTCCCTGGTTTATTGCGCGCCACTGTCGAGTGGTTCCGTCTATACAAAATACCTGACGGCAAACCGCCCAATGTTTTTGCATTTGACGGACAGGCCAAGGATAAAGAGTTCGCTTACCGCGTCATTGATGAGGTGAGTAAGGAAGTCTTTTTTTAATTATTAAGGCATTCGTTCAAATTTAAAATTTATTTATTTGAGAACCATAGTCCTGTCCGCGTTTCTTGTGCCTAAGCTATGCTATGTAGACTTTCTGAGTTGAAGGTAATCTGTGAATATTATTAAATATTATATTATTATAATATAAAAAAAACAGTACATGCTTTGCCTAGTTTGGGACCTGAAGACCTTTGTGTGGATGTTGTCCCATATTATTATTATATTCTACTACAAAATACTTACAACATATTATACGAGGGTGGAGTGATAAGTCTGGTAAAAATTAAACAAGGAGTGATATTTACTTAAAAATTATTATTTATTTTTCAACGTAGTTTCCTTCTAACTCAATGCACTTCATCCAGCGTGTCTCTAACTTCGATCCCCTCCATATAATAAGACTTAGGCAACCCTTCGAAATAGGCGTTGGTTTCATGCATGATTGCTTCATTGGAGCTAAATCTTTTTCCACCAAGCCATTTCTTTAAATTCAGAAACAGAAAATAATCTCAAGGAGCTAAATCTGGCGAATATGGTGTATGATAAAGCAACTCATAGCGTAACTCATGAAATTTGGCCATGGCAATCGCGCAGGTGTGCACTCTTGCGTTGCCTTTTTGAAAGAGGATTTTCTTCTTTGCCAAATGCGGTCGTTTTTCAGTTAAAATTCTGTGAAATTGTGGCCTAATAAGCGCCATTAATCGTTTCACCCTTCTCTAAGTGGTTAATATGGATAACTCCACGGGCATCCCAGAAAACTGTAGCCATAACTTTATTGGCCGATAAAACTGCTTTGGCCTTCTTCGGAGCTGGTTCACCCGCAGCAATCCACTGTTTCGATTGTTGTTTGGTTTCGGGTGTATGGTGGTGGATCCATGTTTCGTCTACTGTTACAAAACGTCGCAAGAATTCCGTCTTATTCCGTCGAAACAACGCCAAACCTGCTTCCGAAGTGGTCACACGCACGCGTTTTTGATCAACATTCAGTAAACGCGGCACCCATCTCGCGGAGAGCTTCCTCATATCTAAATGTTGGTGTAAGATATTGCGCACACGTTCGTCTGAGATGCCTACTACCTCAACTATCTCGCGCACTTTTACTCTTCGGTCGTTTAACACTATGTCATGGATTTTAGCGATCATTTCTGGAGACCTCAACCAGGCGTCCTGGACGTTCGGCATCACTTGTGCTTGTACAACCACATTTAAAATCAGTAAACCACTTATGAATCATTTTAATTGACGGAGCGGAGTCGCCGTAATATTTATCAAGCTTTTGTTTTGTTTACGTAATAGTTTTTTTTCTCAAAAAGTAATGTTTAATTAACACACGAAATTCACTTTTCTCCATCTTTGCGAAAATGCGTTCAATTGTTATTCTTTAATGGCTATTAAAAAAAATAACTGGCGGTACTGGCTGAAATTTTTAATTTAGTCCGTCAAAAGAGTGTTTAACTTGGAGGTTTCATGCAATTTGCGATAACTTTATTCCAAAATATTTTTTACCAGACTTATCACTCCGCCCTCGTATTACTCGTATATATATACATATAGACTAATCTTATCATTATCTACGTTTAAAGAAGCAATAAACCAGCATGGAAAATCAAAGCTGAAATTTAGTAGATAATAGTTGCCAGTATGCCAATATTGTGACCTCGTTTTGAATAGAGTTCCTCTCTCTACCGGTTTTGTATGACAAAGCTTGCCATTCTTCGACCTCGCGACCGCGTTTTGTAGCTACAAATTGCAGTGATTGTTTGAGCCCAGAAATTACATTTTAATGCCGTGTCTTAAGGTTACAGCCAAATGCCTATATATATAAATTTCAAAAAGCATTATCTTACTTCATAAGCATCTTATCTATTGCTTAAATGATTAGAAGGATCCTTCATAAAAAAAGTCTTGTAATAAGTTTCCAAATTTAACCATATCAAAAAAAGTAGTGAGTAAAAGAAACAATGTAAATGCATGTTTTGCTTTTCACAGGTACACGAATTCTGGAAAGGCCTGGTGCGAGGCCAGATTGCTGATACAGACGGAATTAACAAGTAAGTCTTGACACTATTTATTTATAACCAATTTCAAAAAAGGAGGAAATTGTCAATAGACCCCCGATTTTTTTGCATCACCTGTAGTCTGATTCAGTTTGCGTTTCCGACCGGATCCGAAAACTATCCAACTAGGAAAAAAACACATTTAAAAATTGAATTTCTGTACCGAGCATTGCGTAATCAGATCGGAAACGCTATCTAAATCACGTTGCTGGACTGATTTAGAAAATAGTTTATTTGTTTGAAATAGTATCCTTTTTACGAATTCATATGTGTTTTTTTTTGAATGGGTCTTTACCTTTTTTAAAGTATTAGTTGTGAGTGTTGGACTATACTTAGACAGACTAATACTAGACCAGCAACTTCACCTTGTTATCCGTAACTATGAAAAATAATTAATAATGTTTGCGTCTCCAGAATGAATGTCACTGTAGAAGACAGTCCGTCACGTGTGGAGCGCTCAGAGGCTGCGTCAGTACTGAGCAAGGCACCGGCGCGCTCAGCGCCTGCGCAGATCCCGCCGCACGTCGACCGCTCGTATTACCTCGCCTCTAACCTCTAGCCGGGATAGGCGTTAAGCAGGATTGCTAGTCGCTAGCGAATCGGTAGCCAATAGTCATCTTGGTAATTAGCCATCCTGTCCGCTAACCAATAGCTGTGGTTGCAAGCCTATAGCCATCTTGATCTCTAGCCTATAGTTATATTTATCGCTAGCCAATAGTGATCTTGGTCGCTAGAGAAACTGGCTAGCCATTTGAACATTGTAAAATCAGAGTGATGCGTTCTAAAACATTATTGCTTCACTTCGAAGACATAACGACGGTAAAATTAAAAAAAAACATAAGCCTCAATTTGATCAAGGAATTACTAATCTAATTGACACATTCTTACATTGTTACGTTTTGATTATGTTCAAGAAAATATGAACCGACTTCGTAAGAAAAGGTTGGCTATAGTTTTGAAACAGATTTATTGTGACCTACCATAAGATACATTCTGAAATACGTAATGTGTTTCCGATCAAATACGAAAACTGCAACACAAATTACGCAGAGCTTGTTAGAAGATACTAAATTATGACTTCGTGCCGTAAAGTTTTCGAATAGGAAAATGAACTTTCTAAATGATAACTATATTAACTGATCGAGTGTTAGCTGGACTATCCTGTACCAGAGTTGTGGTCTCTTAAGTACCTAAATGAATATTTAACATTATCATTATAAGTGAATATACGTTACATGTTGATAATTTAAAAAGAGGTGTTTTATTTATAAGGAAATAATAAAAGCCGTGAATACATGTTTGTCGGTTAGGGGTGTAAATAAGCCGAAAGAAGGTTACCTACCGTTCTTCTCATGATAAACGACTCTTACCACCCTGTCTCCTGAAAGTCGATAATTAACCACGTGTTAAATTTATTCTATATTATATACTATAGATAATTAACGTTTATTCCTACTTGTTCTGTGGAGTAGTTCTGTTGACAGAATTAGTAAACCCCCGACATCGCCAATTTGTGATGGCGGACATCTTGGATTTGAAATTTATCATAGTGTTTCATTTGATAACCATATTGAGGGAGTTGGGTACAAAATGCATGTGATTTAGTTGCGGTGCCGATCTACGATAAAAAACGTTTCACGTTTTTTATTAAACGTAACTAAGAATAGTCGCGACTAATTTAATTTAATAATAAAACCTTTCTATCGAAATCGGTTCAGAAGTTACGATGATACATACAGACACGTCAAACTTATAACACCCCGTTGTTTTTGCGTCGGTGGATAAAAACCAATCTGTCCTTAGTTGCGTACGAGATGTTTAAAGCTCTATTAGCTCACGAAAATTCAGATAGCTATTTAATTAGTTTTGTTACGAACTTATTTATGTTGTTATGTTATTGAATTTATTTATGGACATAAATACAACTAAACAATACATTATTTAATTGTATTTATGTCCATAAATAAATTTGTTACGTTGTTAATAACCAGTGAAGCAGTACATTCAAACGAAATTTGGGTTACTTATAAAATATTTGGATTGCATTGAAGATGCTTCTTTATTTATTATTGTTTTATTTATTTTATGAGGAAACCCGAAAATACTTTCTTTAATAATATTAGAATCTAGCCTTAGGCTAATAATTTATATTAACCTAATCAATAATTTATATTAACCTAATCGTGTGCAACATAATGTCATGGATTTATCCATGAGCACTATATGCTAATATTTTAATTTCATTTTATTATTAATTTAATTTCCTTAATTTTGAGTTTCCGTACAATAAAAATTAAAAACACAAATATTATAAAATGGCGCCAGCACCGAGGCAGGGTCATACCGGTGTACCGGTGGTATATTTATTGGTTTTTATTAAGGTGAAGACACTGAGTACCTATATACCATACTATTCTGAATAGTTCGGAATTCATTATATAGGTCATAAAATAGATTACTACCTACAGGATACAAACGTAGTTCTTTAAACTATAAAAAATATGTCAAGTGCTGAAGTTATGCGTAAAAATAAAACTAGATCTTTCTGGCCAGCATTAAGGCAATGCTGAGCAGGTATCTAGTCTTGGTTTTGTACTTCTGCCTCGACCTAGGAATACAGAGCGCTCGAAGGCTGTTCACTGAATAAATGCTGAAAAGGAATAAATTTTCTAGAAAAAATGTCACGTTGTCAAATCTTCTCGATGTTGGTGCTCTAGGACTAGTCAAATGAAATGGTAAGTGTTACATTTGCTCCACTTTAATTTGACAGTCACTGATCCTACCAAAGTGTGGTTATCACAGTTGAGCTGTCAGTTGGCTTCGAAACCAAAGAGATGTTTTATTACAAAAAAGCTCATGTTTTTTAGATTTAAAGTCATCCTATGTCACCTGTCTTCCTCTTTAAAATGGTCATTGGATTGCCGTTTGTGTGATTTCTTCCAAAAATAATCTAAATATTAAAGTGAAATTCACATGATTCCAATAATTTTGTTTACTTTAACTTAAGTGGTAACTTGAATACATACAACGACAAGACCATCTTTAAGAAAAAGGTTTATCACACCATAGTCACTTACATATGGCCGCGAGTCAACTAACTTACTGTGTAGGTAGATCTAATTTTCCAGTGACGTAGAACAACACTAGCCTAAGTCTCGAGGTAGAAAAATTGCTCATAACAGGTTGTACCTAAGTTACCACTAGCTGTATAAGTATGGAGTCCAGATTTTTAGATATCTGTGGAGATACTGCATCGACTCAGACAAGTCATATTGTTCGTTCTTGATAGATTTGGTAGTTTGTTAACATTAAGTTTAAAACTAACTCTGCCCTATTCAGTGGCAATACGACCTCAAACAATTCAAAAAACAGATATGAACCCCAGGTAGTACTTTAGTACCTATGTATAATTACGCTATTTGAATTTCTTTGTTCCAGTGACCTCTATCGGTTCGTGAGGGAGGCTAATAACACATTCCCTGCGGAGTCTGGTCTATTCCATTCTCTAGTTGTAGGTACCTACTATGAATAATACGTAGGAGTGGCGCAGCGTAGGTATAGACGTAGAAAGTTAAATGGAGCGGGCACTTTATTTAATATCATATCGGCGGATAGAAACAACATCCAATTGGTAATTAGAATCAAAATTTGACTAATTCCCCGAATATAATTATACTAAATAACAATTACATATTTAATAGTCTTAATTTACATAAATAAACAACAGTTATACCTCCCCATTAGTATTAATCCGAGAATAATGTTTATTCCCTGAATGTTCCCAACAATAAATATCCCCGAAATAGGATGAACCCGAGGCCGCAACCTTTTGAAGTAAATATGTTAACAAGAGCCTACCACTGTGCGGCGGTCGTTAAAAATTCCTTTCTCAACGCAGGGTTTACTAGTTTTACTTTAGATTCACTTGGTTTCTTACATCCGTGGTATAGGTAGATAGAGAGCTACATAGACTAGAAGAGGCTGCGCGGCGCAGGCTGTAGGGTGCGCGAAACAGGAACGCTGTGCGGCAGTGCAGCGCGCGTTGGGATCGCGAACGGACGCTTCTAGACGCTAGCGACTTAGCTAGTGCAAGATGTGGACGCGGGCATGGACGTGTGCAGCCTTACTGGCCTTCGCCACTGCGTCACAGGACTTCGAGTTCGACGAAACAGACGTCGCTGCGGTGAGGATTACTTCTCGCAAAAAAACAGCGCAGCGCGCGACTGGTCGATATACTTATCCCCGCCCGACCCGCGTCGACGTTCCAATAACAACCACTCCTCATTCTTTTTAGAATTCCTTTTAAACTTTCGAAGACTTTTTATCGATCGAATCGATGCATTGTTTGACCATGTTTTTAACTATGTGTATGGAGTGTGTATAACTATTGATAGTCCAATACCGCGTGTATTAGGATTTAAATTACAAACTATCAGCCGATCTTCTCAGGATTTTTAGTTAATCTGGACCGGACTTAGGTAGGTACTTATTTTGCTGTGCGAATCAATTTCCTGGCTAAAACTCAGCTTGAAGTCCTACTGCAATGGTGATTGCCAATATTATTGCACGGGCACCCAATCTGACACTGACACACTTAGTGTTCTAATTACTTATGTAACAATACGTAGGTAATCTCATATAGGATAATGTGCCGATCTAACTTTGAAAGCAATCCAAAGAGTTTCCATTAAGTGACAAAACGTATTGATTTGAAATCACGTTATTCGCCAAGCAATTACCTATACGGTTTTGACATACCATGATTGCCTCTGGATCTCATTCTGGCCTACATATAAGAAAGCGTTTTTAGTTATGGTGTGGATTGAAGGTTTAATGTAAAGATAAGTAAGTAGGTAGTTTCACTTACACCTATGTGAGATTTTGCTAGATAGTAGTTACCTACTTACATATGAATAAACAATTATTATTCTGTCATATTTGCGTACCTAAGTGGAGGACCGCAAAGGGTCGGATTATCTGTCAAATTATTCAGGAGCGGTTGACCTTGGACGAGCCAACCTGGAGCTCTGAATTAATAAACTGGGTCCCGTTTCATTTCATAATAATGTGCGTGTGGTCAGAATAAATAATACCTAGTCTGTAACTTAGGTACATACCCACCTGCAGTATGATACATCTCCGAAAAACAAAAAGAGCGGCACAAAATCTCAATCTTTTAAATGCGATTCTGTAAGATATACCTACCCAGGTTTTCAACGACATAATTTAAGTCTTCTAACAAGCGTCACGTAATTTGAGTTGGATGACTGAATAGCGTTCTAAGGGTCCAAGTCTAAGTTTAGAAGTGGATGTCTTCAGGCTGATGATGATTATATTACTCTTAGCACATAATTGATCCTCCCACAGCTGGGTAAAGAATTCCTTCCAGTTAGATCGGTCTTCTGTTTTGGTGGCCCAGTACTTGTCGTAAGTCTAGGTCCTTACACCACCTATGTCCTAAATTATCACCAAGTTCTTGAGTCCAATCGGTTATATAGGTATCTTCTTCCGAAGGATTCAGAATCAGCATAAAACTATGGCAAATGTGACCCAGGAGGCAGAGGCGGCCTTACCCATTTCGATGCTCTTTGTCCTTCGTGAAAAGTACATATGTGTTGCGAAAGTAGGTCTGGTTGTTTGGTTTAGGTATTTTTCATTTGAGGAGAAATGCTTAAGTTATACAAATAAATTATTTTGAGTTTTATATTACATTGATAGATTAACAAAAATATTTTTTTAACTTTGCTTGGTTTTTTGCGCGAGGCCCTGTGCGATTGCCCCGTTCGCCACCCCCTAAGGCCACCGCTGCCAGTAGGTATACCTCCCTTGTTGAATAGTAGGTACCTATATTCATCGGGCCTTTATTATATGATGTATTTTTATTTTATTTTCATACAGGAAGACGAGCGACGGCCACAGAGATACGTGTACGATCCTCATAGTGAGTATAAACAATTTTCTCATAGCGATAGCTGTAGGTAAAGGTACAATTTATTTGTAATTCTTTTACACAGAATTAGGTACAGCTACAAGAAACAGATTAATTAAGAAACATTTAACTAAGAATAGATTCCCGCAAAGTAGCGACTGACGAAGGTAACTATGTAGGTACTAAATGAAAATATTAGTTTTGCTTTCGAAAAAGATTAACTCTGAATGAGCTATTGTCTCTGTTGCTACTTTGCGGAAATCCATTCTTTATTACTTAAATGAGGCTTTATTTAATTCACGTTATATTGGTCAGGTCCGCTGTGTCGCGCTCTGGTGTGCAAGAAACGTGAAGTGTGCCTGCTTCGAGATGCTTTCACCGCGCTATGTGCTACTAAGAAAGAAATCCTCAGGAAAGGGTCAGTATATCTTCAGATCAAGCCTTTCGACATAGAATAGATCAGACTACTAAACATTATGTCTTGCTTAATATTAACTGTGGCCTATTCTATGTCAAAACGGCTATTTTGGCACAATGCAATTGTAATTCTGAGACGATTCAAATAACAGACTTGACCACCAGTACCTGCCTCTAAGTGTGTCTAGTGGGAATAAACTAGCTCAAGTTGTAATAGTTTTCACATACGGAAGTACCTACCTATCTACTAAGTATACTCACTCACTCATAAAGCGGGGCCAAAAAAATCGCTTTTGTTCGCACTTACCCCCAACCGACAAGTCTTTCTTACGACTGGGCTCGATAGATTGCCTTTTAGTGATGTGTTTTAAGTGCTTGCGAGCATTGTTGGCAGTGTGTGCACCATACTGAATAACACTAAGGCTTGTATAGAGCATCAAAGCGAATAGCGTAGTTCAAGCTATGATCATAAGCATAGATTGAACTATGCTGGGATGATAGAGAACAACGGAAATATACTTATGCAAGCGTTGTTCTCTTCCACTCACAGTAATTTCTAAGCTGTTTTAAGGTTTCGTGTTTTTAGTCAAAGTTACGTAACGTCGCTACTACCGCACCATCCCGTTCTCACATAAAAAGCGACACATTTGTGAGAGTGAAATGGTACGATAATGGCGGCGTTACGGATAAGATACTGCCGTCAATAATTTGATCCCAAATCCCAATGTTGTACGTTTTCAGAGATGTGATAGTGGCGGCATCTAGCGGCGGGACAGAAGATGATGATGACGTGTTCTATGATGGCGGTGGGGCCGCGGACCCGGCGCCCGACCGGTAACTACCTTGAATACCATTTTTTATTTATTTTATAAATAAAGCTAATTAAGTACCTAGATGCTATAAGAACCTAGCTATAAGAAATAATGCTCTACCATCTACGCTAACTCAAATTCAAACCAGTTCTACATTGGTCTAGTTTCGATAAGTTCGCCTTTACAGATAAGGCTGGCTTTTGTGCCACTATATAAAGCCTTATTTTTGTGGTGACAATAAAAATACTTGTGTTTACAAAAAAAACATTTCTTAATCCACAGATGCGTAGGTTGCGGCAGTAGCGGTGGTTCATCTCACGCTCAATTCCTCTGCGGGTCTGACAACCGCACATATTCCTCATTATGCCGCCTTGACTTGCACAACTGCGTGCGTCGACCCGCGCCGCCTGTGACAGTCGCGTGTCGCGGGTTCTGTCCATGTCGAGCGACGACACCGCCGCGCCGCGCGTCACGACCTCGCGTAAGACCGCGGCCGAGGCACAATGAGGTGTTGCCGCCGCGACGTCGACAGCAAGCGTTAGCTGGTGAGTAATATTGTTTAGGACTATATTCCAAGCATGCATGCGTAATCCGGCGGGTTATTTCAAAGTCGCGCAATCTTGACCTTACATCAGGGCTAAGTAGTAAGGACATTAGTTAGGCGGTAAGAGCTATACCTATTGCTTCATTGCGTGTACAGACTAGTAGGTTACATTCGTTAGGTACGTATAGGCCTTGATTATATATAAATAATCAATGTTATAGGTGTGGTGAGTGATTCCTATTCTGCATGACTGCGAAAAAACTAGTAATTTAATTGGTAATGGTTGCAAAAAGTACCTACATGGTATGTCGTTGTTAAAATTGTACCTATATTTTCACCCGACTGCGAAAGAAGGAAGGTTATATGTCTGGTGGTGTCAATAGATTCGTCTTATCCGTGAGAGTGGAGTAAGTACATGAAATTTAAAAAAAAATGTTAAGGACGATACACAGGTTTTAAGATTTAGCAGTCTGTTTATTTAAGTCGCTTCTAATCACTTGTTATTTTTTATTGCAGGTTCTAGCGGTTGTGCCCTAGACAAGATGGCGAACCGACTTCTGGATTGGTTCTCCGTGTTGATGGAAGAGGCTCGCGCTGCGCCGCCACCGCCTAACGGTGAGAAAACAACTTTATTTTGTGAAGTTATTAGATGAAGCTAGGGTCTTTAAAGACACACATTATATCACAAATAACCTTGTCACCATAATTTCGTCATCACTCACACTGCGAGCGATTTGCACGATCACAACCTGACTGTTCCACTTTTTCACCCAGCAGTTTTTAGACGAAATTTGATTGGCAGACATATAGTCACCGAATAAGAATTGAATCAGCGAGCTTTTCATTTATTATTATAAGCATGTGCTCGCGAAGTCAACCCAGAAGTAATATTTGTTTTTTATAGATATATTTTATTTCTAGGCTTCCCAAGCGGCTGCAAGGGCGAAGTTCGCTGGATGTTCGCTCATCTCGACGGTGATTCTGACGGGTTGCTGTCATCTAACGAACTATACGCACTGAGACATGACGAGCGCGAGCGTTGTCTGCGACCCTTCCTAGCTTCTTGCGGCGGTGGAGGTACTGATGGTCACTTTCGTAATGTAACTATTTCAGTAGGTATTTTCAGGACCCTCCTGTACTAAAATGCAATTCGATGCATCTTTGCACCGGAATATAAAGACAAGTATACAAAATACAAAAAGACACGTTTTTCCATCGTCCTGTCAATACGTCGGGCCCTTATTCACTATGAACATATCAACGCGCAACGCGACCGTGTTATTTTAAGCGCGTAGAATTCACGTGGAACGGTAAGTTCACTAAGCCGATGTCAAATTTTATATGGTGCTATGGCACGGAGCATACTAGTTCAGCAACAGCAGAATAACATATCATAACGGTAAACACGTCACGTGTTTTAGGCAAGGAATCTCACTGTTTGTTAAAGAATAAGGGTCCTGATTATTTATTTATTTATTTCATAGGCCATCCAACAGCGTTACAATCACACTAGAATAAAAGTAATAGACACATACAGCCAATTAAAGTACATCACGGATAGCAACATAATAATACTATATCTAAATAGAGTGAAGTCATTACATATACGATAGAGTCACACATACTTAACACACAGACATAATTTAATAAAGAAATATGAGAAGAACAAATGTGTAACAAGTATTGCTCAATTAAATATAAATTTGATTTATTTCAACTCAGTTCGTTGACCTCATCAATTAAGCACAAATTACTCAAACTTTTGCAAATATTCTAGACATAGAAGTCTGTTAGTTTTTAGATTTTTTAGTTTTTATTTATTAAGTACCTAAGTTATAATTTGTCTAGTAACTACGAGTAGTATATTTAGCATGTTACGATCATATCTAGAAGGCCGAGTGCGCTCGTAAGGTTATTTTATAAGATTATGTTTATTTTTCAAGTATTCTGCCAGTTTTATGATGTTCCAATAATATCTCCTTAGAGAGGATTTTCCAGTTTTTTTTTTTTATTGGAACATAAATTCAAGTCAAAGAACTGATCATTACTCTGTTGTTTCCAGGAGGTGTGTCACGTAGCGCGTGGTGCGGTTGTTTGAAGCGCGCGGCGCGACCGTGCGCGGCACTCGCGCGCGCTGCACGCGCTCGCGGCGGGTGGGCGCCTGCGTGCGACGCGCGCGGGTTCTACCGCCCGCGGCAATGCCACGCCGCGCTCGCTGTCTGCTGGTGTGTCGACGCACATGGACAGGTCAGCTACTACTCATTTCATCCTTAAGACAGCTATAGACCGCCTACTTACTTGTCCATATAATAAAATATAGCTCTTTTCTACCTTTTATTGTTGTCCGATTCCAGTGGTATTTTTTTCCACACTGCTACACACATTATTTACTAGGCTTTACCTTTTTTTAAATTGATTGATTGCTTGATCTACCGTTAATTTTTTTCAGTCTTTTACATCACTTAGAAGTTACAAGCTTCCTACGCAGTGATATTTTTGCGCTGATACGATGCCTATTAAAATATTTTTTTATGCAGAATTCAATAACTTTTTTCAAAATAATAATACGTGTAGGCCTAAAATACATCATAGTGAAGCGAATTACAATAAAAACAAAAATATACGTTACAATTTAGGGGGTGAAAAGAGGAAGGCCCCGGAAAGAAAATTGTATCAGACACGCGAAAACAGTGAAGGGTCGGTGATCCTCTTAAAGCGTCGGAAACCAACGCTTTGAGCACCCAGATTCACAATTAGTTTCCGCTCGGTTTCGAAAACTTACACGAATTACGCGAAGTTTGTTACGTAATGTAAATAGTGATTATTATTTTAGTTTAGATCTAGAATCGATTTTCTGAGAAACTCATTGAGAATATGTGCGAGATCGCAATCGCGGTATCATTTATGGTGGCGAACACTACGCGTTGAAGTTATCGTGTGTCTCGTGAGCGAAATCATTTTTAAAGATATTTATAGACTATCTCGTTTCTTTCGTTCGTAAGTGACGTCATTAGCGAGTAGGTAATGAATTCATTAAAAACGTTTCAAAAATAAGGTTGCTGAACCTAAAAAAATATTGTATCAAAGTAAGTGATCTTAACAATTTGGCTACAAGGCTAGAGCTCTAACATTAAGTAGACACTTAACACATTTTTATACGAAAAATGTAATACTAGTAATAAATTGTTTTCACTTACAGGAGTTGCCCAACTCGCGCACTAAAGGCGAGCCGCCGTGCCCCCCTCTCCCCGCGCCCGCGGCACATCCCCCCGCGGACGATGAGGATGCGGCCGGCAGCGGGGACGGGGCTCCAGACCTACGGTACTAGATACCATAGCCCTTCTTCACTAGAAGCGGATGCACAGAGCGGACATACTCCATACGGAATTAACAAAACTATAGAGATATAAATGTAAAAAAATTACAATGGTAATAAACTTGCGGCCGTAAGTCGATCGATTCGGTCGAGCACGTCTGGTGCCGATGCTTCGACTAATATAATTTATTGCCAGTGAATGTATGTCAGAATGATTATTCATTCACTATTTCTGATTCTCAAACTGTTGAAAAAAAAATTGTGTTTTTGAGATTAAAGCCTCTAAGTTTTGCGTTATTTTTGTATGGACTATGCGTTGCGAGTTAGATTTAAGGCCTAGTCATTTACTAAACTCGAAGTACGCCTTCTATCAAAATCTGAAAACCCGCGATTTGTGATCATTCTCAATACCTAGTCTTGGCTTCAGTATAGAAATAATGAGAACTAAGTCAATAATAGCAATGGCACATCTAGATATACTATGACTCGGTAAGATAGTGACTGTTTAGACTAATTATATATTATCGCACATGCCACCAGCAGTCTGTAAAAGCCCTGATGGAGTAGCCGAAAAGTCAGGTTGATCCTGGAAAAGTCAGGCATCTGGCGTAAGCAGAAAGGTTGCAGGTTCGAATTCTATCCGTTGTTATTTTCAAAGGATCACTTATAAGTAACGGGAACGATCCCAAATCTGCGGTAGCAGTCCCACCGAGTATTTAACACTGAGCGCAGAAGACTATCACACTTATAATATTTCTGCGCTTATCTCCTTTTTTGGAATCTATTAAGTGTATTAGTAATATATTCCTATTTTTTTAAATTAGGAATATATATATCTACTATAAACACTTCTTCTAAATTCTTATTGGAGCAAATGGTTGATACATGAAGGATCATTAGACTATAAAAAATCAATGTAAAGGCTAAGGATCTTAATATGTGATTAAACACGTTGCCGCCATTGTATTATACCTACCATCTTATAAATAGTAATTACTTATGTTTGGGTTTATGTATTTGTCTTGCGCAATTGTTCGTTATATCTAAAAAAGCGTTTTTAAAGTGATAGTCAACTCTCACTTATAATATTTATTTACTAAGTAAAGCAAAAAAGAGAATTCATTTCACATAAGTTGTTATACTTTAATATTACATTCCAAGAGGAGTTATTGCTTAAACAATGTACCTATGAATATTGGCCTAGTTTTTCTATTCTGTATCTATGTCGTAATAACTCATTTAAATTCTCTGTACTTACTTTTACAGTATCTATAAAATCTGTATAAATGGTTTATAGCAAACTGTGAACAAAGAAAATAATTAATATTAAATGGGTAGGCACCTAAATACTTAGGTGCTCTAAGTAGAGAGAAAAATTAAGTAAAAAAAGTATGATACCTAGATTGTGAAGTAACTAGAATTAAAATTAATAATTACTTACATGTTATTAATTATAAGGTGTTGTTGTGATGTTTAAAAATAAAAGGTTTTTGTCTATTTTCATGTAACTCCAGTATGTATGTAAATCTTATTGCATGTTCTAAGATCTCAGTTTGGAGAACAGAAAAGTCTCATACTCGTCATGTAATCATCTTAACTTTATAAACATTATATTTTGTATGTTGTCAACGTCTCCATCAGTGTAAATCTAAGAATTTTAATTTGTAATGAGTACCATTGTTAGGAACAACTTATGCTTATGCAATTCCAATATAATATCATTCTTCATTAATTGAATGTGGGTAGGACCCACATTCAATTAATAAAAAATGAGATCCAAACTGAGTTAGCACAGTCTAATCAATGCTTGTTCTCACCTTTTAAAGAGTAAACCTTTTCGTGGTGTCACTGATTTATACACAGCTTTTTATGATATTTTAAGAGTTCAGATACATCTTGATACACTAGTGCTGTGTTAAAGAAGCATTTTGAACTCTTTTTAGAAGAATGTTAAAAGTGTTAGTTTTACACTGGAAACTAGTCTTTGGGGATGTTGGTAATATAATTTGTCAATAGTGTGAAAGTCCTAAATAGTAATTTAGACAAGGCACATTACAAACACAATTTGGATAATTCTAAAACTCTCGTTGAATGTCTCTCTTTATTCTCATGAGACTTGGATTGCTACATTTTTAGAATTGTTCGCTTTAGGACAGATTCGCTTTATGACAGATTCGCTTTATGGCAGAATCGCTTTATGACAGAATCGCTTTACGGCAGAAATTGTACAGTTAAGTACACTAAAATAGTGCTTAAGTAAAAAAAAGGTATAGGTTCAAACACGAGAGGTACAGACGTTCTTTAAATCTATATTAAACGCAATTCATGGAAACGTTTTAGCAGATTAGATCCTTACATTTCTGTTGTCCTGGTACTTTCTTTTCAATAAATAATAAAGAAATATTCCGAACGAATAACCCAGTTGAAGGGTGGCATGCCCGCTTTAAAAACAGAATTCCTGTAAAGCCGCCGTTGTATCGATTCATACAGTTACTCAAAAAGGAAGCCCAGTATTTGTAAAGGAAAACGGCGTAGTTTAAAGTTAAAGGAGAAGGATATTAAAATTGACCTGATTATTACTAGTGCACTGAAAAACTAAATTACCGTATTGGAATGTTTAGAATGCTTGTGCAGGGTTAATTTAATACGTTGACCTGAACGTGCCAAGAAGCCTTTGTTTATTTTAATTTAATATCAATAAATGGTTCAATTAATTATTGTCGAGTTGTCTGTACTTTTGCCTTAAAGCGAATCTGTCATAAAGCGAATCTGTCATAAAGCGAATCTGTCCTAAAGCGAACAATTCCATTTTTAGAACTCAATTGAGTTAATGTGGAATGTCCAAATTGTTTAAAGATTAAATTAGTAATTTAAAATCTTAGGGCCTATTTGATGCAAATGCAGTATGAAATGTAACTTACATTTTAAGCAGGTACTATAATTGTATTGGATTATTTATTATTATTGTAGTGTAGTGTAAGGTTAAAAAAATATTCTGTAGATTGAAAAAATGTTGCATAGACTATGTACTACCATAATACTATTTAGTAAATTATTTGCACTTTTTTAAAGCTAATCACTGAACAATAAACCTTTGAAATTATCAGACTTTTAATATTATCTGCTTCCATTTTTATATATAAATAAATGACAAACATTGTATTTATGTACCTACTGGTTCAGTTGTTTTGGTCATTAGTATTCTGTGGAAAATTGATTTCTGGGATTGATTCTTGGAACTTGTTTACTGCAGTGGGGGATTTTAGAAATGTGTATAAATAAGTATGGACACATCTAAAATTCCAAGTAGATTAAAGATGTAATAAAAAAAAAGAAAACAGATAAGTAATAATGGGAATAGTAAGGTGTAGTCTTAGTAAAAATAATGAATTGGTCAGTAACAAAGTTACCAATGTATGCACTGATGGCAAATCTTATAAGTAGATTTGCAGTAGTTATGATAGATATTTATAGCATTGGGAATTCAGTAAATAACAGGGCTTACCTAAGAACATATTCAAACTGTAAAATCTAAGTGAATGCAAATACATGAGTGCAAATTGTCTCATTAAGGCATACTGAGAAGGTCTATCATACTTTTCTAACCATTAAGTTCCTATGAGTTGAGAAATAAAGAACTAGGTTTATCCGTTTTAACTAATAGATTAGCTTAGTTACCACAGATCAGGTCATAGCATTTGGTACAGCAGTTAAGTGTGAATTTAGGCCAATACAGGACTGATTCATTCCTCTTCCTTGGACTTTTTCTTCCCAAATGTCTAAAGCTGACTGTAAAGGTTGCTCAAGTAGTGACGGCCAGGTTCGAATTGGGTTCAGTCTTAAAATAACAATGTAATGGTTACAATAGACAGGCATAGCTCCTACTTACTATTAGGTTAAGCTACTATTTCACACCCTAACTACCAGTGTCCCTTTTTCAAAACAAGTTGTAATGGACTAGTTTAACATTCTTTCTAAACTAGTTTACCGAATGTGAACTACAGTTGGACCTTTCCAACAATCAGGTGGGCATGAAAACCCGTCTTCTTAAACAACAAAAATAAAGACACATTAGGTTAGAAATTAACGATTTGTAATTACACTAAAACATTCACCTAACTGGTGTTTGGTGACAGAAAGTCTATAATAAATAATTATTTATAATGTTATCGAATTATATTCATTCTTCCGTTTCTTCCTTGGGGAACTTGCCGTTGTAATATGGAATATTGGCGACGAAAACTTTCCAGTCGGTGAAGTAGAGTAGCCCGAGGAAGCCCGCGCCACCGAAGGCCATCGCAGAGGGCACAAACGACGCTGCGATCTGCAAGTGTTTCCTGCCTAAGCTTCCCAACATTTTTATTTCCTTGCTTCTGTTCTTCAAATTCAATAACGTAGTTACGTAAAAGACTTTTTTCTCAAAGCAAGTACCCGAACGAACAGTGTCGAAGAGTTACTCTATGACAATTACAATAACACTTTTTCTGACTTTGACATTTTGCTTTTACTATCATGGCTCCATATGATTTGTACAAACACCAACGTCATGTTTAAAAAGCTCAAGAAAATACGAATGGACCGTTAATCGTCACGTTAATTTGCCGTGGTACACTTAAATTGTACCATCAATAGTACCTCGGCTTTTTTTGCCGTGGTACATCGTGGTACCATGGCAATTATTATTTTTTGTTAACGGACCACCGTTGACTAACACAAAGTGATTCTACCAAGATCCGAAGTACTGAAATGAAATAAAATTTATTTGTCTGTGAGACTAGGTGAGAACATAGGTCTTATATATAGTTTACATACCATTTGAGCTCCAGCTCTGCCCACAAGGCATACAGACATGGTGTGAGTACTTATAAATATAGATAAAATAATAAAAGAGTCACTACAATATATAAATTTAAGTTTAAACTCTGTGTAAAATAGTCAAATAAAATTAAATAAAACCTTTCAGTCGAAAATAATAGTAATTAAAAAAACCGTCAATTGATAAAATCTTACACAAATAATAACTTTCGTTATTAAATATAATATAAGTGCACCTTGATGTAATGCAATGATAACGAACAATACTTTAAATAAACCTATCATTTAAAAACTCATCAACAGTATAGTAGGCTTTGTTTACAAGTACTGTACCAACGGTCAGTAGAATCACTATAGATTCAGGCTAGAAACGGTAAGGGTTCGGTTGATATGGAAGTGGGTGGTTAACTAATACAAAATTTCAGAATTTTATAAATAGGGCAGGAAAGAGACCATATGTCTACATAAATAGTCTTAGTTATTAAATTAATTATTGTATTCATTTAAAATCTTTATGACATTACGACACAGAGTTCAGTAAGCAGTCAATCCAAGCGTGTCTGCAAAAAGGACAGTAGATTCAAAAGTAACTATCACTACTAGCTATGATGACAATACTAACCAAAAAAACTTGGCTTTTACTGTTAAAGCCTATAAAAACATATCTCACGATTCTCTACAAAATATTTATCGATCTTTCTCTTGATTTCTCTGATCTTATAGATCTTTACACTTTTTGTTACTAATATTTTATAGATAGAAATTTTACATCAAATACATGAATTAACTTCAAAGTTTGTCTGGCAAATAATGTGCTAAACAATGTTAAAGCCGGCCATAAGTTACGGAACAAAAATCGATCGCTCTGTGTCTTTCATTGCCGTGGACATTGTACATTTCCTTTCTTGTTGTAGTTTGACTCAAATGGCTTCAGGGGTAGGACACTAACGTACATTTTCAAAATTTAATTTTATTTGTATAATATGAAAAGCGACCTCTGTGGCCTCATTTCATAGTATACAGTACTATGAGATACGGGGTCTCATATAGTAAAACACGAGAAATCTTGAGAGGTAATGTTTAATCACTTCGTAGGCAATTTACTTTTTCGTCGTGAGTTTTGGAAAGGGACCATGCGCAAGCCGCTCGGACGCGAGTTAGAACCGGACTGCCGAACCGTATAACATGGTGGCCGCGCGAGCGACGATGCGCTCGGAGTGGCAACGTGCGACGGAAAGAGAACGAGTTGTGCGAGCGAAAGGCCCACCCCGGGTTAATCTAAATATCGCGCCGGCGGACGGCCGCGAGAGGAGCGAGCTGGCAACGTGTCTATAGTATGTATGTATGATGATTTGCTATAGTACTTTTTATGGATGGCATGTACCTTATTACTTTCGTCTATTACTTTATCTGTCTACGCATTACGACGAGTTAACTTAAGACAAAGCGGTATGGCCACAAGGCCACAATGGCCAGTCCAATGGGCAAAATTAAAAGAAAAATAAAATCAATTTTTGATTGCTGAGATTTGTCTATGAAACAATATCTGATTCTGTTGTGATTAATATTTTTGGTTCGAGTTAAGTAGGATTTTTAGTACCTTGTAATTCCTTTACAAGAAAAGCTGGCGGACTAGTGGTGTTATGAATTCATGCACGTTTTGTTTGTATGTTAAATGATTGAAATGTAGAGCCGGGTTAAATCATCACGTGCAGTGTGTTATTCTAATATTGACCAAATCTAAATAGGTAGTGTTTTCGAGCAGCTGAGAGGCTTTGCAGAGATGTGGGATATGACATTCCTGGGCTCACTGTCCCCTAAATTCTACGTGGCATTGACCGGCACCTCATCTGTTATTTCTGGCCTCATTCTCCTCTTTGAGTGGTGGTATTTCCGAAAGTATGGCACCTCCTTTATTGAACAGGTAGGCATATCATGTATGTCATTAACTAAAGGCTAAAGGTACAATTATGTGCTAATACTAACTAATTATTATTTATTTAGAAACTAATAGACAAGCACCTTAAAGAGGATGTGCCTATAATATAATGTGAGTTGAATTAAATTGTGAATTGTAAAAATAATATGTCATCTGTAGGTTAGTTCTACCAAGATGGAGAAAACTACAGTTTGCAAAGTCGAGTGTGATGATCCTATCCTTAGTCCAACTATGAATTCAGTCTATATCAACTTGCAATTATCTAGATTTTAGTGGTGGGTTTGGCAGAAGAACTTTTCATAATGCAAATAAACACATTAACAGCTGTACCAGATTATGAAAAGCCTACACAGGTGAGAGGCCAACACTGTTCCCTGAAGAACATCTTGATACCTGCTCGTTGTGATTATGGGTCTCCATTTTCGCCCCAGGTTTCTCTCTCATCCGAAAGTATTAATTTCAGTAGAAAATGTTGATTATGGACTTTATCACATGCACATTCAAAATCAAGGTATACTATATCCACTGGGTTCTTGTTCTTAGTCATGTATCTTCAAATATGAGTAAAGAATTCCTTGTCCCAGAAAAAAGTATTAAGCGTTTATCAGTGCTACATCTTTATTTTGGGACAAGGCATTTTTTTGCTTTCTAGAAAGAGCCACACATTACTTGTCGGCCGTTGACAAAATGTATGAAACAGCTGTTTTTTTTCGTCAAATTCAGAGTTGGTGCCATAGTGAAAGTTGCTCCTTAGTATGCATATATTGACCCCCTTTCAGCTTACTACACCCCTAACCGATAAACCCTGTATACTAAAAAAAAAACAGGAACTGAGGTGTTTTTGTAGACCAGATTTTTTAGCAATTGTATATATTTTGTGTGAGTGCTTCAGTGCTTAGTGAATTCTTTCATTTTCCAAATTCATAAATAATTCATATTTAGCTTTCACACAGTCTCGCCTCTTATGAAACAATATAGTTTATTATTACAGTTTACATCTCATTAGCGTTCAAAATAAATAAAGATATAAAATATAGCTAAAACAAAAGAAATGGAAATCAAAAACAAATGAAACAGAGAATCACCATAGTCAAATAAGTGGGGGGTTAAAATAAATATGTTAAACTTAATAATTTCTTAAGTTATCACAAAAAAATATGTCCTAAGTTGATATAACTTAGGTCATAATTTTAATCTATTTGTTCATAAGTATATTATCTATTTGTTCATAACAATTTAAGAATATCATTTTTTCCTCAGGTTTCAGTAGGTCATTTAGGGACATGGTTTGGCAGCCTCAAAGATGAAGCAGAGGGTTCAGGCACGGGTAACAGCGGGTCTAGCGTGGAGGGTGACGGTAGCGGCGATTCGGATGGAGAGTGCCGCGTATGGCGCAACCCTATGTCGCTGTTGCGCGGTGCAGAATACGCGCGTTTGTGGACTACCGCGCGCCGCGCGCCGCTTACCTACTACGACATGAACCTGTCGGCGCAGGAGCACCAAGCGTGGTTTGCTCCACCCGTGCCGCCCGCCACACCCGCCGATGAGGCGCTCGGGCGCGCCTGGCGGGAGCGAGAGCCGCGCGCACGCGTCGCCGCCGCGCGCCAGGCGCTACGTCTCGCGCCGCGTGATCCAGCCGCGCTGTTGCTGCTCGCCGAGGAAGACGCGCCCACTGTCGCCGAGGTGAGTGTCCCGACTCCTGTCAGGCTCCTATGCTCACTCGTACTAACCAGACGCTTTAACCGCAGGCGGAGCGCGTGCTGCGGCAGGCGTGGAGAGCGGCGGAGGGCGTGATGCGTGCAGGCGGAGGCGCACGAGACGCATGCATTCTCGCGCACGTGAAGCACCGCACCGCCATGTGCCTGCGCCGGCTCGGCCGTCTGCGAGACGCCGCGCGTATGTTCCGCGAGCTCGCCCGCGACTGTCCGCCGCCTCTGCGCGCGCTGTCGCCACACGAGAATTTGCTCGAAGTGCTCCTCGAGCAGCGCGCCTACCCGGAGGCAAGCGCGGCTCTCGCGCGTGCCGTGGATGCAGGCGCGCCGCGCTCGGCCTGCCTGCTGTACACGGCGGCGCTATTGCGCGCACGCGCCGCCGCTCCGGACGCACCGGACGCGCTACGCGCCGCCATCCAGTACAACCCGCACGTGCCGCCGCTGCTGCTTGAGAGACGTGCGCTAGCGCTGCCGCCTGAGCACGTGCTGCGGCGCGGGGAGAGCGAGGCCGTCGCGTACGCCTTTTGGCACCTGCGGCACTGGCGCGCGCCCAGCGCCGAACCCGCCGCTCGCCTGTTAGCGGCCGCGTGGCGCGCATGGGGCGGCGCTGAGCCAGCGCCGGTGCGCGCTGATCGTGAACTGCTGGCTGGAGCGGGCGGCGCGCCAGGTTGGCCGGACGGTCGGCGCGCCCCGCGGTTGCTGCCTGCTGCAGCGGCGCTGTGCGCGCTGTGTGCACTGTGCGCACTAGCGGCGCACGGCTGGCCTTCGCACGCGCACGCGGCGGCTCGCGCGGCGCTCCAACACCTGCACCGGCCCGCTGCCGCGGCCGATCCTTGAACCTTTTGCCGCGGCTCCACTCCGCGCTTCAGTTACCGACATGTTATTACTGGACATGATTCGTTTACAAAATATTTGGGCAATATTGACGCCCGATACGTACTCGATTGAAACCGAGTGCGGTTAGCGTCGGCACAAATTAGGACTCCAAATTTTACTGCATGCGAGGGGCGATGTCTCATTCGTCTAATCGCGTCGTGAAGTGCTGCGGATATTTACAGATGGATCGACGAATACATAAGAAATAAGACAGAGAATGCCTATTATTTATCCTAATCCTAAAAGATATCTGAAATGAATCATTCGAGTAGATACTTAGTGGTCGTTTTTAGGCTTCCATAGTAAATTTATACTACAAAGAACCTTTATAAATAAATAAATTAAGTGGTTTGTACTAACTGTCCGTTCGTTCGTTCGTTCGCCCTTTTTTTGTTCGTTTTTACAGTTGTTTATTTGGTACTGTTATAGTGGTTATATATTTTACTTTTGGCGCCAAAATTTAAATTATTTTATATGTTAAGGGTGGCTCCCGTTCCTGTAGATGATTTTTTTTTTCGAATTATAGTCTTAATTGCGAGAAAGAAAAAATACTTTAAAAAACCCATAAGGAAATAAATGGTCTTTAACGAGGTTTTAAAGTTGGTCCACTCGCTTGGATTTCTAAACTACCTATAGATAAGACTTAAAAACTTATATATTTGTTTTTTGTTTAATATTTCCTGCAAAAAACGTAAGGAAAATTGCTTGGATGCGCTTTGCGATTGGCTGAAAACTTTGTAAGTAATTAAATAAAAACCCCATCTTCAAAAGAAACTGCGTATCATATAGTCATTATACGCTCATATTATCTAGTGCTACGGTGCTAGTGTACAATGTACCTACCTATGCGTGTCTCTATAAAAAAGACTGTATGATCTTTGTCGATACGTACAACACGACAATCGATAGAAATCTATCGAATAAGAATAAGATTGGGAATACGATGCGTATTCGATGATCGAAGTTCGGTACAGTTGAGTTTCAATATTAATTCTTAGATTCGTTGCTGCTCACTGCGAAAGAAGGAAGGTTGTTTTTCGAGTGTTTGTAGGTATGTATATATATTTCTTTGGTACGCCCTAAAGCCTAAACAGCATATCGAATGTTTATGTGAGTGATGTCGATAGATTTGTATTCGTCATAGGCTATAATAGCAGCATCCCGCGATTTCACTTGTTAAGATACGTGGGTCTAATGTTCTTGAAGTCGGGTTTTGTGAAGTGTTTCTTTCGTCTAGTAGTTATGTACTATATGTTGATACTCGCGTATCCAGTATACGTACATAAGTATATTATAGTTTCTCGACAATCTTGATGAAACTTGGTAATACAGGTACTTACTACGATTTTTAATTTTTGTTTGTTATGGAAGAACTTATATTAACTATGTATATGTATATATTAACTATTTTTATTTATTTTATACGACATCCAACAGCGTTATAAACACTGTAGAATAAAAGAAATCAGAAGTACTTATATACAGCCAATTATGAAAAAAATAAATATTACGGTCACGAAATCAGCACTTGGCGAACGTGTGATGTGATTGTACTATAAGTAGACACTTCCGCTGGGAGTATGCACACTACCCTAGCAGAAACTTAACTAAAGAAATATATTCTTACAGATGATATATTAAAAGATATAATTGAAAAATAATTAAATCCGGTTACATAACTACTTAAGTAGGTATTTATTTAATGCATTATATTTTAAATACGAATTAACAAGCATAGATTAGAAGCAACGCACTTTAAGCTCCAGGAGTTCACCCCTATTTCCCAATTTCCTTCTACGCAAGTCTTCAGTGTGGCGGCGCGCGTCCGTCGCGACGGTTGTATTACGTCGCGCCGCTCTGTGTCATTACAACTGTTCCAAAACTTCGTTCGTCGCGCAAACATGAACTTAAAATTAACATTTTAAAATTCCAACCGACTCTAACGGTACACATTGAGTGAGCGCGTCTTTGTGTCATTTGAGATTATTGCTACAGAATTACCTACTAAATAAAAAACTGAATTGTTTCGTAGAACACGTAATCAAAAAGTGTTTTGCAGTTTATTACCTCGCTATTGTTTAATTTGGCTAGGCTGAGTCAGATGAGCTACCTACAGATAGTAGATACAATAAACGTAATTGTACTCACCTTATAAAACGAAGAAAACAGTGGGAATGAGTTTCATCGCTTATAAGACGCTCACGCCTGATAAAAACTTAAGACTAAGTACTTACTTACTAATGCTACTTTTTCACTAATTGGTTTAAATTATATACTTAAATTTATTATAATATAACTGAGTAGCTTAAAAGTAACTCGTATACACCTACTGGAGACACAAGCCTATTTTAGACAACCCAAGCCATTTAGGTCTCCGACTTAAGTCCGATAGGTGACCTATTTACTTAGAATATTAGACTTCAGACCGATAGGTGACCTAGCTTACTTAGACTATATATTTAGCTCTAGCTTAGGTAATGTTCGGTACAAGAATCTTAACATACTAAAAAGAGTGAAGAAGCGCGGGAACGCAATGTATAAACACCAAGTCATGAGAAGCGGAGACTTGTTCGTCGAGTGTACTTATTAGTGAATTCTTGATCTTGGTTTCTTGTGCTTTTCGTGATGTGCGCGCCGTCGCGGCGGCTGGTCCTGAACGGGCTAACGGCCGAGGTTGGTCCCCCAGCGGACCCTGCCTGTCCTCCCGTAGGGACCGCCGGATCCCCCGACTCGTTGGAGTTCTACCATGAGTTGGAGTTGTACAGACAGTTGTTGGCACTGCCTGACACAAACCCTGAGCCTGTGATAGCGAAACCGCTGCAGAGGCGCGCGAGGACGCCCGATCCCACCACCGATAGGAAACGAGGTAGCTTGTGTTAAGACTTAAGAAAAGCTTAATTAATTAATTTAAGTGTCTCTGTTTCGAGTCTTGCAAATAATATGGATTTTATGTCAGTTTCTATGTTTCTCAAGAAATTTCGTACTCGCGTACAAGTACAATACGTTCGAAGTTAGTTTTCATTATCTTTGTCGTAGGTTTTTAACCAATATCGAGGAAACATGGTATTACAGATAATACGATATTTCAAAGATTTTAAGTCGTCGGAAATTTGTGACGTTATTCTTTTCCCCCCAATAAGTAAAAAAGTTTTGCTGTAGCGCCATTTACGACCCGATATTAATAATAATATTTGGCAGAAGCAGGCGTATTACAATCTCCCCAAAACCAAAAGGGGAACGGGAAGGGGATTCATATTTTTAATAAGAATATTGATAAGAAATAACAAGTGGTTAAAAGTGACTTCAAATAACCCGACTGCAAAAACTTTAGACTCACGTATCTTCGTATCTTAACCGCGGGATGCAGCTAGTCTTAGTACCTACATCTGCAGGTGAAGACAAATCTATTGACACCACTCGCATAAAAATACGAAAAGCCGTTTAGGCTCTAGGGCGTGCCAAGGAAATATGAACCTATATCCATGCATACATATGTGCATACACTCTATATATGTGCAAACAGTCTCCTTCTTTTGGAGTCTTCGGTTAAAAATCGGTGCAGGGTTGTATGTTTTTAAACCGCTGTTTTTATTTTAAATAAATAAAAAAGAAATAACATTTTTTGTTCATTTTTTAAACAAAATCGGCCACCATTACTGATTTAGTGATAACCACTCCGTCAAGGTTTATGCAACCACAACACCTTGTTTTGTTAGTTTCTATCAAAATCTATTCACTAGCAAAATAATATGTTACAAAATATTTTCTGCAACACCGTATGACTTTATGTAGTGATCAACGGTTCCTCACTAGGATGTTAGTAAGAACCTAATATTTAAGCAAGTACCTACCTACTACGTAGTTAATAAGTAGCTATAATTATATTATCAGAGTGTCTTTGAGTCTGGCGACGCGACGCATATGTGTTGATACTCGTAATCACATAATGTAGATGATCAAAGGTAAGGTGGTTAAATTTTTCTTGTTGATAGAATCTCCCGCGCGTCGCAGCCAGACGCCGGCTCCGGCGCAGCGAGCGCGGTCACCGACGGCGACGACCAACGGCGCGCGTGCACCCGTTGTCCGACCGGCCAAGGTTAGTACATAAATATATTAAATATAAATACAGCTATCTAGTTAGTTACCTATGTATATATTTACTTTACATATACCTAGTAATATTGCAATCAAGCCTAGCTAATAAGTAATTTAAAATTCCACGTTAATCTTGTTACTATTTTGTCAAGAAGACACTTTTTTTACAATCACTTTTTTTTTAACATTAGCATTACTATGCAATGTGGCCTTTTCTTCCTTTCATTTAAATTAAATTAAAGGATCGATGGACAAGCATTTAAAAATGACGTACAGTAATTATATACTTGTAAAAAAATCATGATTATACTGCTAAACTTATTATAATTATAATACTTTTACCGAGAAAGCGCGTGTCTATGTGTTACGCGGCAAGGCGTAGTGTTTCGTAGTAGCGTAGCTGCGGGTGGCGTTAGTCTACGATGCTACGGACGTAGACCCGCTACATTATATAGTAATTTTCAAAAACTTTAGCCAGAAAAACTTGATTCTTTTATTATTTTTTTACCTTAAGTACTACTGTTTAGCACCACCAGGAATATCGTGGGAAATTTTGCTTTTCTCGTGGCACTACTGCTAGTGCTACATTAACACAATCAATAGGCATGGATAACTTACTGCATGACTGTTGCTATGAGTATGAATTGTAGCGTGCTATACACGCACGCTACAATTCATACTCATAGCAAGTCTGCAGCCGTCTTCGAAACTGAAGCTGGAGCAAAGTAACCGTTAGTTGTCACGGCCAATTGAAAATATATATATATATCTATAGTTTTTCATCAGAATTTCTAACAGTCTATATATTAAAAACAGTAAGTACAGACTGACTGATATCAACTTAGGAATCAACGAACGTAGAGCCTACCTAAGCTAACGCTGAACCTAGAAACAAAATTTGCAAGTTGTTTTATTATAAAGATTGAAATACCTAATAGTGTAATGGATCTCAATTTTATTACATTTAAACAAAAATTGAAGTATATTTTTTAAAAGCAATCGTTTTTATAAACTCAGCGAATATATGTCAATGCAGCTTGTAGAATCATCGTTCTTGTGTAACGAACAACCATAATAAAATATCACTAATAACTAAACAAAGCAATCATAATGTAAATATTTGTCAAGAGAACTGTTAAACTAGGAACTAATATTAAGTAATCGTATATGAATGAGATTTGTAAGTTAAATTTTTTAAGTAATTCTTAATTCAAATCTAATAAGACTTGCCTGTAACGAACGTTATTTAAAGGTCAATAAATATTACTTTACTTACTTTACTTTACTATAGTCTACTAAAAAAGGATTTGTTTGAAACTTGAAAACCGCTACTAGTAGTATATGTAACGTGTAACAGAAAGGTGATATAGGTGGTAGAAGAAAGAGTAGAGATTCACACAAAGAAGTATGCCAGGACATACTACTTGTTCCAGTTTTAACATTATTTAAAGTATGGGATGTAAGTAGTATAGTATGATTATCTCTCAAAGTCTTGTAAAAGAATATCTTTTATAAGACTTTTTAATAACTCTACGCCAATTAGTATATTTCTGTATCCAGTAGGCTAGTCTTGGTGACGCTGACGCGTCCTCTCACATAAAACGTAATTTTACTACGCCGTAAAATGTATCTACTATATAACGTTTAATTAATTTTTAAACTACCGAAGCTTTAATGGTCTGTAAAAAGTTGAAGAACGACTTTTACCGGAGGCTCGCTGGCTGCCACCTGCTAAACTCTGACTGCTTTATGTTATAGCAGAAAAAGTATTCAAGTTTTTTTGTTTACTATTTGTTTGCTCCTCAATTTACCTTATTTAAATATTATCGGTATCGATTACCTATTTTATATTTATTAGAGAATCAAGCATGTAATTTCAGCGTTTTACGACACTTGTATTTTTAGGAAAGAAACCGGGTTTCGATATGAGTTTCGCGGATCGGATTTTCTATGCTGCGAAATACCCTTATAGACTGGTTTCGTAGACCATCCGACATATTGAGCTACGGCGCGTTCGGTGTAGCCTCGATTATGGAAATCGTGCTCAGATTGCGGAATAGGTAATCGGTCGCAACGTGTCGCCACATCCGCCGCACGTCATGATTTGGGGTTCAAATCCCAAAACGCTTATTCAACGTGCGTTCAAATATTCTGGGTAGCTAGTACACCAAATCCGTAAAATACTGTTACTAACATATTTGAAGCTACTGTTACCCTAATTTTGTAATTCATTACCTTATACGAGAGGGTCATTGGGCATATACTAGTTTATTTGTTGACGACACGCACGTAGGAATCAATGATAAAAGCAGAGACAAGCTAAATACAAAAATAAACAAAGCTAAAAGTATATTGAAACAGTGGTTTGATGCTAACGGTATCATACTAAACGCAGATAAAAGTGTTGTAATGACATACCAATCCAGGATAGGTGTTGATAGTAATTTCGTCTTAGAAGAAAATATATTCTTGGGATACACAATCGATTACACAATAACTCATTCAAAGCATATTGCTAAATTGTGTAAAAAGATGTGAAGTGCCAAGTATGCATTGGTGAAATTAAAGCCATTATTAGATAAGCATGCAATGTAGTCAGTGTATTACGCTTACACACATTCTATTATTAGATACGCAATAACTGTCTGGGGAAATGGTACAGATGTAATAAAAGTACTAAGAGCCCAAAAAAAAGCTATAAGAATTATATTTGGATTAAACGGGCGTCAGCTAGAAATTATTTTAAGAATAATAGAATCATGACGGTTATATCTTTGTATATTTATAATTGCCTCCTAGAGATCTATGAAGATAAGGATATTTTACAGAAACAACCTTATGCGCATAATTAAGAGATACTATGTAAGCCTAAAACATGCCTAGCCAAAGTTAGAAAACAAGGAATTTATATTAAGATATGTATGTTTAACAAATTGCCCCAAGCCGTAGTTAATCTTCACGCGAACGATTTTAAACGAAAAATAAAGCGGTTTTTTGAGTCTACCCCAATTTACTCGGTCAAAGAATTTATGAACATGAAGCTGACTGAATCTTCGTTCGTGAGTGAGCAAACATAATTTTATAAGTAGATGATAGCTAAATTTTTAATAAGACTTATCGTCATTGTTTTTTCTTACTAATAATTTTAAATACCTTATACTTAACTTATACTTAATTTATATAACATATTGTCAAATCCAACTAAACAATTATAGTCAAAACTCACAAACTAATAATGACATTAAGGTATCTTATTATATAATGACTTTTTAAAATTGTACTCACATTAATGTAAACTATTTTAGAAGTATTATTATATCAGTAATATATCTAATAATCGATACTACACAATCTTATTTAAATTTACTAATGAATTAAGTGAATTGTAAAGTTTTTGACATTTTAAATTTACTAAATTAAGTATTGTGTGAAATATTGTAATGTGACTTGCCTAGTATAACATAAGTGGTTATAAGGCCAACAAATAATTTCATTTCATTTCATTAATTTCTTTTGTATATAAATATATTATATTCTACGAAAGCGTATTTTATTAGACAAATGTAACATTGCAGACTCTACAGACTTAACTAGTTCGTACGAAGGTAAATAGAGCTTCGTAACCAGTTGTGCTTAAAACACAATACCTAACTGATACGTAACTTTGTACGATGCCTAGTTGCAAACAAGAAATTTGTAGGAACCTATAGGTCTAGTACGAAATCATACATTTAATTATTCCTTAGCGAAATAATTCGTAATATTCGAAAGAATAAATGTTTATTTTTCGTAATATAACTATAATTATTAAACTATTATAATAACTTAATAAATAACGTCACTGCCATATATAACATAACAAAAGTTAAATATAGGGCTATCCACATATAAATTAAAGTGGCCTAAAATGTAACAGTATTAGTTACGCAATAGACATTAATTTTCACTCAGTTTCATGAATTAAACATAATATCACACAATGTTCTAGCTAGGATCGTGGACAGCTGAGTGGAAAACTGCTAGCATTGCTAGCATACCGTGAATATTGCGGACAAAGATACGAACCTACGATAAAAGAAAATACAGAATGTTTTGTTAGGTTTAAGATATATTTAGTCGTTTAACTACAGATAACGTCAAACGCAAGCTTATTTTCTACTGAACTCCAAAAAAGAGTTTCTTCTTTTTAAGTTTTTTTCCATAAATTTTTTTCCTTATTCCTCTGACACGGCTATACCAATTGGAATAATATTTTTTTTTTGTTTGAAAGAGTGAGTGTTTTAATCCATTTAATATTGTGCCCGAGTGAGTCCATTTAATATTTCATCAAAATTAGTCCAGAGGAAAAAAAATCGAATTAACTGAAAGAGTTCTATCGGCGCCTGCCGAAATAGAACTCAATCATCACTTTTTTAAAACAACATTTTTCTATAAATATATTGTTTTATACGAGTACTAAACAATTAACAATTATATTACGTAGATACTATTAGTTAGCAGTTAATTAGAAATCTCTCTCGAACCTTCCATCAAAAGCCGCAAGTGTTACCTACGGATAGTGTTCTGTGTTCTATTAACCCATACCAGGTTGATTGCAAGGATTTTACTAGCCTACATTTATCTACTTTAAGATCATAAAACCAAAAAGGTCCGACATGCTAGTTATATGTAAGATGGGCATTTGTACGCTAGATTGTGCCTAGTTATATATTTAAAGTGATTGGGTGTGTTAAGGGTGTACTAAGCCGGAAGGGGGTCTCGCTATACTCAATTCTAAACAATTCATTATAGGACCAACCCTAAATTCGAAAAAATAAATCAGCCATTCGAGACAGTTAATATTTCTTCTTCTCGAATTCAGAGTTGGTTCGATGACAGTTATTTATTCGGACGAGTATTTAAATCTCTCTTTCGAATTAATGCACACTTAACCGATTACCCTGTGAAATATTTAACTTACTCTTCATTATACCAGTAGGTATTTTAATATGTTAACATTATTACTATTTAATTTACTCTTAATTATTTAACTTACTTAAATATTTAACTTACTCTTCAATATACCAGTAGGTATTTTAATATGTTAGTAACCTAACTAAACATACAGCATACAACAGAAACAAATACCCAAGTATTTTGTTTTTGCAATGCATTATGTATTTGCCTATATGTTAAATATGTTAAAAAAACAAATACCCAAGTATTTTGTTTTTGCAATGCATTATGTATTTGCCTATATGTTAAATATGTTAAAAAAACAAATACCCAAGTATTTTGTTTTTGCAATGCATTATGTATTTGCCTATATGTTAAATATGTTAAAAAAACAAATACCCAAGTATTTTGTTTTTGCAATGCATTATGTATTTGCCTATATGTTAAATATGTTAAAAAAACAAATACCCAAGTATTTTGTTTTTGCAATGCATTATGTATTTGCCTATATGTTAAATATGTTAAAAAAACAAATACCCAAGTATTTTGTTTTTGCAATGCATTATGTATTTGCCTATATGTTAAAAAAACAAATACCCAAGTATTTTGTTTTTGCAATGCATTATGTATTTGCCTATATGTTAAATATGTTAAAAAAACAAATACCCAAGTATTTTGTTTTTGCAATGCATTATGTATTTGCCTATATGTTAAAAAAACAAATACCCAAGTATTTTGTTTTTGCAATGCATTATGTATTTGCCTATATGTTAAATATGTTAAAAAAAATTAGAAAACAATACCACATAAAACTTTTCCGAAGTAAACAATTATCTAAAACCAGAGATTTCTTCTAAAATATTGTTATAGCAAATATATGGAAAAATAGTTCAATGCAATTTATAGGCAAGTTTTACAGAAAAGATTATTTTTAGTAAATGAAATCTTCAAAAAACAAAATCTCCAATAAAATGTATGTCAACATTTCTTCCTAGCAAAAAAATAAAAAAGTCGTAAAGTTATTGTAACACCGTGACCGTTGCTCCAACAAGCAAAAACACATTTCAGGCCATATTTTTCAAATTTTAATGAAAATTTCGTCTCATTAGCGTAAATTCTTGCTTGCGGCTTCGTTTGTTTAGAGAAAGTCTTACGTAGATCCCGCGACTCGACAGTGTCGTTACACAATTCACCACATCCATAACATTGCCTAATTAAGCGACCTAATTCAACTTTCTCTTGGGACAGTATACCTTAAACCTCAGTATAAGATAGCACAAATATTGAGTTTCCGTTCTATTAACTGGCTTCAAAAAAGGAGGAAGTACTAAATTCTTCGGTTTTTTATGTATGATTTACGACTTTTCAGTTCGGTACCGATTAGAAATATTCTTTTTTATTTTGTCTTTTTAATGCAAATTATTTCCATATATAAACTCTATTGAAATCAGCCCAGTAGTATACATAAGTCGGCTTATATAATTAAAATATAGTATAGGCGTCTGCCGTATTAGTTTGTGGTCGTAAGATGTACTAAGCTGTGGGTAACTTATAGTTGTAAATATTAGTATGTAGTGATATAAGTCCGGTCAATTTAGACATTCGAAGTTACATAAAGTCCCAACAAGCTGAATTTCTGTGAAATTGTTCAAAACATAATTATAAACAATGTCTGGAAGTTCCCCATCATTCCCGTGTAAGGAAAAAAATTATTCAAGGTCAAAGTTAAAAAAAATGAGTTTTTCGCGATTTTCAGCAAAACGGTAAGTTTTATCATAAAAGTACCTCAGATAAAAATTGTATTTAAAGTTTTCGATTTTGTAAACTGCGTGACGCAAAGAAAAAACCAAACTAGGACAAAACAAATGAATTACGGTTTTCGAAATACAAATGTATGAATAAATAGCTGTATAAATTTGAAATTGGAATCCCTAACCAAAGAAGAGATATTTGAGATCAAAGTGGCCAGTACGACAAAACGCCAATTTCATATGTAAGGACCTAATATATACATATGCACACGTTTCCACGCCACCTATGAGGTTCTAGCCACGCACACAATAGAACAAGAGACAGATGTATATACGTGGCGTACTCATGCATATTATGACGATAACAACTTTTATAACTTTTTGAATCGTTATATCTCAGAAACGGTGGCTTGTAAGAAAAAAACTATTGATACAATTTTTATAGATAATTGTATGATCTACAATTTTTATCTGAGGTACTTTTATGATAAAACTTACCATTTTGCTGAAAATCGCGAAAAACTCATTTTTTTGACCTTTGACCTTGAATATTTTTTTTTCCTTACACGGGAATGATGGGGAACTTCCAGACATTGTTTATAATTATGTTTTGAACAATTTCACAGAAATTCAGCTTGTTGGGACTTTATGTAACTTCACTCTCATTTTTTGGTCTAAATTGACCGGACTAATTTTATATGTAAATAAATAAGTAAACTTAGGTTGTTAACTACTTTTGTTGGAACTAATAAGGAGACATCGCTAACCTTCTTACTTGCTGCCCGCAGCTGTATTCTTCTACTAGATTCACTATTAAGATTGATATTTCGCTGTTTGATAGCGTGCCCTTGGATTGAACATAGTAAATAGGTACATGATTTTTAGTTACAAACATAGTGCGTGATATACTCGGACTCGTAACTTGAATGCCATTTGTATTCCTCAATCCTACATTATCGGCATTCGCTTTTAAAGTGTTTATTGCTTAATACATACAACTATATTTAAAGTTATGGAATGGTTCATTAGTTTAAATATCGTCCGTAGTTTACACAGTTTAGAATGCCTTAGTTCCATTTTTATTTTTGACTTGCTGCGCCCTGTGGTGGTAACCTCGGATATTTGAGTGTTACACGGAAACAATGTACTTTCCCGGGATAAATAGCAGCGTGTTTATCCAGGACATAAGCTATCTTGATGCCAAATTACATTAAATTCGTTTAACCGCTAGAGCGTGAAGATGTAACAAACAAATACACAAACTTTCACGATTATTATATTAGTGTGATTAGGCAGTAAAATAGGGGGAGGGGATAAGAGAAATATACGTTTTATCCCAAGAGGTCACCCATCCCTCGTCATTATACCTAATAGAAGACACTTCCGACAAAAGAAGGGATGCATTACTCACAGCCGACACGTTTCCGACCATTTTCAGCACATTTATTAATTTTTAATAAGGGATGCCCGCGTTACCTTTGTTCCGGAAATAGCGTATTATTTTAAAATGAAACTGCTGGGTCGGCTGGTAATTGTTTTTGGGTTTATAGTCGGGTGTCCCCTTGCCTAATGCATTATTTTCGCGCGTCTTAAGTTCTACTGTATATCTTTATACTCGTGCGTGCGATCGAAGCAACGCGATAAGATATATATCGTATGACAACATAACCAAACTAATTTGTAAGTAGCCGTCTACGATTATCAAATTTGTAAATAAGAACGTGCAATATATTTATTGCATTTATAAACAGCCTACTAGATAGTTGACGGATTTAATCGAAGCGAATAAATTATTGGTACAATGTGAAAGGAGAAGTATCACTAAGTTACAGTCATAGGGAATAGTAAGATGGGATTTTTGACTGGGGCAATAAATGCCCCTTTATTAGACACTAAATTATATTTGTTGGTATGTAATAAGAATATTTGTTTGCGAGATCAACCGTTCGCAGACGTTTTATATCGGAATGTATCTTATTGCGTCGCTTTCTTCCACATCATGAGTAACTTTGAGATTATCCCTTTTCAGTCTCTTTCATTAGAGTTCTAGATAAGATAAAAAGTGACAGATAATACTGAAGGAAAAGAGAATAGGCAGGCGCAGTTAGAGACATAGCAACAGTAACGTTTAAATGAAGCGTTTAGATTGCGTCTTCTTATCAGATGGTATAATAGCAGAGCATTGTTTGAGACTGTTTGATAAGTCTTCACCGTTTTACCCGTCTCATTGTCATTGAGATTCTAAAGCGTCAGTAACAGTAACCTTAACCAGTTCTTCTTATAAAAGCTTAGTAGGAAGTTATAAACTTAATGAAATGTATAATGAATACATACCATTACAAATTACCAGGAAATAAGAATGGTGGTTGTTATAAAAGTTTCCTTCATTCTCTCGCAGCTAAATATCCCGCATCGAAATTCCTATTGCCATAACTCAGTAATATGTGATATTGAATAGAGTCCGTAACGCCATAACGACGTAACAGCGTTAGACTGCCAAACCGTACGTTTGGCATTTTATCAATAACAGGCATCGAGGTACAAAGATAAAGAAATACTAGAACTATTGAAAATAAATAATCGTCTTCGAAGAAATATATCTGAAAAAAAACTTGCAAGGTTGTGTTCTCCAACGAAGCCTTGACGACATTAGTTCTATTAACCTTGTTTGAAAAAGAAGAACTTAGAAGAAGATTCGAGATTATTTGTAATATTAATGTTTATATCTGCTTATCTATTATAATGAGAAAACTAGCATAAGTTGATAATAAATATTGGGATTCATAGAAAATCCTCTTATATGAAGGGCCTCCATACACGGTCTTACCGTCAGAGCGGATAGAGCGATGAACGCACCGAGATGAAGTAACTAAAAGTCAACCTGAAAAAAAAAATTATAATAATTATTAATTCACCTCATCGGTGGAAATCAATAAATTTAATTGAATCGTATTTCATAAATACCAACCAAGACCAAGAAATTTCGACCAAGTGACTTTTTGCTTCCAAAACCTAGGTCAAATTCATTTCTCCCGTTTGCATGCTTCAATGCAATAACCAGAATCGCAGAAAAACTTTTTAAATGTCCTTGTTTTGAGTGGGCGGTTAAAATTTGATGCTATTTATACTCCATGCATGAGATTTGATAACTCGGAGGCTCCATATGCTCTCATTACTAATGTAAACCTTCACGCAAAAGAACGCTATCGAGTCCTGTTGCTGTTTGCTGGAGTGTGCGTAACAAGCTTGTTCTTCGGAACTTTCGCGCAGACTAAGACATCATGTCGTCATTTGGTCAAACAATGATGTCTGTCAGGCTTTTGCGACGCGAATGGTGGCGTTTACAGTAACTAATTCAAACATACCTACTACCTACGTGTACGTGTGTAAGACAACTCTTATGAACGATATTAGTAAAGTTGTGTGGTTACTTCCGTAGGGCCTCTGCCTCTGGTCCCTGATAATGCCTACTTTATTAGCTTTGGCTTCGGACCGGCAGTAACGATAACTTTGTTGTTATCAGACATATATTTTATTAACGTAGTAAAAGTCAACAGTTCTAGGGTTTTGTTCATCGTGTACCTACTTATTATATCTATTTTAATAATAATTTATTTTATTATTAAGAGTATTTTAGCATTTTTTTATCATGGTCAAGCTTATAGATTCATTTATAAGCCCTTCTGCTCATTTACCTACAGTAAGGACATGTTATTTGGTACTACTTTCTGTTTCTTTATGTTACCTTACTATACTAGTTATCCCTCCCTAACCAAGAGCATTTTAAACTCACACTAATCAACATTATAATTAAAACGTATAATAGTTCGAACAAAAATTAAGATTAACTCTCATTAAACTTCTGTTAATTTCGCAAAAGATTAACACAATCCTCCGCCTCTGGGCGTCAGCAATGTAAACAGAAGCTTTCCTTTTATGTGCAGATGAAATAATTAGCTGAAAGCTCTTTGATGTGGAAGATGGGCCCGATACAGGTCGAAGACGCCAGATTTCAAGCGGTTAATTAAAGGTACGAATACTAACTTTCTTACAGTAAAGTGTTTTGGTACCCGTTTCTATTAAATACTGCTTTAAAACCACGATTCATCTAAGGATAAACCAAAATATTATAGGCAAATTTTCGTGAAATTACGTTGGCATTTTTGGCTCATCTTCCGGGCGATCTAGCCAAGGTTTTAATCGTATAGATGAAAAAATACTAGTCAGAGGCATATCAATTCATATGCGTCTAACTGCTAGATTCGATGTACATAACCACCAGTTTCTATTTAAAAAAATAAGTAACTAGACGACAATAGACCTCAAAAATACTTAAGAATAAAAAACGGAAAGAAATACATTCGTTGTATTGCCTATTTTTACTGATACTTGTGCAACAATTCACTTAGATTTTGAAATCGCGAGTTAAATGAACTATACATGAAGGGCAAAACTCAAATTTTAGGTTTGTCTTTATTATAGCATTTTTTTTAATACTTTAGATAGAAAATGTATTTTTCATCCCACCATCTCGGAAAGAGTATTTTTACTATTCGATATCTGAGTGCAAAATCCGTTTTTATCCCCTAGTAAAGTAAATTTGAATTTAGAATATCGTGTGCACTAAGTTATTGAATTAAAAACCTCATTCAACCTATTTACTCCTAATCATACAATCTTTTTATTTTGTTATAAACTCAGACTCGGAACCTTTTTGCTGTACTTTTTTTTAATTTGTTTTGCGCGCGCCATTATCTTTTCACGTCATATTGTTAAAACCTTATGTTAAAAATAAGTGAAAAAACTAAAATTCAATTTTAGAATCCTTCTCTTGCTCGATCATCAAAAGTGAGCACGCGGTTAAAAAGCAACTTTGCACTCTTGTGTAACAAATAACTATTTTGCAGGTGAAGACGAAAATCTATTGACACCACTCAAATAAAAATACGACAAGCTGTTTATTGGGCTCTCGTTCTTGCTAAAAAAATATACACACATACAGACATATACTCGAAAAACATTACCCTTTTTCCTTCGCAGTCAGGTAAAAACTAAACTTAATTACTGCTTACTGGCACCAACTGAACATAATGCAAGATGGTTTTTAAAGTACTGCAGCTGTACGGAGGATTAGGTAGGTACGGTAGGTACAAATGGATGTATTACGTTACTAACGAACTCTACTCTTGATCGCTTAACGTGTCAACGATCGAGCTGAATGCTCGGGTTTCGATGACCGCATAAATTGGCTCCACACTTCAATATTTAGGCGAATAACATAGCCATGAGTTGGTAGCCGGGAAAATACCAAAGCACCATTGCATCTGAATTCCTGCATAGTTTGGAGTGGGAGAGACAAATTTGTCCTAGGTATTGTGCGGTTATATGATCCTGCTAGCATTTAGTTTCATTTCAGCTGATTTTAATGTGCTTTGTATTTTCGAATTTTGTCTCGCTAGTTTTTGAATATTTAGTTTTCTTTTTCAAAAATAAAGTTGTATTGGTTTTAATATAATTCAAGTTTGATAGTTTTAATGTTTTTATATTTGGTTTTAGTCAAAATCGGAAAAAAATTAAACGTATAACGGAAAAATTAATACTGATGTTGTTCTGTTACTGACATTATTTTTTTCTTGAATGCAGTATACTTCCATTTGTATTTTTATAAGATGTTATCTGTTCGGAGACTAGAAGCTTGCCGACGGTAGCCATTGTAGCTCATATTTATTAAGGACTAGCTGGTCCGGTGAATTTCGTACGGCCTAACAGTTATTTATGGTTCTTAACTTTTAAACCTTCCCTGGAGTACGACAAATATTTCAAGACCAGAATCATCTAAATCAGCCCAGCCGTTCTCGAGTTTTAGCGAGACAAACGAACAGGAATTGATTTTTACATATAAGTAACGATAACGATTTAAGCAAAAATCTGGAGAAATCTCGATATTCTCGAGAGTCCAAGATAGGAGCCCTAATTCAAACATCTTATCATAATAATAAATAAATACGTTTATAAGTACATGGTTCCGGTCAGAATAAAATAAACAATACTATGTATTTTTTTATCTTGAAATAAGTAATATCTAAACATCTGACAAATCCTACCACCGCTTCTCTTAACGAAATCCTTCTCTTATAACATATTAATATTCATTCCTTCAGGACAATAAGCTGGAGATCCCTTGCAAATGAAACTATTACACAGATTACATTAATTTACTGAAGACGTCCATCGTATACAGACAATGGTTGCAGACAGTCATTTACAAGACTAATCTGTACATCTATTCTAACATTCGTCTCTTTGGGGTTTTTGGCAGGATAGAGTCGGATTAAACGGATTTAGGCCAGTCATATTTTTCTACAATTAAATCGCAAAACGCCATGAACGTAATATGTACAAAAAAGCTGCTTTTTTGTAAGTTACTTGGACTCCGAAAGTGTAAAACAATGTTTAGCAAGTAAAAAAAGTTGTGGTTCCGGCGGAATACACAAAAAGCTGCAAAATTAACGGTTTTTTTCTATTGTTCATAAAATTAGCTTTACATAGCGTTTTGCGATTTAAGTTTTTTCGTTAGACTTTTGTGGATTAAATTAAGATCATTATTTGATAAAGTGTAGGTTTACCTATGAAAATATAAGCAACGTGGTATGTTAATTTTGGTTCACCTATATTGAACTATGGCTTATCTATTTGGCACACATTTTGACCGCTCAATTAAAACGTGACGTCACATTGACTAATATTGCACTTACAAACTTGTAATAGATACTTTATCATACCTAGAGCCATGAATATTCCCAAACAAGAGAGACATTTTTCTAAAACTCTCATACATAATACGTGGAAATTAATTGTGTCGGTTGTAGCCATTAAAGTGACAAATGCAGCACAAAGTTACATTCCTGTTGGCCCTGTGTGAGTAAAACCACGAGAAATGTTCATAATTTCATACCTGTAATAATATGAACTGTATGACGACGTGGAAGCACAATGTGGCTAAATCTAATAACTACATATTTTTCCACATAAATTATTAGTAAGATGCCAAAAAATATACATATGACAGAAGGCTAATAGTATAAATAGCTGTACAAAGAATACTCAACTTTCTTTTTGTTATTAATTATGACATCAATCATGTGGTTCCGTCTCCGTTATTTTTTTTTAAATAGTTATTTTTATTGGACTTCAGAAATAAGGAGGTCATCAATTCGTCGGGATATTAAAAAAAATAAAGTATGTATGGTCATCGATTCTTACTATCCAATTAGTTCTGTATAAATATTATAAAAATCGATCTAGTATTTTTTTACTTATCGTCAATGTGCATTTTATTATCATGGACTACGTGGATCACGTAAAATTTTGTATAATCAGTACAATTGACTAAGGCGAGTTTATCCACGGATCAAAAGCAGGCCATTGTTTCTTCCAGAAGTAGTTAGTATTAAGCTGCGAGGTGTTGTTTTTCAGTTGGCTTAATATATTGTTTGGTGAACTCGGTAGGTGCCGTTATCGGAAAACTATCTCATTGAATGATGAAGACAACAACGAAGTGGTGCGGCGCATCATTTGTCTTGCTCTAGTTATTGCTCGCTACAAGCGAAACGAGATCGCTCGAACTTATACAGGGTTATCGGTTAGGGGTGTACCAAGCCGAAAATGTATCACTATACTCATCCTAAGGAACAAAGTTTACTATGGAACCAACACTGAATTCTAGAAAAATAAACTACTATTTCATACATTTTGTCAACGACCGATAAACTTTTTGTATGGAACGACCGACTTTTTTCTATATTTTTTTCGGGCTGGTAACATAATTAAATAATATTATAATAATAATAATAATAAGTTATTTGTATGAGTATAGTGATTCCCTTTCAGATTAGTAGTAATTCTGTATAAAACAATAACGTCCCATCGCTAGGCACGGGTATCGTGTGTCTTCTTCTTCTCCCGTGCGGGAGAAGTAGGGTACCGTTTGAGGTAGCACCTCATCTTAGGGCTGGACTCTAGGCACGGGTTTCCTCTATGAAGGGGGTGTAGGCAATAGTCCAACACGCTTTCTAAATTGCGGGTTGGGAACTTCACGTACTCGTATTTACGAAAACATTAACCTTCTCCTACAAACTGGGTTTTACACGATGTTTTTTCATTCACCGTTTAAGCTTGTGGTAATTAGTTCATCATAATGTTGCTTATTAATAGCACAAATACAAATGTCATAAATTATCATTATATTAAAACACGCCAAAAGAAATTAGTGGAACAACCCACCCCGAATCGTACCTGGAACAAAGGTACCCATTACGCTGGCTGCGTTACCGCGTTGAATGGCAATGGCCAGCCTTTGCACCAAGTAAGATCAGGAGCAAGAGTCGCCAGTCAAGTCGCTAATTCTACGCCCTATCTCCCTAATTAAAGTTTTTGCTTCAGAGCCCCAACAGCCCAGGGTCTCCACGGTAATAGGCACAAAATAATATTGCGGCTCCACTGCCTTTTCTTACTCGCGGCGTCTTCCGCTGCAGCTGCCGGAGAATGGACGGTACGAGCAAGATGGGTAGCGGCAACCGTGCTGACGCCGAACCGAAGACCGTGCTTATTAATTAATAACTGAAATTTAAAGAGTTTCTTCCAGTTATGTGAAAGTCCATCATGGGTCAGCCATTTATATACAATAGGTACGTAATTTGTATTGAACATAAGTTTTTAACAAGTGGTTAGAAGCGACGTAAAAAAATACCCGACTTTAATGTAGCATTTCCTATTTTTCAAATACATATAATTTATATATATATATATAACCGAACATTTATTTACGAATGATTATTGCGAGTATGACATGTATGTATAGGTATGTATTAACTATGTATATTGATTAATTTTAAAATATTTTTTTTCTTGTTGTTTTTTTGCGGTACAATATTTGTACTTGTATTTTTTTTCTGTTTTTTCTATTGATGCATCACCGACGTGACTATTCTCACTTAGTCCGATCCATCCCAAGGTTGCATGGAAGAAATTGCTTTAGGCGATAAGGCCGCCCAATGTACTACCGATGTTTTGTTCATGCCTTTATCTTATTGTTTATTTTGTTTTTGGTGTGCAATAAAGAAATATTGTATTGTATTGTATTGTATATATATACTCGAAATCACCGTTAAAATACACTTAAAAGCGATAAGCCGTTTAGGTTCTAGGGCGTCCAAAGAAATATACTTACATACTCGTACATACACGCGACGAACATAACCCTTCTCCTTTCGCAGTCGGGAAAAAATTAAGTGATTACCTACCGACGACGTTAAGGCAGCAACAGAACATTTTAGTTATTTCGATTTAGTAAATAAACCTTTTTTAAACAATAAATGAAGTTATTAAATCGGTCCGACCGTCTTAAAGAATTCTAAGGTACTTCTAGCAAACCTACAAATTCCATATTTTAAACACAATTACTGTTGAACATAAATAGTAAAGAATAAACTGACATTAATAGATCCGTTTTCGACATATACAATCTGAATAAGTTATTTGGTAATCCTTTATAAATCCCACCAGATTATAAGTAAACACAAAGTTACTTTTACAGCTGAGCGTAAAATAACAGAGCTTAAATAATTTCACAAATAAATTGACATGAGGTGGAGATAAGTCGGGGACGAGTTAGGGACGAGTTGGGGACGATTTTTGAATTTTTGATTTTGGGACGGTTCCTGTCGAGTTTTAGATCTAGTCAAGTTGAGTTAAATAAACGACCAGAAAACGAACCCGGGACCGCGTTCAGACTTAATCCCGTTAAAAAATTTACATGTACAAAAATGCACAAGTCTCGCTGCACAGTTCTTTTGCCTTCGGTTCATTCAACACCTATTTATCTATGAGAAACATACATACAATGGTAAATATACAACCACTTAGTCATAAATTGATACTTTGTTTATAGGCTGATAAAATTTTGTAGTAACCATATTAATATTCATATGGTTGTTCATTATTTCTTTAATATATATAGTGAATACCTGTTAAAGCCTCTTATAGAGTCTGATACCCCTAGTGTGATTCTTCACCAGCGCTGATTATCTGACTATCTCAGTTCTAGCAAACTTGTCATAGTATAAACAAAAGTAATGTAAAAAAACAAAAAAAAAAAGTAAAAAAACAAAACTCCCTAAAGAACTCATATATTCCATGAAACAATTAGTATAGCAAAGAAATAATCGATCTTTGCAGACAAGCAGGTCTGTATTGATTACCTTATCTCAACACAACATTAGATTCCAAAAACAGTAATCAAACAGAGTTAATACAATATCTTTTCTTTTGTAGAATACTTCAATAAATTACGTAAAAAGCTTGTTCTTCTCCACAGACGTTCCTAGTCTATTTAGTTTTAGTAGTGTGTAATATTTGGTTTGCGGCGCTCGGTTAGAAATAGGTACGATCCGTGAAGCCTCGATAAGTATTCAGAGGACGTGTGCCCGATCGACGGCGAACGTGTCGCCCCGTTGCCGCCCCGCTACCGTCCCGCGACCGTCCCGATATCGCCCCGCTTGAATCAGCTTGGTAAATTGCTAGTTGGTTTAATATTCACACCTCACCCTCCGCGATATGGAAGTCTCGCTTTTGTTGGTATTCCGAAAACAATACTGAATATTTCTAATTCCACTTGATGTGTATGTATTGCTTTTGTAACAATGTCTATAGTATTGAATTTTCAACATGTTTATTTTAAAAACGAGTATAATGGGTCAAGCTTAGAACAGTTTATAAAGTAGCTAAGTGCATATTGCGTCAGGGTTAGGTGGGTTGCGTTTGCAAATAATTAAATTTAAGTAGGTATATACATATTATTTTAATTAGGACCAACGAATGTAACGCGATTACACATTTTGTGAAATTTTACTGTAATTTTACAAACGCGTGTGATCCTGAGGTCCCGTAAAGTATTGACTCTGATTTAGTTTCATTACATCGGTAATATTCGTCTTGCCACTAACTTGACACTTGACTCGTCGTCTGATCACTTAAAAAAGTATTTTGACAAATACGGATAACAATTAATTCTACTTGGACGATTGTTCAGATTGGGTTTAGATCTTCGTGGTTTAATATCGCAAATGTAGCAGCTATTGAAGCGGGTACTAGAGTACAGCCTCCACTCGTCTACTTCCGGTGCTAGTTTCCGCAAACTTCCGAGACGCGGGACTTGACACTTTTGACAGGGACGCATAACTGTTTATATAGCTGGACTGAATTTTATTACAAGAAATTCATCTATAAAAATGCGTAAATATGATTTCAGATAAATTGAAGAATTCACTATTTTAATACCAAAAATCAATTTTGCTCAATAAATGAGATCACACATGCGGTACATACGTGACATTATTGAAACCGTTGTTTATTATTATAGGTAAAAATATCATTGAATATATCATTATGGTGTCTGTCGTTGTTGACCAATTTAATTAAATATTTATTGTTGTAACAAATAAAGTGAAATTTAATTTGTTACAACGGAACAACAGACTTGGCCCTTGATGATGGCCGTCTGGTAAGACAGAGGGGTTGATACGCAAAAAGAGCCTGAGCTACTCGTACCGGTGAAGGAAAACATTGTAAGGAAACCATAGCCTGGTGGTAGAGCGTATCATAACGCTCGCCTGGCTAGCTACCACCCTCAAGTTGATAAATATGTCCCTAAGCACCTAACGGCAACCTTCATTGAGAGCCAGTATATTCCAGACTAAGCATGGTTTATCTAGGGCCACAGTATTGCTGACTCCTGTGGTCGTGCGAGCTGGTAGTGAAATACCTAGCTGTCTTGGATATAAATAATAAAAATATTAAACTTCCAAAGCCAGAAATAATTATCGATTCATCAGTGTAATTGACCAGAGTATAACACTGTATTATTCTTAGCAAAATAATATTTCCAGGAATTTTAGCCTGACCTAACTTTGTTGACACTTGCCGAAGCTGGTCAATTCAAAATACGTGTAAGTATTGCCTAAAATGGGCTTAATATTTAACTGCGAACTAGAAGTTGGACACCACTGATCTCTAGACTCCTTCTATCGCGTCCTCATCTGAATATTCTCACGTTCATTAACTACCTGCTCTTCTTGGAGGTTATTGCTTTTAAAGTATTTTACTGGTCTCACGATAGGACGACCACAAGGTGGTCCACTAGATTAGGTAGTTCGTACATTACAGAAAATTTAAGCGCCATATATGTTTTTTTAATCTCTCTATTTTCAAATATAATCCCCACACATATTATAAATGAGAAAGTGCGTATGTTGTTTTTTGTTGTCTTCTCTTCCGCAACTGAGTGACGAAGCGACTTGATTTTTTGACTTGTCGTTACAAAAATATCATCTATGTATACTTAAAGAAAATTAAAAGTTTTGTACATCTCTATATACATATAAAAGAAAGTCGTGTTAGTTACACTATTTATAACTCAAGAACAACTGAACCGATTTAAATACCGAGCTGAAAATTGGTGAGGAGGTAGCATAGAACCAGGAGAAGGACATCGGATAATTTTTAACCGACTTCAAAAAAGGTAGTTCGAAGTTAGTTTTAGTTTTAGTAGAACTACGCGGGTGAAACCGCCGGGCACAGCTAGTTGAAAATAAAACCTACTGGAACGATTTGGAAAAAATATATTTGATCAATTGGAAAGTATGCTCTTTCGAATAAAAAAGAAATATTCAAAGCGATCCAACCAACTTTTGGAAATAGGAAAACATAATATATAAAAAAAATGAATTGACCACCTTATTTTTCAAGTCGGTTGAAAAGTACTCAAAGATGCAAGATACATCGCTGCACCGCTTTGCAATGCTAAACACTTAGCAACTTGCTTAATTATAACTTTGTACTGACATTCTCAACCTCATACTTGTAAAGAGATTTGAATAGGATTTAATTTTCATTACAAACTTTCACATTTAATAACGTTACCAAGTACTTTGGAAGCAATAATTAATGGAGAACGTGCCCGTAGAATTAGTTTTTTGTTTTAAATATTAGTTAGCAGTGGGTGATGATGGTTTATTATTTTAGCAATGCTATTGATAAAATTCTATTAAATTATATGCAAATGTTAATTTAAAGGAAATGTATATATGTTAAGTTAAATTAATATATATAAATTTCAGTTTTAAATTAAGTTCTCCTGCTATTAATAAATGAGTAAAAGACAGGAGATTTGCTTTAAGATTTTATGACTTGATGCGTCCATAGTATTAGCAAAAAGTATTAATTTATTTACCTTTCAAGATATAAGATATCGGTTTAAGCCCAGGACCAGGGCCGTTTCGTTTTTATCAAACTTTAGCTGATAAATTAAATTAAATCACAACTTGCTCAAGTGGTACAAAACATTATGAGAAAACCTACTTGTCAAAGATGATTACGCCGCAACTTAGCCAGTGTGCTGAAATTTAAACTACACTTTTTTTGATAATAATTGTCTATTTCTACGTCAATACACTTATTTTAAATATAAATGTTTAGATATTTCCAAATACTTCTCTCTTAAATTTTCAACGTTAGATATTATAATAGACAGTTGACTTAAAAAAAACTGCCAGTCATAATTAGTAAGCCGTAACTCAGAAATACTGATTCTATACCGATCTTATTTATAGGAATATAGGAAAATACATAAAAAAGGTAGGAACGGAATTTGCATAGTACTCACATTTCAGTTTCAGACAGCAACGCATTCAAAATGAAAAACCAAAGAATTGAAGAATTGGCGCCGGGGCCAATACGGGTACCTAACCAATTGGTAGTTCCTCTACGTACCTAACTATGATCGACGTATGAAATCATTTTGTTCATTTAGAGCCCTGACTTTTTGCAATCATCCACGGTTCACTAGCGAATCCTTCACAAGAAAAGTGTTGAAATAAATCGCTTTGTAATATCGCAGTCGCTTCATGCACCCAGTTACACGGTCCGCTGAGTACGTAGCGTTTCGTAGCCGTTACTCCGCCGTAGCCTCGTTGTAGACAATACCAACGACTGTCCTCTCTACCATCCCACCTACAAAGCTTTGTTGAAATCGGCCGACGAGAAACTTTATGCAATATTTTGTACTTGCAACTTGTAGAAAGTTTGTCTTTCGCTGCTGTTATACCATCAGCCACCAAAGAGAAGAGATGCCTGGTTTAGTAGAGCTATGGATTTATAATTACGTGCCACCGGGTTCTACACATTCTGCTTTTGCCTTAACAAAAAAGAAAAGTGTTTGAAATCTAGACTGAAGGTATTTTAATATAACACAGTAAAACGCTTTGTCACAAAAGATATATTCCTCCATCATATCGATTGGCTGGCTACGCACACATTATTCGAAGTGTGAAAGCGATCACTCTGTGTCATAATATAAATGTTGTATTATTTCAAAAAAATTACGTTTAGCCATATACCCAACCTTCATGAAAAATAGGTACGGATAAGTTAATAATCGTCGGCGGCAAGCGGAACGCGACGGCTCTAGACTCAGTACTTATGATTGATGATACGTCAGCCTCCGAGCAGTGAACACTTAATTACTGTAATAGAACACAACTGGCTGCGACGAGCAGATTAGCTCCAATACGCTACCAAATATTTAGAAGTTGAAACGTAGACAAGTCAAGATGGATTGGATTAAGCTTGTTAGTTATATTACTATATAGTTTTTATAATCTAAAACAGACGAAAAAGTGGAATCCTTTATGTCCCTCTGAAAATTACACCTTCGGGAGACAAATAAGAAAAATTTTCTCTGTTTCCTGGCTGACAATACGACGGACAGGATAATTTTATTCATGTTTTTTCCTTACAGGATTAGATCAATTGCATCACTAAATACTTGTTTTTTTATATGTATGTAGAATGTACATCACCACACATTATTAATGCCAAAGTGTGTTTGTTAGGTTAAGAGTTTATTTGTCAGCCTTATTCGTAACAACTGAGTGACGGGACAACTTGATTTTTACGCTGAGATAATTCGGGGTCCAAGTGTCACAAGGTATTTTTTTCAATGGAAAATAAACATTAACGTAGGCGAAGCCGTAGAAAAAACCTAATAAGGTAAAGTATATATGAATGAAAAATCGTTTTGGTAACATTACAACTACGTAGATAGTAAATTTAACTACATTTTTTATATCATATTACTAACATTCTATTTCCATTCTATTACGTAAATACGAACGATTTAAGTACATTTACGAGTACAAATACAATGTAATGAGTTTTAGTCTCTGACTGAAACAAGAAACTGACTAAAAGCTACGTAAAATCTTCTTTTCTTTTTCACACAGAGACCGTGAGACCGCTACTGAGCTCGCCGCTAGTCTAGTAAATACCTACAGGATTAGCACCCGGCCCACGTCCGTGCCGACAGCTTTACAACGCGTTCAAACTAACTTGCTGATCGGATGAACTGCAAACGGGAAACTTATGAGTTGTTGGATTAAAACCGCAGGACGGAAACACTTCTCTATATCCTTCTTAAAATTACTTTTGTTTTACGCATGTAGGCAAGCTAGTAGCTAATTCTGCGAATTGTCGACCTCGTAACCACGATATTTTTTGCGACGTTATAATAAATGCTGTATTTCATTCGGCTGTATTATATGTATGCGGCTATGTTCAGTCAGGTCAGTTTTTTTATCTATCGAGGAGTCGTATTTTGCAATTGCGTCTCCTGTGTTCAATATGACTAGCAAAACAAATAATAATATTATTATTTTATATAGCTTAAAATGTTAAACTTTTAAAGCTTTTAAGTTTGGCCAGCATAAGGAAAGTGGTTTATGATTGAAGTAGACTCTTAAGCTATGTCTATGAATCCAAAGTTTGGAAGAGCTTTGCTAGCTGTTCAGCTAAGTGCAACGTTTTGGCACAAGTTTTTAGTAGAATGCGTGGTCGCCCCTAACGGGTTTTCTCAATAACTCGACCAAATATTGCACAAGTTTGTTTCAAATTCAACTTAAAAACTGCGTATAACTAAATAACTTTCACAACCTGTACGCGAGTACTAATATCCAGACAAACATTCATACTGCCAGACGTAATAAGAATATTTTGTCAGAATTGAAGCACGGACGCTTCGTTCTCCCGGTTAATTGTTCAATCTATTATTATATTTAAATGATATCTTGTTGAAATCCTTCTTATTCAAGATTAAAATTATGAACTTAAAAAGAGAATAGATCAACGCATAAGATGATTGAATAGGTATTTAAAATGATTCGTAATTTAAGTTACGCAAAATTTCGTGTAAATTAAAATTTCAGCGAAATAATAAAAGCTGTAAGTGAATGGCAAAATGAAATGGTAATAATTAAGGGAACAGTTGCGAGAACTTCCGTGGGTTGGGGATTCTTCGCATTAATTTGGTGACCTTTTTAATAAGGCACGAGTAATAATAGTATTTTGAGTGGTCTCTGCAGGGACTTTCAAATTTTGATTAATTCGTTTTTGTATGTCTAAAAATTGACGGGGAATCATTCTAATGTAAAACAAAAATCTTTATTGTCAGTTCATAAGTAAAGCTAGCTATTAGAAGCTATTAAATTCGTAAGGTACTTTTATAGGAAAGACCTGTTCTGATTGTAATATTTCTGCAGTCGTATAACGTGAAGTTAGCGATAAAAATGTGAACCAAGTGAAAGTAATCTTGGTTTCGTATGAACAGACTTGAAGTGACGAACTGTTAAAACGAAACCAAGATTGCTTGCACTCGTATCACTTCTTTCATCGTAAACTCTACGCGATACTATAAGTTAATATTTCACGGAATTTCTTTTCTTCTACTTTCAGTAGTAAACGCTTTTGTTTGTTTTTTTGATGTGATATACAAGAACACACAATGATGATATATTACATTATCATACGTTTTAAATGTGCATTTACTTAAGGTGCTTTTTACAGAAAAAAAGGCAGGTATATAGTACCTGAATGAGTTAATTTCTGGCTGATCAGGTCGTGGATTGTGGAGTGGAGTGCTAGCGTTAGTCGTTTATAGGTGCTGGATCCCCAGATAGCGTAAGTTATATAGAAAGGCATTGGGTAGTTTAGAAGTTTCCGTACAAGGGAGAGTCACTCCGTATTTATAAACGAAGATATAGAATGACTTGAATGACAAGACTTAATGACGAACATTTTAAATGGTATGACTAATATTGTACGTTACTATAGCTCAACAGAAACATTAAGTAGGTGAGAGAACATTTGTATTTTAATACAAAATGTGATCCTTTTTCACAAGCAATAATTTTACTATAAGTAGAAAACAAGACTCAATCAGCTTTGTGATTCCGTCCACGAGCGAGCAGCAATAATAAAGCCTTTGATCTTGTAGACAGCACTTCGTGAAGCATTCATTATGGAAATTTATAATACTTCCTTTATTTTCATACATAAATTTGTAGCAAACATTTTGTGGCGTTGACGAAAACGCTTTCTTGTATACTGTGATGTGTTTATATAATTTATAGATTACCGTGCATAATTATAAATTGTCATGTTATTTTACTGTAATTTTAGAATCAAAGCTACGATGCTAAGATTTGGTACATGTGCTACAGAATGTTATGAATATAAATTAAAACTTTTACTCTTGTTTGACCACCTTAGGGTTTAATTTCCAAAAATCTTTATTACCCCTACACCCTATAATGAATACAGTCTAAAATGACATAAGACATGTCATTTTCGACTGTAATATAATAGCAAATTATTAGTTAGTCAGGACTTACTCTTATACGTATATGTAAAAGAGTATGTATATATAAGATAAAATAATTTTGAGTATAGTATTATTGTAAAGATATACGAGGTTATCGGTTAGGGGTGTACTAAGCCGAAAGGAATCACCATGTTTGTTCTAAGCATCTCAGATACTGTTTTGACAATAGTTATAACACAATATGCCACTAGCCATACTTAATTTTTTTTTAAATGCGTTTCCAAACATGCATACTCTATGTAAGCTTCAGTAGCATTCAATCTGAGTTTATTTTCATAGAATAACCATATCACCGTTTTAATTTTTTATTTCATAACAATATATTTAAATTTTTTATCCAAAACAATCAACAAGCATCTTTGGGCTGTTATATAACAAGTAGGTATTTAAAAGAAAAACTTGATAAGTACCGCAGTGATTCAATTTGGCACGCAATAGATTTGTTTTCAGTTATTTTGATTCAAAATTCAAACTGCTAGACTAATAATTTTGATATAAATATTTTTTTTTGTAATTAATTAAGGGTAAACCAACAAACTACAGTCTAATTAAATAACTTCTTTCTTTTTTGGGAAGACAGTAAAATTATACACTAAAAATGTCTAAGACCTTCGTTAAATGAATATTTCCTATATATTGTGTTATTATGTTACTCCAAAAAACATTAATTAGGTTCTTTGCGAATAATAATTTAAGTGGCTCCTAAGCCTATAGAGCGTAAATCAAAACGTGACATAAAAGAGGAATCAAGTGGGCTTCTCTCGTCAATAATGCCCTCGGTTTCCGACTGACATTTTATTGACCGGTCAACCATAATAAAATTAATTGCTCTTGAAGTTTTAAGAGAATTGGTTTCATTGGACCTGCAAGGATGAATTGATGGTCGATCATCAACTTATCCGTTATTTGAGAATACGTTTAACATTATCCTGATTATTTTTTCGATTTTTATATTAGGAGCATCAAAATAACGGCGAATATTTAGGTAATAATTAAATTTAAAAATAAAATAATAATTATATAAAAAAACTGTTATGTAAAATTTTCTAATAACTAAAACTCTGTGTAAATTTAGTTCCTAGAATCATTAACAGAAGTTAGTGGATAGAACGGTTTATTAGACATTAAGCAAAAGAAAGAAGAGGATACATTTAAGTAAGTATATTATGTTGTTATAATTTTGTTGAAATGTCTAGAAACGTTCTTGTTTGTATGTAATTTCAATTATAAACATCCAATCTGCGTTATTTGTATTTAGACGGTTCCATTTCTTACGAAAGTTTGCTTTGTATATGTGCAGTCTCTGAACAAACTGAGCAATGTTTTCTCTGTTGTTCATTGCTTTTTTTTAATGTCAATTTTAAGCAATTATTGTTATTTGAATTTATGACTGTAGTGAGTGTTTCAATATAGTTACTCGTAGCTTGCATGTAAGATAAAAAAATACCTTAATTATTTACGATCACACAAAATATCGACTAGGAGTCTATGAAGCAGAAAACAGCTAACTTTTTCTTCGAATTCCGTAAAATATTTATACAGCTTACAGCTGACATGTATCGCAGAGGGTGCGCTGTCCGTTTCCGTGACCGACTGCAATTGCTTACGTGGAGCAAAGAGAATCTATGTAAGAATTTCATTAAAAAGTTGTCTGCCGTGTTCGCATTCCGCACTGTGAAATCAAAAGCTGCACACCGCCGGAATAAGAGTTTCTATTTACTAATTTGTCTTTTTAGGGTTCCATACCCAGAGGGTAAAAAGGAGACCCAATCACTTCGACTTCGCTATCCGTCCGTCCGTCTGTTTGTCTCCAAAACCACCATCTTGTCTGCGAAAATAACAAGCGTCGGTTAAGAATTGAAATTTCGTGAGGGAAAACAGTAGAAATTTTCGCAGATGATGAATTTCTGTTGTCGCTATTGTAAAAAATACTAAAAACAGAATAAAATGAATATTAAAAGGAGGCTCCTGTACAATAAACGTCATTTAATGCCGTTTTTTTGATCGTTATTAATAATGCTGTATAGATGATGGTGATGGATGCCCCTTTATGCACGAGTTTGACTCGCACTTTTTATTTATAAAGACTGCGTAATGAAAAGTTTCTAAGCCACCAAAATAACTGAGAACAAACGGGGTCGTTTGTTCCCATCTATTTTGTTATATATTGTCTTGTTTGCAATGAGTTCTTATCCCTACTTATTAAAAAAAAAAAATTACAACTGTGATGTGTTTCATTATAAATAGAAGATTGCATACAATCAAATCAAATTTATTTATTCAAGAAAACTTAGCCTTTTTTTATATGTGACGTCATAGGGTGCAGCGTTCTATGGTATGATGCGTTAACTAAGCAGACCTTCAATTTTCGATACTACCAGGCCAAGGTGGCCACGGTAATGCCCGTACTAACGAAAATTTGGTTTTCAGTTTAAATTTCCAAACAGATTATTAAATTCTCAGTTTTAGATGCAGACTCTACAAATTGTTTTAACGGCGCCATATAATGGATACACTTTTTAATATTTCACTTCTGAAAACTGAAAGAAAATATAGTAAAGTTTGAGAGTAACGCGCCTTTTATTCGCTTAATTGTGTCTAGAGCAAGGAACAAATCACCCCAAGTTTCTCATTTCTTCTCCGCGGAATGTTTGAACTTTTCTCGCAACTTGTTTATTGAATTAACTTTTTAATGCCGCACACTTTTGTAGTTTCAAGATTGTTACTTTGATACGGTCTGTAATAACTTGGTTGCTGAGCTGTGCAATTAATACTAAAAGATATAGCGTTGTTTTTACAGTTTTTCAGCTTTAATTTATAATGATGGGAATGAGATAAATATATTAGTCATACAGCGGACAACTGTGTATTTTCCATGTTTAGTGCTAATAACTCATTTTTTTTATGCAGCACAGGCAGGCATATAGCCACAAGCTTACATGCCCACGGAAGTCAGCGACAGGAAAGCCGTAGAAACACACCGTTAGGTGCTTAGCGGCAAATTTTTCAACTTGATATTTAAAGTGGTGCGTATCTGATCGGACTAACGTGTAGGGCTTCGGCCTCGAGGTCTTGTGTCATTCACTTTTCCGGTTACCATCACTATTTCTAGATTATCACCGTCCTTTCTAGCAATATGGCTTAAATAGTCCAGGATAGTTGAGAGCCTTGTCGTGATCCAGAGCTGTTTCAATATTGACACGTTGGTCTGATGTGCTCTGATGATGTGATGTGTTGATCTTTCATTAGTAGTGCTCACATTTAACGAACCGTTCACTGCTTAACTTCACTAGATCTATTTTGTAAATAAGCTTCACCGCGGTCTTATGTCTTTTTATTTCTTTTTCTTCTTTGTCTGTGATATTTTTTACTATTCTTTAATTGCTTAGAATATTCGAAGCTGATTTCAAATTCAAATGATCCCATTTTAGATCGACCTATGTATTGTACTCGTATATAAATACCATCCCTGCATTATGTTAAAAATTAAAATTTTATACTAAATATTGATCTAGCGATACGATCACAGTTTCACAACGAGCTTCAAAGCTTGTAATACCTAATATCATAGGAATTAGGTCATATTTGCGCGGGTCTGGCTAATTAGTACTGTGCCACTAATCGTGAGGTATAGCATATGATAATCATATTAGGGATATTACTATTTAAATATCGATTAAAATTTTCCAAATGTGATCTGAAAACTCCAAAACTCCGCTTTATTTCTCACTTTATTTCTCTCTCTGCGGTGTTACCCGCAAATCCCAATTTTTATAGCTTATGTTACTCAGTGATAATGTAGCTTTCTAACGATAATAGTTATTTTATATACAAGAGTGCAAAGTTGCTTTTTAACCGCGTGCTCACTTTTGATGACCGAACAAGCGAGTGATTCAAAAATTAGAATCCTGAGCGTTAGCGAGGGAATTAAAAGAGCACAAGGTGAAAAATCTTCGCACTCGACTTTTCATCCCACCTCAGCGAGGATATGACTACATATGAAAAATAAAAAAAGTGTTTTTTCACTTATTTTTGACATAAGGTTTTTACAATATGACGTGAAAAGATAATGGCGCGCGCAAAACAAATTAAAAAAAAGTACAGTAAAAAGGTTACGAGTCTGAGTTTTTAACAAAATAAAAAAGGTTGTATGACGAATTCGGCATCATAGAGGTAAATAGGTAGAATGAGGTTTTTAATTTACAAACTTAGTGCACATGATATTCTAAATTTAAATTTACTTTATCCTCTAGTGGATAAAAACGGCTTTTGCACTCAGATATCGAATAGCAAAAATACTCTTTCCGAGATGGTGGGATGAAAAATATTTGTCTAGTAGTTTTTGAGTTTATTCGTTACATACAAAAATTCAATTCTTTTCTCTTTATAATATTATTAAGTATAGCTTTCATGTGTATACGATGAGAAACTTATCATTCTTCGTAATACGTAATAGCTAAAATATAAATAACATTTCTGAATGTAGGCCTGTTACAAATTAATAATATATTTTTTCGTAGATATCACCCATTATTTGCATCAACTATTATGGACATTGATTTCAGGCCATATTCACGTAAAATATCGGTATCGGGTTGCGAAAATGCGAAAACTCTCGTTTTACAAAGATAATCGCGGAATGAAAAAGGCAATCTCGTGCGCTCGCCAATTTCGGGAAAATTGACATATTGCATATGCGTTCATTTGGCAACCTTCCGGCCGGCGGCGGCGGTGCCCTCTGATCAGTAATCCGTAATCCTATACGAGCTGCAAACATTATCACTATACAAAAAATGTTTATTTACGTTATATAAATTGACGATAAAAAATCGTAATAGAAATGAAATTTACCATATTTTTATTTCTAAATCACTCTCGTGAATGCTTTTCACTAATTCTTATTAACACACACAGGATTATTAAAAGTAAGATTTCAAATATTTTGTATAGCAGTTTTGACTCATATTAATTACTATAAATTATAAAATTTTGACTTTTTGATTTAGAAATCACAGCTGGATGTCAATGCAGGACTTCTTGCATAAGAGTAAGAATAAAACAGACTACACACATTATCGCAAACGAATTGAGTCAATTTAGTTACAGCGTGATACATAACATTCAGGTAATTGAAATCGAAAGAAATAGTAGTGTATTTGTTTCACTGATACACAAACGCACTTAGTAACAAAGTTGTACGAAGCTGGTAAAATTATTTCGTTGCAGTTTCCAGAATCAATTTAATAAGTTTTCAAACACTAACAAGGAAGAATTGCAGCGCACTGCACTACTCAACTAAGTTTTCCGGTGTCTCAACTAAATCGAAAGCACTTGGTTTCAAACATAACAAATTTTTAACAACAAAATGCGACAAAAATGTAAAGTTTATGAATAAATAAAATTTATCTAAAGGTTTCGTAATCGTAATAGTAGAATCTGTTAGCTAATACATCTTTATTTTATTCAAATCGCAACATTTCTTCAGTTAAATACTCAAGTAACAAGATGGCCATTATCATCCATATCATTAGCTTAACTGTCGTTCATTGCTGAATTCGGCCTTATCCCAGGCTTTTCGTCTCCACACCTTGCCCACTGTCTTCTGTATATCTTTGCTCCACCTAGTCGCAGGGCATCCTATGTTTGCCGGTTCGCGGTCTTCGTTGAGAACTCGTATACCCCATCGGTTATCTGTTTTACGGCATATACGAGTACCTTTCAGCTAAAATGTAGAGCCGGTATTTAAGATACCGGTGAATTAAGTTTTTTTTTTTATTATTGCCTACAGGACCGCGTCAGGCACCATCTTGCCTATGAGTATTTTTGAACGACACTAATATCAAGCCCAAAATGATCAAGTCATCGTAAAAAGAGTAGGCGCGAGTAATTCTATGAGTAAAGAAAGTTATACGCTCCGCAGAGTATATCCTATATAACCGAGAGATGCTCAGCTGATTTATGACGACACAAAGATGATTAATGGTCGACGTCACCAGGTGCAAGAGGAGGGCCAGTTGAGAGGTAAGGAGGGGGAAGGGGAGGTAAACAAGTTGAGCGTTCCGGCAACAGTGCTGTGGACGGTACGGTGGTGTTTGCGAATCGTGCGGTCAACCGCGCGTGTGATACTGACCGATGACCTGTCCGGTCACGTTGTGTATATCTTTGCGTTTCCCGTGAATCTACGACGTGCTCTTCGTACAAACGTATTCTCTGCAATTCCATTTCTGGTTATTTAAAAAAGCGAAATGATCCAGATACTTTCATTTAGTACTCTTAGGTTCGACTAATCACTTTATTACATTCTGCACTATTACAAATAGTTCTGATTTCCTGGTGACCACTTGTTTAATTATTATTTTTTGATTTGCCAGGCTTTGACTAGTGAGACACATTTCGCTCGCTGGGTCGATAAGTATATATCAGAAAATGAGTTGTCTACAACAACACAACATTTAGGACTACTTGTTACTAAAATCAATACTTACAAAATTAATCATACTGTTATATGTGCAATAGTTTAATTTATACATTGTCTTTCAGTGACGCCAGGTATATCTTGATATCGACGTGTTTATTACAAAAGAAAAGGAGAAAATAATTATCGTCAGACGATTGTGATGTTTCCACGCAGCTCCAAGTTTGATAATAAATTTTGTCGCGCACCAAAATAAATCTCTACGCTACGCCCCAACTTCCTACCCTAACAACTTGCTACACTGTCTGTTTTTCGTTATTTTTGTAGTTGTTCATAAGTACTAGGCAACTGTGAAACATGTGTGTTGAGTTCGGATTGAGATAGTTTTTGAGATATTATAGAATATTGATACATTTGCAAAAATAAACTAACCTAAGCGCTAGCCAATTTCAACTCGGCTAGTCTGAAAGCCGGACTGCTCACGTAACTAAATACACAGAAATTTAGGAAGTAGTTTAAAAAGCTAGTTTCTTACCGTCTTTCTAATCGTTTGTATGTAACAAATAAATTTCAAAGCTACAAGACCCATTTCCAAAATTATTTCGACGTTAGAAAGCTACATTACCACGGAGTAAAAAAGGCTATAAAAATTGAAGATCGGTAACGCCGTGGAGCCAAGCTACTATTAAAATAAAACGAGTTTAAATTTATAATATTTTTTAAATTGCGGCGCCGGAGGTCGCAACTAGTTTATATATTTTATAAGTTATGTAGTTATTAACCTACTCTTTAAATAATTTAATCACAGTGTTCCCGATGTATCTAGGCATCATAAACAGAGTCCTTACTTGTAGGTTTTCGATGAGTAAAACTATGTCGAAATTAATACTTAATTAGTTTAATAACCTTATCTTAGGCTGTTGGAGAATGCCAACCATGTTCTCTATCGAAGTTTTTTTTTTTAATTCATGGTATGCAAGAACTAGTAAACATTCAAGAATAAATATAAACATATTTGATATTAATAATAAAAATAATCTTAATTTGAGAATCTATATTACATAATAATCTTTACTGTTTTTCGCCTTGAGTTAGGTATGGCGTGAAATAGATGAAACAGCAATTGAGGAAGTCAGAAACTAAAAGAAGGATAGTGATTTCAACGAAAAACGCTTATATTATATTGTATATTTAATAAATTTATTCAAGGAACAAAAATCTATTAAATATATTGTTTGAATATTGGCCTATCGTTTTTCACGCTAAATAATACAGTACTTGTTTTCTATAAATAAATGACAAACACAATAAATTATATGTTAATTAAACGCAATGTGACTGGACGTAAGATTTGTCTCATTTCATAAGCAATATCGCGGCTTATCTGGGGTCGAACTTTCGACGAGGAATGTTGGTTGGCTTACGAAACTTAGGCGAAACATACCAAACGGACTTGGCTCACTATTCGTCTGCTACAGCAACGGAGAAAAATTGCGAGTGGGTAAAATTTGCACGGTTTCCAATTGAAACAAGTCATAGATTTGAATTTATCAAATTTGGAACACGCAACCTGCCCCTATTGGTTTAGAATAAAGCAAACGCATTATTTTTGTTCTTTTAGCATCTTAGTAGTTAAGGGCTCTATAGTAAAAGTTGGCTGATCGAATAACACATGTATACTTTGGTGGTAACGATGGTAGCAAAAGATCGCAGATAATCAAATATCGACAAACGCATATAAGATCTTGTACAAAAGTGGTAATTGAAGAGAAGGAAGGTTGACTGCAAGTAATAATCTTATTAATAAGTAAACGCTTCTTAATTTTGTCTTGTATTGTCCGATGGAGAACGTCGCGCAAGACAAAACAAGACAAAAAAAGCTCAACATTTAATTGCATTCGAAGCAAAATAACAAGACACATAATTTTTGTAGTACGGAGGTAACTCTTAGCAAAACAACATTTTAAAACACAAACATTTTGTAAATCAAGCAAAGTATGGGCACAAATAAAAAGCTGTCGACGCTTTAACATTGACCAAATTTAAAACGTAAAGGCTGCGACCAAGTTGGCCAAGATCACTCTATCATTCCCTCTGCGACTAACGAACTCGCTACGAATGGAAAACGATTCCAAAAAAAGCAATCGGTTCAATCGAACCGAACTCGAACGATTTGCAATTTTAATTAACTCTCAATCTCCGAATCTTCGTAACAAGTTCGAAAGATATGACTAAATTCGTCAACTACCTACCGTCTCAAACGTGATTGGTTTACGTTATTGGAAACCACTTTGAATCAAAGGATGGATTTATATAATTTTTCGCATTCCGAAAACATGATGATGATGATGATGATGATGATTTATTGCCAAAGGAAGAAAACTTAAAACTAAATCGAGATTAACACAAACATAGTAAGTAACATCTACAATTGAGCATGACTTAGCAGCGGGCCCCAAACTAGGCAAAGCCTGTATCTTGGGCACCCTGACAGGACACAGTTGATAAATAACAGACTTTACAGACGCTAGCCTGTTGTACACATTAGCATATCTAAACGTTATTATTTACAATACTAAAATTTTAAATGACTAATGATAGCGTTAAGCGCATTTTACAGTTCATAGACTGCTGAAAGTAGGTGGGGATACAAGCTGTACCAGTCACTACATTCCATTCATATTAATTGAATTCATTGCCTAGTTATTATACTACATTATTATACTCACTACTACGAATCTTACGTCGATAGATCACTACAAGCCTAACTTACCGATTCTCATAAAAGCGAAATGAAATCCCTTATTGCTTAACAAATCAGCGGCTGATAAAGGATTCAAGTCGACGTAACAAGGTGAATTTAACGGAGCGTGGCGTAAAAAAGTAACGGCCTGAAGCGCCGCCCTTTGAGATCGCTTACAAAACAACAACAGATGAAAAGCGGAATACAACCTCCTTCGTGGCGCCGGCCTAAAAAGTCGCATTATCTCTAAAAGGCCTTCACCTTTTTCGAGACTTCCTAAACCAATTATCCTTTTTTTACAGTTGTTGCTACCGAGGCGCCGCGACCGTCGTTAAATATTAATAAAAGCGTGCCAAACAGTGAGAATAAACGCTGTTAACCCCCTCTCATTGTCTGCGGACTAAATATAGTCGAGCGCTCCCCTATCGGTCGTAATTGGGTTACTTTTGACGCGAAGCGACGGCGGTGACCACTGCACGCCATTTTCATCTGCGAATCTGCATTTGAAATAAGCTTCGAGAGTTCTGACGCTTGAATTAACCATTCAACAGACTGAAACTCTGAAAGCAATGACCCTTGAAAGGGACGAAGTTCCATTCACAGAAGTGGGAACTTTTAAAACAAATCACTCGACCTAGCGGCTTTGTCACCGACAACGCTCGTACATTTGAGAGCGAGGCATAATTCGCAGTCTTCGAATAATTGATGGGAAATCTAAAATGCACAGTCATAGCCGAGCGCCACTGAGCAAATTCATCAAGTACATAATTCAATAATCATTTTCTTTAATTGTTACTGGAGTCTGCATTTCGTGGAATCTGGGCGTAACGTTGATTTAATTAAATATAGAACGATTTTTAGGGGAATGACTCGACTGACTGAAATTAGCTATGAATCAACGCAGAACCTAAACCGGTTAACGTAGAGCATTAAATTTTAAGGGTGCATTAATCAAAGTGTGTCGGGTGTACTAAGAAAGAATATACAGAAATTGGAAAAAAAAAAATCAACCCAAATTGGGTGTCAAAGTTTGAGAGTTCTTCAATAACATTTCATGTCGCGGGCTACGCCGTGGGTGACAGCTAGAGTTATTAGTAGGTATACACATAACAATACTAATAAGAGCGTGTTAGTAATAAAATAAAATAACCATTATTATAGCTAGTAGTATAAGTACTCATTTTAGTAGGTTCACTTAAATATTTATATATATATATATATATATATATATATTATTTAAACTCAATAGGTACGATAAAACTATGGAAATAAAACCTATTCTTTACTGGCAGGATTTAGTAGAATTTCTGGCAGCCCGTTGCTCTGACGACAGATCTTTCTCTGTGTGAATAAAGATCTAAACAAACGACAATACCTACCTTTCACCTTTGAAGAAAATAACATTCCTATAAATATATCGTTTGTTATCATGAACCGCAGGATTTTGTTTTCAAAATAACAATTAATATTTTAAAAAGTTTTCAATAAAAATAAGTGATTACAGACTTTCATTACGGCAGGAACTGATATAAATTTTGTCAAATATTTTGATTTATTGTTCAAACTTTAATTTTAGATAAAATTTAAACAGGAGAACTCGAAAAATTCATATACTCTAAAAAAACAAAAATATAATTATTCTAAGTGACCCGGCTGTCTCTAGGAAATAAAGTGACTAACATTGAATTAAGTACCTCCTATTTTTTGGAAGTAGGTAGAAAAAGTGAAAACCTACTTTCAATTCGGTAGACATAACTTATGTAACAAGACTGTCATCTATATCAAAAATCGGGGAACATACATACAAACAAAAAGATTCCAACAAATTGAGCACTTCGTCCTATTTGAAGTTGGTTAAAATATATATTTAAACAAAATTTAATTAAATTAAATAAATAATTCAAATTACTTGACCGATTTCACTTTTCAAATCTGGTCAGGAATCTTTGAGTAATATAGCAAAAATCCATGTTTGTATAACTTCAAAAAAGTAATAACATTCTCTTATTTTTGAAGTCGGTCAATAAAATCTATAGATACTCAAGAAAATTGAGACGAAATTTCAACTCATCACCAATTTTTCCAATTAATCAAACACAGCTCTCCTCTCGTCATTGCGCCGAATGTCCGGAAAAATTCTTGATTAAGAATCCACCGTCTGCACCTGATTAAAAACTGGATTTATCGAAATCGTAAAATGACTGACGAAAGAACATTGAAAGTATGTCTTTACAGCGAGCGGCGGAGACGTTTCCAATCGAAGCGGGACTCTAGAGAGGTTCTATTATTGGTTCATTGTTCTCGACATTAAACTGCATCACGGAGCTTGCCATAATTGAAAACGGTAGATTGTCTGCCTCGGCAACGAGTGCTGAGAGCCAGCACGAGCTGCCGACATACTATTTTAAGAACAAAATCTTCTCTGCACGCTGTTAAATGTTGTTTATAACTGCGCTCGCTCGGTGATTTTGATAACATTGAAATGGCACTATACGTGGAAAGTACGAGTAAATTGTTTCAAACACAGATAAAATCAAATCAGCCCAGGCGTCTCTCATACCTATACCTATCAGGTAACAAACAAAAAAATAACATACCACATTTGGACTGTTATTTTTTTGTTGTTACCTTCTATTTGGGTAGTTGGTTAATATGAGCAAGTGTACTTAAAAGTTCGGTTTACTTAATTAATAATTTAATTTGTATAAGTAATAAGTTTCGCAATAAGAGTCATCTTACTAAAATCTAAAAATATATATTTTATACATTATTATATTATAAAATTTACTAGTTAGTAGCAATATGTCATATTTTGTCCCTTAAAAATCACTCTATTTCTCATTCCATAAGCTTAGGACTTGAAAAGCCTCGGCATAGGGATGAGATCTCGTTCCTGCACTATTCCGGATAGGTCATATTACCGGACACAATCTGAGCTATTCAAAAGCTTCGATGTTTCTATCTCGAAAAATTCGCATCGCAAGCTACAAAGAGTTTCTAGTATTGCATACGCTCCTTTGAAACCTATTGGAATTCAGTTTTACTGTAGATTTATGTACAAATATTTAGAAAATACTAGTAGAAGATTATGGTGTAGTATTTGTACCAATTAATCTATCTTGTATTTTATTAACCACATACGATGTGTTATGTCACAGGCTGTCAGTTTTTTTTGCATATGTATTCGTCAACATAAATTATAATGTCCAGATCCATTATCCAGATGTTAATTACACTCTTTATCTCTATCATTGCTCGCAATTAAATAATTGGCAACAATCTTTACAGTTTGTTGCTTTGTAGTCTTACTCAAGACTCGACATACAAACAAATTAGAAACCTCCTTGAAGTTAAAATGACATGGAATTCAATCTAAAAGTGCGCATGTAACGGGCACAGTTCTTGAAGTGAACAGATGCATATAGCAGGCCACGGCGAGATACAAGAACTTTTGCCGAGTTGACAACTAATTCACTTAGCCCCATACTTGCCCTCGCTGAAACGGCCACTGATTTATTTTCAACTTTATTACTTCGACACACAGGCGAAGCTAGAACTTTGATATTGTCGCGAATCACGACAGTCCCTAAAGTTTTGCGCATCTGTTACTTACATGTTTGGTTACGTCGTTTTTCCTATAACGTTTGTACCAATTAATCTATCGAATAACACCACGGACTATAGGATTCCTAACATTGCTGGTAGAGATTTTTAGAGATAGCTTTTAGCGATAAGGCCATAACTTGCGGCACTATATGTTAGAACTTTCTTCGGTGTTTATTCATTTATTTATTATTCATTTATTTATTATATCGCTACGCGATAGCACAACTTGTAGATTACAATTGTCGATTACTGTCGCGTACTGTGGCGATCTCAAGTTCAATTTTCGGCATGAAGAGTTAAGTTTTGAATATTGTGTGTCTGAGTTTTGTTATGAGCTGTGATCTTTGGTTCTATTACCTGGTATTAGGATATGTGATATTAACGAACTAACACGAACACACGCCTTGTCGACCGCGGAAGCGGCACGACGCGTCTCTGCTTTGAAGTTCGGCAAAATGTGCGGTTTTTTAGAAAGGGTTGAATGTGCTGTTGGTCGAATGTGACCATGAACAGCTTGACCGGACTATTGACAAGTGCAAGTGCGCTGGGAAGCGAGTTTTTAGGGTAACGAACATACGGGCGCCTCAGATGGCACGAACTTCGGCTTGAGCCGTCGCCCAGAGAGGCATTATTTAGGCAGGCACAGCCCTGGCATTCCAGACAGAACATACTTATAACTCCACTTGTATCCTAACTAAGAATTTTATAAAGAGATTATCCGTGAGGGGGAGTACAAATGAGTCCTATGCATCTAAATGTTTAACAGAAGTGTTTTCATCTGTCGATATTTATTGGAATGTTTGTAATCGTAGTAAAGCAGAAACGTGTATTCTTCTGAATGCTGCTGAATGAAAATGTGAAACAAAAGATAATAACCCAAGCTTATACATGTTAAGGTAAATTTTTAATATCATGTAAAAGGAAGGGCTCGAGGTTAGTACCCTCCTAGTCCAATTAGGTTACATTAATGTCGACATTTCCCGCAGCGCTGCGTAGCGCTAGTTTGCTCCGAGTTCCGCTCTAATGCTATTTTCCTCGTGTATTTGTAAATAAGCATGCATGTAGTCTCAAAACTCTTATCTCGAAAAAGAACGATAGTAGAAGTTGTTTCCGTGTTAATTAAACACTATATGAGACAAGACTGATCACTTAAACAAAAAAGAAAAGAGCAGAATAGAAGTTGTTCAAATCAATAATAGCTATAGAGTAAGTTTTTATAAAACAATATCATGTAAATAACAATAAATTTCTGTAAATACATTTATTTAAGTGCCTTTATTATAACTTTCTACGTGATTGATTAATTGATGATAATAGTGACCGCAAAACTAATAAACGTAAAATTTGTGCCCTCCGCCAAAGAACCGCACTGTTTAGGAAAAGTGTATTAGGTATGGGACCTTTGATCTATAACCGCTTGCCTACGTCATTACAATTATTAATTTTTTTGATATTGAAAGGTTATTATTCGGTTAAAGAATTTCTGCAAGATAAAGTAGTTATAATGTAAAGGTGTAATTTGTATATGTTATTTTATCTGGACATAAGCAAGGACAATACTGTTGAAACGATAAGAATTCTACATTAAGACCAATTTCTGTACAGTTATGCAATAAATGATTATGATGATATGATGATTACGATGATTAACTTATATCTTAATTTTCAAGTAATGTTGAAAGAATACCTAGTAAGTAGTTCTGTAAATAATAATAAAAACCATAATTTTACTACTTTAAAATAAATTCAAGGTCCAAAAAATTACATCCTAGAGCGTTGACGGATCTAATTATTATATGACCGCAGGTTAACATTGAAACCAACAATTTTTTTATTCGTCTCTGTGCCAGTAAGCCACCGTATTTTGGACATCATTTCCGATTAATAAGATCTATTATAGACTGTGATTTTTGCATATTTAACTAACCTTCCTTCTTTGTCAGGACAAATACAATATGCGAAGGTACACCAATATTTGTTAGAAACTACGGCTGTTACGTGAGTACAAAATTGTAGGTTACTTACAAACTGATAGACGAGAGAAAAAATTGCTAGACTTGAAACACGCTTCGCTCGCTCAGTGAATAGTCTGTACAAGGAAGTAATTCCAAAATACACACGATTAGTTATTTATAAATTGACGAACTAATTTTGATCCTGATCAGTGTCACCTGAAAGAGTCATACCTACTCGACCAGTTCTTACGAACCTACAGGTAAAGCGGAAGAAACAAATCACAAGTACCTACTCTTATCATATAAGTAAATATCAAGACTTTGTCTCGGCTTTCGTCAAACACTTTTCATTTCTACCTCCCTCTGAGAATAATATACTGTCCACAAAATCTCTATTTTTACAATATCTATTCGTTTGAGCAAACTGGTATTTCAATATTTCACAACATCAAGAAATAATTCTCTTTATTTCGACCGATGTTTATGATTTCGGAGTTTGCGAACGTGATATTATTCATATCATATTTTACTGACTCCTCAAAAATGGAGAAGGTAAACAATTCGACAGTATTTTTTAATTTTGTGTATGTTATCTAATTTCTCGAAGACTGCTGGACCTATTTAAATAAAAGGTTTGATTTTTAAATCGAAATAACTGAATCTATCAGCGCCTGCCGTAATGAGAGTCAGTATCACTTTAAAAAAAAAGAACTTGTTACGCGGTTTTATTGCAAATTCAGTCCAGTTTATAACATTTCCTCATGTTATTTTATGTATATTACATACTACGTAGTGTAAAGGAAATTATAGTCCATTGAAATCGAAATTAAAATATCCTATTAAAAATATGTCAATGTGCAGCAATAAATAACAGCCTCTGGACGGGTTCAATGAGATGGGGTAACATATCACTGGTGGAATTAATTGTAGAGCCGATAGCGACGTAGTACATCGCGCGCTGTGAGGCACTCGGAGGAAATGAGCTCCTGAGAAGCCGGCGTTCGTTGCGATGCAAGCCAAGATAACGCTGAGTTATACTCCTGCAACTACAAGTATTCAGCGAGCGCTCCAAATATGAAAATTTTACTCCTTTGTCATGCAAATGTAAGTTTATAGTGGTCTAGGTTCTTCTAAAAATAGCAATTTGTTAAATGAACTAGCGGAATGAGTAAGTTATAACTTCATCTGGCATGTGCAGTGTATGGAATGGTTTGATCTGCTTTCGAAGGACACCCTTTTAAACTCGAATATTTACTTAACTTTTTAAGGATTTATAATATTCAATGACACGAGCTTATTTTAAAAATATCAAAAGATATCATTTAAAAAACAAAAACTATTTTAAAAATATAATGTGGCGTATGTGTATACAAATTATGTTTGCTTTTTGTTGTACCATTAACAGTAGTTGACTCTCAATGTATTTTTAATTACCGTGTGGAATCCAATATTCTCATGCGATTTAATTTTCTCCATGAAATTCCCGCTAAAAACTCTACCAATAAATTCCGGTATAGACAATAAATGGTAGGTATGGTCGTAATTACATTTGTGTAGAAACTTGTCAGAAGCGCTCACTCTTAAGGTTCAACGGCCTTTTGAGAGATATCCTAGATAGCGTAGCGTCGGGCGTGACCTCACCTAATGAATCTAGCTCCGAGATTACCATTTTATTAGCTTCGGAAAGTGTACGTCGAGACTTAGCATACTCTATGATACTAAGGCCAGTTAGTTGCCTTAAAGTATTCTACTCTTTATTTTAACAAAAACGCTTTGTACCCCAAGGTGTATTCTATAACGGATACAAAATACTTTTTGTTTCGGGTAATACATACTATATTACAATAATCTTTGTAATACATACATAAATTATTCTATTTTCCCCCACTACATAAAATAATGAGGTTTGCTTTAGCGTAATTCAGTCTCCAATTTCAGTATTATATAACAGAGTCATGCAAAATACAATCTTTAGCAAAAATTCAGAAGTGATGTCAGTTATCACTCTTCTTAATGTTTGTTTTATATAAAATCGGTTCAAAACTACTAGTTAAAGTGTTCTACAAATATTGTTATTATATTGTGTAAATAAATTCTGTCAGGACATGTCAAATTTTAAGCATTTACTCGTACGTACCATGTTAGGTCGTATGTTCGCATTGTATGTCGAATTTGCTCGAGGGACACATCAATTAATACGATTTTAATAAATTGATTGATTGACTACTATAATACTGAATTACCGATGTTGTTGATAAAGTTTATTTGCTGCGCTACAAACTAAACGCTTCGCGCATTAGAAAATATTTTTTAGGGTTTGAATAAAAAGTGTTTGTAATAAGTTTTATGCAGTAAGCTATTTCAGTTGAAAAGCAATTCTATGTAGGAATGCAACCAGAGTTCTCGGGTCTATGCCACACGCCCATCGAAATTTATTTTTCATTTGCGTTATAGGTTTGGTTTTTTTTCAAAAATCGTAATAGATTATTCTAGTGATTTTTTCCCCTGTTTTATTAATCATGTAAAAAATTATTATAGTGTAAAAATAAAGTTTTTACTTGAACCCCGCTTTTTGCCTCGTAGTACGTAACGTCACTTAACGTAAGCTTTCTAATAAAACTTTATTTAAAAAGTTTTATTAGAAAGCTTTGGCGATACTAAAAACGCAGGATACTAAGCCAAGTTTGACAGCGCCTCCCACCTGGGCACCAACGTTTTTTATTTAAATTACACAAAAAATGGACATTGCTTTGTCGAACTGAATTTTACCTATACCAAATTTTAAGTTTAGGACATCTTCCATAATCTACCTCATTGATGAGGTGCATAACTCACACACAGCAGTAACGAATCAAATATCAGAGTTGATGTCTGCAAAAACGCGGATTAAAAGTTGAAAAAAATATAAGACTCATATTCACTATAACTCATACTCAGACTCAGAATAAGGTATTTCAGATGACTTTACACTAAACATAGATAAAAGATGCTACATAAACGCGATGCAATATATTTGAATTTCGCTTAAGTTATTCTAAGAAAAAAAAACTAATGAAATTGGTCGAGCACGTCGAGTTCAACTTTCAAAAAATCCATTTTTTTTATTTTTGATGAATTTAACTAACTTTTCTCTCAAAAAATATCCATTTAGAAAACTTTAAGCGTTTCAGTAGAGCAATCTTGTTAAAAAATAAATAAATAAAGCCCTTTTATTTCCAATTAACTTAAATAACATTAATTAGTGGTGCTAATTTAAATATTCATTACAAACTAATCTTATATGAACTAAGTTTTAGTTTTTTTTTTACTTTTATATATTAATCAAAATCATGTTGGTATTGGGCACTTTGCCATGTTGTCCGGTTTTGTGCCAGTCTGCTCCAAGTTATGCCTGCTGCCTCTGTGATGTCATCACGCCATCGTGTTTTCGCCTGTTTTCGGTTTTCCGAAGTGCTTAATGCTAATTTAACTTTGACGCAGAAGCACCCCTTAATGATTCCCTTCACACCTTGTATCTACGTGCCGCTTGGCTATCCACCTGTAGAAAAAGGCTACTTACATAACTTATTCTATCTACGTACTGTTATAAAAAACCACTTGTAAATACCACATTCAGTCACAGTGTGAACGAACGTGACTTTTCGTTCTTACGTCCCATAACCGGTTGCAAGCCGTCATGGAATCGAGATATGACACTAACTCACTATTTCAAGCAATATGTAGCTGCAAAACAAATTACTCGTATTACAGCCAGATCAGTTTTTAATGGAAGCTGTAACGACTATCGATAAAAAAAAACATTTAAGTGGGTAGGTAACAAATAACGTATACGACAAAAAATTATAGGTGGTATTTACAAATCGAAATTTTCGACATGAAACACGAGATGTTATTGAGTAAAAAAAATTAAGCCAAAAAAATTAGCTGCTTTATTGTTTTAGCCTTTACCCAAGATTGTTAAAGACTACTAATACTTTATCGGTTATAATTTGATAAAAGTTGTCTGTGTAATAACAGCTTCCAATGAATTTTGTTTTGATTGGTAGTAGCCATTTTACTAAGTGACGTCTTATTGTTACTTGTTCGGATTATGTTACAATTAATTACTGCTCGATGGATGATCGTAAATCACTAGATGTCGTTGTGTCATCATACAATTATTGAAATTGATAAATGAATGGCTTTATATATTCGAAAAGTACAATTAATTTAAAAAATAATCCGGTTAAATTTCAACTCGCTACCTACCGTTATAATAAAACGATATTGTGCCTATTGTATATTTAAAAATACACACGTATAAGAATAAGAGTCACACTTCTGAGGGTGATTAGTAGAACCTCTATTCAAGGAAGCGCAGGCACTTATTATAAAAACCCTGTGCTCGTTTTGTTTGCTTTAAAAGTATTGATTGGTCTAGATTATTCCATTCTTTGACCAGCCTGCGTCTTTTTAAGCGTTTCGTGTTGATACTCACGTACAGGTCTTATTATTCGGTATTTTTCCACGATACTTTCTATACATGTTCTATAACTAATTTAAATTTTTACCCGTTCCAAAATTTTCATAGTATTTTCAGCAAAATTCAGATACATGCATAACTAAAAATAATAATTCTGAATATGAGAAAAATCAGTTTAACAGATTGTCGCTCAAAATTAATGTGTTTTATTTTTGGTAGGAACCACCTTTTCGATTGAGCAATTGGAACTGCCGGTGTTTACTACCTATTGCCGGAACAATAGATCTTAACACAAATAAATTATGATGTACTTATGAACTACCACCTATTCCGTATCTCTATACGGTATCGTGAGAGCCATATACAGGGTTGTTGTTTAAGGATGTACTAATTTATTATGGTGTAAAAATAAAGCCGCAAGGGGGTCACTTTGTTCATCTTAAGGAACAACTTTAAATATTGCACCAACTCCGACTTGAAAAAAAACAGCTTTTTCATATATATTGTCAACGACCGATTTTTTTTTTGTATGAAGTGGCTGTTTTATTTTCTAGAATTCAGGGTTGGTCCTTTAGTGAAAGTTATTTCTTTGGATAAGTCTAGTGACCCTTTTCGGCCTAGTACACACCTAATCAAAATAAGCCATTTTTTCTTGCTTTGATCGATTGTTGCATTTTAAAAGAATTATTATATTATGTTATTTTCGATCGACAAATAGTTGAAAACTCTGCAGACTTCAACACTCAGCAAGCCAATATCGTACCGGTACAGTCAGTGCAACAATCCTTACAAGCAATTTACGTAGTGAGTCAGCGCGCCACTTTTTCACTCGTTTGTACCCATCCTATTACGAGTTATATGTTTTATTCATGGCTGTAAGTGGATAACGTGTATTAATTTTGAATAATGGAAATATGTAGCGCGTAATATAATGTTCTGTATTATAGTTTCGGCGAACAAAGCAATGAAAAATATCATCATCATGATTTTTAGCCTGTATTGGCCCACTGCTGGGTATAGGCTCCTCTCTCTTGTGCCTGTCTATCATGGGCCAGTCTATCTCGTCCACGGTATCCCTGCGACGGATCGGATGTCATTGACACATCTGGCTCGTGGTCTGTTTATCGGCCGTTTGCTGTGTTTTGGCCACCATTCCGTAAGAGTCCTACTCCACCTGCCATCACCAAGCCTTGCTACGTATCCTGCCTAGCGCCACATGAGTTTCGAAAAATAATATAGCCGTATTATATTTGTAGTTATTTCGCCTGTATCGAGCACATTGCAACAAGTGTCCAACTATTTACAAAGAGAACTTTCTTAGCTTTTCACTTGACAGTTAAATAATGAATAGGCCTCAGAACAATAACTTTATTTTTAAGGCAAAGGATTCATTCCTTTACATATTGTTTATAGCTCCGAGGAACAGGCTTGTTAACTGAAATGATATCTGAAACTTACTGTTACTTGCTACATATTATTTTGTAAAGTGGGATAAAAATTGCTTTTCTATTTGTTACGAATATAAATTGAACTAATTAAAATAATAGAAGTATTTACTTAGAACTAATGGTTACATTATTATCTTTTGGTGGTATTCAACCAAATTCGAACGGAATGTTTAAAATTTAAACACTCTTTGAAAAACAAACGAGAATAAAACTATATTATAGATCAAATTCCAAAATTAAATAAGTTATTTTTAAACACTGTTTAAACAAGATTATGTGGCTGCTTAAACTTAAACGTCTGGCGAAGGGATGTTTATCTCTAAACAAGTATTTGACGAGGATTTGTAGTAAAACAATGAACCGAATTATTTGCTCAATACTTGTCAAAGGCATGAATAGAAATATTTTGTAAAAAGACCAATAATGTATTTGATTTGATTTTAATTAACAATGGAACAATAGTTATTTGTTATACAAGAGTGCAAAGTTGCTCACTTTTGATGACCGAGCAAGCGAAGGATTCTAATAATGAATCACGAGCGCAGCGAGTTATTGAAAAATTAAAATCCTGAGTGTTAGCGAGGGAATTAAAAGAGCACACAGTGAAAAATCTTTGCACTCGCTTGCAACATGTAACTTTTCATCCCACCCCAGCGAGGAAATGACTACATACGAAAAATAAAGAAATTGAATCACTCACTCATTTTAGTTTTTTCACTTTTTTTTATCATAAGGTTTTAACAATATGACGTAAAAAGATAATGGCGCGTGCAAAACAAATAAAAAAAAAGTACAGCAAAAAGGTTCCGAGTCTGAGTTTTTAACAAAATAAAAAAGGTTGTATGATGAATTTAGCACCATAGAGGTAAATAGGTAAAATGAGGTTTTTAATTCACAAACTTAGTGCACACGATATTCTAAATTCAAATTTACTTTATCCTCTAGCGAATAAAAACGGCTTTTGCACGCAGATATCGAATAGCAAAAATACTCTTTCCGAGATGGTGGGACAAAAATAATTTTTTTTCTAGGCAATCATTAATACAGAAATGTTAAGTTTCTTGCTTTTTAATCCCCAACGCTAAATTGATGGAGTGTTATTACGTGTATCTTTGTGTATGTGTATGTCTGTCTGCTACGATGCCAATCGTAGCTCCTGAACAGATCAACCGGTTTTAAATTATTTTTTTGTTCGATAGGTGAATTAGTCGGAAGTATTCTTACTTAGCTATATTTAACGAAAATCGCTCCAAAATGGCCTCATGTTTTTTCTCAACTCTCTTAATATGGGTATCAAAAGACTTTGACTAGCAAAATACTTACATTATGATAAACGTAAAATACAAAATGATATACCACCACAAAATATCGATATAATTATTTTTTTATGGCAAGGGCTTTTCAATTTTACATGTTACCAAAGTGAAAGTAGTTTATACCAATAATTTAACAACCATCTCCGAAAACAATAACACACTAATATTCACATCCAGTCGAACGTTCCACCAATCATGATGGTAGTAGTCTTTCCCATTAGGCCCGATAGCAGAGGTGGACTATCAGGTCAGATGAGACATGCTCGGGGAAATTGCTACATCTCGCAATTAGGCAGTGTCGGTAAGTAAAACTCGAACAAACAAACTCTTTCACTACTCTTTACTTTTTTCATTTAGAACTTTCTTCAAACAATGCACCCGTACACTGCACAAAACAACACAAAATATATTAGTGAAAAGTAAAGTATGTCGCTAGCTAGGTTAGGTTGAGGGCTTAGGGTCTTAAGTAAATCTGAGTTTGTTTGTCTCCTGAAATTTCGTACTTGTCGCAGTTTCCAACCAATGTTGACGAGACATGGTGTACGGGTTCTATAATTTTTAGGATTTTTTGGTCGTCAGATATTTTCAGATGGGGGGTTATTTCTCACAAAAAGGGGAAAGTTTAGTTGCATGCAAAAATGCATAAACTACGATAAAATTAAAATGGATGCTATTTTTGGACGGAAAAATGTCTATGCTAGTGTTTCTGTGAGCTGTTATAAGAGATATTGAAATACTGGCGTATTATTAGTAGTTCGATAGGTTATTATTCAGTTGTCGAACAACTATTATTTTCAGTAAGCTACGAAACCTTACTCCGTGTATTTAAATACTTATCTTCTGGAAAGTATAACCTAAATTTCGTCAATATTAGTGGAATAACTGGGATAAGTACTGTACGCGAGTACCGACATAAAGGAAACATTATAAACATATACCTAAATAATAATTGATAAAAGCAAATTATAGGAAACTTCGAGGAGGGAAGCTTCGATCGTCAGTCAATTATTAGGTAGACATTTTTAGTATTATTTCGTAATAAACCCTTTGATGTAAATAATTTGTATTGCCCGCAACTGATTAAATGAGTTTCTAGATGAATGGTCACAGTCAAAGGAATACCGAACGTGCAGCATTCACCAGTGCTGGTTAGAAGCGAGCTTAAAAATGTTAAAAAATGTTGTAAAAGAGATTTATTTAGCTTTTAATTAAATTTATAAACTTAGGTAATGTTGATATTTTATAGTCAGCAGTATATGTTTGTAAAGCAAGAATATTAGTATTATTAATTATTACATATATTGCTATGTTCATAATTTCAAGCAATGTTGTCGAAACCTATTAGATTTTTCGAAAATTGAGTGAAAGTTGCTTACATGCCATTTCAGTAATATTTGACACAGACAACTTGATTTAACACTAAACACTGGCTTTAGCCAAACCAACATAAAGCCCGCGTTGGCGGTGCGATTCCTAAATATAAAGAAACAAAACTGGTCTAATGTTGTCCAGAAAAGCAAAGTAGCAAAAATGCAGGGTCAGTTAATTGATGGAAATATGAGTCTAGTTAATAAGCGCCTCTTAGCTCCTGATTCTCCGGAATTTTTGATTGGGCTGCTATTCGATTCAAAATGGCATGTGAACATTTTTTGATAAAAATTAAGGCCCGCTCGCAAGAATTGGAAAAGTTATAAATAATAAAGTGAAAATGTACGGAGTACATTACAGCTGGTTACTATATTATTATTTTATTATATGAGACAGTACGCTTTGACGCGCCGCCACAGACACGCGGCTGAGTGAGTGAATCGCCACACATATTTACTGTGAATTGTGTTAATAAACTTATAACTTTCAACTACTACTATTTAATTACTAACAACTGTGCGGTCTTAACTGGGATCGTACATTTTTTGGTCCTTCGAGTTATTTTAAATTAAGTGTGTGTTTTGTGACTTAAGCTGCGAAAGCGAATCGGTACCTGGCCTCCCACAAGCGGGTCTCACCAGGATATTGAGAAGGCGCAAAATTTCGTGGCGGTTAGTCGCTGACTGCACTGAATTTATAAAGGACCTTCAAGAGTGAAGTTCTATCGTCGACTTCGGAGAACAATATGCGCTTGAAGTAGAAGCCCAAGGAAAACACTGCCTGGTCTTCGTGTCCTGAATCAACACCTACTGGAACTTACTTACTCCAACTCAACTCACTCAGCACTCTTGGTCATCTACTAAAACTAACTAACTTCAATTCCAACCATGGAGATACTTACCAAACAATTAAGTGTTTTTGATAGCATCAAATCTTTGTGCGTCAATTACAAAAAAGATAGCATATCTCTAAAACTGTGGAGTACTTAGACTCACGTCTCGCGACACTAGAGAGACAGTGGGTAGACTTTCATGAGAGGAACGAGGAATTATTGCAAACTATCGAAGATAAAAGCGAACTCAGCTACTTCACTACAAACGTATACGGAAAAACTAAAGAACTTTATGAAGCCACTAAGGAAAACATAATGGAACTTTTAATCTCTCACCGACAGAAACAAAATAAAGACGAAGAAGAGAAACTGCTGACTAGCATCGACTTCGACTTATCTGGAATTTTGGAGGATGAAGATCATGAGGAAACTACACCACCTGATGAAAAACTAAAACTACTTATCTGTCAACAAAAATGCAACTTCAAGGCTCTAGAGAGAGCTATGTCTAAAATTAAACTCGAATTTTTAACTGAAAAATGGGAGATTGAAGATCACCTTTCCACCTTGAAGGGGAAATGGGAGCCTATCGACAAACTCCACTGGCAACTAGATGACGCACTGAAACATTCTAACTTGAAAATAGACTACTGTACCAAATACGACAATATTGAACTCACATACGATAACTTAAGAAAACAACTTAACAACAAACTATGGTCAAACATTCACTACGAAAAATCAACTCCGAAAATTGAATTACCAGAATTTACAGGCGACTATATCAACTGGATTTCGTTCAAGGATCTATATTTATCAACTATTCATAGCAATCCATCGATTTCCAAATCACAGAAAATGCAACACCTCAAGACGAAACTGAAAGGTGAAGCGGAACGCTTGGTGCAACATCTTACTGTTAGTTCCGAAAACTATGACTCGTGCTGGGAGATACTTACCCATCGGTACGACAACAGTCGCCTCCAATTTACATCATACATGAACGCTATGCAACAACTACCCGTCATTCGAAACCCCGATACAGAAAATCTGAAGAAACTACATGACGTCATCACTGAAAGCTTAAACGGACTCAGTAACATGGGAGTCGATATTACTAACTGGGGGCCAATCATCGTACACTATATGTCACAGAAATTGGACTCTACAGTTTACAACGACTACACTAAAGAAATTCATAACAACAGGGAACTGCCCGACCTTACTGAATTTTTGACATTCCTGGAAAGCAAATTTATGGCTTTAGAAACTATGAAAAATCGGCACAATGACAATAACTACAAGCAGAAACAAATCGGTAACTTGAACTACATGCCGACAAACAAGTATCATAATACATCAAACAACTACAAGAACTACAGCGATAAGCAAAACTTTGCGAAGAAATCAACCTTATATCAAGGCAATAGAGACTACTCAAGTTCATTCTACACTACCTTCGGCAAATGCCCTTTGTGTAATGGTGAACATGTACTTATGCAATGTGCTAAATTTGTTGACATGGACATTCCGCTGCGGATTCACACAGTGGCGAAATTGAAACTCTGCAAAAACTGCTTGTACAGTCACGGTCAAGGGAACACAGTTTATAACTCAACAAAAACCACTTGTAACTCAACAAAAACATGCAAAAAATGTACGATCCCAGTTAAGACCGCACAGTTGTTAGTAATTAAATAGTAGTAGTTGAAAGTTATAAGTTTATTAACACAATTCACAGTAAATATGTGTGGCGATTCACTCACTCAGCCGCGTGTCTGTGGCGGCGCGTCAAAGCGTACTGTCTCATATAATAAAATAATAATATAGTAACCAGCTGTAATGTACTCCGTACATAGTGTTAGTGAAGGAGAACAATCAACCACCAGGCAAGTGGGCCTTGGGGAAAATAATCGAACTACATCCAGGACAAGATGGACACGTCAGGGTAACAACTTTAAAAACCCAAAGCGGTTTACTGAAGAGGCCGATTACTAAACTTGCCAAAATTTTGCCTTTCGACGCCGACACTGCAACTGTAAAATTGTCGGAAGAAACAAACAACGTTATTCCAACTACGCCTTCAAACTCAAGTAACAAGTGCAAACGTACTGGAAAAAGAGGCTTTATTACGATGTTTATTTCATTACTAATGTTATTTACATTGTCAACTGGGTCGTACGGTGCCGTTACTGTCGGCGAACAAAGCACGCCGTCGAGCACTCACATTACGGACCTTGGACGCGATCGCCCGATTTACTACGATACAATAGGAAAGGTCCAACTGATTCACGACGAATGGATTCTACTTACGTACTACAACTTAACTTCTTACTGGCAAGCTACTCGAGATATAGAAAACTACATAAAAGATATAAAAATCTTGTGTCAAAAACTGGACCAGAGATACTGTGAAAGTACCACACATCAATTATTCCATGAGATTTATCAACTTAATTACTATAACGATATACTATTATCCCCACATAAACATCTCTCCGATCGCAGAAAGCGATCTCTTATCGATGGTGTCGGATATCTAGCAAACACACTGTTTGGAGTCTTGGATCAACGTTTCGCCGAGAAATACCAACAAGACATTCAAAATATACAAAACAACGAGAACTATCTACTACAACTTATGAAAAACCAAACCTCAATTATCGAACTAGAAAACGACATCATGAAGCGAAACGAAGAAAATATACGAAGTCAATTTGCCGTCATGAACAAATATATGAATGACACCGACATGAGACTTTCAAAACTTGAGTCAAATGTCGGAACGGTCATGGCAACTAACTATTATACTTCAGCATCGCTCGCCGCACACTTACTTCTGACAAACCTACAAAGCGTTCAAGAAATACTATTCAACGCACTCGTCGATGTCTACAAAGGGCACATAGACGTGCACCTCCTCCCTCCAGTGAACTTGATCAAACAGCTAAACGCAATCGCAGGAAAGCTACCGAAAACTTTAACTTTTCCTGTTGATAATATTCAAGCCGAGATAAAGGATGTTTATAAACTACTTTACGTGAAGGCTCGAGTTACAAACAAGTACTTCATGTTCGAAATTCACATTCCATTGACGAGCGACGAAGAGTTTACTCTCTATCAGGTCATTCCTCTGCCTATGAAAACTGTAGAAGATGATACTGAAACTACAAAATACGTACTTGTATCGGCCAAGTACATCGCTGTAAATTTCAGAAAGAATTCTTACATCAGCTTGAACGAAGGGGAAATGAAGCAGTGCATTCAACGAAGTACAAACAATTTTGTGTGCATTCTACACTCTCCCATTAGAACTTTGGATAGCAAAGAAGCACCCTGTGAAGCTAAACTATTAGGTCATCATACGACCTCGCCGTGCATCGTAAAGAAAGCCGAATGCAGCGCCGCGTGGATCGAGTTACATACATCGAACCGCTGGCTAGCGGTGTGTTGCGACTCGTGCACACTACGAACTATCTGTGACAATGACGTCACTTCGTATCGGATAAACACATCGGGACTTATCACCTTGAAGCAAGGATGTATAATGCAAAACAAGGACTCTACCATCTACGCTCACAATGTGTACCATAGTGACGCAAGACTAAACTTATACTCGGCGGAATCACCAAAAGTAGATAAGTCCATCAACAACATCGTGAACTCACAACACGTATCTCATTTACTACTTTTACCTGAGGACAAAAACCGAGAAATGGTTAATAAGCGGCTGGAGCAACAGAAGACTAACGAACTTAACCTGCCAGCTAAGATAACTTCACACGACATCCATCAATACATAGTTTGCTATACCCTATTAGCACTCGTTTTCATCGCAGGTCTTTGGTGGGTCGCGAGGAAGCGAGGCTGGTGCAACAAAAATACGACGGTAGAGCTACCTAAAACTGAGACGCTAGAACTGCAACCTATTGACTCTACCACCACTGATAGATCGCGCCGACTGGGAAGATCATATTCGCTAGCCGAGCGGGCGCGACCACGTCACGGTGACTCATCGAGTGGGCTGGCCCGACCGCAGCCTAAACGAGATAACGTCGATGATGTCAAATTTACTTTTGAATTATAATTTTACTAGTTGCAATTTTTAAGATTTTTATAGAACTTTTTACACTCGTATCAAACTCTGTTTAACTTTGACTTTGTACTGACGATTCGCTCTCTCTCTCGTTGTCACCCCTTTTTTTGGGGTTGGTAATATGTACGGAGTACATTACAGCTGGTTACTATATTATTATTTTATTATATGAGACAGTACGCTTTGACGCGCCGCCACAGACACGCGGCTGAGTGAGTGAATCGCCACACATATTTACTGTGAATTGTGTTAATAAACTTATAACTTTCAACTACTACTATTTAATTACTAACAACTGTGCGGTCTTAACTGGGATCGTACAGAAAAAATAAACGATAAAAAAATAAATGGCTTTACGCAAATATCTCAAAAACGATCTACATTACTTATAAAAAAACTATCTACATTACTTGTAAAAATACGACGAATTGAATGACACCGCAATCATAATGTACGAAGAATTTGAAAATGATAAGCAGTAAGAGGCACTTCTTAACTAGACTTTAATGAAAATATTAGAGCTATGAGAATCTGCAGCTGCATTTCGTTATTTTTTTTTATTCATCCTACTTGTATAACGTTTAAACCTCTCTCGTTTTTCCTTAACTCAACCTATTTCTATTCAACTCATCCTAAGTTGTTTTATCATTTGATTCCTTATCGCCTAGCTTCTGGTTCCAAGTAAGAAACCAGTCGCTAGGCGCATAGCGTGGACGTTCTGTATATAATACTAACATTTTATCTAACACAAAACCCTCACATTGCAAAAACTATCGAACAATGTGAATATTGGCAATCTATCAGGACCCGTGTCACTGTAGGGAGACAATATCGCTCCCGACCCAGCACGGCCACTCGCACATTCCTATTATTATAATATCTATGTTCTACATATTTGTTCGATTCTCTTAACATTTTTTAATCCCTGTCGAAAAATAGGGCGAGACTTTCCCTGTCTTATTACTAAATAAGATTCAACATTGAGCATCTTTTGTCACGTTTTATCGTTCTTCTTGCTACTAAACCGACAAACAATAAACCTTACATTTCACCAAATGAAAAGCCACCTAAAATGTAGCTTTGCGTTTTGCTTTAGAAAAACCGATTAACTCGAATAAGATAATTACCTATCGGGGACGAAGAAGCCGGCAACGAATGCTAAATTTGTTTTGTAAACATTACGTATTAGGTTTAGGTTCTAGACATTAACTCTTTTTGTTGTCTTTCAGCTCTTAGTTTAACTCTTATTAAATTCATGTATCGTAGTCCAATGACCGACGATGATAGAAACACAGCCCTTCTCATATCTCCCGGGTCTATTATTTTTAAAAAGTGATTACATACATCTTAAAATCCCTACCGCAAAAACTTTAGACCACAGTATCTCAGCGAGTGAAACCGCGGGATACAACCACTTACCATCTTTAGATATTGACAATAACGGTTTAGGATAAGCGGGTCACAGATAGTTAGACATATATAAATACTCACATACAAATATACAACTTATACTAGATAAACATTGCCATGTCCAAAAAAAGAAGATAACATACGAAACGTGAAAAACAAAAACTTTGATAAATTACAAATCATATAAGATGGAAATAGTTATAGTGAGTAGGTCAAATTATACGTTATCTTTAGTCGCCAAGGAATTAAATAACTGCTTCTACAAAGTAGAAAATAATTATATTTATACAGCGTTTCACACGTTTCATTCAAGCGGCTTCAACAACAAAAGCTCACTCTACGAAACTTGCGCGATTATTCCGGTTTCCAGAAACTAAATAAACTGTTGGTGTTTTTAACAAAATATTACAGCTTTCGTTTCGTTATTAAAAATGTTTGCAGAAACTTTATACAGCTCAAAATTAGTCAGTGACAAATTAATAACTTTTTGTTACATTCGCATCAACCCATAGCGTGATTGGCATGAGTCTCCTCTATACATGGGGGGTAGGCCACTGTGTTGGACAAATTACTGGTTGGGGACATCTTCAAAGCTATTAACCTTCTCCGACAAGTAGGTTTCCTCACATACTTACATTGCTTACATATGCTGGAGTGAAAATCTCAGCTATCCCTCGTAGAAATATAATCTTAGTTTATTGGTAAAATAATTAGGTAGGTAGAGTAATAAATACAAATATACAGCTTATTGTAGTTGTAGATAGAGAGACAAATGATTATCATCACTACTTGTTTAAACAAGCACCTAATAATTTAAAGAGAAGTAAAAACCATTCGGCAGGCAAAGCAAAATTTCATCTATATATCTGTGTCAATGAATAAATGTATATAGGTCCAGTGGTAAAGTAAAACCTTTACGAATAGATAAAGTTTTTTAAATTGCCTTAGCCATCTCTTAGAAAACGGGCAACGTACATAAATAAAGAAACCGACGAAAAAAGATCCTTCTCTTGTTTAAAGTCGGTTAAAATTGTACATGCGATTACATATTATCTGAATAATACCGGATACCAGTACCGGAGTAAAAAACTAGATCATTTGAGCCATTCGGCATGTCGACGAAAATCTGCGTTCAAATTACATTTACTCAGCAAATATCAAAGAGATACCAACCTTTTCCACTCTCCACAATCCGTACTGAATAGCGAGTGACGAGAATAATTCTTTATGTCGGCGCTGGATCAGGCCGAAAACATCCCGAAAAAAGTAAAGCAAACCACGGTTATCTACTTCGCTGCAAGCAATTTCAGGGTTGCCATTCGTCTGTGTAAAACGGGGCATGTCCTGGTTTAAAGCGTTCTATCCTGGCGGCCCATCAGTCAGACAGATTCTCTGGTCCACGCTTTGATCAGATATTTTTTGAAAAAAGTTCTTCTATAAGCCTTGACGTGTGTTTCAGTTCTGCTTTACCTGTTGTAAAAGTTCGTTGTTGTTTCGTAAAATGTGTTTTTTTTTTTGTCGTAAATGTCTATATATTTACGGCTAAAAAGAAGGGAGGGAACTATGGAGAGATGATTTTTAGGTGTATGTAGGTGAGTTTTGCAAACTGTCGTTAGAATTATCTTAACAGTAATTTACTGAAAATAGTTTAGTAAATATGTTTATAAAAGAGATGTGTCAATAATATATGGAGCCACGGCCAGGACAGTGTACATCATACCATAAATACGTTAGTGATTATGAATCTTTAATTAATAATCAACCAAATTCAAAATAACGTAACTAATCGCAGTGTACAAAGTTAATTTTGAATAAAAATATTTCCGACTTATTTACGCAAAGAGGCAATTTTCGCGTTTTAGTGGTGCAATTGATAGACCAATGTATAGGAAATAAAAATCTTCTAGGGATGGCATAATTCCACTATAACTCACAGAAATTAGATATTATTGTACACTATGAAGTATGCAACAGAAGCAGGCATTTTTAGGTAGACGTACACCGTCTTGGCCGAAAATTAAACAAGGCGTTTCTACTTAAATATCACTGCTTGTCTTAGATATTAATCTACATATAGGAATTTGCTTTCAGAAACATGTGTTGAATTAAAAAATATCAATTAAGTAACGTTGTGACAATCGTAAATTGAATAATGCACGCGGTTATTGTGGCTAACAATGTTACTCCATTTTTCCACTTTTAAAGTAGATTTTGTTTTTTCATTTAAACTGTTACAGAAAAAACAGGTTTAATTCAGGAATTTGTGTTATTAATTTGTACGCGTATGCACGACCAAACAGATTTGAGTATGCGGCGCGTGTATCAAGCCGTTAAATGAAAAAATAAATGTTGCATGCAATCCAGACACATTCGGACGGTCCAAAATAGCTAAGAGTTTTATGGATTGAAATGTATTCATTATAACTCCTACTAACCTTGAGGTTACGTATTTAAAAAAAATATCAGTATGTTATTTCACATTTTATTGCTAACTGTAGCTGTACAACTAGTACAACAATGACTTAAAAACAAAATTATCCGTGCGAGAAGAAAGACTATCTTCAAATCGATAGACGACCTTTACAACAGCAGTATATACGACTTCAGTATTCACACTACAAGAGGTAGGATATGAGTATTTAGTCAATATGTGTAGTGTATGTAGCAGGTTCATAAAATCGCATCACGTATCTCATTTATGTAGGTATGAGCCGCCGCGCCGACAGTACCTGTTCGAATAATAACACGCGGTAATCTCTATAGCACCTAACACCTTAATAGAGAACTTGTCGCATTTGAATAAAGACAATAAAATAAAGTTTAAATACTCATAACTCCTTATTAGGATTAATCTTATACCAAGGATTCCATACTAGATTCACAAAAACTCTGAAACTAGAAAACAATTAAAAGTTTAGGTTATGTTATACACATATATATATATTATACGTAAAACCTAACATAAAATTTTAGGTTATACAATCTAATTGAGCAACGGAGAACAAGTGATTCTGAGAATCAAAACATAAATGACTGAAATGAAATAAATTAATATAATTATCTTCTTTGCTACTGACTTGCGTGGTCCAGTAGCCACGGCGGTGACGGTCATCAATTTAATGTACGGACATTAGTTAAATATTACGCAATTGTTTCAAAAAACTAGTTTCTTCTCGACGTTTTCTTACACAATTCAAATATATATAGTATAATATTCTCTATAATCATAATTTGCACGTGAGCGAAATGACTCGGAGCTGCAAACCCGGAAATGAATGTTTAGCAGTAACTTACTAGACTATCACGACAATTACTTATAATTTAAATATCGATCACTTTTTTGTTGAAAACTGTCGCTTACCCTTGTCACGTACGTGCAGTTAACATTGAAAATATCTTCTGATTATCGGAATAGAAAAAAGTAGTAAGAAAATATTCTTGTTGGATGAGGTTATACCATCCAAAGGTAGTTAAAGTCCTCAATCCTCAAGTTGTGCATTAGCTAACACCCTCCGGGGGCAAAATAATGAAGAGATCTCATGTTGTGTTCTGGGTGGGTAATTTTGATGCATATCACTTATTTTCCAAAATGTATTGGAACGATCGATGCGAATCATAACCAAAATTGACGAGTTTATTTTGCCTAATGCAGCGTTGTCATTCAGTATGATAATACCACACACACTAGATTCGCTGCTCTCTTACCAGAAGCAATCAAAATTTACCACATTCTTAACTTTTATTTTGATTGAAACTAAGTATTACTCGTTTTTCTGTAAACCGAAGTGATAAAGTAAACTAGCCGTCAGGTATAGCGGATATTCCCAGGAAAACGCTCGGCAACTCTAGATTGTAATAGCAAAAGTTGCACCTAGAGTAATGTGTGGCCGGAAGATAAATATACACAAGGGTTGCGCAAAAACAGTGCCAGGTTTCAACACTAGGTTTCTCTGCACTCAATCGTGCTTAACTTTTGAACCAAATGTTTAGCTTGAAAAATAAAAACTACTTCAGTTAAAAAACAGTTTTATGACATTGCAGTTTTATAAAATGGTTGGGGGTTTACCATGTGATTTATATAACGCACAAGTAATTAATAAATGTCATTCTATGTTATTTTATTTATTTAATAATACTTTTTAAGAATCACTTGTTATTTAGAGGTTTAAAAGCTTGTATGCTCCCGTTAACTTCAAAAAATCCCTTTATTTTTATTTTTAGCTGCAACGCCATTTTGTCCTAAGACACACATCACCGGCGGTCTTATTAGCTGCCCACTTAAGCATTATGTTGATTTTTATAAATACCAATTAATTTTTCCGCAATCTCATATTCAAGATAATACAATAAAAGTCGCCGGGTGTTCTCGCTATAACAACTAAGAAAACCGGAACAAGTCGAGCACAGCCCCGATGGCTATTTGGCGCTGAAGCGGCGCTATATCGGCCCAACTGTGGCGCTAATGTCGCTTTGTTTGTTATTAACACTGTTGTAGGTATTGTAGCTAGAATAGCCAATAGGTTTGGTCCTGAGTGAACCTTATGTGTGAGCGAATGTGAATGGGCGAATGCGGACCGGATGAATATTCAACTAGAGATAAAATGTATTGGTTTTTTCCGCACTTAACCAGTTGCGGTGTTCCGATTTCGTTCGATGAATTTGATTAGTAAATAACTCCTAACCGAGGCTCTGCACATTTCAGGTGTACGACATCGATAGTTGTAGTTTGCAGAGAGGCGAACGCTCTAAGAGCATTCAGTTACTCTTGGGGATTCTTTCGATTGTGTCTCTGTATAAAAACTTAATCAATAGTAAATAGTTGTTAAATAAGTGGCATACCTAAATACTGCAGGCCGGATTACGTTGCTAAATTTTAGATTGTTGTTGTATGTACATATTAAAATAAAAATCGTTAGCAAATTAATGGTAAGTCAATCAGTTTATTTGATCTCAACCCCTATTGGCTATGTCATCCCGTTGGTTGGCCGATCCGCGGTGTTAAAATTTCCGATCTATCAAATTTGCAATTCTTGGCTAACTATCCGTTTGGCCTGGTCCGGCAGTTATCGACATCGGCGCTCTCATGCGACGCTGCCCGTTATGGACTTCATTGTAAGTGCCGGCGATATATTTTACTAGTCATCGGTAGAACTATTTTATCGGACAGCCATTAAATATATAAATCGGGTGTGTTCCAGAAACTCCATTCTGAGAGCTAGTTCTTGTTACAGTTATATAGTACTTGATAATATTAAACCTAGTTAGTCTAAGGGTAACAATCTTAGACCATTTCAGTGAATCATAGTAGAGGCCATTGAGTGCTTGGTTGCCTAGAAACATTGAAAATAGGGCGAGCCTCACCGCGTATATGACATTTATTCAAATAATTATGATGCATATTTATGTTACCAGAAAAAAACATCTGATTAACTACAAATTAGTGTATTTTCCAATTATGTTAATTAGTATAATAAAGTATTTCTGATTCCGACTGACATTATTAGTTATATAATAAATAACTGTTCTGCCATCTGTCTCTACCTGAAATGCTCAAAAAGCTATTAGTTCTACTTTACAACTCTCCCAACTCTCAAAAAATTTATGGATCACCTAAACACCAATTAAAATTTCCAGATAATCCATATGTGGAGCACCCACCATAAGAGGGCAAGTGTACCTATTTTACATCTTTTTTTAGCACGTAAAATGTAACATAGGTAACCGAAATTATATGTTAATTATGTAACACACATAAAATATAATTTCGGTTAAGTAATACTTTACAGACGCAATTACATTAAAATGCTCACAAATCAATGTGTTATTGATTTAGATCTTCATTTAACATTTGCTTGCTAGTTATCGTGGTAAAAAACACCAGTTTTATTTTGCAACAACGACCAGTTGATCAGTGATTTAATACTTTTTCGGTTTCTATATTATGCTGTGATTTATAAAGCCTCAGAAACCGCATTCGGAGAAACAATGAGCAGGGATTATCCGCCTTACCACTTCCCTTACCGCCGCCGCCCAACCGCTTCCGCCCGCCCTAGCTCAGCGCGCGAACTTGACTCACTTTTGTTTAGCTTTTCAATTAACGAGGCGGCTTTCGGGTAAGACAATTATTATGAAATGCACAGATTAAAAGCAATTAGCTAACTTTATAACAAAGGAATTAAATCTACATTTATAAATCAACGCTTAAAGTTAACGCAGTATCAGTTAAGTATTAGTAAAAAATATATTAGTAAGTAAGTACTTGCTAATAGTAGGTGATAGATGATTTTAATAAATTACTAAAATTAACCGACTCTTTAGTGGAAAAAAACTAGTAAGTGTACGAATTTTGTTAAAAATTAAATCAATTTATTTAATATTTTTTGCGGGAAAGAGGTCTCTTAATCAGGTATTTGGAAACTAAATCCTAGCAAAAGACTAAAAAATATAAACCTCTTTACTAAATTTCCGATATCATTGTGTTCGTTATGTCAAAGCCATCGATGCCAAGAACCTTATTACGGCAAATAAGTCAGGCAGTAACAGTGATATCGGAATATTTGAAATGCGCGGCAAACTCAATATCAGCTATATACACTTTTGGTTATTTTTAACTGGTATCATATATCTATCTATATATCTATATTTATCATATAGAGCAGATGTAAACTGCCAAAACAATACATGAAATTATGATAAGAATGTAACGAAAGGCGGTTGGCATCAGCTATATATAATCCATGAGATAAACTTTTAATATAAATAAAAAGGTATGTATATATAGAAGTGTGATAATTATTCTATTTCAGGGTGTTATAACAAATCTATATACTCTATCTATAAATCTATCTAATATACTTTTTTATACTTTTGCTTTTACATAATTTTGATGACGATAACTGAACAAATTATCTCAAAACAAGTTTTCGAAAGAATCACATAGCACAGAAATTTTAAGTTTCTAAAAATCTAAGTTTCTCAGTTTAGAAATCTTACGTAGATTTCTAAACTTAATATTTACTTACGAATATCTAGCTTGTAAACCACTTAATTTCCATACAATGTACCGATTTTTTTAAATCAAATCATTATTGCTTCAATTTCAAAAGATGTATTCGGCGATACCTACATGATAGGTTTGTTTGCCAATTTTTTCATCGTTACTATAAATGGTACAGAAGTTCCTCTTAATGATGCCATACAATACATAAAAAAATAATACGTAAAGTTATGTATTTTTTTTTGTATTTTTGCCCACAGTTCTTGAGAAAGGGCGGACATATTGACACAGAGCGAGGCTATAAAAATTCCTTGTAATACTAAGGAATCTATAAAAGCTAGCTAGACTAGTAATATGCGTTATACTTCAGGGCACATTCTCTTAGAACTGCGAAACACGATCTTATTGCTATACACCGGGTGGCAATATCCACTTCTCGTGTGCCGCGACAAACAAAACATGCCACTTGTGTGCCGACGTAGGGAAATAACAACAACCTACCACTCTATAGTAGTTATAGACTTTTGAAGTATAGGTTTACCGGTAGACGAATCTAATACGAGTATCAGTTACTATTACATCAAACTACGTACATCACATACTTTGAAAACCATTATATATGTTTCTTATTTTCTTGTCCCCTTTTTTACAGATTTGAGGATTTTTCCTTACGAGTATGATTAAGAAAAAACAAATTATTTTTAACCGAGTATCCGAACAATCTGTGCATCGAGTATGGGTTTCTTTTTCTTATCCTAAACTTACCAATGCTTAAATCGGTGAACTGTCTAACAAAAGTTTCCTTAATAATAAGTTAGAAAGATATTATATAAAAAACAGGTTATACATAGTGAAATATTTGGTTGTAGATAACAAAATTGGATAAATTGGTTAAAATAAATTATTATTTAAAATAAATTATCACGACGCGAGGGAGATATTAAGAAACTTGGTCCTGTAGCACAACTTTATTAGCAGTCAAAAAAACTTTAGCGTATGTACAATATTGCATTACCGGTCCCGGAACAATAAACATTTGATTTTATTGAAATAGAATGTTTGCCTGGACAGACAATAAAAGAAAACCACGAGCATATATGCGTAATGGCTTGGTTTTCGTTCTATTTTTTTGCTTTTTTAAGCAGCGGTATTGTTTTATTTTGAGGAATTAAAATACTTTGAGCGATGGTCACTAATTTGGCAAGATAGAACCATTTGTATGCTCATGAAAAATAATAGAACACAGCTGATCAACATCATATTTAGAACAACTTATTTTTTACGTCAAAACTAAAACGCATAAAAATTTACTTACCTTTCCACAAACGTTACTGACTAAACAGTCTCTAGTTTTACCTTTATTAAAGCTTAGAAGTTAGGCGCAAGGTCTGTATGTGTGTATAAATACACTTGGGCGGTAATTGACGACCGCGCATTACGATTACTGCTAGGAAACCATTCCGTGGCCTAATAAGTAACGCAATAAGGCACTCAACGAGCTGTGTCCGTGCAGACTAGTTATACGTATTTCGACACCTTTTACCCACACACAATAATAAATAACCAGTGATAGTTAAGTTTAAGACCTATTTTCGTAGCTCTTGGACCTTTGAATTCTACAAATATTGTTTTCTTACGTGCAAATTAAATTCAATTGTCTGTAGCTGAAACAGTTCTGAATAACCACTTAATAAACCTGCTCATTTAAGCGTCAAAAACTATGCCCTTAATACCTTTCACAAGAGAATTTACCAAATAGCAGGTGAATGCTTATGTGCTGATATGTGTATTAACAATATGGTATTCTCGAGTAAGGTACGCACAACTCTAGCGACGCCATGTATGAAGATTATTTTTCCTTTGTATCAAACCGTGGAGTGGTCAGTTCCTATCGTACCGCTGGTTTTAGGCGCCTTTCCAATAAGGTCTTAGGGCTAATAACTTGCCAACATACGAAAACCTTCTATTGCAACCATTGACAAGAAGATTAATGGACACTCTTAAAGCAAATTACACTTTTGAAGCAAACAAAATTAGCGCCAGCGCTTATTATAAGTCAATAACTTAAAGGCCCTAATGTTATAATTATACGGACGGACAAAATATGCTTTCTCTTACATTCCTAAAATGAAAAGACACAACAAAAAACCCGAAAATAATTTATGTGGAACTTATGTCGGAACTTTTAATAGCTTAAAATTGCTTTGGTTCGTCTATTCGTTTCATTTTAGTCCATTTAAATAATAACAATAGATAGAGCAAGCAAGCGGTGGTCGTTTCAGATGAATTTATTGCATTGTATTCGAAGGACATCTGTAGCATTTGTCTACGGTGCTACGTCGTAGCCCCGCGCTACGAGATCATCCAACCGCGTAACTGGAAGCTACGAAGCGTACACAAACTCATCCAATGTTGTAAACACTTCCAATTTATTATTTCACAAAGGGAACCGTGCAAGTGCACAATATTTTTATAATAAAGAGTAGGTTTTACAACGAAACTGAGAGTCGTGAAAATTTATACTACTTCTGAACAAAGCAGCCGGAGCTCTATAAATTACTTTGAAGGACGGAATTTGCTGCAAGTTGAATTTGGAAAAAAAATATGGAAATGAGAATGAAATAGTACTTGCACACCCAAGTTTAGCAAGATGGAACATGAAATATGTTTTATTTGTTTCTTACTAATATAATACATACGTAAGTCTGTGTCTATGTGTTCGCTACTATTTCAAGCTTTAAATTACATTGACATTTTGGGGAAATTGGAACAAGGATAAACAATTTATCTAAATTATTATCTGGCAAATCAATACAAACCATAATTATACTTTTATTCTAGAAAAATAAATGTTGTTAAATGTAAGAAATGAGTTTTGAACTAGATTTAAACCTCGTACTGTAGGACGTACCAGCAGCTCTACTGATTATTTCAAAAAACAATTACTACAGGATGATTGTTGCCATTACGTCAATGATTGTGACAGAGAGTACTAACGATACTTGGTCAAAATAAGGACACTCTACTTATCTATATATTATTCTTATAAGTTGACATTTTTTATTCATTTATAAAGAATCGATTTGTTTTTCTCAAACGGCTGTTTTATAACATATAATATTCTGTGTGTTGAGAGTATGTTTTAGAACATATCCAACACGTCAGCGTTCGAACCTTTCTTGCTACATTACTCGGGATATCAATTAGGAACGTTTCGAAACTTCGCGCGATTTGTACATACTTCATTACATCTTCGACTTGCGAAATTATGTTTCAGGCGCTGAATTATATTAAATATGTATCATACTAATACTCTCTTTCTCAATCAACGTGTGGTGTATTTTAAATAGATATATTTAAGGGTAGGCAATATTTTATAATGCCTATATGTTTGAAAGCAGTTTTGACCACAAAATTTTTCATTTGGAGGATCTGAAATTATTGACAACAAAAAAATTAAAATAACAAGCCCCCAACACTTGTTGTTGCAGCCATCTTAGATTTGAATTTATAATTGTGTATAAGTATTTCACTAGTCAAGCCATTCATTTAATTTGATACCCATTTTGAAGGACGGAGAAAAAATATGTACTCCGCCATTTTGTAGCGGCAGCCATCTTGGACCGATTTTCGTCAAACATATTTTTTTAAATTACAAGTTGTATAACTCGGGAAAAAATACATGTAAACAAATAAATAAAATCAAAATCGGTCCATCTGTTTGAGAGCTACAATACAACAGACAGACATACACACAGTCAGACACGTCAATCTTATAACACCCTGCCGTTTTGAGTTCCAAACAAAAATAAATCTGATGGACACAAGGTATGCAAACTTAAATCCTTTAATCGCCAGAAAGTTCAAAGTCTCCTTCGAATGACCCTAAAGCTATTTTGGTAGGCTCAGCTGGTACAATAGGTCAATTTGTGGGCTTCTTCGATATTCCACTGTAATTACTCACAAAAGGATGATTTACAATTTCCCACAAGAAAAGGAAAGCCCTTTTAAGCCGCTTAGCGATCGAACCTAGAACAAATTGCCAAAATGAATAACGCGACTAAGAATTGTTGAGAGACTATGGTACTTTTCACTCAGTTATAAAGTCGTTTTTTGAATGGTTACTTAAGAGCTAGTCAATCTTAGGCTAGATTTAGCAACGGCCATAGAGATGAAAACTTCGCTTCGTGTCTGTATTTAGAACTACCTAAGATATTGATATAATTTAAGCGATTCTCTTACAAGAATTGCTAAATAAATGTTCATGAAACTCTAAACTGAAATACATATTAAGCAAATATTTCAAGGTCTATTTTAAAGCTATGGTAACTAGGTATAATACCGTTTGATGTCGTCATACTTGTATAATTGTAAAGAATTAAAAAACAATATAATTATTTTTAATGAAACACTATACAAGTTTATCCGTTACAAACAAAAATATTTTCCAAATGTTAGTAGTCAGCAATAAAATGCTTACAATTCTGATCTTTTATTTACTTAAAATCCGTGACACGGTTGGTGTCGCTCAGGTGTTTTAATTTCCCCCGGGATCAGGACCCGCGACCTCCTGAATGATTGTCACATTGTTTTTAATGCGAGCATCGAGCTCTGAAGCTGATTGAACTTGAACATTCAATGCTGAATGTGGTAGTTCTATATGGCACACGAGTCAATAAACGTTCTCTTTTAACGTTTGTAACAATGTAGATATGTAATTGTATATGTGGTAGATATATTGTATGTATATGTATCTAGATTTTACAAGTGTCAAGTAGAATGGGAAAAATGTGCTTATTGTCCGACAAAATAATTGGGTTTCATTATTTTATGCAAACGATCAATTATCTATAGATAGATCAATTTTTTTCTGCTATATTTAGTCATTTCGTTTGTCGTTATAAAGGCATAACTACTTCTGATATTATTGTTTGTGTAAAAAAAACTTATTTAGTTGGTAGCGATGGTGGTCGAGTGATTAGTGCAATCAATTGACGTGTAAAAGGTTCGACGTTGGAACCCACGATACATACAAAAAGAGCCTGAACTACCGCTGAAGGAAAACATTGTGATAAAACCATAGCATGGTGGTAGGGCGTTTCCTATCGCTCGCCTGGCTAGCTACCACCCTCAAGTTTTAAATCTGTCGCCAAGCACCTCTAACGGTCTGTTCCGGCAGCCATCTTTGAGAGCCATGTGTATTCCAGACTAGGCAGACTTCTATTGGTCACATGCTTAACTGTGTAGGATAAAAAAAACAATTTCTTATTCGCATATATTGAACCCTTTTACTAGCATACTTTTTAAACTTCAAGGTTAGCTTGAAGGCAACCATATAACTAAGGCAACTTTCATAACTACGTAATCGTATTTTTTTTTAGAATCTACTATAAACATCAAACAACTTTTTACTGATACCAAATAGACACAATATCTGATAATAATAAACACGCCAAACCGACCGAACTAAAATCTATTATCTTAGTATCTGTATACGAAAGTTGGTTTTATTGTTAAAACGTGATATCTTACAAAACTGAGAAAGACATGAATTAGGAAGGCCACTCGCGCGATTCAAAAAGCCTTATTTTTCCCGGCACAAACAATTTTGTGAAGAAAGAGTTTGAATAAACTCACCACACCCTGCCATCAACACATGTAACTTAATATCATATTAATTAATTACTGATTAAATTTTCACCATAAATATTCAGCTTAATTACTAAGTTTCGTTGTCATTTGTCTTACTACCTAGCATAAGCATAATGGTTCTTAACAGGTGGATGTACATTAAAATTGTTAACATTTCTCCTGAATTTGGAGTCTAATGAAATAAGTTGGGAAGCGCCTGTGAGTAACAGCAATTACTGGCAAATTTACATGAATTAAGTTTATTATTGAACCTTTTTATTCAAATTAGACCGTATAGGCTTTGCCCGCCTGATTTTAATGAATATAAATCAAGTATTGTTTTAGCAATTCCAAAATGTCTAGTAGTGAAATTAAGTTTGTATGCGAATCGTCTGGTTTTGCTCGAAAAAACTTAGACCTCTAAATTCAAGGCAAAATAAATAAAAAAGTTGACATTAACTTGTTGCTTGAAAATAATACTTTTTCTTCTGCTTACACCTGCTTCTCAGGTAACTTCAGGTCTACTTTTCAAGCTTGGTTAAAAAGCTATTAATTGTTGTGGTAATTTACATCATTTTAATATTTTTATATGCAATGAAGTAGGAAGCTGATACAGTTTTGATTAAAACTTGTATACTCTTGGGTACTTTTTGGTAAATATACAATGTCTTAGCCAGGAATGAAATATATCCTTTAAATAAGAGTCCCTACCATCTACGATTCGGTTGGAAGAGACGTATCCACGGAGAATAACCATTACAGCTTAGTATAATAAACGATGCAAGGGGTTACTAGCTGTAAACCGCTTAATTTTCTACATTTATTCGGTTAACAAGAACTTCGTGAACTAACGCCGTAAAGAAAGAAATATCATGAGTTTATTTCAGAAGCGAAATCTGAAAAAAAAATTCACATTAATTTATTTAGAAAGCAAAGTAGCAAACTATTTATTCACACAAGTAGTTTCGCGAACTTATTGATCACGTAATCACGACATTTTTGCTACTTTATAAAAAACAAACATCAGCCAATTCAGTATTTGTTTGCATGTTTGAATCGTATTGTAGTGCCTCACTTATTCAGGTTTTAAAGTGATAAATTTTGTATTGGTAATCCCTAACACAGCTAAAGAAATGTTCTCCGAATGTAAGCAAAACTATAGCTGCACTATTCAGATAAGTACGTGTACCAGTATAATCAAAGATTATCAAAAGTACATTATTATTTTTTAGCCTTTATACGAATACCTATATGAAAGTAGACATAGCCTAAGAAATATGGCTGGAACGTAGCACGTGAGAAGATGGAGCCTCTGCCTTCTGCAACGAGAAATAGATAAGATAAGATAAGACAACTCTTTATTAAAAAAAATAAAAAACAATACAAAAATTGCTAGATTTCTAATGGCGGCCTTATCGCTTAAAGCGATCTCTTCCAGGCAACCATGAGACATTATGTATGTATATAATACCTATTTATGATTGGAGTCAAGTAAAACTGGGGCTCAAATCTGTTATTTGTATTGTTTCGGATAACAGTTACATTGCAACTTGATGGTCATTTTCACATAGAACAGGTTAGAGCTAATTTTAAACTCAATGTTACGAGACTTACAAATCTGTCAAAAACTACCATTATGACGCAATGCAATCGTAGCTATTTCTGAAACAATGCAATTAAAAAACTTCATAAGTTTTTTTTATTTCCCTTGGTCGGTTCTGATATCAGGTTTGTTGAAACTAAGTCAACCTAGTAAATATGGCGCCGGAGTAACAAGTTATGATTATTAATTAGTGTAACAAACTAATGCATGCCAATGGGAGGTCAATCACGCGGTTAATGACAATTTAGTTTACATTGTGTTCAATGAATATTTTATTGCTCATTAGTTATACAGTTTGCTGAACCATGAGTAATTAAGCCGAATCTTCCTTGCACACACGCTTCCTACAAAGATATTTGTATAATAAGTTACCTACTCTAAAGTTTTGTACTAATAATTTTGTATGAATATCTTTCCTTTTAACCTACTTCAGTAAAGGATGAGATTCTCGATTCGATGGCGTTTCTTCTTAATTTTTGTGTCCTGTTATTTCAGAGGAGGCTGCATCGAAGTCGAATATTTTATTTCTGTCACTTCTTTAAAAGTTTGACTCTTCATGATTTTGATTAGAGGTGTTCGTTATATTACATAGCCGATAAAAAAACTTATTACTAATTAATAGCAAAACAACTTGCTATTTAAATATATTCAACCTGGCGAGCGTTATGCTATTTTTTTTAAACTCGCACGTATGTCCGAATAAAAATCTGGTTTCAACTAAAAATGTTTAGGAAGTGTAGGTAAATGCTACGCTATTTACGTTAATAGGCACAAATAAGATGAGCTTCTATTTTTTGAAAAGAAAAAAGACCACTCAATTTAGTTCGGTGAAGTTTTTTATGAAGCAATAGCGCTAACAGTTATTATTACAACAGTTTCCGCAACGTTTCATTATGGAGCATAACAAATAACAAGTGAAGCTCATCACGAAGTTTTTCCGAGAGCCTGTGGATGTAATAATGTGTATAAGGTGCTATTCCGTGACCGCAGGCGGCATTATTGCTGAAATTTTACATATTTCATCGAAATTTCAAACGTCGATCTATTGCATTAGAGATGTATTTTCGATGTACGGATCCCGAAACAAACGCAGTCAGTGGTATCGCTCCGCTTGATGTAACACAACACTATTTTCTCAGTGCTATAGTCTTAGGTACACCACATCACTTGGGGTATGGTGGTCCCGACTTGGAAACGAAGACATTTGTTTCTATAGTTACGGGCTGTTCCTTTCCTTCCTTACAAGATACGAATTTTAAGAAGGATTTTTGGAAGCCATTTTTTTATGTCTTTATTAATTGGATATCACATTTTGGGTATAGAACCAGTTGTCAACTCCTTAGAATTTGCAAAATAATATGATTAAATTGTAAAGTTGATTAGTGTCAAGTCACCGTAGTGAAGTTTAAGTCAAGTCAATAAGTAGTAGTGAACTGGTAGAGAAGAGACTTGAAAGATTGAAATGTTTTGAAAGTCACACAGTTTTTGCGGTGGTGAGGTCAACAGTTCTCAGAACTACTAGTTATAGTTGTTTAGATTTTATAAAAATAAACATTATTATCTTGTTAATTATTACGTTCGCCAAAGTTCCGAAACAGAATCAACAAAACATTTGGTTTGCCCAATCATGCTGAAGTAAATGACATAAGATTTCTTTTCGATTTATAGTTCGAGCATATAGTTCCTGTGTTATTTTGATATCAAATAGCCGCTTTACTTTCAAAATATTATCTATCACAGTTCCACTATTTGCCTTTTCAATGGGAGGGACAGTGACAAAGACAATCTCGATTGTTGCAGAGCTTCCCGAGACGGTCTCGCACGCGCTTCATTCGCGACGCATTTTACGATCAGATCCTCGATTCAAGTGTCCATAAACTTGTATCAAAAGGATCTCGATTACGGCTATAGCCCGGAGATACATATTTAGTACTGATTTCCTCTCAATAGACCAGGAAAAAGTAAAGCAGCTTAATAAGGTCTGACATGCCGCTGGCAGTCATATTCCCGTATCTCAACTACAAAGTATATTGCACGGCGCTCCAAAAATGATTGTTATGTTTTTCTGTAAACATAATCGTGAAATAAATACTCTTACAGCAAAATTTTTAAACGATTTAAATTGGAGGATCAAAATCAAAGATAAAATATGGCAACAGTTGCCATTGCAGACTCAAAATACCATGTTACGTATAGATATAGATTGAATCTTTATTTTTATTTACACTTTGTAAGTCACTTTTCGACGAAGATATACATAAACTTAACCTATACCATAATAATGAAATAGCCTAGATGAAAAAAAATGCTCCATGTTTGTGTTTGTTTTGCTTGAGCTTTATCGTCGGAGTTTTATGTTTAAGGCATCTTAACTTTCACACGATGACGGTAGATGGCGAAGTACACCATCGCTACGCTCTAAGTCTTATAAGCTCCTATTACAATATCGTAATAGCCCCCACCAGGACCTCGCGACGGCTGGTCGACTCCTGATTAGGGCCAACATAATAAATGGTGATATACGAGCTTTTTAGGCGATTACACTCATTATTCTGTAATACAAGGAAAGTTCCCGAAATATTGAACCTGAACCCTCATCAAAAACGTTTTGAGAATGCTTGAATATGTAATCAGCATTTTTATTAGAAGTGTAACAAAGGTTCTAGTGGTAACTTTTATTAGGTATCAAGATTGTAAATATTTATCACATCTATTTTCAACTTTCTGTATTATTGCTTTCATTAATATTTTGTTTATACTAAACATACAATCTCTGCATAAGCACAGAACCAAGACAGATGGCATCATATTACAGATTCATATACCCAGCAGTGGGATAAAGAAGAATGTAAATGATGACGATGATGAAATATAAAAAAATAATGTGTAGAAATAAAACTTGTTACATTTGATTTCGGAGACCGTTATCTGGGCTTAAAGTTCAAATTTTATGATGGCTATGCAATTACGAGTATACCATCAGACTTGCCCATTTCGTTGACTAAAATTTGGTTTTAATATAACACAAAATTTTTTATAAGATTACAGATAAAAAACATTGTGTTTTGAAATAATGTTCTCTTTTTTTGACAATCTCGACATAAACACTATCAAAATTGGATTTCTAAACCGGTCGAGCCATTTAAGCTATTTCAAATTGAGTCTGGCCGGAGCCTGACGATAGAGAGCTTTTATACGAACCAAAATAACATATGAGAGAAAACGTTTACGTCAGACAAACGTATATAATATAGCCTGATATATTATAAGCACATTAGTCCCATTTCTTCATCTCAGTGTCTCATCCTATTTCGGCATAGATATAATAACAGTAAGTACTACTTTGATTTGGTAACATCTTTTGTAGGGGATCAGAAAAGGAAATTATTTTCCATTATCTAAATTGCTCATCTTTTATCGGATCATTTAATATTTCGAAAGCGAAGGGATATATAGGTATTTTTCCTGTTTATTTGTAAAAGATTTCCTCTAAAACTTTGGCTACTAAACAAATATGACTATCAATTAAAAAACTCTTTATTGTCACCAAAAAAAAATTAAACATCAACGACAATATGCAACAGATAATAGGCATAAAATCAGGTCTTATTTCTAAAAGCAGTCTTTTACCTACAACAGTTATAGTTTTTTTTTCTCCGTGGTAGATACAGTGGCTAGCCTTAGTTTCTGACACTTTTTAAATAATCTGAAGAGAAGCGCTCGGTTACGAATTAAATGAGACATCATAGGATGAATCAGGAACAATCTTCTATTACGGTCACTAATTCAATCGACAACCGTACCGATCATTGCTTATCTTTGGTAATCAATTCTGAACACAGATTAGTCACTAATCTATGTACTGGTAAATGTTACGCTTATAATAAAATTCATTTTGACTAAAAATACGGGGTTATTTTATACTACATTTATTGTGCGAACTGCCAGGTTGTGGAATTCGCTGCAAAGTTCTCTATTTCCCGATAGCTATAATCTCGGTCTATTCAAATCGCGAATGAATCGGTTTCTTCTAGGCAAGCGCGCTACATCCTAGACCGCTTCGTTACTTTACATCAGGGAGATGCGGTCAAGCGCAAGCCTATCGACTATAAAATATAAAAAAAACCTTATTGTTGTTAAGGTCCAAATATAGTTTCTAAGTAAAAATGTAGTTTTTTTTTTTTACTTGAAGCGTAACATTTAGCAGTTCTTTAACAGAAGTACTTTTGATATCACACGCAATTAAAAAGTTACGAGATTATCAGCCCCTTACCATTAAAATGGTCTTTGATGAAGTTCTCATAAGGAAAATCATCGAAAATAATTACTATAGTTATATAATGTTTTTATGTCTCACCACTCTGATTTAAAATCAATCGGCCCAGTCTTCTATATAAACCCTGACTGACTGACTATCAGATCACAATCAACGCAGATTCTAAACTGCTAAACCTGGAGGCTGTATTCATTATAGGGTGTTTAAGTGTATTAAACCCCTAAGGGAGTCAAATGAGTAAGGGTTCAAAATTTTGTGTCGCTTGCGACGTTGCGGCTAACAGATACTATTTATTAGTGATAGATATTCTACGAACTCGTCACTTGCGTTCTTAGTATTTAACACATATCAAAATCTTATTATTGAGTTGCTAGTTAAGCAACCAAATAAATAAATATATCTACAAATTTCATGACAGAACTTCATGACAGAATTTCAGTCTAGAATTTCATGTCGTGTAATTTAGTATCCACTATTGCCAACAAAGTGTCAACTCTCGTCAATAGAGGCACCAGTGAACTATCGCATTATAAATTCTCAGTAGAACGTAAAGTAGGTCATACGACACTGAGAGCTGCGTCTCACGTCATCCTCGGATCTAGATAATAGTGCTAGGAATTTTTTAGCGTCAGCATGCTACCGACATCGGGAAAATAATCTTTGTGTATAGATAAATAAGTAACGTTTCACCACTCATAGGTATATATTAGGTTTTTTTTATGGTATCGTGCAAAATTACCACATGCAACACACCCAGCCCCGAAGACATTATAGGTTATTAGTTACATATCTAATACTGTATTGACTTCCAGTAACGAACCTAATAAAAAAATAGACAGATATTCAAACTAGTTTAACAGGTCCCGGCCGGGAATCGAATCCGGCACCGCAAACTCTTTGAGTGAGTATGGGTACTAGGCTACGGAAGAAATCTAATATAACTCTCGAAAAAATAACGCAAGAACCTGTGTCATTGTGTGGCATATATTTATTTGTACGGCGATGTCTCAGCAAAGTTACTTTAAGCCCGCCGAAAAAAATACTTATTTATCCGATGTTCTAGTTTTTCAATTTCAATCGTAACTGTAAGTCAAAAGTAATTTAGAAACAAACAAAACACTATATTATATAAAGAGCCTTAGTTATGTCTAATTGGTATTTTATGTATATAAGCAACATAGTAGAAAATTACAAGCGCCCGGTGTTAGGCCGAATTAAACAGTCCCTAAGTACCTCCGTCCGCTCGTTCATAAGTACCTACGTAATTTAAATACACTCGAATTAAGAGTACGGCGCGTATTAAATTTATGTCTAAATCAGTCAAAATAAATCAACAATATTTTTTAAGTGAGTGCTTAAACGTTTGGTACTTTCATTTGTTTTTTCAGTTCATATTTTGATCAGATCTGTCTTAACTTATATAGTCACAATAATTTTAAAGCGACTTCAGATATGCGAAGGTTCTATGTTTCACTGGATGTATTTTTAGGGTTCCGTACCCAAAAGTTAAAAACTGGGAAAAACTGTTCTACTGGTAGACTAATATTAAAATGCACACAAACAAGCTCTGCATTGTGAACTTCCTCATTTTGTGCGCATTATACGCTCACTGCCCAAACCGTGCTCAATTGACCACATCCACTAGTATTAGCGGGAGCGATGCTACACACAACTCATTATGGAAATCATTCCGCTAAGCACGATCATGCATATCACTTGTTAACGAGCTTTTCAAAATTGCTGAGCGGGGGCAAAACAGATTACTAGTACATGGCTATTTAAAGACTTCCCAAAAAAGACTCCACCTTTTTTGGGAAGTCCATAAATTCGACCAGCACGTGGACCGATTGTTTTTTTTTTGTTTTAAAGGTACAGCTTGTACATTTTCAAATCGAAATGGAAGGCGGTAATCCATTTTTTCAAAGAACTTTTCGTCATTATATTATATTTGTTTCTTCCACAGATAAGTAATAACACCCCTGCTATTTCCATTTAAATTGTATTGAAGATTAAAATGTTGAGTTGAACAATGATTATTTTGGGCAAGCTTGAGGATTATCGCCAGAAAAATAATGTCACTTAGTATTTACTAATAAATTGGTATATTAAAGCAGTCAATATCGTACGAATTTTTATACAAACGTAATTGTGAATAATATAAGCGTAAACATAAAATGCAGTTTGATTTTAGAGTTTCGTAACCAAAGGGTAAAAACGGGGCATTATTACATACAGAGACTTGCTTTCCGTCCGTCTATCAGTTACCATACTACATCTCATGAACCGTGATAGCTAGACAGTCCAAATTTTGACAAATGATGTATTTTTGTTGCAGCTATAACATTAAAATTTGAAAACAAAATAAAAATATCGTTCAAAGGGGGCTTCAATATGAAAAACGTGTTTTTTTTTAACCATTTTTAGTTTTACATTATAAAGACAACAGGTAGAAACTTGAATTAATGTTGTATAAATAATGGTACGGAACTCTTTGAGATATCGAGAAACAAATAAGTCCTTTATAGGTATCAACCCATAGCGTCCAACAGCTGGGCACGCGTCTCCCCATGAAGGGGGTGTAAGCCATAGTCCACCACGCTAGCCAAATTGCGGGTGGGTGAATGTTATTAATTATATTTGAATGATATTAATTAAAAGAAGGTTTCCTCACGATGTATTCCTTCACGCATGAAGCATGTGGTAATTAATTCTAATATGCACAAATGTGAAAAACACAGATGTGGCTTGAATCTGAATTTGAACCCGTGGCCTTTCGCTTGTTAGGCAAAAAGTTTAGCGGCAAGGCTACCACTAACTGAAGTTCTTTTTAAATTTTAACAATACAATGACGTAAGCATATCTTATAAGATAACGTTCGGGCAAAATATCGCAAAAGAAACCGAAAACGCGTAGTCGACTCCATTTCTAAATAATAATCTCACCTACCATTCTCACCAAACTGTGAATAATATGGGAACGAGCATTATATTAAGAAGCTGCTGACTGCTAAGCTGAGTCGGCTTCCTTACGTCACGATTCTTGTGTATAAACAAGCGGCGGCGTGTGTGTGACGTCACGCTCAGGTGATGGATGGCAGCGCATTCTACTGCCAGCTCTAGAAAACATATTAATAACCTACCGACCAGCTAAACTGTGCCGTAATGCCTTTTAGTACCTATCATCGTTGTATAGTCAATCTTTATAAAATTTATTACTCGTTTCAAGGAAATTACATGTACCAGCTGTACTAAACCAAATTCAGTGATCCACAAGGCAAAACTTAATTTCTACACTGAGCTGAATATTTTGTATCACACCGAACTTTGGATTTCAATGCCCATTAGATACTGGTGTGTAAATATTAGTTCAGCAAGCAAACCGTCTCTGCTTCGAATCTGGCAAAATGTTCTTTCGTCTATATGAATGTTTGTCTGTAAAAAATTTCGTACTCGCGTACAGGTTGTAGTTTCCTTCCAATCTTGTCGAAGCTCAGCTTGTGTATCAGGCTCTACGAATTTACAGAGTATTTTAGTCGCCGAGGATCTTTGATTATTGGAGCGGATTAGATGGAGGGGTACTTTTCCCAAAATAGAAGAAGATTCAGTTAAAAAGTAAATAAAAATGCCAAATCTATAATAATAGATTTTATTTCTCGTGTAATAAGGGGGCGTCCATTAATTACGTGAGGTATTCTTGGGGGGGAAGGGATCAAGCTAAATCTTTCCAAATCTCACTCACATTCTCGGCAAATATCACGCAATTTTGTTTTCGCGCCACTGTCAGCCGAACGCACGACTCGATGAACGAGAACGTACGCGCCGAAGAATGCTATACTGAACACGTTAGAGAGCCATTATTTACTCCAGGTACATTGCAGTTGATTCATATAATTTTTTTATGCGTGCACCACATTGCACCAGCTAAGCAAGCGCGTATATTCCACACTTACTACACTTATAATTAAATTCTCAGCAATATTGATTACTAGTCCGAACTAGTCGTAAATATAAGCACTAAGCATTTTTTTTTTCTTTTTACGATAACAATCCAACGCGTTTACGTAAGAAACCCACATTTTGAATAATCTCACGTTGAATAAAATCTCAGGGCATCTCACCAGGGGGGAAAGGAGGGACAGAAAACTTTAAAAAAACACCTCACGTAATTGGCACTGTGTTTCGGCACGGATACGAATCAAAGATTTTTGCTGTTACTACGGTAACACTGTTATAGTTATATGCCCGTCAACTACGGCATTTTTTTGGAGCTTATTATTTTGAAAGTATCAAAGTTATTGCTTTCGCGAGGTCAACACTTCGCAGATCTACTAATGAATATTTAAGTAAAAAATAAACCAAACTCTTGCTGGCCCCAACTCAGGATTCGAAAATTGATAATACTCAAATAATATGTGTGTCATACAGACACACAATCATTGACGTTCTATTCAATTAAAATATGAAATCTCATTGCTTTCAATACGAATGCTGAGACCTTCGCCTCTGGGGCACTCGTATAAAGCGGTAAGTAATTAAAATTTGCAAATCGCAATCTAGTTCAATACCGGAAAGTATACTTTTAAATTGAATTACAAGAAGTATTCCTTTGAGCTGGGATACGAGTACACACCTACGAAGTTATGAGGATTTAGAACTCTGTTCTGTAAAAAACCGATATGCATACGAGTACATTATAAATTGGCTCGTTTCTCATATCTCTCGATGCATTGTATCGGTTTTACGATACATTTGAATAATGGCAGAAATTGAAAAAGAAAAACGAGCATTCGATGTGAATCTTGCAGCACAAAGCGATGATTTACGAGTTTCTCTTCTGTATAAGTTTTGTTTTTATGGTATTTTGTGATTTTTATTTGAATAACAGTGAAAGAAGTAAAACAAAATCCGTTTCACTCCATGGCAGTATTGCGTAACGTAGTAGTAAAGCGGCAAGATGTGAAATAATTGACAGTCGTTATCTTGGTTTCGTTAGAACAGAGTTGAAGCGGTTAACTATCAAAACGAAACCAAGATTACTGTCACTTCTTTCGCCGCTAACGTTACGCGATACCAGCACTTTGAACAAGAAGGATATGTGGAATTGCCGTTAATTAAAAATGTATTAAATGTATTAAGTAAGATGCTTAGAGTGGCGGTAATACAAAAAGTACTACGATAGATAGCTAGAATTTGCTAGAATTCTGCGTAGCGCTGCCGAGCAGTTTGTAGCAATTTCGCAGAGCTTATTGAGAGGCGTAGTTCAATTTTGTCTTTAATCTAAATCTACATTTTTTGGGTATTCTTAACTACCTACTTCAAATATATTATTTTTCTACTAATTAATGTTAAATGGGTATAAAAATTACCTACACGATGTTTTTTTCATTTCTTACCTTCTCAATCATTCTGAGCAAAGCGAGCAGTTGTCAATCTTTTGTGTATATTTTTGACCGAACGAAAGTAGATGTATCTCTTTTTACAAGCTCGGCTGAGAAATAATAACTCCTCAATTGGGTGATAAGTTTTATTACAATAATTTTCCTTATTCACATATAACTTCAGTTATCACAATAATTTTTAAAGACTTAATTATCTTCAATAATGTAGGTTTCACTTTAATATATTTTTAGCTCTGTACAGGTTGGCTGCCGCACAAGTAATGCCCGAGCGCACGTGCTACCGATCGCCGGACTTCACTTCCCTCCTACCCTCTTGTTGGTGGCAAGTGTCAGTTGTACCACTACCAGTATATAACCGGAAGTAGCACGTGCGCGCTAAGCATTATATAATCTTAAATTGTAAATTAATAGCTGTAATTATTATACAAACATATCATAAAATACTGAATTCAATATAATTAATCTTAATATAATAAGATATCTAACAGTCGGCCTTTCCTGATTAATTTGCCGTCCCGGGAATATTGATTGACGTTCAATTCAACAACAAAGAATAAAAAAAATATACATTAAAATGAAACGAAATATTACAATTTGTTTTTTTGCGATTCTGTAACATTATTAATACTGAAGTCCCTTTATGTCTTCAATATACTTAAATAGTACCTGACTGAGACCCCTTCATGTTCTCAGACAGATGTCAAATTAGAGGCTTAACTGAGACCCCTGCATGTTCTCAGCTAAACTAAATTAATTCGATTAATCAATTACTCCTTGATTCACAAACCTAACTGAGACCCCTTCATGTTCTCAGCCAAGAATATCAATCAATCATTGTTTGTTGATTTACAGACTCAACTGAGACCCCTTCATGTTCTCAGTCAAGAAGGCCAATCAACCATTATCTAATTAACAACATTATGGATTGTAACTCAACAACTACCGAAATTTTATCAGAGTTTTTATATTTATAAAATTATTTACAACTTAAAATAGTTTATATTTACTAATACATTTGTGCAATTATTATAAATGTTCTTACAATCATGAATATTATATAATATGTATTAAGTCATTGTTATATTATACTTTAAGATATTTACTTTACTTATGTACTCGTAATATATTATTCTAACCATGACTCACGCGTTTAAACACAATTTAAATTTCTTTTAGATTACACACTTAGATAGAAACCCATTCATATTCAATTTATTAACCAATCCAACGCTGTTTAATTGCTGTCAATTTCATTATTAGACATGTCAGATTCTGTATCGGTTCTGTTAAAAACCATCCAGGGATGGATTTTATCTACTGAGAACACACCACAAAATTTCTTACATCCCTTACGGGATAGTGGAGTATCCTCTACAACGTACCTGTCATTATCTAATACCTTAACAATTCGATATGGTCCCCAAATTTTTGGAATTAATTTCCTACTTTGGCCTATTGAAGGAATATCCCTCTCAATGCGGACTAATTCCCCTATTTTGTATGACACTTCTTTCCTATGTTTATCAAACCTCTCTTTCTGATTTCCTTATCCTCTCTAATGTGTTCTGTCATATCATTTCTAGTTTTTTCTAATTTGTAAAGTGCTTCCGTCTCGCCTGTGATGTTAGACTGTAGTAAAGAGTCCTGAGTACCTATCATGCTCAAGCCAAACAATGCCTGTGCAGGACTTTTCCCTGTTCCTTTATTCAATGTGTTGTTTAGTCCCCACTGAATTTTAGACACAGATTCGTCCCACAAATTTTCGGCTTTGCCGTGATTAGTAGCTGTCAATGCTGACAACACAGTTCTATTATAGCGCTCAACTTGACCGTTAGCGCGTGGTGTTGCAACAGCATTTAAGACATGTTTGATGCCGTGAGAGCTCATAAATTCCCGAAAGCTCTTTGAAGTGAAAGAAGTCCCCCTATCTGATATTACACGTTTAGGAACGCTGAACGTGTGAAAATAATTTGTCATTATTTTGATAGAATGGCTACTTTTTGTACTTTTGACAGGTACTAGTGAAATAAATTTTGTGAACGCGTCTATGATCAGTAAAAGATATGAGTTACTCTTTTTACTCCGAACGAACGGACCTAAATGGTCTATGTGCAAGGTATGGAATGGCTGTTCCACCTTTTCAATGGGGTGCAACATACCCGCTTTCTTCCCAGACGGGACCTTAGTATGAGCACACTCCAAGCAAGATTGTACATACTTCTTTACGAACTTCCTCATCTTCGCAAACCAGTAGCTGTTTTTAATCTTTTCGAGAGTTTTCTCATACCCAAAATGCCCTATCTCATCATGATTAGCTTTTAATATCTGCCATCGAACGCCCTTTGGTACAACCCAGCGATCACCATCATCCGTTTTTCTGTATATCAGTCCTCTTTTAATCACAAAGTTGTTTTTGATTTCCACAACATTATCATTTTCTTGATCATTTAATATATTAACGATTCGTTGTAATTCGGGATCGCTTTGTTGAACAGTGGCTACCCAATCGGCATTAATATTTCTAGCTTGAAGTTGACCTATTTCGACTGGAATTGGATTCCGACTTAATGCATCGACATGAGTCATTGATGTTCCTGGTTTGTACGTGATTTGGAAGTCGTATTCTTGTAGTACGTTCCACCACCTTGATACCCTAGGCAATGTGTCCCTCTTTTCAAAAGTTGTTTGGACAGAATTACAATCTGTTACTATAGTAAACGGAATCCCTATCAAGTAAACCCTAAATCGTTGTAGTGAGGAGACGACGGCTAGCGTTTCCAAATCGTAGGATGTAAATTTAGCTTCTTCGGGGGAGGTTTGTTTACTGTAGTACGCAACTGCACTGAAAGGGGAATCTTTATCTTTTCTTTGCATTAAAATTCCTGCAATTCCTACTTTCGATGCGTCTGTGTGTAGCTGTGTCTCATATGCAGGATTGTAAAAAGAAAGAATGGGGCGTTTGACTAATTCTTCTTTGAGTCTCGCAAAAGCTATTTGCTCTTCCTCACCCCAATGCCATGTTGAACTTTTCTTCAAGAGCTGTGTAAGTGGTTTTGCAATAATGGAGAAACCTTTGATGAACCTGCGGAAAAAGCTAGCCAAACCCACAAATTGTCTGACCTTATGTGGGTCTGTAGGTTTTGGAAACTTATCCACGGCTTCAATCTTTTTTTGGCCAGGCTTCACTCCTGCCTTACTAACCTCAAATCTTAAATAATCTATTGACTGTTTCAAGAAATGGCATTTAGATAGATTTAGTGTTATACCCGAATCACGAAACAAATCTAGAATACTTTGAAGGTTTTCTAGACCCTCTTCTACGGTTTTTGATGGTATAATCACATCGTCCATGTAAGCGAATGCTTCTTTGAATCTCGCATTACCTAGGATGCTGTTAATTGTCTTCTGAAACGTGGACGGAGCATTGACTAATCCAAACGGCATCCGATTGAACTCATAATGTCCGTCTGGAGTTACAAAAGCCGTCAGATGTTTTGAGGCATCCGCCATTTCCATCTGGTAATATCCAGACGCGAGGTCCAGAGAAGTGTAATATTTGTCACCAGCTAAATTGTCCAATTGATCATCTATTCGTGGAAGGGGGTAATGCTCTTTGACGGTTTTTTTATTCAGGGCACGAAAATCAATACAAAGACGATAGTCACCAGTCTTCTTCCTGACAAGTATAATCGGAGAGGCATATTCTGATGATGACTGACTGATTATACCAGAATCTTCCAGCTCTTGTATCATACCTCGTACTACATCTCGTTCAGAATGATATAACCGATATGGCCTATAAACCACAGGAGTGGTATCATTAAGTTTTATATTCATTTCAGCGCCCGTTATACAACCCAACTCTTTGACTGAAAATGCGAAGCATTTTCTATACGTATTTAGTAATTTTGTTAGGTTATCAATATGATGAGACTCAATATTGTCTACTTGTATCATGGCAGGTTCTATTTGATCAATTTCTTTGTTAGTCGGACAGTGTTCAATTCTATTAATTTCTAACTGTGACATGAGTACTTCGGTTAAGCGAAGTGCACGTACTAGTAAGAAGTCTTGGGCTAACTCAAATCCCGATGCAGCTAACCCCTTAACCACAATTTTTCCATGTCCTTTAGTCAATTTAATCACGCTTTGTATCACTTCATATTGTTTATCGGAGTTTTGACATAAACTGTGTTCAATAAACAGGTTCCCACTATATTCAGGTTTAGCGTAAACATCTACTTCTGTATATCCTTGAATGAACAGTAGCTACTGTTTCAACATAAAGCTGAACACTTTTGTCGAATCGTCTGTAATATCTAGTTTGTCTTTGGCTTTGTAAACTATCACGTGGTCCTGTTCAGTGAATGTTTGTCCGAGCAATAAGGGTACACGTAACAAATTATCAGGTACAACGAGTGCTTCTACAGTAGCCTGAGCGGAGTCTACTTCAATATTGACTATACATCTACCCAAACAACTTACGGCACTATCTCCAAAGCCTCGTAATATTGGCAAATCGGTCATCGACCAGGAGTCTACCAAGCTCTTTGCAGCTGTCTCGCTTAGCAAAGTGCATTGACTACCAAAATCTACGAAGCAGTTTAGGTTCTGGCCGTTTACAATCGCGTTTTTAAAGTATTTCGAGTCATTGTCTTGTTCCTTTGAAATTCGTAAGACAGTTTTGTTATTCTTTGAATCGGTTTTACTCGGGCAATCATTAGCTATATGACCTACTTTATGGCAAACATCACAATGCTTGATTGGTAGTTTACATCTATAAAATGGGTGTCCATCTTCGCCGCAGTTATAACATTTAGCTTGTCTAGCCTCGCGTGAATTTTGATTTGATTTAGGAAATCTAGAGCGTCTGTTGTCGGAACTGTTGGGCTGCAGTGGCTGATTAGGCTTATCTTGTTTTTTTTGTAACTTTAACATTTCTTAGATACACTAAAAGTTTATCTGGTTCTGTAAATTGTGCTGCTTCTGCACTAGTTCTTACAGACCTGTCCTCGATACCGAGTAAAATGCAATCAGTTGCATTTTTACCATGAATATTGCAACGGTTAAGTAAAACCATCTTCTCATAAAAATATTCTTCCAAAGACTCGCCGTATTTTGCCCTGCAAGCCAGCATTTCCATCAACAGTATTTCATAATTTTCGTCACTAGGGAATGCTAATTTTAATTTGTTTTGCCATTCAGACCATGAAAACAACAGACTAGGTAAACCTTGATACCATTTTTGTGCAAGACCAACCAACTTTGGGAGAGCATAATGAATAGTTTGCCTTTCTGACCACCTGTAAATTGTGGCACATTCATTGACTTTTATTATCCACGTATCTATAGTTTGGTTTCGTTTAGCAGGGTCAAATTCTGGTATAACATTTAGGGTTGAAAATCGTTCATTGCTTCCGTCCATGTTCATGGTCTGAATGAGCTCTTTAAATGCCGACACTATGACATTTGTATTAGGGTCTACGTTTGAGGGTAATACCGGAGTATCCACTACATTATTAGATTTTATATTTGATACAGAAGGACTCACTGTCGTCCTAGGTATCGGTGCGCTGGCGCTCTGCTCTGCCTCTTCATAAGTAGAGTGTTGGGGAGCCGGTGTGTAGGTTGTACGCTCTGATAGCTGCTGCTTCGGTACGTTGCTGGTCGATCGCCTACTCTTCTCACGGGAGCGTTGGCGCCTACGTTTGCTATGCCTCGTTCGATGCTTGCTACGTGAGTCACGCTTGTATCGCCTCCGTCGTTTACGCACAGGAGATTCATTATCACTTCGCATCGAGTCATCTGAATCGGATTCTTTCTCACGTCCCATTTGGCCCTGGAAACCACAACATTACAAAAAGTAGATGGTCTAAACAATACCTATTTAATTTAAACAGCATTATTTATTTAATTTCAATTAACTGGTCAAATCGAAAAATGTTACATTTGTATGTATGCAATTTATTCAACATTGGTGCATTGCATACTCCATGCTTTGTACAGCTACTCAGAGGACAAAATATATTTGCCACAAATACCTAATTAAAGTCGTTAGCCACAAATATAAACCGGGCGTATCTTAAAATTTTCACTGACCTGTCTTTATTAAAATGAATTCATTTGTAACCCTTTATAAATATGTTGCTTATACTGATAACAGTTAAAACACAACCTGCAGACCTAATGTAATCGAGCTATTGTTACCCTCAACAAACTCACTTAAGTCACGATTATTCAACTTTCTTCACTATAATTTATTGGCACTTGGCAGTCAGTTGCTCCACAATGGGTAACAATACATTTAAATTAATGTTATGTAACCGAAACTTACAATAATAAAAAAAAAATTAAAAAAATATGTTTTCTCTTAAATGTTATGTGCTGTACGTAACTCATTGTATTGTAAAACAAAATAGTTTTAAAATTATACGTATCCTAAAAATAATTAATTTATAAAAAAAAGTCATGTTTTATTTTATTACTTTATAACTAAATAACTAAATTTTCCATAAATAAGAATCAGTACAATAAAAAAAAATTCAATAAAAAAAACTCAGGTACGTTTAAGACCCTCCATACCCTTCATCGCAATCTCGAAAATGTTCTTTGTTTTTATAATTTTCAATATATATCATTGTACATTATATTTAAAGACGTTTTCAGATAATAATTAACATTACATACCTTCTTTTTGGGCGTAAAGTCCTTTCACCGTGTGTTATTTATTACACTATCACGATTATATCCCGCCTTCTGAACTTTTACAAGCTCGGCTGAGAAATAATAACTCCTCAATTGGGTGATTTGTTTTATTACAATAATTTTCCTTATTCACATGTAACTTCAGTTATCACAATAATTTTTAAAGACTTAATTATCTTCACTAATGTAGGTTTCACTTTAATATATTTTTAGCTCTGTACAGGTTGGCTGCCGCACAAGTAATGCCCGAGCGCACGTGCTACCGATCGCCGGACTTCACTTCCCTCCTACCCTCTTGTTGGTGGCAAGTGTCAGTTGTACCACTACCAGTATATAACCGGAAGTAGCACGTGCGCGCTAAGCATTATATAATCTTAAATTGTAAATTAATAGCTGTAATTATTATACAAACATATCATAAAATACTGAATTCAATATAATTAATCTTAATATAATAAGATATCTAACACTCTGATCATAGTGCGACATTTTTTCTTATATTTGTTAGTTTGTATGTCTGTCAGGAGGTACTCGTGAACAGTCTATTAATTATCTGATAATAGTTACTGACTAATCTTGAAGAATATGGAAAAAATATTCTACGATCTTTTTAAATATCTGAGTAGTCTGAGATTATTTGACCCCTAAAAGGATCTGATAGCGATTAAAATTTTTAAACCTCTTTACATTTTATTTTTTGTCGCTTGCAACATACTTTGCTTTGCTTATTTCAAACAACTTCCCAAAAAGGAGCAGGTAATAAATTCGACTTTTTTAAAGGTTTGTTACCTAGTTTCTCGGAGACGACTCGACCGAAAGAAATTTTTTTGTTTGTTTTGGGAACATTAAAATTGAAATTTTACCTAAATCGCTCCAGAGGTTTGATAGTTAAATCGAAAGAACTGAATCTGAGTTGTAACGTCACGGGCGCCTGCCGCAATGTACGTCGGTAACCACTTTATTAAAAATAAATTGTTGTAAATTACATGTGACCTTGAAATATCATGTCCCTTCAATATTCCGAGTAACCGAGGGAGTAAATTTGTACTATTACATTATCATATTTGCAATAATCCATTTCTGAATCCGTTTCCTGTTATACCTATAGTTTGTTTGGAATGTTGCCAGAGCCCACTCGATTAATGGGTGATTAAAGTTACTGTTGAGCTTGAATTAGTACTTCACTTTATTACCGAATTGCACCGTTATGTTAAGCAGTAAATTCAAAAAGTTAAAGATTTATGTGTGTGATGTTTATAATAATCGATTTCTACCCTATTTTATACGGGAAAACGAAAGCTATTAATAGATGGAACACAATTCAATTTAAAAATACAGTAATAGGTGCCTTTACTAACATAAACTTAATGGCTAACTGCGACAACAAAAAATTATAGCAGAAAGATTACCTATAGACCATTTAAGATCTACAGATAATCCAAATACTCTAACCTACCACCAGAGGGCAAAGTGCTTAGTATGCTAGCCGCATTACCATGCTGAATGGCAATGCTTATACGTTGCGCCAGATAAAAACCTGCATTCTGGTCACACGTCGAATCGATCAAACGTTCCGATAAGTTTGATTGATTGTTAAATATATTTATTGACCTAGCGAGCAAAACTTCTAAACTGGCAAAATTTTCTATAGTTTTTGAGTTTGTATGTTTGTAATTGTATTGCATGTTAGTAAGTGGCAGGAAAATGGTAGAGACTTAGAAGGTTTATATGTTTTAAAGCCACAAATTTAGGTTGGTCGCGAGGTCAACAGTTCGCAACCTACTAGTAGTAAAAATGATATGAAAATGGTCTCTGTCTAGATCCAAAATCAAATAAAATTGTAAGGATTCTATATATGTTAAGATGTAGATCGTGTTATACCATCGATATTTAATAACATATGTTAAATTACAAATTGAAATAGTAGCTAAAACAGTATAGCCATATAAAATTGCTATGCTAAAATCTCGGCCAGTAAGGCAGGCTGCCTAGTTAGATGTTAGATGCAAACTGATGCTAGCATCCTTCAGGATATACCTACATACTCATAGAGAGGAACGCTCGAAGAAATAATGAATATTCACTAGATGAGCCAACGGTGACACGAGTGTCTGACGCCAGTCGCCAGAGAAAAAAAGAATTAAAATATTCTACTGCAACATGAACATTTAAACTGGATGAGAATTTCGGTTTTATTAACATAGCGAGCGAGCGAGCTATTTGAGCCAGAAAAAACTTCTTTTATTTGTCTATTTGGATATTAATACTCGGGTAACTACGCAAAATTTTCACAAATCTGCATTCTTGGCAAATTATGTTATGATTTACTAATTTTAGATTTGGTTAGACGACGGGATTTTTGATTAGGGTAGTTTTTTTCCTTAAAGAAAAGAAGAAAACTCGTTCAAGTGGTTGATATATTTTTATAATAATATGATCAATAAATAGCCAGATATAACGAATATCACGACAAATTAAATTATGTAGTTAATATATCATCCCATCTCATCTCACCGCTGGGTACGAGTCTCCCCATATGAAAGGGTTGATAGTGAATAATTAAAACAAAATAATGGTATGTATATCGCTGTAAAGCAAAATTGATGCGCTAATTTACGTATAACCATTAATTAATTCCTAATAAACAGTATATTCTTTTCTGAGGCCACGTTTTCGTTGAATAATAAAAATTTGCAGTTGCGATTTGGTACATTTCAGCAAAACGCTTCTCAAGCACAAAATATATATATTTCATAAACTTACACAAAAGGCTTACACGGCGTAAATACGGTATTGTACAATAATATTGCTTCTTTACCAATATTGTATGCTCCTTTTCACCAAATCCTGCAAACGTGAAGTGGTGTACACACCAAAGTTACTTTTTGTGGAACTAATATACTAAAAAAATCGTAATTGTTAAATATTTCTGTGTTGGGTAACGTTGTCCAACATTTAGAAATAATCATAATTAATAATAATTTGCGGTGACTTCGTAACATAATGTAGCTAAGAGTTAATTTTAAGCAACACAAATTTATAATTTGTTACTAAAGGTTACCCAAAATGTTGTTTCGTAATTTGAGTTGTGTTCTAGCGATGAACAACGTGCAGGACCAAGTGGCTGCAATATTTGATTGACCTATGTTCATTTTTAACAAGTGCCTTTATTAACATTAAAAAAAACGACTAACTTCAAAAACAATCAGAAAGTAAAGCCTTTCGAACTGAAAAAAAGATATATTAAAATGGATTGACAATTGGTGAATGAACTGAAATCAATGAATAGACATAAAAAATACATACAGACTAACATAGAACCTCCATTTAGGAGGTCGGTTAAAATTAGCAGATGTGATAGAACATTTAAGATCTACTAGAACATTCACGCTGAATGGCAATGCTTAGACGTTGGGCCAGATAAAAACTAGCATTCTGGTCTTTTTTAACTGTCCTTAGAAGACCCCTCTTTTGAAGACAGTTAAAAAAGATTCTTAATTGGTCAGTTTTTTGACATTTCTCAACGTCGGACACCTACTTTACAGAAATTCCCTTTGTTCACCCTTTGTTCCCATTGACTCAGCGTTTGTTGCTCTACCAAAAGTCACTTCTGTGTGTACGTACCTTTACCCGTTATATTATTCGTATGAGTGAGGCCCACGACAAAAATAAAACGTTGACTGCTCGTAACGTTAAATCGAATCGTCCCAAGTCGGATAAATGTCACGTCTTGAAACGATCGCGCGAATAAATGGAAACAAAAGAATGCTTAGACTATTATAGCATATTAATATTTACTCTATTTTAAACATACATAAAAAGAGAAGAAAATGTTTCAGTTACAAATTGTTGTGTGATTTATATGTTCACCTTCAAGCTGTCATCTTGCCAGTCCTGTTATTTAAGCAATATATGGAACAGGGTGGCTAAAAGTGACTTAAAAAAAACTCAACTGCAAAAACGGTAGACCATTGAATCTTGATGAGTGAAACCGCGAATGCAATTAGTATAGTATATAACTCTGAGAGGATAAAGAGGAATCCATTGACACCACACACTCAAAATCTGTGCCGATTAGGTACCGATTTAGGCTGTAAAAGCTTGCAAAAAATTAAACATACATATTTACCAACATATGAATTTACAATCGAATAAAATTAAGATGAAACTTAAGTCCATCCGTGCCAAAAATGCGGCATGCTATTTCATTTTTATAATGTTCATTTTGATGTTACTGCGATGTTAATTTGTTTGTGCGACACTGTAGCGTGTTTTGGTGAGACTAAAGAGTCTCAGTGGTTACATCACGGGACAACTCAATGAGGCTAGTGTGTGACCGACCCAGAATGATCTGAAGGTTTATTTATTATCAGGGCGGTATAGCACTCGAGAGCCACGTTCCGTTAAGAGTGTTACCTACTCATATATAAACACTGACCGCTTGTTCACCGCGAGTACCCTCGTCACTCACCCGACTCGTGATGAGGAAGATCCTTTAGAAACGCACCTGGAAATAAACACAATCAACCTTTCAACAGAGCTGTCTATATTTGACTCTTACTTACTTCTGTTTGATCCCAATGCAAGAAGAAAGGAGGGTTTTTAGGGTTGGTTAAGTTTTCACTGAAAAATATATTTGTAAAAATACTAAGCTTATATGAACAACTACGAGCTAGTTATCTAGTTTTTAAATAGTTTTATTTTATTTGGATAACTAAATAATAACAAAAAAACACAGTTTTTACTACTTTTATTACGAAAAACAAAATGACTAATTACAACAAAAACTACGACGGATAAAGTTTTTTTTGCTATCCAATATAAAAACAAGTATTACTTTTAAAAAAGTGAATACCGATCCAATTCAACACGCAAAACCTACGTTACGAAACACGATGTCGTCTTTATACGAGTAGGTAAAGAAAATCAAACATAAAAACAAACTACTAGACCGATTTAGATTAAATTTATATGCAACCAATCGAAAATTTAACACTTCGAACAAAAAAAGTTTTATTTTAAATTAATTTATGAATGAAGACACATACAGACCAACATAAAACCTCCTCATTTTTGGAAGTCGGTTAAAATAAGCAGATGGGAAAGACCATTTAAGATCTACCAGAGGGCAGCGTGTCTAGTGGGCTAGCCTCATTACCACGCTGAATGAATGCTTATACGTAGGGCCAGATAAAAACCGATATTCTGGTCGCGCTTCGAATCGATCAAACGCTCCGAAAAGTTACAATGGAGAATAATGAAGTTATAATTAAACATTCAATATGTATCTACAAATTCGACAAATCTGTATCAATAATTTCCGAGAAGGAAAAGAGACTAGGTACATTTTATTCAAGATATTTACCTATTATGTTAGGGATTTCTTATTTTAATGCTTAAGTAGGTACCTTGTCGTGGGACTTAACAGCCGTCTTGTAAGAGCTTAGCGCGTCGTATACTGAAATCCTGAAGGATTTCAAGGTTATTGCTGGAATATTGAGTGGGTTTTTAACTCGTTGTCTGAACTTAACTTCGTTAATTATTAATTTATTTACTTTCTCTATTTCAAGATAAAATATTATAAAATTGTAATAAGTAACTACTCGTAATATTATAAACGCTAAAGTTTATAAATAAGAATGTTTGTTACTCTTACATGCTCAAACGGCTGAACGGATTTGGATGAAATTTCAAATATCCAACTACTCATTTTAGAAGCAGTTTGCGTAATTTTTTTCCCTGTTTCTATTCTTTATTTACCGGCATATAATTTGGATCTTTTTAAAGAGTTTGAATATTTTCTCTCTTTGTACTGACTGTTATGGTTGAGTAGCAATAAATTCAGTTTTTTTTGAAAACTAGTTGTGGAACAGCAAAATTAAATTATAAAAATTGTAAATAAAGAAATACCGATCGTCTTTGGCGAATGGATGAGTAGCAAGCACATATTTTCTTCTTTAGCAACTGGTTGCGAATCTCAGTTGCCGGAGGGTAAGTTACGATATGACTTAAAGATTTGCTCGTATTTTAATAATACTTATACTATATTTATACTTCTGCTTCATGCAGATTTAGGTATCACAAGTTTATCGATTCACCGCGCGTATTTTCATAATCATATAGACAGAGGCACTCAAATGTAAATACGTCGAAATGAATCAGGTTCGCGGTGCAGTCACGCGGAAAGGTACGTTGGAATTACAATCGAGAAGAGCGTTGCAATAAAAGATGCCAACGAAAATAAAAAGTTACACAAAAGTTACGCTTTTTGTAGACATTTAATATTGAATTCGCAATATTTAAATTAAAAATTTAGTTAAAATGGAATACAAAGAAATTCCCCCATATATTCTCGTATTATATGACATTAGGAATTTCCAAAAATCCTTTCTTAGTACACCGCTACACATTACAATTAACACACAAAAACTTGTTATTTATTATTATATCGAATGGCACTTGTCATTATTGGAAGCCCAGAGTGAACAACAATTTATTTATTACTTATTTAGATATATCTCTTCATTTTGCCGTTAGCAAGCACTGTAAACGAAATGTTATGTTACAACATAATTTACGAGTAGAGAGAATGTCATAGACAAATACCTAGATACACTTTGATTACAACAAGATCAGCAGCTGGGATTGCGGGGATCCCCTTATCAATTAATAGCCGCAGTCGAAGGCCATTAATAGACGCGCCGAGATGTGTAGATTAATGCTCTCTTGGTAGATAACGTCCGCGGCTAAAAGGGTAGCCCACTAGATCAAGCGGCTGACTGGAACGAAATTTATAGACATCATGAACACGTATTTAGATAACACATTCAAGCTGTAGATTTAAAAGAATCAAATGAAGTTTTTTGATTACCGGCTTAGTAAATAGCTTATATTAATCTTAAGAAAAATAGTCTCATGTTCCATAGAGAACATGTACGCTTTGATAGACAACTAATTTAATTGTGTTGTACATGTAGACTTACTATAGGACTGTCACAATCACAACCCCTTTTTTACCTATTCGGAATAAATGTTAAGATCTTTCATATTAAAATACGAAAAGCTTACTAAACAAGTGCTTAAAGGCGACTTCGAAAAAACTCGTCTAAACTCTTATCTTTAGATTTAAATCTTTGTGTGTTCCTAATTTTTTTATTTCGATGCCAGTGTCACCTTCACGACTAAGACGAATCTATTGACACCACTCACATAAAAACTGATCAACAAAATTTTGTTACAAGAAAATTAAATAGTAATTTCGAAATATCTACCTAACCTCTCCACAAAAACATATGTATATTCATTTGATTAGGACTACTTTTCGCGTTCCGGCACTTATCAGTAAAATTTAATATTAATTGTTAATGGCAATAATCTTCCCTCCGTACCGGTAGGTTATGATGCTGACATGAAAGAAGCTTATGAAACAACGAAATTTATTTTAGAAAGGATTCAATGTAACGAACATAAATGGAAAATTTGCGGAGATATAAAAGTTGTTGCTCTTTTATTAGAATTGCAACTTGGGTATATAACATCTTGTTGTTTTCTTTGCGAATGGGACAGTAGGGATAGGAAGAATCATTACGTTAAGAAAAATTGGCGCGAAAGACGATCTCTAACTCCAGGAATAAAAAATGTAAAACACGCTCCATTAGTAAAACCAAAAGATATATTTTTACCACCTCTCCATATAAAACTTGGTCTGATGAAAAACTTTAAAACTTTGTGAAAGCAATGGATAAAATGGCGTTGGATGTCAATACCTAAAAGATAAATTCCCTAAAATCAGTGACGCCAAGATTAAAGAGGGTGTTTTGCGTGGTGGAGGGTAGGACCTCAAATCAGGCAAGTGATAAAAGATGATATATTGAACAATTAATAAAAATCACTATTTTTTTTGGTAATCATTAATCAAATGGCTTTAAAACTATTGTCAAGGAACTTTTAGAGAATTATAAAACTTAGGCTGTAATATGTTCTTAAAAATACATCTTTTACATTCACTTTTAGACTTTTTTCCCCAAACTTGGGTGCCGTTAGCGATGAACACGGGAACGATTCCACCAAGACATTTTTACCATAGAAAAACGATACCAGGGAAAATGGAGTCCAACTATGCTGGTAGATTATTGCTGGGGATTACAGAGGGACGTCCCTGATGCGAAATACAAGAGAAAATCATAAAAAAATACCTATATTCATAATATAACATTGATAATAATTTAATTTTAGTTAAAATAACTTGTAATTTTAGAAAAATGAAAAAAAAACACATTACAATATAACTATTCGTATCTGAAATTTTAGACTACTAATTTTACTCTATTTGACCTTATTTCAAATAGAATAAGCATTTTTTTTTCTTGTTACACAGAATAAAGTTTTGTTTTAATCAGTGTTAAATAAAAACTACAAGCCGTTTAGGCTCTAGGGCGCCAAAGAAATATTCATGCATACATACATAAATTCGAAAAACATAACCCTCCTTCTATCGCAGTCGGGTAAAAATAAATTTTTTACCTATAAATTTTAGGTTGACAATATAAAAGATAGATTATTTAAATTACGAGCTATGTACTTACCGGAGTAAACTCTCTCCTTGCATAACAAACTTACGAGTAGACCTGCTTCACTTAATGGTACCATATTGTTCCCTTTTTGGGGAACTGCAAATATACACAGAAACCTGAAAAAACACGTTTAAGCTAGCGGTGGCGCACAGAAACAATATTGTTTTTGTACAGTGACCCGGTTCCCGGAATGTAATTCTCTATTCTGCCATATTGCATTCGTACTATTTAATTAATCTACGTTCTACCTTCTTAGCCGACTTCGACAAATGAGGAGATGCTCAATTGTTTTTTTACTTTTATATATATTCCCCGATTATTCAAAGACGCTTGAAAAGACGACGTTTCGAAAAATTATCTCGTTCTGTTTCAAAACTATACACTCTTAAACAATCTATATAAAAAAGGAACTTCTGACTGACTGACTGACTGACAGGTCACAATCAATGTAGAGCCTAAACCAATAGTTCTAGAGACAGAAAATTGGAGGGTGTATTCACGAGAGGAGTGTGAGTACATATGATCTATAGTTTTTTTTATGTACTGCTTTGATTATTTATTTATATTACTAACTAGCTGTCCCGGCGAACTTCGTACCGCCTAACAGTTATATATATATGTTTAAACCTGCCCTGAACTTTCACAAACATTTCAAAACCAAAATCAGCTAAATCGGCCCAGCCATTCTCGAGTTTTAGCGAACAGCAATTGATTTTAATAAATATAAGAAGATGTATTCGTTCGTGCTACTCTGGTTAGCACTTCTAAATCAAAGTGTTTTATGTATGGCTCCACTTATATATATCCATTTGCCATAAGATATAACTTCCTTATCAATTAATCATGTTTTTAAACCGAAATTAGAAAGTTTTCTTCAAGGCAAAATATTTTACATTATGAAATGATATTATGAGTGTTTAAACGACAAGCACTGAGTGTGATATTTTTATTATGTTTATAAAACTAACTTTTTCTAGAATATTTTGACATAATTTATGAATTAATTAACAAACATTTGATTCTGTAATAATTAGGACATATAAAATTTTTACATTGTTTTATTATTAATATAAGCTAATTAAATTTTCACAATTTATATGTTATTGCAATGTTTCAATGTGCTTGTAATTTGGTCATGTTAGAACATGAACAGATGGCTTTAGTTAGTGTTAATATTGCCTGGCGTGTTATCTTATCTATGGTCAGTGGGCGTTTTATTTATTTTATTCCAAGAACTTGTAACAATACCACTACGTTTTGTTTTTGTTAGGTATTTTCTCATGGCGTCGTTTTGGCTTTTCTATATTAAGCTAAGGTTTTAAGCTTTCATGATTTGTTTGACTGAATAGTTTTGCAATTTTCCTTCTGTTGAATTGCAATTGTGCTGTATTGTACAGAATTAACTGGCTTTACGACGGATTGGTATGTAGATTAGGAGTGACAACTTTTCATAATATTACTTTGATTTTCTTTGTTTGCTATTCAATGGAAATAAAACTACTCACGTATTTTAATATTTTGCATGCCAAACTAGGCCAGGATGCTCTAAACTACTATAAGATCTTGTACAAAAATTTCCGTGTTCCTAGCAAATAAAACTGATTTTGATTTGGTCTTTCCTTGTCTTGCCATAACTTCACAGATATATTTTTTTACACTCCTGTTTTTATATTTCATCAAATTTAATTCTTAACTAAATTTGTCTTAAAAATCCCCAGAATACTAGTTGTATAGCGCAGCTTATTTCTGAGCTATATAAAAGTCAGCATTCTGGAGACCTGAAGTTTCAACCTACCGCTAGTTTTCTTCAGCACTTCTATCATGGGGGTCTAATCCCCAGAGAAAGGAAATAACAAAATAGAAAACGGCTAAATTAAAATGTTACAACGACGCTTACTCAGAGGAGCAAATAATAATGTTTTAAATTAGAAGTAAGTATATATATATATATATATTTTATTTATTTATTGGGCTTGTCGCTGTGCGACCATATCGCCCTGTAATTCTTAACAATTTTTTAAAATTTTATAGGGCTTCAAGTATATACAATTTTCTTTATCTATTACTAAGGCTTAAATCTACTAATTTAGATAATTGATAGAGTCAGGCGTTACCTTGCGGAAATCCATTTATAATAAGATGGTATATACAAAATATTTAGTGTTTTTCCGCCTCGTCTTGATGTCAGCGTGAGAAATCGAAAAATATTTTTTTGTTTTTATGGTGTGGTTCCTCCTCACCACCGCCACACCTCACCTTATTATTTCTCTTTCTCTCAGTATCCGACTTCCTCGACACGTGTTTCGCCTTAGCACAAGGCATCCTCAGGAGATGTTGACTCTTCAAGCGCTCGCTCGAAAGTGAGCTGTTGCGCCTCTGCGAGCTCTTTATATAGCGGCCGGGCGCGTCACGTGTTGTGCGTCACCGTTATTGTTGTGTTGGTGCATTTGATGACTCAGCGTTATTTAACGGACTTTGTCGGTTAAAAATCCGCAAAATTGGTGACGTCACCAAATTTGTTTGGTCGTTTAACAGTACTGAGTTCTGATTTCTGTGTTTCAGTATTTCCAACTGTTCCAACACACACAACCGAAAACCTTTGTCACATATGTGCCTGACTTCATATGTGTTACTTGCTTGTAGTGAATGTCCCGTTTCAATTAAGTGTTTCGCGAAATGTGATTGTTCTGGGTGATCATTTCTATAGGCGGCAAGATGTTCTTTAAACCTTGTTTCAAAATTCCGTCCAGTTTGTCCAATGTATACCGCATCGCATTCGTCACATTTGAGTTTGTAGACACCAGATTTCCGCGCTTCTTCTAAACGATCCTTTCCGTTTGTCAGGTGCCGTAGATTATTATTTGTGTGAAATGCTACGCTGGTATTGTTTTTGTGTAAAATGTTTGCAATCCTCTCTGATAATGGACCTATGTAGGTTAAACTCCCCATAAATTTGTTAATTCTTTCCGGAGGTATTGCAAACAACATCGATTGGACTTTTTGTCTCTGCTTCTTTCTGACCAAGGCATCAATCATCTTTCTATTGTATCCATTGGAGACAGCAATCTGATAGATCGTGTTTATTTCCTTCTTGTAGCCCTCATGTGTTAGAGGTACTGATGTTAATCTATGGATGTAGCTACGGAAAGCTGCTAACTTGTGATGAATAGGATGACATGATGAGTTCGGTATCACTGTATCTGTATGCGTTGGTTTCCGGTAAATTTGAAACTCCAATTTGCTTTGTACTCTTGTAATAGCTAGATCTAAGAAATTAAGTGTCCGGTTCTCTTCCAATTCTACCTTGAATTTTATTTTAGGATGTATACGGTTAAGTTTATTTACAAATAAATCAATCTGTCGTAACGTTCCGGTCCAACAAATAATTATATCATCTACGACAGATTGATTTATTTGTAAATAAACTTAACCGTATACATCCTAAAATAAAATTCAAGGTAGAATTGGAAGAGAACCGGACACTTAATTTCTTAGATCTAGCTATTAAGTGTACTCATGTGGTGGGAGAACCCAAGATTTTATTCTATCACAGATATGTAGATGATATAATTATTTGTTGGACCGGAACGTTACGACAGATTGATTTATTTGTAAATAAACTTAACCGTATACATCCTAAAATAAAATTCAAGGTAGAATTGGAAGAGAACCGGACACTTAATTTCTTAGATCTAGCTATTACAAGAGTACAAAGCAAATTGGAGTTTCAAATTTACCGGAAACCAACGCATACAGATACAGTGATACCGAACTCATCATGTCATCCTATTCATCACAAGTTAGCAGCTTTCCATAGATTAACATCAGTACCTCTAACACATGAGGGCTACAAGAAGGAAATAAACACGATCTATCAGATTGCTGTCTCCAATGGATACAATAGAAAGATGATTGATGCCTTGGTCAGAAAGAAGCAGAGACAAAAAGTCCAATCGATGTTGTTTGCAATACCTCCGGAAAGAATTAACAAATTTATGGGGAGTTTAACCTACATAGGTCCATTATCAGAGAGGATTGCAAACATTTTACACAAAAACAATACCAGCGTAGCATTTCACACAAATAATAATCTACGGCACCTGACAAACGGAAAGGATCGTTTAGAAGAAGCGCGGAAATCTGGTGTCTACAAACTCAAATGTGACGAATGCGATGCGGTATACATTGGACAAACTGGACGGAATTTTGAAACAAGGTTTAAAGAACATCTTGCCGCCTATAGAAATGATCACCCAGAACAATCACATTTCGCGAAACACTTAATTGAAACGGGACATTCACTACAAGCAAGTAACACATATGAAGTCAGGCACATATGTGACAAAGGTTTTCGGTTGTGTGTGTTGGAACAGTTGGAAATACTGAAACACAGAAATCAGAACTCAGTACTGTTAAACGACCAAACAAATTTGGTGACGTCACCAATTTTGCGGATTTTTAACCGACAAAGTCCGTTAAATAACGCTGAGTCATCAAATGCACCAACACAACAATAACGGTGACGCACAACACGTGACGCGCCCGGCCGCTATATAAAGAGCTCGCAGAGGCGCAACAGCTCACTTTCGAGCGAGCGCTTGAAGAGTCAACATCTCCTGAGGATGCCTTGTGCTAAGGCGAAACACGTGTCGAGGAAGTCGGATACTGAGAGAAAGAGAAATAATAAGGTGAGGTGTGGCGGTGGTGAGGAGGAACCACACCATAAAAACAAAAAAATATTTTTCGATTTCTCACGCTGACATCAAGACGAGGCGGAAAAACACTAAATATTTTGTATATACCATCTTATTCTACTAATTTATACAATACAAGCGCTTCATCAGACTCCGGGAGTGATAAAATGGAGTTACAAAGTCCAACCTCAGAGCTTCTAAATCGACTAAACCATACTCTTCTAAATGTGTCGTTCCGCACACATTCCATCAGGATGTGTAGAATATCTTCAATAAACGAGTGTTTTTGTCCCTCGAAATCGGATAACTAGGTACTTTGTCCACAGGCCATGCTATGGGCTGTTTCTTCTTTGAACGTAGTTAGATGTTATAATACGGATATATAATTGAAGCTATTTCAGGTATCTCACCTCACTATTTTCCCTCACTATCAAACAACACACATGCAAACACAAAAGCTGGGTATCCTCTCGGAGGTGCGGCGGAACAGTTGCTCACTCTATATAAAGCACACGTTCGATCGTGTATGCAGTAATGCTCGGATCTTTGGGATGGATCAGCAAAATACCAGCTTGAAGCATTGGAGCCTGTCGTAAGGCGAGCTAAAAGACTTATAGGTAACGATGCTCTGGCCAGAGTTAAACTTCAAAGCCTCGAGCATCGTCGAAAAGTGGCTAGCCTATCGGTCTTTTATCGGATACATTTTGGGGAGTGTGCCTTGGAATTGCGTGAATTAATTCCCCCATCTCCATTCTACAATCAGACAAGAAGAGATACTGTAAGGCGCTACTGCTCATGGTAGAGTTTCCACGGACTCGTACAAAACGCTTCGCATCTACATTTATTGTGCGAACTACCAGGTTGTGGAATTCGCTGCCAAGTACTCAATTTCCCGATAGTTATAATCTCGGTCTACTCAAGCGCGCTACATCCTAGACTGCATCGCAACTTTACATCAGGTGAGTTGCAGTCAAGCGCAAGCCGACAATAAAAAAAAAAGTATTTTCGAAAACTCAAGTGCTAAAGGAGTCAAATGGGGGATCAAACTTTGGAAAATCATTATACCCCGACATTACGTCGCGTGCAACGCCGCGGGTCACAGATGCTAGTCCCGTAATATAAAGTTTATTAAAAATCGGTCCAGTACATTGTTATTGTATCAAATTAATTGGAAAATGTGTATGTACATGCTAACGAATCAAAGTCGGCTGTTACTTTTTAAAGGCTACTTGCGTTACTTGTTGCATCATATTTCGTATAAGAACAAATCATGCGTGTGTAAAACAATACACATAGGTAGACTACTAGTTGAGCTAACAGTTGGCCTTGCAGGTTCAAGTCAGTTTTTTAACCTTTTATATTAATCCTTTAAACGATTTTGTTCATATTCAGAATTCTCTTATTTTTTTTAATAAGTTATGTCTCTCTCAAATACGTATTATTGTTATCGGTCGGTTAAACATTGGTTCACCTTATCACCATTGGTTGTTCCCTTTATCTCCTCCTAAATACAAAATATATCAACTAATACTAAATCTGTGTTCTTAACTAATCATACTAAATTTTATTGGTAGATACAATTTTTTTCAAATAAAAATGTTAAGTACCTATACAATTTTTATTTTAAATGTGTAATCTGATCTCGAAGATTCTGACGACAGGAGAATTTGAAGGACGATACGAGTATGCAACAATTACGCAGAATTTACTTCAGTATAGAATAGAGTGCTTTTTGCTACAGTTGCCGGAAATAAAGCGGCTTTGTGGTCAAAGCCTGTCATGTTATCCCGCTTATTAGCAACCTATTCTTTGATCAAATTCGTAAACATCTATTTTTGGGATTACTGAAGTACTATAGTACTATAGCTGCGCTCCGCGTTGTTACCCGTGGATCTTTATTTTTTTCTATTTATAAACATACCTTATGTTCAGTAGTAATGTAGCTTTCTAACGGCAAAAGTCCAGTAGTCAAGTAGTTTAGTTTCTTGTTATAAATATTACTAGCTGTTACCCTTGACTTCGTCCGCGTGAAAAATTTTTTTTAAACTAAATTATGAAATGAACGAGTATCTGAAACCACCTAGTAAGTATTAAATAATTATATCCTTTGAAATTAAAGAATATTTTGCCAGATCAGGCCAGACATCTGTGAGTAATCTCATTTTGAGAACCTCCTTCCTGCAAGTACTTAAGGAGAGATAAGAACCTGAAGTAAAGTAAGGAAATATTTTTAATCGTCAATATATGTAAGATTTAAAGAAAAAATATTTTACCCCTTTAATGAATATCAATTACAACCTTGATTAATAATTTGAATAAATTTAAAAGCGATAATTAATCACATCTCGTTGGGTTGGGGCCGCATCCGTTGTAGGTATAATATATATTATACTAAACCCGACTCAAAGGTGTCCCGAGTCTTGCGAATTTTCGTATCACCTACCACTGACCTTATTTTACGAAGGTATAATTGCCCACTGAATATTCAGTTAAAATCCAAGACTAATATTTTAAACGTTGTAACTGCGTGTCATTAATTTTGCATTTACTGTATATTTTTTAAGTTACCCGTATAGCAGTAAATTTACATGATTTTATTTGAAGTTTTTTAACGGAGGCTATATATATATATATATATATATATATTTATTTGTTGATTTTTTGTTTGCTAAACAATACTTTACTTTCAGCATCAAAATCGATATTTATATATATATATCTATTTTGATGTAGGTCATATCGAGACCTAATAAGGTCTGAAGGCTATCTACTTTCACCACTACAATGCGGGTAATGAAAACTGATTTAGTTTAATTTTGTTGATTTTTTTGTTTGCTAAACAATACTTTACTTTTTACAAAAAAATCAACAAAATTAAACTAAATCAGTTTTCATTACCCGCATTGTAGTGGTGAAAGTAGATAGCCTTCAGACCTTATTAGGGGATATACCCAATGAGATGTCAAGAGTAGATACGGTATATGTATATACAATTTTAATAAAATCAAGATTCATGTTATTTAAACGTAAAAAAACCCAATAAATAATAAAACTATAAATAGATGTTCTGTCTCTGAAACTAACCGCATTCCTCTCTTCAGAACAAGACGCCTTCTGGTGGAGCGACACGGAATATCAATTAGTACCTACATTCTCCGAGACGATCAAACTTGCTTCGAAGATGCAACGCGTTGTTTAACGATTTTGCACTTAAACTGCTAGATAAGTTTAACACATATTATGACATGAGTAATGTTTATTTTATAATCTTTCTTTAATTTACAACAGTTAAAACGGTAACCTTCTAAAAAAAAAGTTCTAGAAATAAATCAGGCAGGTTAGGAGTTAGTGCTGAAATTGAAATTCCAAAGAGTACTTATCAAGCGTTATAACAAAAAGAGATGTGAAACTTTCATTGTTTGAAAGTCGATTAATAGCGGTCGGTTTTACATGTACGTAAATTGATATCACATAATGATTATCAGTCTCGTCATGTCTTATCCAACATAGAGCCCAATCTCAGTACTAGGCTAATTACATTGTCAACGTGGATAGGATTGCGAGGCTAGTTGAGAACTATTTTAATTTGTCGCTAGAGGGTCGTCGGACCCAACTGACCAAAACAGTGACGGTGCAAGGGACAAGTTTTGGAAAAATAAGAATTAAATTATATTTAAAATTACTAGAAAATTTTAAATTAGGTAGGTAAATATAAATGTACTTTATTTGATAAGATGATCTCGGAATCTAGATTTGGCGGAACTTGCACAGAGGTGAGTCAATACTTAATATTAGTACAAAAACTAAGTGAGGATTTTAAAGATATTTAAACTGGAGGAAATTTACCTGTTCTCTATATAGTTTTGCTTTAAAATTCTACAGACCTCGAGTACGCTACTGGACCGTAGAAGGCACTTCTAGTTACCACTATGACGCGGACAAGAATACATAATATCATCCTTTAGTTGAGCTGCCTCTCCAACTAGAGCTTTGCTGCCATTTTATAGTTGACAACTCTGTTATCTTTCTAAAAGCTCTAGTAAATGAATCAAAATGATTTCAGTGGTTAGAATAAAGTTTATTTGAAGGATATAACTACTGGAATATGCACACATTTATATAAAACTTTCTACCGGCTTCCTAACAAGAGGAGATACTCAATAGAACAGATCTCTTTATTGGCCTCTTTAGTATAAATCATTATCATTTACGTGCATGGTTGCCTGGAAGAGATCGCTTTGAGTGATAAAGCCGCCATATAAAAGCTGGTATATGTGTATAAGCTTTTCTGTAATCATATTTTGTGTATTGTTGCTGGTTTTTGAATAAAGAGTTGTCTTATCTTATCTTAACTCTAAGTTGATTGACCGAGCGAAGCGTTTCGGCTTCGGTAATGGCAGTTTTTTTTGTTTCGTCTATCGGTTCGGATGTTTGTATATCTGAAATTTCGTACTCGCGTACAGGTTGTAGCTTCCAACCAATCGTGATGAAATATGCTGTGCCTATGGGTTTTAAAGATGGAATTGGCTTTTGATTGAGGGGGGCTTATTCTAAACACGAGGAATATTTACTAAAATGCCAAAGTGCATTTACTGGCAAATTTTAATAATATTTAGTATGCGGAACACACCATAAATTAAGTATCCTGAATAAAAAAAGAATGTAAAATGGTGTGCTTGCTTGTGTTAATAATGACAATGTCAGCAAAATATGATTGAAAATATTACCAGAATTACAATAGCCATAAACCATATGTTGTTTACAACCAGCATCATGCTGAGTTAGGATCGGCTTGTGATCAAAAATATGCTTCCCTTTTGTATTTTCTTTTTTTTTTATCAAAAATTGCTGTGTTTTTTGTCACAATAAACCATATTCTATATTCTATAAAAACCCTAAAACAAGCATTTCAATTCATACGAGCAAAGCAGCGGTCACAAGCAGATTTACCAAGTTATACACTCTTTGGTCAGTAACTTCAAAAGGTTAACGAGACATAATTTTAGGCCTCATTACGAAATTGAGGCGAGTATTTGGCATAAATTCGATTTTTATTTTTATTTTATTCTCCTTTTTACCTAACGTATTGTTACAAGTACTGTACATTTGGAGCCCATGTAATTATTCCTTAGAGATGTTTCATAATTTTCTCTAAAGAAATGGAAAGCTCTTTTAAGCCGCTTACCGTGGAAACGTAGAATCAATTACGAAAATTTTAATATATAGCAAGCATGAGTCGACGTTATTTTGTGAGAAGAAGGTTGATTATCGTATGATAGGGTGCTATCACGTACCGCGGAGTACATACAAAGAAAAGCTGGCGTTACAAGAGGTTTACAATTATTAGGTTTTATTGTCCTTGATAGTAGGTATATAAAATACATTTGATGGAAAATAATAGACATTCGAATTCATACGTTAAAAAAACTTACGCAATATTCTATACTTACGGTATGATCTGTAATTTGAGACTATGCCGTAATATGTCAGATTTTTTTGTTTTAAAACATAACAGCTATTTTAGATTTCAACAGCTACCGGTAAACATCTTGAACTGATAGACTTTGAGTGGGCAGAAATAATCTTTAGCAAGGGTAGAGTGCGGGGCAGGGATTTCGTGGAGAAGCGAATAGTGGTTTGTCAATCAGAAGTGTACATGCGCGGAAATGTCCTCACGGTATGTTTTTTATCTAACACAGCCTAGGTATTTGACCACACGCTCGCACGGCCACGGAAGTCAGTAATGTCGCTTTTGGACCAAGAGATTGCCGGGCACTATACTATGCAGTCAGGTTATAAACCAAAATTAAATATGGTCGATAAATTTTCCCAAACCTAGAACACGACCTAATCGTGCTCAATGTGTTATTAAACAACTATCACACTTCACACATTATAAAGGCAAAAGTTTGTATCTGTTTATTTGTTTCTCTTTCACGCTTAAACGGCTGAACCGATTTGGGTAAAATTTAGCACGAAGATAGCTAATAGAAGCGTTCCGATGGGATCATAAAATATCCACAGCGGGTAAAACAGCAGGGTGCTAGTTGTATAATATTTGTTATAATCGTAAATATGTTTAAGTTTTACAATTATAGTGTCGTTCCACAATTTTTTTTAAGTCGAAAACAAACAATATGCAGGCAATAAAGAGAAATTAAGTTGTTTACACTAACTGGCAAAATAATGGACAAGAAGTTTATCAAATCGAAAAATGTAACTTCCACAAAGAGATCTGCATAATCTTGTTGTGACTACAGGCAACTTAAAATCTCGGTGCACAGTTACTTACTCCTCACCTTAATTCTATTACTTCAATGAGTACTTAGTGGCTGTTCCACTGAGCGTAAGTAGGTGGCGTCGAGTTCGCGCAATCGTTGGTTTAATTTCCCGCGGGAATCGAACCACCACCCAGCCCGCCCGAACGATTGTCACGTTGTTTTTAATGCCTCTGTTGAGATTGAATGAGGTCGATTCAACAGATCTGCATATGAATTGAGTCATTTACTCATGAAATGATTTCCGTTTCAATTTAAAAGATTCTCTTGGAATGACGCTTTCGAAATTATTTCCGCTTTTATATACTATTTAGTAGTGCCATCGTTTAAGATAATGATTCCGCCAAATTATATCGTATTTTATTATTTGTAATGTTTGTTTGTCACTATCCTCTGGTGTAGCTAAAATGCTTTCCAAATTTTCCTCATATGTGTCATATGTCAAACTTTACATCAATAGAATTAAAATACGAGTGGTATAAACCATTCGTTAGTTAGCGAAGGGTATAATATTTTAATAATACGTCTTTTTGCATATAGTACGTTTGTGACATCATTAGCTAGTGATAAATTCACAAGGGCGGTTCAAAACTTAAAAATGTATAAGGCGTAGTCTATTCAAAATTTGGTATGCTTAAGAAAATTAAGGTTACATCTATCAAATTTCCTACGTATACACAAACTACACAGTACACAATAGAGCACTCTGTTCAGTACATACATCAAGTTAAGTGTCGCCTCGTGGCTCACATACTTTACTCGGCGATACTGAGTTGCTATTATGTTTCAGTTTAGACATTAAGTTGAAAATTTTGAAACTTTGTCTTAACGTACGAGCTGACCGCTTGCCAGTGAATTTAAAAAGACTTAATAAGAAAGGTACGCTATTGACACAAGCCGAAATAACTGCATTCGTTGTTTACTCTTAATCACACCTCACATCATCACACTAATATTATTATAGCGAAATATTGTGTGAGTGTGAGTTTTTTGCTTGTTAATCTTCCACGCTAAAACCGCTGAACGGATTTAGATTTAATTTGGTACCAGGATAGCTTTTTTTTTATAGTCGATAGGCTTGCGCTTGCCCGCATCTCACCTGATGTAAAGTAACGATGCGGTCTAGGATGTAGCGCGCTTGCCTAGAAGAAACCGATTCACTCGCGATTTGAAGAGACCGAGATTATAGCTATCGGGAAATAGAGAACTTGGCAGTGAATTCCACAACCTGGCAGTTCGCACAATAAATGTAGACGCGAAGCGTTTTGTGCTAGTCCGTGTGCGGAACCTCTACCATGAACCGGTGGCGCCTTTCAGTATCTCTACTTGTCCGATTGTAGAATGGAGATGGAGGAATTAATTCATGCAATTCCAAGGCACACTCCCCGAAATGTATCCGATAAAAGACCGATAGGCTAGCCACTTTTCGACGATGGTCGAGGCTTTGAAGTTTAAATTTGGCCAGAGCATCGTTACCTATAAGTCTTTTAGCTCGCCTTTCGACAGATTCCAACGCTTCAAGCTGATATTTTGCTGATCCATCCCAAAGATGCGAGCAGAACTCCATACACGATCGAATTTGTGCTTTATACAGAGTGAGCAACTGTTCCGACGTGAAGTACCGCCGCACCTTTGAGAGGATACCCAGCTTTTTGGCAGCTAACTGAGCTTTGGGCTCAATATACGCACCAAAATTGAGCGTTGAAGTCAGCGTGACACGTAAGAGCTCAAGGTGATCGGTTAGGGGAACGGATACATCTCGGAAAGTAGGGGCCAGCTGGAATGGCCTCTTTTTGGCGGAGAACAGACACGCCTGCGTCTTAGCAGCATTGAACCTGACCAGATTGGCATCGCCCCAATCAGAGACTGCCCTGAGGGACAAGTTCATTCGCTCGACCATAGCTTCTCTAATTAACTGAACTTCAGCCGCACTGGCACGTGGGGAAGAAATGTAACTCTCAACGACCGTGCTGCCGTCTGCGTACCCAAAGATGCCTGGTTTTAACAGATCGTTAATGTGCAGCAAAAAAAGGGTCGCTGAGAGCACCGAACCCTGAGGGACTCCGGCATTAGTAGCCATTTGGTCTGACAAGCAGCCATCAATTACCACTCGTATTGACCGGTCCCTCAAAAAGTTTGATATACATCCACAGAAACCAGCAGGCAAGCCGTATGTAGGAAGCTTGCTTACAAGACCTTCGTGCCAGACCCTGTCAAAAGCCTTCGAAATGTCGAGAGAAACGGCAAGCGCTTCCCCGTATTTCTCTATGGCTTCACTCCAGATATGAGTTGCGTATACTAGAAGATCTCCAGTAGACCGATTTCGGCGAAACCCGTACTGTCGGTCACTGAGAAGATCATTTGCTTCTAGATACGCCAGAAGCCTGAGGTTCAGGACACGTTCCATACTCTTGCAGAGTATGGATGTGACTGAAATGGGCCTGTAGTTACCAGGATCGGCACGACTACCTTTTTTAGGCACAGGTTGCACGTTTGCAAGTTTCCAGGATTTTGGCACTTGGCCAGTCACGAGAGAGAGCCGAAAGAGACGTGTCAGCACAGGAGACAACTCATTAGAGCTTTGAACTTTTAACTTGAGTGACTTTTTTACGGAAAAATGCAGTGTTAGTGTGACAATCAATGCGCGCGTTACACCGCGAGCCGAACCTAGTTAATAATTTTTCATAGTAAGTCCATGTAAAAATAGCGTAACTTTATCAACGTTTAGTAACTTAATTTAAATTGGATATCAAAGGTAAGATGCCTGTACTTTCAGTTTTTTTTATATTAAAACTAAAGTATGAGACTGATCCTACCACTCATAGAAAGCATAGCCTTTTTAAATCAAAAAAAATTTCCGGTATAAGCGTAACTGAGTTATCAATGAAGATACATAAGAGAAACCAACGTATTAAGAACATTTTTATTTTATTGAAGTCGGTTAAAATATTGCTTTATTTATGAAAACTGAAAATGGCCCTTATATGCAGATTTGTGAAAATTTAAGTTATTTCTCCTATTCGGGAGACGTCATCCAGGTGCTTGTGACATCCTCGTAGTTTTCATTGTCATACGTAAGCGGCTTGTCGGCCAGCGGTTTTCGCAACTGGAAGTAGATATAAAATTTAATACATTTTCTTATAAATTACAAAAATAATAAAGTTTTATTTTTACCAAAATAGAAGTTTCAATATAACGGATTTTTTTAAAATGTTTTCATGTAAGATCCCTAATTTCTGCCATTACAGCTGGAAGTTCTTGTACCATACTTTACGTATAATTTTTTATCAAAATCATTAATGTTGTTTTTGACAATTAAATACGCTTTGTTATCCTCAGAGCGTATTTAACTGTCTTCGACTACACTGATAACATTCTTTTTAGCAACAGTAGTGTTGCTTGCCAAAATATAAAAGATTTTTTACACCTTTAATATATAATAATACATTTTTCCTTTTGTGTTCAGTACCTATTTACTTTGTTTTGATAGTGCTTTACAACAGTTACAATGATTTCCTTTAATATTTATGTGACATTTGAATATAAATACCGTTCACAACTCCACCTTTACGCCTAAACTTAATTGAATTATTACGACAGTTAAATCTTATCGCTTATTTACGTTCATAATTGTTTAATATTATTATCCTCTGAAAGTTGTGGGCATCTTTGTAACATCTGTTGAATGATAAACTTTTTATTAAGTTATTAGAATTTGTTTTATGTACCTAGTAGGTTTCGAAGTATGTAACGAGACTTAGAAAGGACCTTGCCTGCTAGGCAAAATAGGAGTTTAAACCAAGTAGAAGGTTATTAATAAATAATAAACTACCGGGCAAGTGCATTTATGACCAAAAATAAAATGGTAACTACAACTACAAAAATAAATCAGAAAGGTTACCTATATACCATTTAAGATCTGCAGGTAATTGGAATTTTGAGAAGGATATTTTTAGGGTTTTTCATATTTGCACCAATATACAAAGAAATATGTATATAAAAGATATCGGCAAAGTGGTTATATAATTTTTGCCTTTATAAAGTCATAATAACTGCCCGCGAGGTGAAATATAATTGTAAAATAGAACTTATAACTTGAAAAACTCATAATATCACAGAATATACAATAAATATCGTGATATCTTGTCAAAAAGGATCACCCTCACCCTTGACATTTCATAGATCTTAACCTATTGAAGGAGATATACTTATTCGATAGTTCAAACGTAATAATTGTATCAACAGTAAATCAAGGGTTTCCTGTATCCAATTTGATGTCGTAATTTTTATCAGGTTGCCCAAAATACGGGCACTCATCGCACACTTTTAGAACTTTAGTAGAAATACTGCAGTTTTATGTATGTACACTTACTTACTACGAGTACTCATAGTTAAACTAAACTGATCACTTTACTTTTACTGCCTGAAGTCGAAATCGTAGCATGTTTTTGTAAAAACCTATTCACCTTGCGCTTGAACACACCTGGGTTGTATTTATCCGGATATACAGAGAGTGGCTTGTTATTCTAATATTTTGCTGATCTTTTTAAAAATTAATAAGCGATAGGTTTGGTAGGAATTGGTGGTATAAGTGCCGTAAGTGGAAGACGTACTTCCAGAACGGAGGAATGGTGATGGGAAGATAAGATCAAACAGATCTTGTGCACATTCCCCGTGGAAAAGCGGGAAAAAAGTGCTTGTTCTTTAGCGGCAACAAAAATACATCATCTAGAAAAAAACACTGTTTACCCACAGTTAATAAGGTACAGTCTGCCTCCTTGAAATGGAATAAGAGCAATTAAACTTGGTTTCGTTTTGACAGATCGCCGATTAAATGCTGTTAAAATGAAACTAAGTTTGCTTTTTCTTGTTTTCATCTTTTTCATGCCTAACAATAGCTAACAGCCCTGCTGCTGACAGACAAATGGCGGGTTAGACAGTGAAGTTATACGGTTCTGTTTTTACTCTTTGTTTACAGAACCCTGAAAACGGTCAAGAGTTTTTTTTTCCAAGGCGCAAACCGAGGTCCAAAGTTCAGAATGACTAGTTCCATGTTTATCCTACAATTATTTTATTTCCAACATTCCCAGGTACCTCGAAGCACTTCGCTCCAATATTTTTTCACGACGTGTTTGCTCCATTTGCACACACGAAATAGGTACTTTGACTCGACAAATTTTACAAGAACAACGTTCGAAAGAATTTGTTTTAATTCCATTACGAGTAAAGTATTGATTTATTTTTCTTCTCTGAACGAGTGCCAGCGTTCTTTCAGTACTTAACGATAATATCGTTTTGATTCCTTGAGGATTTACTGCAAAAGTCTTTGTGAGATTCGGAACTGCAACCGGGCGGTGTCTACATTTTATGTCTATGTTATACTCAAAAGTCGTTAAAAACATATTAATGTCCTTGTTAAAATACTCTAATTTTTACTATAATATGATATTTTTCATAAGATAATTTTTTATTGCTTGAACACGCAAAATACATAGGTAAAATTTAATTAATGTTACTTTAGTCACATGCAATAACCAAATTGTAACGAAATTAAGAACTTTTTTGCGAAATTCAAATGCTTATATTTTTTACTCGACTGCCTAGAAGAAGGGTAATATTTTTCAAGTGTATGGTTAATTAATTGTATGTAAGTATGTTTGTTTATCCAACTCTTAATTATTCTACAGCCAAAATCGGTAGACCGATTATGATGTGCGAGTTGTCAATATTTTTTTGCATCTTCAGATGATCTCAGGCTATACTAGTTGCATCCCGCGGTTTCAAGGGAAAATCAGCGCTGGTTGTTTCAGCCAGCATTGTGTTGAGTTGGGGCCGGTTTGTGACAGAAAGCAGTTTTTTTTATTTCTAAAGTTGTGTGTTATATTGTCGTTTTGTGTTGCAAATAAAATGCATTCTATTCTATTCTAAAATCCGGTTTCTAAGAAAATCTTCGATATTTTATATCAGTTTTAAGCAGTCTCTAAACAAGCTGCTAGCGAACACGTATTTATGTAGATTTACACACATACTCCATTGTTGTCTGTTTCATAAAACTTACACAATAGAAAACTCTGCCGCGAATAATAAATAACCACTAAATACCTTCTATCTTTTGTGCCTTTGAAAAATTTACAATAGAAGATCAGGACGCTCGAAACTCGAAACAAGCTCTGAAAGTGAACGAGAATTTTCTGTACAACGCACTAACTGGATAAACCTTGAGTAGGTATCTAGGCTATGTTTTATTTCACACCGATTTTCATGAAAATGTTTAATTATGTAGATTTTTTTCTTTTTGTTAGTTATCAGCGACGTGTGTCTAGATCGTTTTTTTTTTTGTTGGAATGGTGGTTCTATATTATTTTAGAAATAGCTGCGCTCTGCGCTGTTACAGTACAGTACGAGTATAATGAGTAACCTTTCCGCTATTCCAGGGTCTAAGTTATTTCCGTACCGTAAATCTCATAAGTAGGAAGTAGGATTGTCACATTTTTTTAAGAATTTATTACTTATGACTTTAATACAGGTACTTCAAATATGTTTCCAGACTATTTTACTTGGTGATTGAATAACTGACAAAGGTGTAGTGTACTGTATTTCTAGGTGTACTTGTTTTGACAGTTAAATTGTTTTACGTGTTTATTAAAATGCGTTTCAACTTTGAGCATTTTTTGTCTCTTTGAACAGTTGTTCTATTTGATAGAGAACGTCATGCGCTAAAACCCAAGAATTTTAAACACAAGTGGAGTCGCAGGATGCAGCTAGTATTTATAGCGTATGACCATCTGCAGGTGAAGACGAAAAACATAACCCTCCTACTTTCGCAGTCGAGTAATAACATTAATATTATGTCGATATTATTTGGTAAATTATAAATAGGTAACGATAACTGGTTTCTTCTCTTTGGTAAAAACATAATGCGTGTGTGGGTGTTAAATGTGATATTTTAATGTGTAAATCAGTTCAATGACATATCAGCGCTGCGGAGATATTCATAGCATTCATGCTGAGCCCTCCCCTCCCTCTCTGACCTCTTTCTATTCTACTAACATCCAAAGAAAAGGAGTAAGTACGAAATTCGACTGAGTTTTTTCTTGTTTTCTGATTTCTTAGAAACGGATAAATCGATTTTTTTTTATTTTATTTATGTCTCGGGTGGTCCCATTTAAAAGTTATCTAAATTGGTTTAGAGGTTGATTTTCAAATCGATATAACTGAAAAAAGGGAAGTCCTTTTTTGTTTTATGTTTCTTACCCGATTTCTCGCAGAAGGCAGGATCGATTTCAACAATTCTTTTTTTTTGTTTGAAAGGGGTATAAGTATTTCTCGAGTGAGCAAATTTAAATTTTTTACAAAATCGGTCCAGAGGTTTCTTTTATAATCGAAATAACTGATAAAGTTCTATCGGCGCCTGATGTATCGGTAATCGGTCATCAATTCTTATTAAAAGAACTTGTTTAATCACGGGATGTCATAAGTGTTTTTTTCTTTGTTCTGTTTGTTTTGCCTTGTGATGCATGACGATTAAACATATATCTAAGTATAATGTCCTGAGAGTTGAAGTAAATGTGTTTCATCTTCTTTTGTATCACATATTATATCCTGTTATATATATGAGTGATTAATAAAATCTGGGTAACTTAGGTGACTCTGTAATTAAAAAAAATATATGCATTATGTCGGCAAAAATACCTACATTCCACTTGCCAGCCTTATTACAGGTTGATATTGTGTAATGATAAATACACTCAAGCTTTGAACTGATATCGTAGATATTTCTACAAATCAGCTTACGATTAGGATCATAGTTTCTTTTTGAATAGAATAACGAAAGATCATCTCAGGCCATCAGATCTTTTTTAATCGAGAAAAGATCAAGAAAACTATTGGGGCCAATCAGCGTTTGTATGATGGTTCCATATCCCATTGTCAATATCAAAAGCAAATCAGTGGTATGCCAAAATTCAAGTTATAATAAAATTGGCTAGTTATCTGTCTCCGCGGCGTTGCCCGCGACATTAAATTGAATAAAGAATTTTTAAACTTGATACACCATATAATGAATGCGCCCTGTAAATGTCATGCCTCTAGATTTAGCGGTTTAGGCTCTACGTTGATTCCTAGCAAACATCAGTCAGTCAGAACTGACTCTATTGTATTCGTATATAGACTTGACCTAGAACTTGTAAATTTATCGCAAGGTTTACTTCAGCGAGCTAGTAAGAAAAAAGAGACAAAAACATTAATGAAGTGTTTGATAATGATACCTTATGTGCAAGGAAGCTGTTCTGAATGCCGAGAGCAGTATGTATGGTTGCGCGACGAGACCCGCCGGTCAGACCGGTCCCGGGCCCGCCCCGCGCTGCGCGACACCACTAGTGATGCACGTCATTGATATTATTAACATCATTCAATTATATTAGAATAACATAATTATAGCAGTTTTAATTAGTTAATTGGGATATGTAATACAAAATAATAACTTTAATGAAATAATGACCTAGGTACTTTCTTTAAAATTAACTAATTAGTAACTTTTATTAATCAGCAACTCTTATAAAATGACAAACTAAATTATATGTATTCATATCAATTCGCACAATTTATTTCCTTGTTCGAACGAAAACAATAGAACGAACGAAAATGTGGTTATGTCCTTTTTTGATTTATGATTATTTTCAAATTTGCCTATTTTATAAATACAGGAAAATTTTAAAATAATATAAATTCACAAATATGAATTTAACAAGTCATGTTATTTTTATCAGTGGTTCTAAACGCTTCAATGAATAAAGCATTTTGTCATTAGATGTTAAATGTATCTTATTGTATTTTATCCCGTGTGTAAATAATAAAGAGTTCATCAATTAACTAGTAGAATTGCCATCGATCTTTTTAATTATTATGATTATAAACAACCAAAATTTAGCACTAGTCTCATCACTAGTAAGTCGCACGCGCAACTGGCAAAAACCTCAAACGTCTGGTCTCGTCGCCGCCGGCTGCTGCGGTATTTGTTTCGGTAATGTAAGTGCTGTGAGTTCCATACAGAGCGTTGTAATGACTGTGTCAATAGTGTTAGTGTTATAGTGTTAGTGATTGTGTTATAATGTCAGTTATGGTGTCGGAGTGTTAGTAGTCTGTCTTGTCGGGAGATGTCGTCGTGCGTCCGAGAATCATGCTCGCTGTTCGCCACGCTAAGGTGATTATTACAATGTTACTTACAGCGGGTAGCTAATATCTGTACTTATTTCAAATGCTTGATGTAAACTTTTTTAATTGACTACAATTAAGAAGAAATTTTCAATTTGTTGTTTTTTAATGTATTTTCTCCGATTTCTCAAAGATGGTTGGGTCCATCTAAAAATATTTTTAGAGCAAAAGAGAAGGAATAATCTTTTCTATTGGTCCTATATAAACTTTATCCTGTTTCTTTTTAATCAAAATATCTTAATTTTCTTTGATTAAATATTTAACTCTTGTGACGTTTGTTTTGTCTACCAAATTGAAGTCAGTTTTAACTTTTTTCAGAGTATTACTTGTTAATATGAGAACTCTTGTGCATGTGATTTCGCAAATATATAAATGATCTAACTGATGAATATTTCCTTATGACTAGACAAAGTTCAACGGTGTATAAAACAGTTTTTGTAAGCATCAATTTCTTAGTTTTATTTATTTATATATGACATCGTAACTCTTATTATTAATTAATTTTAATATAATAATAAAAGAATTAATATGAATGTAAACAAGGCATAAAAGAAAACAAAATATTTTGTTTACATAAAAAAAATGAGTTCCTAACTAATCAAGAACAATTTGTTCCGACCCCTACTGATTGCAAATTGATACATGTTATTTGAAAATCTGATCATTACGGGCAATTATTTCGTACACGCAAATAAAGGCAGATTTATACAAGAAAAATAGGACATACTTTACTAAATACTGCAAATGTGTCAACCTAATAGCAGTGATTTAAATATTTTTTAAAATCGTTGTCTAATAGAAATACGAGGTTACACAAAACAAAACGTGACAGCTTAATTTTTTCAATATCGTGAATCAAAAAGAAATAGAAAATATACTTGCAATATGTGTTCGAAAAAATCCGGGAAAAATACCGTTCCATTTGAAATGCTGATGAATTCGTGCAATATTCGTTCGCAGTCCGTTATCAGTCAGCTCGCAAGAGCGAACATGTCGATTTGTAAAGGGAAGAACACCTCTAACCCTTGCTCTGACACCCCGCGCTTAGTTGAGCGCGACAAACAAAGGGCGTCAAACGTTGGTAGGAAAAGGAGTCATGCGATGGATCATTTAGCTGGAAGATCGCTCGGTGGCCCGTTAACTTGTGGTGGCTCGTTTACATTAGTAAGTTTAACATTACCTGCCTTATTAATAAACGCGTCTTAACTCAGAGTATCTTTTGTCTTGTTCTATCCAATGGAGAACGTCACGCGCCAAAACAAGTTTAATTACGATTGAAGTTAAAATGCGTTTATTAATAAGGATGTACATATATCTATAGGATTATCGACTAAAGTTGTACTAAGACGAAAGAAGGTACTGTACTCATCATTACAAGCAACTTTCACTATGGAAACAACTATGATTCGAGAAAAATATTTTTTCCTCAGATTCAGAGTTTATACGATAACTCTGTATACATTCATAGTTATCGGTAAGAGGTTTGCGAACTCTACTCATCCTAATGAACAACTTTCATTAAGTGACTAATTCTGAACTAGAGAAAAAAAACAGCTATTTCATATATTTTGTCGACGACCGAAGAACTTTTGTTATGGAACAGCTAATTATTTTTCTCGAATTCAAATTTGCTCATGAATTGATATTTAAGAGCTCTTAGTTCTAAAGCCCCTCTGCAGAAGTTGCTCTTTATGCAATTACCCTCCCAATCCCTATATAAACAAGCAATTTCATAAAACACAACAAGTTATTGTTGACAAAGTAAGACATAAGCAAGTAGTTAGTTAAACTTTAGTCATACAAACGCGAACAAAGCGTTCAATATAACGTTCAATAACACGTATTACATAGACATACAAATTCTCGGTTGATTTAAAATATTTGAAAATCAACATTTCTAGCACGAACTTTCGAAACTTAAAGTAAATCGATCCTAAATTCAGATTTACGCTAAAACTTCACCATTTTAAAGGCATCAGGCACATCTGAAGTGGAAAAACAGGCGGCGAGTTAGCGCAACTGTTCCCGCGGGAAAAACTTGCATACATTTGGAGGAATTTGTGGCGTACTCTAGCGGCGACTGTCCGCGAGTTTGTTACTACTTGTTACTCATATTTGCATACGTTATGCAGTGTCATCGTCAAACAAAGGAGAATTTTAACTGCAAATTTAATTCAACGGTGTACTCAGCAAATTTAGGGGTACCCAACCTACTAAACTCCACAAAATATAACGTCAAGTAAAATCCAAAAACTAGGATTCCAAGAAATATCCGGCTAAATTAGTTCAATATCAATCAATGTACTAGTAATTTGTGGAGACCCAGTAAAATTACGAGTACCTGCCTATATGTAAAGTAGTGAAATACTCGTAATAGGTAAGCTTAATTCGCTTAAACACAGAGAAACAAAAACAATAAAGAAGCAAAATTAATCGGAATAGGACATAAAGACAGAGACAGACAGAGAGACATAGCTGAGACAGAGACAGAGACAGACATAGACAGAGCTGGACCAAAATTTTTATTCAAAGGCAATGGATTTCATGAACCACGTATAAGAATTCACCAATAAACCGTTATTGACCCACATTTGGCCGCGGCGAGGGCTACGCACGTGACCTTATGACGTTGTGTATAGGTACATTACTAAACAAGCTGCTTGGAATGGTCTGAAGGACAATGTTAAGGACTTAACAGGTATTTAAACTCTCAACACAAATACGACGGGGTGTTAAAAGTTTAACGTGTCTGTGTGCGTGTCTGTCTGACGCATCGTAGCTCCCGAAGGAATGAAACGATTTTGATGTTTTTTGAGAGTATGTTTGTATTGTTTGTATGTACCTCTGTCGAACATTTTGGGTCCCTCTACAGCTTAAAACGGTAAAATGTTGATGTGTGAGGTGTCATTGAATATGTCTTTATCTGTAGATGATCATAGGATAATTGCATCCCGCAGTCTCAATTCTTAAATTAGGTAGGTTAGGTTAGGTTCAAATATAAGTAAGTATAAAAACAACAGTAAATAATCTTTAATTCAGCAGGACTTACAAACTAAACTACTAGACAGAATATATCACAAAATTTATGTCCGAACACCTAGGAAGACCCATAAACATATTTCAATACTTTTTCGGCTCGTTCAGTCGTTTTTCAACTTGAATGAATCAGTGGTCACTCATAAAATAATTACTTATTACGGTCATGACCTTTTCTTTTCAAATGTCCATTACTAAACTTAACAATTAAACTAGAAGTACTGACTGTCACCATAATGCCTTCAAGTTGCTCCTCAGTTCAGGAGGCTCTTCATCAAACTACTTGAACTTAGTTTTACTTCATCGTTAAGCTGGCGTTGTACCGTTGTGTTCAGTTCTATTGTGTTATAGTTATCATCCTATTCCTAGGTCTTACAGACTTAGTAAGTAAGGACGAGGTTTTGTGAGTAGTGAATAATAGTTAAGGAAAACTTCTGCTGGATAAAATTAACAGTAGATAATTTTATTGTCATCTCAAATATAGAATATCAGTAACAGGGAATAGGCGGTCTTATAGCTAATATGCGATTTCTGTCAGACAACCTTTGTTTGTCGGATTGTAATAATGGAATCTTATACTTCATAATGGATGCTGATGAATTCGTGCAATATTCGTTCGCAGTCCGTTATCAGTCAGCTCGCAAGAGCGAACATGTCGATTTGTAAAGGGAAGAACACCTCTAACCCTTGCTCTGACACCCCGCGCTTAGTTGAGCGCGACAAACAAAGGGCGTCAAACGTTGGTAGGAAAAGGAGTCATGCGATGGATCATTTAGCTGGAAGATCGCTCGGTGGCCCGTTAACTTGTGGTGGCTCGTTTACATTAGTAAGTTTAACATTACCTGCCTTATTAATAAACGCGTCTTAACTCAGAGTATCTTTTGTCTTGTTCTATCCAATGGAGAACGTCACGCGCCAAAACAAGTTTAATTACGATTGAAGTTAAAATGCGTTTATTAATAAGGATGTACATATATCTATAGGATTATCGACTAAAGTTGTACTAAGACGAAAGAAGGTACTGTACTCATCATTACAAGCAACTTTCACTATGGAAACAACTATGATTCGAGAAAAATATTTTTTCCTCAGATTCAGAGTTTATACGATAACTCTGTATACATTCATAGTTATCGGTAAGAGGTTTGCGAACTCTACTCATCCTAATGAACAACTTTCATTAAGTGACTAATTCTGAACTAGAGAAAAAAAACAGCTATTTCATATATTTTGTCGACGACCGAAGAACTTTTGTTATGGAACAGCTAATTATTTTTCTCGAATTCAAATTTGCTCATGAATTGATATTTAAGAGCTCTTAGTTCTAAAGCCCCTCTGCAGAAGTTGCTCTTTATGCAATTACCCTCCCAATCCCTATATAAACAAGCAATTTCATAAAACACAACAAGTTATTGTTGACAAAGTAAGACATAAGCAAGTAGTTAGTTAAACTTTAGTCATACAAACGCGAACAAAGCGTTCAATATAACGTTCAATAACACGTATTACATAGACATACAAATTCTCGGTTGATTTAAAATATTTGAAAATCAACATTTCTAGCACGAACTTTCGAAACTTAAAGTAAATCGATCCTAAATTCAGATTTACGCTAAAACTTCACCATTTTAAAGGCATCAGGCACATCTGAAGTGGAAAAACAGGCGGCGAGTTAGCGCAACTGTTCCCGCGGGAAAAACTTGCATACATTTGGAGGAATTTGTGGCGTACTCTAGCGGCGACTGTCCGCGAGTTTGTTACTACTTGTTACTCATATTTGCATACGTTATGCAGTGTCATCGTCAAACAAAGGAGAATTTTAACTGCAAATTTAATTCAACGGTGTACTCAGCAAATTTAGGGGTACCCAACCTACTAAACTCCACAAAATATAACGTCAAGTAAAATCCAAAAACTAGGATTCCAAGAAATATCCGGCTAAATTAGTTCAATATCAATCAATGTACTAGTAATTTGTGGAGACCCAGTAAAATTACGAGTACCTGCCTATATGTAAAGTAGTGAAATACTCGTAATAGGTAAGCTTAATTCGCTTAAACACAGAGAAACAAAAACAATAAAGAAGCAAAATTAATCGGAATAGGACATAAAGACAGAGACAGACAGAGAGACATAGCTGAGACAGAGACAGAGACAGACATAGACAGAGCTGGACCAAAATTTTTATTCAAAGGCAATGGATTTCATGAACCACGTATAAGAATTCACCAATAAACCGTTATTGACCCACATTTGGCCGCGGCGAGGGCTACGCACGTGACCTTATGACGTTGTGTATAGGTACATTACTAAACAAGCTGCTTGGAATGGTCTGAAGGACAATGTTAAGGACTTAACAGGTATTTAAACTCTCAACACAAATACGACGGGGTGTTAAAAGTTTAACGTGTCTGTGTGCGTGTCTGTCTGACGCATCGTAGCTCCCGAAGGAATGAAACGATTTTGATGTTTTTTGAGAGTATGTTTGTATTGTTTGTATGTACCTCTGTCGAACATTTTGGGTCCCTCTACAGCTTAAAACGGTAAAATGTTGATGTGTGAGGTGTCATTGAATATGTCTTTATCTGTAGATGATCATAGGATAATTGCATCCCGCAGTCTCAATTCTTAAATTAGGTAGGTTAGGTTAGGTTCAAATATAAGTAAGTATAAAAACAACAGTAAATAATCTTTAATTCAGCAGGACTTACAAACTAAACTACTAGACAGAATATATCACAAAATTTATGTCCGAACACCTAGGAAGACCCATAAACATATTTCAATACTTTTTCGGCTCGTTCAGTCGTTTTTCAACTTGAATGAATCAGTGGTCACTCATAAAATAATTACTTATTACGGTCATGACCTTTTCTTTTCAAATGTCCATTACTAAACTTAACAATTAAACTAGAAGTACTGACTGTCACCATAATGCCTTCAAGTTGCTCCTCAGTTCAGGAGGCTCTTCATCAAACTACTTGAACTTAGTTTTACTTCATCGTTAAGCTGGCGTTGTACCGTTGTGTTCAGTTCTATTGTGTTATAGTTATCATCCTATTCCTAGGTCTTACAGACTTAGTAAGTAAGGACGAGGTTTTGTGAGTAGTGAATAATAGTTAAGGAAAACTTCTGCTGGATAAAATTAACAGTAGATAATTTTATTGTCATCTCAAATATAGAATATCAGTAACAGGGAATAGGCGGTCTTATAGCTAATATGCGATTTCTGTCAGACAACCTTTGTTTGTCGGATTGTAATAATGGAATCTTATACTTCATAATGGATGCTGATGAATTCGTGCAATATTCGTTCGCAGTCCGTTATCAGTCAGCTCGCAAGAGCGAACATGTCGATTTGTAAAGTCTTCCCTTTACAAATCGACATGTTCGCTTTTGTGAAAACCTGTGAAAACCAACTTCAATTCTGCACGCAAAACGTACGTTATAAAAATTACATGTGCTCGTATGTATATACTTAAAAAAAGTGATATTGATTGAACAAATCCTACTGGACCGATTTAGATAGGTACATTTTATATGAGACCATTTTTTTATTAATGCGAATTGTTTGATTCATTGACATTAATATTTCCAACAAAAAATATTGACTATAATTTATCATAATTCATTTAAATATAATAATTAAAATAGCGTATAGAGTCCGCAGCTTATTGCTGTTTAGATAATGATTTTCAACTATACCTAAAAACCGTGTCGTGTAATTTCCAAATGGCCCAGGATCTGCCCCATCAGTAGAGCATATTTCGAATAGATAGAAAATAAGTATGTAGAAAAATCGTAGATAGTAGAGTGGTATCACATTTGTAAATCTGATCAATTCGACGGAGCGGAAAAGCCCCGGTTTCTGAATGTAGGATTTTTACGTCGCGACTTTACAGCTCTTTCTGTATGATAATGCTATTTGCTACGATCAAAATTTTACATCTCCGCGAAAACTGCGCTACGTAGCGCATACATTGCGTAATTTTCATACGTACTGGCGGCGCTTGCGAGTCTGTGAGCAAGCATTGTATCGTAAACTCGTGGATTACCTGCAGCGCTCATGCGGATTATGTAACAGTTAGTACAGAAACCGCGTCGTTTTGTCCCACGATATTACAAAGCCGCGATGATATTGCGTTTATAGCACATTACGACTGCTATTACATTAATAAGACTCGACTACGTTTCGTAGAGCGCGAACCGTGTCGTCACAAGCAAAAAAATAAATAAAGATATATTATGAGTTCACACTTTTTTTAGTGTCAATAGATTTCAAATAGTCAGACTTCTCAACATTTTTTTTGTTGCTTTGATTTAAAAACCACACTTCTGGACCAAGTTTTGTAAAATATATATTTGTCCTTATGAAAAGTACAATACAAGTATAAACCAGAGAGGGACAGATTTGGAAAATTCTTGTCCAAACATATTTTAAAGTACTGAAATAAAACCAGTATAATTGAAAAAAAACCTCCTTAAGGTAGGAATTATCAGATGCGCTTGTTGCCGTTTCAGTGATCTAGAGAGTCTCAAAGTGAAAGATGCAAACCACTTAGCGACCGTAAAAAGTTTGTTGTTCATCGGTCCAATGAGTTCAACAAGTCTATTAAACATCTGAAACTCGCTGAAAGCGCAATCAAAGCTCCGGATTTGTTGCTGCTGTTATTCGTATGAAGTTTTTAGAGTTCCGTAGGAAATTGCGACTCCAAAAGGGACTTTTTAGTACCTGAGCGGATCTGGAGATTTTAGTGAGAAGTCAGACTAGCCAAAAAGTTTGATTCCTGGACTACAAAACAATAAATATAGTCCTTTGTATGTTTATTGAAGTCATTTTTTTAAATAAAATATATGTCACAGAAATTCACTTACGTTTCTTTCACACAATTTTGTTGTTCGTTTTAATTTCTATAACAACGATTTTTTTAATAGTCTGTCAGTGTGGCAGAATAAAATAGTAAGTCCAAATAATTTTGAGCGACGCAGCTACGGAACCCTTAACTAATCTTGAATCGTTTTGCTCTTTGCCAAATTTGTTTTATATAAGTCGACATGAGCAGCTTTGTAGTTGTTTTTCATAGCGCGTTTCATTTGCAGCGAAGTGTTTGTAGTGAGTTGTTATAGCGAGAATTACAAGTCGCGTTACGATTTCGCGTTTGTTTGAAATACACAGTAAACATAGACTACACCATAGATAACGGAAATGCTGCATTCGTATTTAACCGAGATGTTTCACAATTTGTCAGAAATTCAAAATATACAATTTTTTATCATTACCTTTAGACCTTTAGACTTTACGCAATGTGCATGCGAAAGTATAAATATATACAAGTTTACGTAGTGCCTGAAGTTTTCCAAATGTTCACTTAATACACAATACTTTTGATCACTCTCTGGTTCTACAGTAAAACAGTTTGTGTTAGTGGATCCATTATTGTGTCAACTGAAAACACTGGATAATATAGTCTTTATGAAATTACCTGACGATATTATTTGTATTGTAAATACAAGTAAATATTGGTATTATATGTAAAGGTCGTGATATATGCTTAGTTAACTGTTTTCCATTGTCTTAGGTACTAGACATTCAGGATTGCCGAGGAAGCGAGATTCAGATTCTAGATTCAGCAAATCAAATGTTAATAAAATAAAAAAGACGAAGAAACGTAAAGTAAAAAAATTGTTTATTAAGATCTCAATCACTGGTTTGAAATATTTGAAAGGGCTTCAGAGGAGGGTCTAGATATTTTTTTAAAAATCCTATTAATTTGTTTTATGAATAAAATTAGCTTTAAAATGTACCTGACGAATTAAAGTAGGTTGTTAACTATTTTTGAAAGATTACATATGTAGTATGTACGTATCTACTGCTGCAACAACTCCTTTATTTACTGTTACATCAGTGCAACGAGGCATGGGATTACAGTGTACCTACATACTCGTGAATATTTCGCGATATTTCGCTTAAGCGCAAATAACTACGAAACTAACGAACGGATATATTATTATACCAGTATACTCATACTGTCACAATGTGCAGTGGAGTACTTTCCGGTTGAAGTATGATGAATACCTACTACGAGTATTAAAGTCTTCAATTACTAGTAATTCAAAACTACTAGTGATAATTTTATTAAAACTTAAGTTTACCGCGAATAACTGTATTCGTGGTTAATTTCTGCGATATAAGCAACATAGACAACTTTGACAAGGGTCACTACATAAACACTCACATAAAAACTTACAAATTTATAAACATACTCTAATAATATATCTTCTGTTAAGACATTCGTTTACAAATACCGATTACTTGAGGCTCTAAACTACTATAATAATATGCTATGCTTCACAGGAAAATATATTTTTAACTCTAGCGTCACGAGGTAAAAACGGAGGGAGGCGGGGGTTAAAAATATATAAGTTTGACGACTCTCAGACACACACACAGTGTATGTAGCTCCCTATGAACCGATTTTGTTGTTTTTTTTTTGGAATGGTGAATTATTCTGTCTTGTTCGGTGCTACGTATATTTTTTCACAACTTCCTCAATATAGCTATAAAATGAAAGGGCTAGTAGGCCACCACAACAAAATGGCGATATCAGAGGGTTAATTTTTTTTAATTGTACTTCTTGTCTATATCATCTGTTCTAAGCAATCAAATAAAATGGTATTTTGTGTTGTTCATTTTTGTGTAGATAGTATATTTGCCAAACAGCAAGCCGAAATAAATGAAATATAATGTCCATAACATTTGCATTCTCATTGTAATGTTGATCATTTGTTTTCGCGATTATAATCAAACCGTACTCGTATATTTAACGAAAACTCGTGTCGACCTACATTTTGTTGTAAAAATATTCAGTAAAAGGTTTTGTTGTGGGGTATATTAACGAAATTTGTGCCAAGAGTATGTCCAGCTGTCCGGACATTGTTCAAAAGGTACCAGGCACTTATAACACACAGGAAGTTTTCTCAGAAATGCCATTTCACTATTTAGCGCCTTACTATTAAACTGAGATAAAGCTAACTAAACCTGTAAAGACATAAATTTAATGTCGGTACCAACATTAAATGTATGTTTTACTCCCCTGTTCACGATATTTGACTAATAGTAATTAGAATCTTTTACCTGTCCAATAGAAGTACTTACCTATAATAAAATTCAAAGTTTTACTAAATAATTTAGCGAGAAGAATTTATTGCCATATTTTTTCATATTTTCATAAAATGTAGACATTAGTTTTGGCTTTGCAATTGAAGGCGGACGGGCTCACGACGGGCGGATGTACGAGCAAAAACTCCGTTGAGTTTGTTGAGGACACTCAAGGAGCGACTGCGGATGCTCCTCGGAACTTCTTTGATTAAAACTTATGCAAATCGGAAGAGGAGTCAAGTGGCTTCGGCAACTTACCAAACGATAGTTCGGGGTCGACAGCCGGCGTTCAAGCTAAGAGCGAGCGGCCGCTGAAAATATCATCTGTATCAACGCAAAGCGTCCTACTGCTGAGCACAGCTCTTCCTTATAAAGTGGGTTTAGACCATAGTAACTACAGTTATCTTCTAAAGTTAAACCTTCTCTGACAAGTAAATTTTATTTTTGTTTTACAATATCAGTTGGTAATGTGAACTAAAAATAATATTTCGTACTATTTCAGGACAACTGCGTTGAATTTGCTTCCCGCTACCGCTTGTCCCCGATCCCTCCCATGCAGGAAATGCGGCTGCTAGAGCTATTTGTGCTGATTTTAATTAAGTTTGCGGCATTTGAGTGACGTTCCCGCTCCCGCTCTTGGCGGCGTTCGCTTGCACTGTAGCCACGACCCGGCAGAACGTCTCTGACAGCGCGCTAAAATTCCGATTTTGTTTGTTCTTGTTATGAATGAACTTTTCAACTTTGGTATGTTGTTTGGAGGTTCAACGCAATTTGTCGGCGGGCTTTGTACATATTTCATTGACTTCTCAAACGTGCGCGTTGGTTTACTTTATTGAGCAGTTATCTCAAAGAACAAAGCGGTGAGGCGCGAGGTCGTGACGTGTAGTTTGACTTCAAATTATGAGGATGTTAAGAATCTTCTCCATTTTTTGTTATAAGAATTTGGTAAAAAAAACCCAGTGAAGTTGCATGCGTGCCTTTTAATTTAACTTTGCTCCCAATCTAATCGCATGGCAACACCGATATATAACGATATAACCGATCTCATTACGTTACCAATTAGAAAGGTAAATAGTGAGGTTGTAATTAGGAAACATGTAAATTCAAGACAAAAGAGAGATGGTTAGTATGTTCCACCGATTGGGTTATTAATATTAATTGCTTGACAAAATCCTTTTGAACCTATAGATATACTTACTTACGAATATTCTGATTCCCATAAAATATAAACATCTTGTTTTATATTGAGATTTAAGTGGCCTCTAGTATCGAGACCACAAGCAATTATTAATCAATTAAGTTTTACTTAGGGCCCAGCTGAGTCCCTAATCTAATAAAGTAAGTCTCGAGGACTCTGCGGCAACTAAACAGTCTAGGACCGTGGTGAAATTTAAAATAGTAGCTATGTTTTTGGTTTTTAATTTTTTGTAAGTTTCTATAATTTTATTCGCAAGAGATTTAAACCAAAAATATAGGTAAGCAAGTCTCTAGAATGTAACCAATATTGTTATTTACTTAATTTCATTAAATTATATTACTCATCTGGTATAAGATAGGTATTTGGTTTAATTTGTTAGGTTTTCAGCGTAAGGCATACACTTTTTTAATTATAAAATAATAGTTCATGGTTTTAGGATGCTTCTACTAGTACTGTCATGCAATGCCTTCAGCATTAGTTTAGCACATTGTGTCATACATCTTGATTTTTACCATAAATATCTTATTCCTATCTTTCTCATATTTTATATTAATTGAAAATAAATGATATGTTATTTTAAAAAATCAACAGGTAATCAATCACACACATCTTAACCAGTAGACGGTTCGACCATTTTTAATATCAGAAAAAAATATAAATTTAATTGCTCCTTAAATTTTCTCTGAATAAAGCAATCAAAGCTGAAACGTCCTCCAGGCATGCTTTGCAGCTTTAGACAGCTTGTGATGACGTCACGACGAATATTGACGATGTTGGTTTAGGACTTGCTTGCCTGCTACCGTTATACTGCCGATACTTCAGCTGCCCAAATGGTTCGAATCTAAAACTAATCAACAAACAACTTCTATTCCTATGTCTATACAAGTAAGGTTGAAAATTACATGAACAGTAAGTAAGCTGGCAAAACTTGCAAAATAAAAGTTTTCTATAGGATTTTCTACTTTGTTTTTAGAGTCGTAGAGTGCATTATTGAGCGAGTGATGAAATTGAAAGAGCAGCGTGCATGCCATTTGTCGACCGCCACGTGAAGGCTTTGATTCATATCTTGAGTTATTGTTTATTCGGTTATCGCTTTTATCTGTTGAATCCTTCAGGAAACTATTCGTTTTGGTGAAAACTGTGAAAAATATATGCCATAGTTTTGATATGGAAACGATATCCCGTGCGCATATGAAATGAAAACTGAGAAAATTCGTATTTCGTGCTTGAAAAGTAACTTGATTTATGATATGCCATCTAGCATTAATGCTTAAAAAGGTTTTGATTAGGGGAGTACGCGAAGTGAAAATAGAGGACGTTATAGTTACAGGACCATGACTCGACATAAACCCCGATTCAGTCAGGCCAAACTTACTAATCTAACCTAATTTGACAGTTCTAAAATTGGCTCCTCCCTTTTTGTTTCAACAAATAAGAGAAGTATGTGTATAATTTTAAGAACTACATATTAGTTTAGTCAGTGTCACTGGCCGAATTGGGGCCTTTCATACAAGACTTAATAAAGTAAGATGGCAATTGAGTATCTAGCGACATAACGAGAGAGCTGTATACTTACATAGCATGATCCTTGTATGTGCTACATATCTATAGACCTATATAACGCCTACTTACTATCTAAAGGACAAGACTCCACCGCGTGGATGAGACGAGAGGAAACAAGGTGGTCAGAAGCGACTTTAAAGAACCCGACTACTAAATCTTTAAACCTGGTTATTTATGCTTTTATGCTTTTTATAATTCGTCACCCAGTGTCTCTCACGACTAAGACGAATCTATTGACATGCCACACACATAAAAATACGACAAGCCGATTAGGCTCTAGGGCTTGCCTAAGATGAATACCCACCCATACATACACTTGTAAAAACATTACCCTCCTTCTTTCGAAGTCGGAAAAAATATGATTTGCACCTGATGTTACATTCTCGTAACAACTTCAAAAATGAAAAGATCCTAAATAGATAAGTTTTTATGTAGGTATGTTCTCCAATTACTCAAAAACTCTTCAACCGATGTGCAAAATTTTTTTTTATCAAAAAAGATATAAAATTGATATAAAAATATACATATAGGTACCGTTGTTTGGTATTAAAATAAAAATACATTCAAGACCCTGTAGCCCAATTCACTAATCGTTTCCGATCGGATTTGAAGCCTTTGTAATACGAGCTAAAAGCTAAGTAACAAAACCTCAAGATTTTAGATGCGATTTTTTTTTGTTTGGATCCCTTATCGGTTTTTAATGTCATAATATCTAACAAACCTTCTTTAAGTCGTGTAGCAAAGCTTTCTAATCCGATCGGAAACGCATTGTGAAGGGGGCTGCAGGGGTCTTGAATGTCAGATACTAATACGTCAACAACAACTAACTGTTGCCGTATTAATATTCGTTCGTGTATCAGTAGTAAAATTGTGGTCACTTTTCTAAAGTATTACGTTTTGGTTTTCTGTCATAACTATACAATTGTCAACAGAAATATCTTCTTACACTAGCTTTTGTTTGATTCGGAACTAAGTCCGTCCCATTCTGTCCATTTCGCACATCTTCCGCTTTGGTGGAGACCTAGCCGAATTCCCTTACATTGTTATAACATACTTCAGTGGGATCTCAAGTAGTTTAAACTCTGGAGTTCGGAGTTTTGGTCCTCATAATTGAACCACTTTGTGAATACCGCGTCAGGAATGACGGCTTTTGTGAGCTAAGTAAAGAATTTTGAGCAACTGTCTGTTGCTTATCTTTTAGATGCTTAGCATAATTATGTCATTGTTTCAAACTAACTTGTAAACTTACTACACCTACCTATTAAACAATGCTAATTATTTTGGTCAAAAGCGTTTACAATTACTATGTAAATTAAGTTGTTAACTAGTAAATATAGTAACTAACTGCATGTTAACATAACTTCATATCATTACAACAAGTGACTTCCATATTAGGTACATATATGCATCTCAATAGATCTGTAGTTTCGTTTGAAATCTAATTACCCGACTGCGAAAAAGGGAGGGTTATGTTTTTCGAGTGTATGTATGTATATTTCTTTAGCACGCTCGAAACGGCTTGTCGTATTTTAATGTGAGTAGTGTTACTAGATTATTACAAAAATTTCCTAGATTTCATAAAATTATTATATGAATAAAATTGTCCCGGTGTTTCCAAAAAATATATTATAACTCTTAATAATTATGCTAATTGTGAGTTTATGTCATTGTTTTTCAAGGATATAATAATACTGAGGCTGTTTTACGTATAGGAGCATGTAGCGCCATCTATTTAAATTTTGCTGAATCTACATGCCCGCTTAGAACCTTTCACCTACCGTTCTTCATTTCATTCCGGCACTGTTCAAGTCAGACGCAGTTCCAATACCACTTTAGAGATGGCGCTAGCATATGTTTCCAAGAGCGTTATGCACAAAAATTAAACAAAATCTGTACTAAATAAATAAAATAATAATAATTTCATGAGGAATAATTTGGTTGTTTATTAGTTTGTTTGCATTGATCGGTTTACTATTATTGATTGATGAAGCGACACTGAGAATTTTTTTTCTGATAAATCTATAGATAGACAATAGAATTATTTTAAGTATACCTACCTATTTATTTCATTTATGTATGCACTTGTAGCTATCATAGGCGTTGTACGCGACTTAAAATTAAAGAAGTTTCAAACTTTGAAGCCTCATCGAATCCTTTTGGGGAAGACTCTCAAAAAATAAATATCTTAATACAACCCTACACCCACCAAATTTTAGGTCAAGTTTCGGCGTTTTCGGCTTTACGCTGATTTCTAGTAAATATCAGTCAGTCAGTTAGGACGTACTCTTATAATATAAATAGATAATACTTTTTTTTATTAGATATCAAAGAATATTAATTCTGTTATATAATAGTTTAGGTAAGTATATCAACAAAGTACCTTTATTTATGTTATATATTTCTTTAATTATGAGATGAGATGAAACAGTCTTTATTTCATAACATTACAGAATAATCTATTTTTTATTGTTTAAAATAACATCTAATGCCGACAAAGTAACAACCCCAAACCTACTTTGATAAAGACATGCGCTGCACTTGACAAGTTAATTAGCATCCGGCTGCGACTGGATGCAATGCACAACGTTCGTTAACCATCACCGACTTATCGTGAAACTGACTGCAGTTGACAGCTTGAAACTCAGCGATGGATGCAATGCAGTTGCAAAATTACGTCAAAGGAGAGCAATTTGTATTGCATTTCATTAAAAACAATATCAGTTCTACTGAGGCAGACTATCAACGTCTAAAACAGGTCTTACGAGCATGTGACAGACGTCACAATTAAGCCCTCAGTTAGGGTCATGAAACCCATGTTATTCAAGTTATAAGTTTGAACGTCAGTTGTGTATGTACTTTGGTTTGAACCGTAAAACAGTTATACAATCAATACTATAATTCTTTATTGTCACCTCAAAAATACAACACAAAAGAATAAAAAACAAATAGGTAACATAGCACAAAAGGCGGTCTTATCGCTAAAAAGCGATCTCTTGCAGACAACCTTCGTATCGTTATTATACCACTTACTGCCTAGTTCTTTAACAATACCCCGTGTTAGTAGCCATCGGTCGAGACAGCGGTTGGGAGTGTCCCCACATTTGCACAACAATACCTAAGCTTCATTAATGCCTCTTTTATAATTCTGACGGGCTGATAATTTCTAAGAATTAACGTAGAGCATAAACTGAGAAACATAGAGATATGAAATTTGAAGAAAGAATACTTTTACACTACTGAGTGTAAAAGTGTACTAAAAAAGGAAATTCAACCGCTAAGCCGCTCAAATGGGGGTTTCAAATTTGTATTTTAAGTTTCTGTTCAGTGCAACGCTTTGGGTGACTAATACTAGTTACAAATAAATCTTCAATTACTTGTATCTCGTTATGTGATAATCGCATTTTTTCAAAGTGTCTGCTGTTAAACAGTGCTGTAGAAAAATTACTCTTCATTGGACTAAATAATAGTCCAGTCGAAAATCAGATTAATAATCTGATAATTCATAAAACCAGTATACACAGTTTCGTCAAGATCAAGATAGCTTAAAACAAAGCTACGACCCGTATTAACATACCGACACCTATACATACCTACTGCCAAATTAAGAGCACAAATTTCAACAGCCCTAACTACAATCTCCTTTAGAAAATGAGTTTTAAGTATAAGGATGGGAGATACAACACATGCCTACCATCATAGTAGCGGCATCGTTAATTGAATTACTAACAATAATTTATTACTTTCACGAGTATTATAATAAAAGAGAGCTATTATCTACAGCTACCCCGCTAGTATTGTAGAGGGTATACGAGCTGCCCCTAGGGGTGTGTGGGAGTGGTGCCAAATGCTTTAATTATGACAGAGTTAACACAAACTGGATAGTAGGGTAATGTAATTAGTTGTTCTCGTGTGTTGTTCTGTTATATTATTACTCATGCAGGTATCAACTACGAGTATTAAAGTACCACCAACGTGCCAGTATGAATGATGTTTTTAATAATATCCTGTTTTTTTAAAATATTTTTCAAATGCCGTCCTACAATTGCAAACTCCTTGAAGTATGTGATAAAATCTCGGGCGTTTAAATTATGTAAATTAAACGTGATAATATCAAGTAAGACTAGAATATATCTATATATAGTATCGGACTTTTCTACCGGATATCTTGCGTTTAATTTACTAAATTATCAAAGCCTCAGGTTTCTTTGGCTATAGTATTAGCAGATAAGCTTGGTGTGTGCATAAAAATAAATATAAATTAGTTAACCTTTACTAATTGAGATAAAATTTCTTATTTACATTAAGCTTAGATGAGAGTACATGCCATACGGTCATATTGGACCGTCCGCAATATTGGATTTGATTCTAATATGGCGGATGGTCCAAAATAATCTACTTACCTAAAAGCTTACCTGTACTTACACAGTTCAACATTTTTTTTTAAGATTTTATCTGATATCTTGGATTTGGTTGAACTGACTTGAAAACTTATTGTTTTATTTTTAAGTTACCATTTGAATTTAGTCAAAGTCGGCCTGGTGTAATTAAAATAAAATAACTGAAAAAGTTATACCGGCGCCTGCCGATATACTTTTCGGTATTAGGTAATCACTTAAAAAAGAACTTGTTCACTATTAACTTATCGAAAATAATATAATAAGTGTTCTGTATGTATCGTTGCAGTACCTGGGCTCATTCCCGGTGCGAGGCGCGGGCGAGGGCGACTCACGCGCAAATCTTACTGACCAACTGCACAACATCAAGGTAACTTACATAAATATTGATCTCGAAATAAATTGTTGGATTCTTCGAAATTATCGGATTCGAATGTCGAGCTGTAGATAAAAATTAAGGGGCAACTAAATAAGGTGATGGCTTACATTTGGCGCTTCATATAAAACTTGTGGCCTGTTTGCCTAGCGCACGGGTAGATATATTTTTGTTCTATTATCAATACTTAAAGTTACCTGGAAGAGATCGCATTTAGCGACAAGGCCGCCGCTTGTGACACTAAATGTAAGGTTTTTCCTGTATATTTATGTGTCTGCTATAAAGAGTTAATTCATTCGTACTATCCAAACGATAAAAAACATTGAATGGTAATTTTTTTACACCTTGGTTTAGTTTTAGTAGGGATATCCGAAAATCTCTAATTTTTTCTAGTAATAAATATATTATGTTACTCAGTGATAACGTAGATTTCTAACGGCATATTTTTTTTTGAAATCAGTCATGTAGTTTCAATACAATCTTTCCTCTTTATAAAACTTGTGTAGATGTAGAGAAGGGATCAAGTTACCTACTTTTACTGCAAAGATTTTTTTTTGGAAAACCTGTATGACGGAAACGCGTTATACCACTTGAAGGTAACAAAAATTACCAGGATGCTATTTGGCTACCAAAGTGGACTACCAACACCCTTCATAGAAGAGACTCTTACTTTAGTGGGACACTTTGGCTTGGCTCGGTACGCTTGAATCATTTAACATTTTTACTTTTAAGATTCTATTTGAAAGGATGTGCAGTCAAAATAATCCCGTCAAAACATTACATGTTTTACGCTGTGCACTTTTTCTGCCGTAACAAGTTGTGAACTCGAATGTAAACAAAGTCCGTTCATTCAATACCTATTTATTTAAGTTAGCGACAACTTAACCACTTTTTCATAAATTGATGCCTTGTTTGTAAGCTACAAAAATGTTGTATAAAAATATATATAAAGATTATTATTTTTTTACTTCTTTAATAAATACAGTGACTTGGCAAACGCTCGCAGAAAACAGGGGTATTTTATTTTTCAATATTTTACAGTATACTGAAAAATATACTAAATATAATTGAGAATCAGCCATATAAGGTTAGAAGATATATTAAAAGTAATATACATATATATACTCGAATATATATTAAAGAGACCTTAACTACTTTATATTATATATAAGTTAAAATTATGTATAGCTGGTAGTTAGCTAGTGAACTCGGCTTGCCCTTTGACCTTCTCCTAAGTGTCGTTTGGCATCTCAGTAACGGTAAAAGACACTCCAGTGATAGTCCGCGCTGAAAGTTCTGACATTAGAACTTTGAATATAACCGAGAATGGTAATTGCATTAAATATACTATCCAGAGAATAAGTTAAACTAAGATGACTTAATAATAAATTAAAAAGTATTTCTTTAAAAAAAATACAATATACTTGTCAAAATTTATTCAGTATCTTTATACGTTACATATTTTGTTATGGGGTGATAGGAGTTTGATGGTACCGTTTGTTTTTTAATTAATAAATACATAGTGGTTTTAAAGCCTCTTTGATACCAAATGTTTCGTCTACACATTAAGTAGTTAAAGATGTCTATGAAATAAAATATTTCTAAAATATAGTATTATTTTACACCCATCTCAATATAAACAAGTAGATTAATAGTCTGTATGTTATACATTTAACAAGCCAAAGTCCAAACGCGGGTGTGTTTAATAGCCGGTTACGCCGTAGCTCTTGTAGCCGTTTCGTAGCAGCCGTAGCATAAAATGAAGACAAATATCTGAAAATTTCCTTCCCTAGAATATACTAACAAGCAACGATAGATGTTTTATTTAGTCAGCGTCTTGTGATTGTAGGTGAAATTATAAACACTAGTTGTTGTTGTACTAGTTGTTATGCGAAACAAACACACAAACGCAGAAACTGACAGACGAAAGAACATTTTGCCAGACTTGAAGCAGAGACGCTTTGCTTGCTGCGCTCGTTCGTATAAACATCTTCCTTATTTGCTGAGCTGCAATAAAACCTATTAAGCCCCGACGCAAAAACGACGCTGTGTATAACACAGTTTGACGTGTCTGTCTGTGTGTCTGACTGTGGCATCGTAGCTCTCGAATGGAGAAATCAATTTTAATTTATATTTTTTGTTCGAAACGTGATCAGTCAGGAATGTTTGAAGTTATCTTTAATGAGAATTTGTCCAAGATGGCGGCCGCTATAAAATGATATTTATTTATAGCAGTAATGATTGTAATGATTTTTATTTTTACCCATTTTTTAACAACCATTTTTTAATTTGATACCGCTATTTGTCTGTCTCAAATAGCGGTATCAAATTGAAACAGGGCTTGACTAGTAGAATACTATGTGTACACTAAGATAAACATATCCAAGATGGCCGCCACTACATAATAGCGTTGTCAAGAGATTTTCAATTTATCAATTTTACTTATTAAGTGTAAAATATATAGACATGTAAAGTGACATGTTGAATTAATAGACAGCTAACTTATTTCTAACTCACACCGACAATAAGCAAAGTCCTGCTTCTTCCGGTCTTAAATAGATGATCATTGCCGGAGTATAATTCAAAACTTGTCCTGTCAGCAGAAGGGTCAGGCATTAATGTTCTGCAATAAGTGCAAAATGCATGTTGCTTATAGCAAAATGTGTTGTGCTAGAAACTTGTTACTTCTACGCCATATAGATGTAAGTTGACTTGGCACAGTGATGTCCCACAGGATTTAGATGTGGGCCAGACTAGCCGATGTTAAGTGCTGATTACATGCGCTAAATATCACGCTAGTTTTAATTGTGAACTTTTAATGTTGCAATGATTTTGAATCCAGTCAGCACCTAAGTTTTTATGTGGGTTGAATTTTTGTAACAAAAAATTATCATTCAACTACCGCAAATTAGTACGGATAATTATCTTCCCAATCAAGCATTCCTATTTAAAATTAAACCTTAAACCTATATGTACTCGTAAGAAGGAGAACAAAAACTGGGTACTAAACCGTGCTTGAATAACAAGGCAAGTTAATGGTAGCCTAGTCGGTGAACCCTTTAATTGGCTGTATGTATCTAATACTTTTACACTATTGTGATTGTAACGCTATTGGATGTCCAATAAAAAAAATAAAAAAAATATCGGAAATATGCTTGTCTGGGAAAGTTAACAGCTTCGAAGATGAAATATACAGTGAAATACCCAACGCACAATTTGGCAAGCATGGTAGAATATGATCCACACAAAACCCTCTTCATAGAAGAGTACGCTAGGTAACGAACATGATAGAAAAAAAATCCGTTAAATATTTCACTTGACAATTCGTCATTCATAAGCCGCACCCGCCCGTTTCATGCAGATTTTGTTGTATGTACCTATGTTGCAGTGAAAATTTATTCATTGGCTTACGTGTTCCCCCTCCTCCCATCCCTCTAACCTCACCTCCTCCATCGCTTATAGGAACTGTTCAAATTGTGTGCCGATATTCTCGGGAATTCAGGATAAGGAGATGACAGACCAGCGGCTTGCAGTATTTAAAACGAGCACTAATTTCAAAGTATTATACAGCGAAAAATTAAACAAAAAAGTAAATGTCATTATGCTCGTAGATAGATAGGTGTTACAAATTTTTTTAGGGTTTGCTTTTTTAAATCCCTTCATTTAACTGAGTTGTTTTGTTAATTATAAATTTCGCACATAATAATTTGTTATGAATTATAAAGAAGGCTGCTTAGATGCTAGGGCCGCCCGAACTGCTAATGTTTTTACATATTTATAATTTTTTTTTGGTGTACAAAAAAGTTATATGTGTATTTGAAATCTCAGAAATAAATAAATTACTATAATAAGAAATGTTTTGAAAGTTTAGCTTAGAAACTTTAATAAAGAAATATATTGTTCACGTTCATCCGTACATTTTAGGTATATAGGCGACGCATACTCTGTCTTTGTGTTTACTTCGTTACCTCGGAACGTTTCTTTGCATACGTAAATAAGAAAATATATTATGCTTGCGTATTATTTTGAAGCTCAAATGGAGACGGGTATGTCTTATTTTGCGATGAATTACGAGTACATGGACGGACTGCAATGTTACCGCACGGGATCTGAAAGACACCTTCTCTCTAAATAAAAACTAAAGCAAAACTTACGTTTCAAAACAAAATGTCATTTATGTATGTACAAAGTGTAAGAAAATGAAACTAATTTTTCATAAAAATATCTACTGGGCGATTTAGATAACATGCGTATGGGACCAATTGGAATGTACTTAAATAAAAAATAAATTCATCGATCCAGCCATGTCTGATAATTTCAGGAAAAATACAAAAATAAACGTTCCGACGAAATGAGAACCTGCTCATTGTTGAATTCAGTTAAGCGGACTACCGATCGGAATTGCAGGATCAGTAAACTATATCGTCGCCTTATCTGTTAAAGTCAATACTCCACAGTCTACATTTTGATTGAATTGCATTTAAAATATATATGTAATCACCTAAAAGACCGTAACAAGCGAATTGTCACTTTTGCAAACCTGGACAAATTTACTAGCATATAGGATATATTTACCGACCGGTTTAAACAACATTTGGCAGAAACGTTACTAAAAAATTTTGCTATTTACAAAAAAACATAGATGAAGAAGTTTGTTGCTATGTGCGATGTAAAATTACGAATTCGCGAGGTTTACCGTTTGCTTAACTACTTGTATTTATTGATCTAAATAAAATTTTACCTCTCGAGCGGTTAATTAAACGGGAGACAGTTACAAAACCAACGAGTACTATTTCTTTAAAAGCCGCACCCTTCGCTAAGCTGTGCTAGGGTTCCTACACATCCTTATTAAGGGGAGCCTAGTGCTTTGTGAGTTGACATAAAAGTAATAAGCGCACTAGACGGTTCGAAAACGCGTGAAATACAGTTCAGACAAAGGAACCCTTTATTTAAATCGTATAGTACAGTTAAGTACAACAGTTCCCAAGATAATTACAAAAATATTGTAACGATTGAACTTTAAATTTAGGAACAGTATCAAACGATTTAAAAAGTATTGCCCAACAACAGGTTTATAAGTGGTACACCTATTCAATAATTACGATTTTATTGAACTATTGAATCAATATTATACTAGAATAAATTATATGTAGTATTCGAAAAGCTTCAATATATAACCAGGGTTTGAAAATACAGTATAGAATTTTAATATTAGTATATCATTCCTTTTTTGCTCCTATGTACGTCATTTTATAAAAACTTTGAATACGGTAGCTAACTAAGACAACATTCAGGAGCTTCAAATTTAACATTTAGTAGGATTTAAATATTTTAAATAAGTACACAACAACGTTATAGGTACTAGGATTTAAATATGTATAGTTTACAAATAATATATATTATTTTTTATGAAATCAACATTATTCGTGACAGTACCGCGTCCCCATTTGCGGTTTGGCTTGGGTTGCGCAGTCATCGGTCCCCTTGTCTGTACTTCTATAGTATTTGCACTATAGTATTTGCGTTTAGGCTGACTTGAATATGGAACGATGAATAACTAGACGATGTACTAGGTACGCTGGGTCTAGCAGTGAATTATAACCCAAATACAACTGCTTGCGCGGTAGAAAAATAATAGCAAACTACACCTGGGCACAAAAAGTGCGCAAATTCAATTGAATCGCAGGGTCAGGCATTCACATACACTCTTAGTTTTTTACCTAGTGTATATATATAGGAATATTAGGCAGTAACATGCCAAAACTTAACTTTAATTGGATTGGTATGAAACTGCATATACAACGGTAATATTTTTATTTGCAGTCATGACGTCGTTAAGTTCATGATTGCAAATTGGTTGAATAGACAGCCAAGAGTCTAAAGGTTTAAAGCCCAAGTTCATTATTATTTCAAACTCCTATCCTGACTACTACTTACCTACCTTACATACACCAATAATTATGCGCTTAAATATGGTGCGCCTAATTAGTCTTAGGTACCTACGATAGTTTCGGAAACCAAATCTGAGGCAAGCTTTGAGCTGACATAAAGTTTATAGGTATAAGGCGTCTAAACTGCACCAAACTTTGCCTCGTTCAATTTAACGATAACCCTTTCTCATCCCTTATCTCAACAGATAATCCGTGACTTTACGTTTTTGCTGTAATTTACTTTCAAATAGTAATAAAAAAGAAAGCTCAAGCCGGACAAGATGAGCCATGCAAACGAAAAGAACGAATGAACATAAAGAACAGTCGGTATAAAGAGAAAGAGTAACGAATACTTTGAGCAATGTTGTTCCCGTTTTACTCGTATTAATACGGAAAAACGAGTATTGTAACTACGAAAGTTGTGAAACTTTTCTTTGGCTTAGACTTAAAAAGTTTTGATAATATTTACGAATGTGTATAATGTAGACAATACTAAACTAATACGAATAAGTTTACTAATATCACCTGTGTATTTTTATTGGCGAGTCTTACTAGGTACAATCCAATCGTGATACTAAGTAAATTCTGGCTTTAAGGAATTCTTTTTTTTTTATTCGGTATTACTACTTGCATAATTACACAAAAAAGGGATTGGATAATCACAACAAATTCTAGTGATATTTTAGCAGTGTTAGAAGTGTAGGCGAGAGAGGGGCTAGTTGTAACGGAGGTAAGTAGTAACAGCTCAATAACTCAACTGGTCACAAATATTTTGTTTCTATTTTGACCTATATGTTATGTATTCTGAATGTGCCGTGTTTTTTGCCATGTAATGTAAAAAAAATAGTGCGTAAAATTGGATTTTAAGATCATACTAAGTCTAATAATTTTTTTTTCTCTATACACCTTTATTTAACTATCGCATAATATTTTTTAATTACATTAAACTCTAAGTATTTTTGTTTTGGGGGAAGTTGTAACAAACTCTTGGAGCATGTAGTAACACAGAAGCATCACTGAAGTGATTATCTAATATAAGTTAGTCAGTTGTTTAAAATAGTTAAGCAGCTAAGCTCAGGAAATTTTTTGACCAAAAATTATGTTAGGTATATTTGTTTGTTTTAATTTTTTGTAGCTCAAATGTAGCTTGCCACATTGATTGCGATAGTTATGTTTAAATATAAAAATATAAAGAATTATTTTAAAAATAATTGATGATACCGATTTCTTAACTTCCCCAGAGAAAAAAACTAAAAATTGTTACAACTAGCCCCTCTCTCCCCTACTTAGTTAAAATTGATCGCTGTACTTAGCATAATAGACCTTTTAATATGAGACCAATCCCGGATCCCACAAAAATATGCTTAGTACAATCCTAACCAATAACTTAATAATAATTATTGACAAGCAAACCTACTTTCATTTTATGGTCAATATTCACATTGACGGTATGAGATTTTAGAACTAGATTATGTCTATGCCTGCAGTAAAATCATTTCTACAAAATAATCTTTCTACGAAGTAGTTGAGACAAGTCCCTTCGTATCATTTTCCAATATCTACGAGGACTTCTTATCGCGATAATAACCGAACTCGAGTCCGAAGTTATAGAGAACTAATCGTGATCTAGACAACTGAAACCAGTGACAGTTCCTTAGAGAGAGACGAATGATTTCAGGCCAAAAACTGATCCTATCAAAGTGTACCAGCCGTCATAGTTGAACCGTCAGTTGGCGTAGATGCCAAAGAGTAAACATTATAACATAATCACCAATAAAGAAGCTCACGGTTTTTAGCTTTAAAGTTTCAACGTAACCTGTCTACCTCTTTATAACTGTCATTGAGTTAAATAACTTTTTTTGGTTGTGTCAGAATGATTCGGTTTGAGTTGAGAGAGAGACGATCTGGAGAGAATTGGAGCAATCTTCGGGATTAGGTCTATCCAATCTAGGCAATCAGCCCCTCCGGCATTCTTCTGTGGTTATGTTATGCCTGGTATACTTATATACAGATGGAATGGAAATAGGGGCTGGGATTTGTAGTTGAACTGAGACCAATTTTATGCTAATTATATACTTAAACTTTAAACCTGAGTTTATTAAGAAATAGAGTAGATTATAAATAAATTAGCCTCATATATCACGTGTTATTCTACCAAAATAATATTATAGGTCAAATTAAGTTAAAATAATTTATCAAAAGGTGATTACTGCAAGTAATTGTACTGACCTATTGCTTGTTTATTGAAACATACCCCAAAAAATTGGCTTCATTAGAAATACATAGTACTTATCAGAAGTTATAAAATATTTTCGAATCACAGCAATGTAAAAAATTAAGATCCCACAGGACAACACATGAGGTAAATTGGTATGTTTACTCAAATGTAATAATGTTAATATCGCCATTTAAACATTTTATCGATAAAAAAATTTAAACTGACTGAATATTTGTCGATAGTTCGTTTCCATCCCTATATAAACGTTACGTAACTCAGCAGTTCGTTCCACGCGCCACTTACTGGGCGTTATTCGCCCTTGTCTCGGACTCGTTCGAGTGTCCTTCCAGTTGGACATTTGCATACCAAACTCGAATTATACTAACATTTAAATGTTTTAACGGAATGCACAAAAATAAATAGAACATTTTCAAAGAAAATTTACTTAGTCCCTAAATTGACAAAGGTATAATGTGTCTTTAGGACCACTACACACATTCTTCTAGGCTAGCCTGCTACATATTAAACCGCATCGGTGCTAAATGCGAAAGTGTATTTGTCTTTCTTCTCGTCAGAAACTGAGTGACAAATCGAATCGATTTTTTGCATAGAAATAGTTTGTGGTCCGGAGAGCCATAAGCTATTTTTCCCGGGGAAACAAACATAGCGCGGGCGACGCCCTAAAAACTCCTTTTTTAAAAGGATACGTCAATGACATGACATAATCAAAAGGACGCTACAATAAGCATGGAGCTTAATTGAATGATTTATCTTTCTGGAAGTTAGGCTAAACAGGTCTTATTATAATTGTTGTGATGATGTAGCACTCTAAAATGTTTGTTTAAATCTATTTCCACTGCAAGAACTTTAGACCCACGTATCTTAACGAGTAAAATCGCGAGATACAGCTCGTATAGCTTATGACCATCTGCAGGTGAAGACAAATCCATCTATTGACACCATTCACATAAAAATAAGACAAGCCCTTTAATCTCCATTGCGTGCCAAAGGAATAGACATACATACATATACTCGAAACACATAACCTTCCTTCTTTCGCAGTCGAGTAAAAATTACCTGACACATATTTGAATTCCTAATCTAACGTGTTTATTAATAACTTTTTTAAATTGGTTATTTCTTTCGCTCTGCATCGAGACACGTTTATTAAACCCTAAAGCTAATTTTGCCATATCAACGAAGCTTAAAAAAATCAAAGTAAAATATCATGTTCCTGTGTTATGTTTTATTGCGGTTTTTACTGACAACGTAATGATGTTTGTAAGCTCAGTTTATGTCAATACTCATACTCGTGCGTGTTTGTTTAACGTCGCTATGACATGTTATTATCGTCGTAAGGGCTCGATGTTTGTCTGTTGATGCTATAAAGATGATGTTGTGAAAGCTGGGATTATGTTTACTTTGGTTAGTACATCATCATTATTTATTCTGTAGGCTTTAGTTGCTGGAAATTAAGGCGGGAATCGCTTGAAGTTGGAAGTGTAGGGGAGGTATGGCCAATCGTTTAGTGACAATAATGTTCTTATGATTTAGTGCTTGTTAGAAAGTCATACGCCAGAGATGTACGATTTTTATTCAATTATCTTTCATTATATTTATGGAGGGATAAAATAATTTGTTTACGTTTTCACGATTGCCGGCACCATACCGTGGATACCAACGAACATATTTTTCGATTCAGATCTCTGCACGAAAGCCAAAACTGTTTCAGACTTCTCTGCACGAAAGTATTTTAGACTTTATAAGAGCAATACCTGTTAAACCTACTTTCATAGGTAGGTTTTCGTAGTTTTTGCATTTTGAAACTTATTTTAACTTTTTTGGAGAAATTTTCAAACAGACAACTAAAAATTCGCATTACTCATACACCAAGTCTCATTAAGACTACGACTTGTACGCGAGTACAAAATTTATTGCGGACAAATATCCATACACACAAACAGACAGAATAAAGAACATTTTGTAAGACTTGAAGCAGAGTCTCTTTGCTCGCTCGGTCAATAACTATAATTTCACGTAGGTACATCATAAAAACGTTATAATATTACACGCATGCGACACATTCCCCGTACTCCATAAACCGTAGGCTAATACGAAACGTGACGTTAGTAACTTGAAATATTTTCTGTTTCTGCTCACAGATTACATCGTACAAACACTTTTTCAATACTTTAATTATTTTAGTACGTACACACTGAGCAAGATTAGAGTCGCCGTAATATTAACGTTTATATAAATTTATTCTATTAGTAAGTAATAATGATCCCGATTTGATTTTATTCCATTTTTTTCATCATACATGACATTTTCTACATACGATTACAAGACTTGTTATAACTTTTTCATCCCACCATCTCGGAAAGAGTATTTATGCTATCTTAGTTCAAAAGCCGTTTTTATCCGCTAGAAGATAAAGTAAATTTGAATTAGAATATCGTGTGCACTAAGTTTGTGAATATTTAATTCAACCTCTATGGTGCCGAATTGATCATACAACCTTTTTTATTTTGCTAAAAACTCAAGACTCGGAACCTTTTTGCTGTATTTTTATTTTTCGGTTGTAGTCATTTCTTCGCTGAGGTGGGATGAAAAGTTACGTGTTGCACTCGAGTGCAAAGATTTCTACCTTGTACTCTTTTCATTCCCTCGCTAACGCTCAGGATTCTAATTTTTGAATCACTCGCTGCGCTCTTGATTCAAGTTTAGAATCCTTCGCTTGCTCGGTCATCAAGTGAGCACGCGGCTAAAAGGCAACTTTGCAATCTTGTATAACAAATTACTATTATGAAGTGAGAAGAAACGGCTTAATTGAGACCACATACTCTTCTCAGCTAAAAACAATAAGTAAAATGTATATAATAATCATAATTTTTTTTTGGTTAACATAACTGTTTAGCATGCAATTGATTTTTAAATGTGTAATTGAATAAATGGTGTTTTTACTTTACCTTCACTTTATTTACTCTTGACAGCCACATGTAGCAAGAAGAACACCATGAGCCGGTTAATAATTTTAATGTAAGCATTAATATGATTGAAAACATTACTTGTTAAACTATCATACCTGTCGTATATTGCTATTGATGTAGGTAGGCGTTTAAACTTAATTGTAGAGTTGAAAAAATAAAATCAGTCTTGAATCGACATGGCGTTGGATATCATAACAGTACCTAAGAAGTATCTGCATACTAAACGATCATACTCGTAATACTAAACTCCAAGGATATTCCTATCTTATCTGCTAGGCATACTGCATTGAGATCGCAACCAGTCGTCGAGCGCAGCCAATCTGTCTGAGAGGCAATATCGCAGGCTTTCTCGTAGGCTGCTATAGATTAGACTTTGAATGGGACCGCGATTGCAAAGTATTGGACATCGGTATCCACTGTAAAATACCTGAGATAAAAATGGGATAGGTCTACTGAGTATAATTACGTATACTTTTAAATTAAAATGATGATTTGTGGCAGTTTTTAATGGGTTACTAGATCTGGCATTAAAAATAGCTTAGTCTTTTAGGCGAGAGCGTTTCAACAAAGGCATCGGCGCTTTACGTCTGAATTATATCATATCATATTTTATTCAAATTGCCTTTTTAGGAGCTCTATATATACAAACAAGTACAATATTATGTTCTATTAATTCTATGGCACAGCATTCTACATAATAAATCTTACTACATTTTACAACATTGGAAATCTCCCTAAATTTGTGACTTCTATGTACTAATATGCAGGAGATTTCCGACAACTACTTGGAGCTAACATGAAATTTTCAATTTTGAGATAAGCAGTATCACTGCTAAGCATATTATAACATCGATGAATCTTTTCTTCGTATTAAGATCTCGAATTTGAACTGTAAATGACTCGACTTTACTGATTAAACCGTCGATGTTTTGCTGAAGTACACATATATTATACGCTTAATAACGAAAAAAATCTTTTGTAGTCAAACTGCGAGTTATGTTACTAACTATCTGAGAACTCCCCGTACCAATAGACACATTAATGCTACTTGCTGCCTTCGGATTCCTCAGGTCAATGTAATAGGCTACGTTACGAGAATAATTATCTTTTTCTTTTTGTCATTTTTCTCTTCTCTTCCTTGCTACTTATAGTTGAATACTTGTTACCAATTACTTTTTCTACTTGTTTATTGTCAACGTTATGTTTTCTAATGTTAAAATCTGGGATATTATGATAAATTTTTGATAACTTAGTACTGGGCTATGGGAAGAGTAAGAGTAACTATATGTATTATTTGTTAAATATAGACTCCCAGAGGATTGCACATGATGACGTGCTCACAAACAAAACGATGAAAGCATCAGTTGAGTAACTACAAGCAAATAATTAAGGACACAATTAACGAACGAGTTGCTACGTGACAACCAACCATCAGCTGCAACTTTGCACTAATGATGCGATTTAGTTTTACGCGACATGACGCAAGGTACAATGGGACCGAATTTCCTTATTATTTTTCAGAAATGTGCTCCAATATAAATATATGTTATCTTCTATAATATAAAAATGAATCTCTGAATGTGTTGCTAAGCGCAAATGTCGAGAGCAGCTTAACCGACTTTGCTAATTCTTCTTTTTTCAAATATTCCTTGAAATACGAGGATAGTTCATACGGTGAATTTTTTTTAAAAAATTGCCTGAAAATGTCTATAAACAACACTTTTCTATACAATCGATTCGTAATGATACTTAAAAGTCAATTTGAACTTTAATACCACGCCATAAAGTTTAAGTGTCAGTGGAGAGGTTCTGGGAAGGCAAAACAATTGAGTGACGTTAGTATCGTATAAATATTAATGTCAATATTTGCTGACCCGGCGTCCCGAATAGAAGAATAAGTTAAAAAAAAAACAATGTAAGAATCGAATGTTAGGCGGTACGAAGTTGGCCGGGTCAGCTAGTAATACTTAAAAGTCAATTTGAACGTTAATACCATACCGTAAAGTGTTAGTGTTCATTACTTTTAAAGAATCGACTGTTAGGCGGTACAAAGTTCTCCGGGTCAGCTAGTTATTTAAATAATAATATATAGCTTGAGCTGTATTAATATACAATAATATATGGTTATCGGTTGGGGGTGTACTAAGTCAAAAGGGGGTTACTATGCTCATCATTGCGAACTACTTTCAAGAAAACAAATCAGCTGTTCCGTACAAAAAGTTAATCGGCCGTCGACAAAATGTATGAAACAGTTGATGTTTTTTTCTTAAATGCAGGCTTGGTCGTTGGTGAAAGTTGCGATGAGTATAGTGAATCCCTTTCAGCTTAGTACACCCCTAATGTTTTTTCTTTTTTTGTTTGTTTTTGCACATAATGCCGCTAAAGACACTTCTTCGAACAACGCTTTTTGAGAAATCAATGAAAGCGTAATTAAGTTGAAGCTAACATGTGCAAGTGCATAGTCTAAAGATCAAGTGCATCAAGTATAAGATAAGTAACTAAAATTCGATAAAACTTTAATAATAAATAATTTACTAGATTATTTACCAGCTGCTCCCCGCTGAAATGTGATTCTCCTACGGAAACACTGCATATTTCGGGATAAAAAGTAGCCGGTGTAATCTAGGAGATTTGCTATCTTAGAGCCAAAAATCATTGAAATGAGCCTTTTCAAAAACTTTAGCCCTTGTTATATTAGTGTGAATGATGAATATTGTACGTATACGCCTTTGTAAATATCTTGGTTTAATATAATTTTTGCTAAACACAGCTCAGTTATCTTATAGTCACGTGAGTAATACATTTTTAATAAGTTATGTTATGTTTCGTAACCTGTTACAAAGTTTATCATTAGTTTAGCAAAAAACTCGGAAAGAAAACAGACTGATTACTGACCAGTAACAAAAGTCAGATTACCTTGAATATCAGTAAGCTAAATAAAATATAATTATGCACAAATACCATCTTAGTAACCAGAGTTTTGTTTATTGACTGGCCGAGCGAAGCCTTTCTGCTTTGAGTCTGGCAAATCATTCTTCATCTGTTAGTTTGTATATTTGACTAGCTAGGATGTTAGCACTCGCGTACAGGTTGTAGTAGTATAATAAAATACTGTGATCGCGAGTTCTTCTGTTCCCAGAGTTACTTTTCTATTTGAATCTTACTTTAGGTATGTTATTTGGAAATATAATCATGTTTATGATATTTGCGGTTCACTTACAATTCACTAAGTTCATATTTAATATTGAATTAGCTACTTGTTTCATTAGTTTTGCCTTCGAAGTGCCGACATGCCGACTTATGGATAAAGTTAGACGACATTATTTCGATAAGATATTTTGACATTTGGCTTCAAGACTCGTCAAAACTAGGTTGTTTTTTTAATGTTATCGGCATATAATTTGAGTATATAAAGCGATATATGTTACAACATTTATATCGCACTTGTCATTAAAGTTTTCACCAAGATGGCTTGCAAGTATTTTATAATATTTAGCTTACTAAATATTACTAGCGTTAGTATTGCATTGGGACACAGAAGTCAAAGAGATGTTGAATATAAAAATGCAGATGCATTGGATTTATCTACTATTTCGGAAACAGGTAAGAATACATTTAATGTTTCTTGTCTTGGTATGATAGATCAATACGAGTATGATATTTTTTCTGAGCTTGGAACTCGACGAAATTTATGTAAGTACAAACCTGTTGCTCAGAGTAAACTTTTTCCCACCTTTTTAAATAAACATCATACTCCTACTTTTTCTGAGCTGACATGTTTGTAAGTTCGAGGATTTTTTCTTGATGTCTATACCTCATCATTCTACACAGCCTATATGAGTCCACTGTTGGGTATAGGTCGTAGTTTTTCTTTCTCTTGTTCACTTTACTAATTTAAACTGCATCCTACATTATGACTATCTAAACGCGGTCCCTACTCTGGAATTTATTTACACGTAGTTATCTGCTCTAAGGGATAATGACCTTAATTAAATACCTATTATTAATGCACACATTAATTTTCGTGTTTGATATAATTTTCATTAATGTAACTTTAGCTACCTGCCGGACTTTGTTACGAATTATGACTCTAAAATATTCATAGCTCTTTCCGTAAGTGAACTTCCGTGTAAATTTTTACTTAAAATCATAGTTTTATTTCTTTTAAATTGCAATTTGTAATTTCAGGTTGTAAATATTTATCGCTAGCGGCTGGTGAAAGTGTTTTTTTTACTAAATACAATAACCTCTCCCACACCACAATGGCATCTTTATTATCAGACGAAACATTGCGTGATCAACATCAAACTAATTTTGAGACTCATTTTGCCGTGCGTGCGGACTCAGATGTGCATGTGCTGATGTTCACCAGACGGCAATACGTAAACCGTTCACGTACCGAAGCTGATTATGATATTGGTAAGCAAAAGACGCAAGTAATACTGTAAACAAGTGATTAGAAGCAATTAAAAAAAAACTGTCTGTAATAACATCAAACCGCTGTATCTTAACGAGAGAAACAACAGAATGCAACTATACCCTATGACCATTTGTAGATGAAGACAAATTCAATGACACCTCGCACATGAAAACATAAGAAGGCTTAGAAATTTTGTTATTTGTATGATGTATATACATATATATAGCGTAATTAACACTTTGTGACATTGTGGCTTTTTGTGACAGTCTAAACTCGTCAACCGATTTTGGTATGCGAGGTTTCACTGGATTTGTCTTTATGTGTAGATGGTCATAGGCTATTCTAGTTGCATCCTGCTTTCTCACCTGTAGAGATATGTGGGTACAGTATATTAGAGATGTCGCTTCTAACCGTACGCACCTACCAGTTACCTATTTTGATTTATGCAAGATTAATTCAATCGTCACTTTTTAAATTTATGTAAATTCAGTTACTTAACATAACTTATTCCAATAAATTATGTTAGGTACCTATCTTATAGATAGGTATATCTCATAAAATTGCCGAACTGTTTATATTTTTTACAGGTCTGGGAATTAAAGATAATTCTAAAACATGGCTAAAATTTGCTTCTCATTCTGACTACAACGAATTTCACCAAATGAGTTATGATGACACACCTACGAAAAACTTATTATCTCCTGATAAATATACCAATTTATTTGTGAAAGTGGATGAAGGTAAGTAGTTTGTTTAATAATATTTTCAATTTATCAAGAAACAAAAAGAAATCACGCGGCAGAAGGCTAATTAATGCATTCAGTTGGTGTTTGAATGTTGGGTACATAACTAATAAAAATACCATATTATTATATCGTTATCAAGCTATTTGTTTGTTTCAAAATAATATTTCTGCGTCTGTGAGTGCGCATGGAAATGATTTATTCCTGGTTGTCACCCCAATCTGTCCCCGCAAGGTGACAAACAGGAATAAAAACGGCTTCTCCCTCTAGACCATCAATATTATAAATCAGTATATTAAGGCGTAAAAACATTTTTACTTACATTTGAGTACAATACTCATGTTTGCAGGCTTCTCTCAAAGCTTGTGTATTCCAGACTAGGCTTGCTCCATCTAGTGCTACAGTGCCGCTGATTTCCGTGTTAGCGAGCTGGTGGCATTTGATGGATAGAATATAAAAAATTTTTTTTTTTTTTATTTCATTATCAAACGATTGACCTTGTGTTAGACAATTGATGTTGTCAATCTAATTTATCGCACGTAGGTCTAGTAAAAATAAGTTTATTATTGTTTGTATTGACAAAATTTTTATTCGTTTCAGAATATTTAAAATGCGGTAAACACTGCGAATGGAGAAAAATCTTTGACACGAAGAACTTTGGTATATATAAACTGGAAGTAGTCCAATTTGGGTTCTCAGCAAGTTCGACAAGTGGCGCTAAGATATTATACGATTGTCCGTCGGACTTTGCAGGTAATTTAATGGTTTTTACCGTTAAAGTAAAAAATAATCTCCATTTTATGCTTATTGTATAGAAATATCTTATATATATTTTGTAATTTTGTATTGCTGTTTTTAGGTTGTGACTGTTCGTGGTATGTGAAGTAGTAGTATTTGAAAAAGACAGAATAATATCATATGTAACTCAACGTACGAGTAAAACCTACAATCGAAGCAACAAAAGTAGAACACCAATGGCACTTTTAATATTTCGGATTGAATACAATACTCCTGGATTTTGCTAATGGAAAACACTATAGTATACTAGAATACATTTATTCTGTATTTGTAATAAATTTAAAACCCTGAATAAATTTTTTTTGAGGTATGCCAGATATAAACCAAAAACTGATTTTATCGTTGTTTTAATCATATTATTATTTATTATTAGTTTTATTATTTAGGTATTATTAGTTTGACTGCTACATCAGTGTGTGCATATCAGTCTGTGTCATAGTCGTAATAGCACCAAAATAAAAGAAACGATTCATAAAGTTTATAGATAATATTTATAACCTGACAAGCTAACCAGGCGAACTTCATACCGCCTGATAGTTATTCATGTTTTTCACATTTTAAACTGTGCCTGGAGTACAACAAACATTTTAAGACCAAAATCAGCTAACTCAGCCCAGCCGTTCCAGAGTTTTTGCGAGACTAACGAACAGCATTTGATTTTTATATATAAATAACTAAAAAGAATGAAGTATTACTTCAAAATCTTTAACAAGTAAGACCGATGAACTTGATGTAAGTTGAATTTTTGTAGTAGTTCGAAATTAAATCGTCTGTGATTTAACTTCAAAAATAACAATGGAAAATTGAAATATAGCAAGTCCTAAAGTCAGTATTAGCTTTAAACGGCAATATCTGCATATGCTGACTTTTTGAGTGTACACTTTTAGATAATGGTTTGAGTAAATAGAATAAAACATTTTGTATTTGTTCATTATGAAAAAAAAAACAGAATTATAGCCAACGTTACGCATGAATATCCTTGAAATTTAGAGTTTTATTCTCAAGTGCATTCACATTTTTTATGCACGCAAAATCATCAGGACATATTTCATATAATAATGAATCCTACTGATAATTTGTAATACTTTCGAAAATTTTGCAATAAGTATTTTATGTATTTATTATTGTAATTTACTTTATTAATCTTGATTCTTAATATGTTCTTACTTCATATGACTTCAAAAATTAGTTGAAATAAATGATTTGAATTGAATTGAATAATTATAAACGGCATAAGAACCGAATTCTCGAACACGATATTAAATACCTTACGCATATAATTATATGGTAGTAAGAGATCTAGTATTCTGGGAACTGAAGACCTCAAAACCACAAAAATTCATCAGTCCAAGGTCCCAAAAATGACGTTCCGCAAACATTGTGTCAATTATTACCAACTGACATAACTTATTCACAAGTTGCTACTGTTACGATAAACATCAACGATTCGTATTTTTGATTTTTTCGATTCAATACTACAATATTTTTACCCTTGACCTATATAACCTTGTATCAAGAGTAATAAAATTAATAATAAATTGGAGAGGTTTTTGACTAGAAAATCTCCAAAGATTAAGAAATTCTAAAAAATCTTAGACGTTACACAAAGTTTCATTTACATTGCATGAAAACAACGACCTGTACGCGAATACAAAACTTCTTTTGAACAAATATTTATACATACAACAATTCAATCATGCAATCTTACAGACGAAAGAACATTTTGCCAGACTTAAAGCAGAGACCCATCGCACATCGTGGGTTTTCAAAGATACAAAAAGAAAATATTTTCAAGATCAAGATACTCGTAGTTTATTCCGAAATAGGAAAAGCTGTATGTTGTTATTGTAACTGCATACCTATGCTGCATGCAAACACAAAAGGTTAATGTTAGGTATTAGTCAAAAATACTTAGATACTGGTGTAGTCGACCGAAAGATCGAAGCGTATTTGCTTAGACTGGCAAATTGTTCTTTCGTCTTTCAGTTTGTATGTATAGATGTTCGGCCACAAGTCATTTCGTATTTCGCGTACAGGTCGTACTTTCCGTCCAATTTTGACGAAACTAGGCTTTATGATTGGGATTGTATTTCCCCGATAAAAGGGTTAGGTTTACTTGAAAATGCTAAAACTACGACGAATCTGTAAAAAGTAGATTATGTTTCTAGTGAAATAAGATCTAAAATATCATCAATGACATGAATCGAAGATACTTCCATAGTAACGGACTGATTTCACGACGCGTATGACACTTTTGACATAATCTTATTAAATTTTCTTTTACGTCTTTATTTGGCTATCACACTCTTTGTGTCGTACCAGTTTTCGAGTTTTTGGAATTTGCAAGAAATAAAAAACATTCATTTTTTTATAAAGTTGATTCATTTCATGTTTAAAGACAAGTCAGCAAGTGTCAGTAAAGTAGTGGAGACTTGGAAGCTTGAAATTTTACTAAAAACGCAAAATTATTATAGTATTGAGGTCAACAGTTCGTAGAAGTACCGGTTTATTTTTTTTGTTCTTTGAATAAATATCTTGTAATTAGTGCGCTGTAACTGTAAAAGGATACGCCTTAAGTTTTATAATTATAACTAGTACCTAGCTGTCACCCGCGGGGCTTTGCTTGCGAAGTAAAATGGAATATTGAATTTCCAAAAATAGTCTCGTAGTAGAGTACATCTTATTTAAAAAAAAAAAATCACATAAGTATCAGTGCTTTCTCCTCACATGATTTAATTATCCCAATTTTTCAAAATCTCAATATTTTTAATTCGATAAGCATCATATTGACATATTCATATGAAAGCAAGATTTACCATACTTGTAGTTAAGACGCTTAGTCAATTAGGTATATTTTTTCTTATAATTTCACTACACTGACTTAAATGATGTTTACTTACGATTACAATATTTATATATTTGATAAACTCATAAAAAACATTATCTTTGTAGACCCGGCGATATAAATAAGCGTACAAAATAAGTACAGTCAAATTCGATAACAAACGTTCGCTCATCTCGGTATAGTAAATGGCTTTATTTTACAATATGTTTATTAATAACTATTTCTGTCTGAGTTTGATAGCATTAGTTTTTCAAAGTGGTTACACCACTAGTCTTGCAGTTTCAAGTACACCTCAACAAGGGTATTCTGATGAATTGGATAGAATAATTATAGGTGAAACAGGTAATTGTTTTATAAATGTATAATACCGAAGTGCTAATATAGAAAACAATGATATGACACAACATTCCAAACACTATGACACAACGTTCCAAACACTCAAGTAACATTTTCTGGCCTATAATAACATAATAGTTTATAAGCTTAGTGATTTTAAATATTTACCATGTTTATCTTGTTATTCTGCTGACTAACGTGATAATGATTTGTGTTTGAAATGAGTCTCCAGTAATATTACTTATAAATGAAACATTATGTTAATCTTGCAATTATTTATTTCAGCGCCTTGATAACAATAAATGATTTAAAACCATGTCTAGGTCAGTTATTGTAAGAAATAAATGTTTGGCATTATCAGTAATTAATTTGATTCATGTATCGCAAAAAGAGTCAATAAGTAGAAGTTTGTTACAATTTTTATCACAACTTGTTTTTTTTACCTTTTATTTTGCAGGTTGCAAATTTCTAGCTCTAGCTAATGGCGAAAGCAAGATGTTTTCTCTAAGTGATTTGGCACACACTACCATGGGCTCATTAGGTCCTGACGCAAAAGTTCTTGACTTATTCACTGAGACCAACTTTGCTATTAGATCAAATGGAGATGTAGCTGTGGTATTGATTTCAAGAAACCAGTATGTGAATCATTCGCAAACAGAACCAGACTTCCGACTTGGTAAATAATGTTTTATTTCTATCTAGTAAAGCTAGTGAAATACAGATCGATTTTAATAATGTGTACGCGGAACACATCTTAAAATTCTGAATATTTGAATTGTATAAATCGGTAAAGATAGAGGTCTGAAAAAATATTATATTTGCGAGTTCAATAATTCACTTTTATTTACTATTGCAGATATTGGGATTGACGGTAATGATTTCACGAAACTGGATGTGACCACATTGTGGGATGATAAATCCACAAGTATTTCTTCGAGCAAGCATTACACTCCTGAAATTCTATCATCAGAAAAATACACTAAGTTTCTTATTAAAAGCGATGATGGTATGAATTTGAAAAAATAGCGACAGATAAAGTATATATAATGCCATGACAAATGCAGAGTACTTTTTTTCTTACAGTGTATACGAGATTTTCAAAGCAATGTGAACCAATTCCAATTTTCATAGATGAAGATTTCTTTGAACGTTTTGATGTTGTTAAAATTGGATTTATGTCAAATTCGAACTCCGGAGCCAAAATTCTATACGATTGCCCTACATCCTATGCAGGTAAAGCCATTTAAAATACGAGTATAGCTTTATTCCTTATGTATTGTGTTTTAAACTTTTAACTACGTATATACTTTAACTGGAAACATTACTATCGAAAGATTGACTTAAATTTGGCAAGCTTATATAAATTTCTGAGTCTTGTTTGATTTATTAACTAAGCGAGCAAAAAGCGTCACCAATTTGAGCCTGGCAAAATGTTTTTTCTTCTATAACTTTGTATGTATGGATGTCTGTCCGCAAGAAATTTCGTACTCGAGCAAACATTCTACGAATTTTTAGAATTTTTCAGCTGTCGGAATTTTTCGATTGGGGTAGGGATTCCTCTATATAAAAAAACGGCCAAGAAGTCATCATGTTAATTTACAAAATCAAAAAAAAATATTGCGGTCGCGAGTTCCACAAATCGCGGAACTACTAGTATACCATGCTAAGTAGTTCTATGGCTCGTGTGTCCTTGCAATTGGTGTTGCTGTAGTTTTAGATAAATAATAATAATAAGATGCAGTCCATTCTTTCGGCAACTCTTTCTTTAAAATTTTATTTTATGTTTTCAGGCTGTAAATGTACTCAAAAATAATCAGAAATTGACAGCGAACGAAAATATATGCTGACTGAAGGAAAGACGTGCATGAGTAAACGTGAAGTAGAAATATTGAATCTCAATACAGATTTATCGATTTAAAAAATAAAATTATACAGGCCAATAACTTGCAATTTTATTTATAACAACTCCATATAACTATCTAGCAGTAAATTACCATACATGCGTGCTTTCATCAAATTAGTTATTAAGAGGGAGACTTCTTAGACCTGACTACTACTACTAACTATCGTATCTAGTAAAATAGGCAGATAGTTAGAGGGCGCACTAGGATCACCTGTTAATGATAGTACTTAGTTATCAGGGTTTAGTGTCTGTTTCTGGCAAGCTCTAAATACACCAGAGTAGAGCTTGCCAGAGAATACAAATCCATCCAAACATACTCATTAGAGTTGAAAGTCGCTTGACAACGACATTTATATCACAAGAACTTGTCACAAAAAAAATGTTTTCATTATTTGTGACCATTAGATAAACCAAAATGAACATTATCTCTATACACCCGGAGGTATAAATACGAATTTAAAATGAACACAGATACATTTAATAAGTGACGTTTACTGATTCCTTATTATTAGTTTGTCGCGTGATTTTGCAATAATGCATAAATACATATTTTTTTTAAGTTTTATAATATTAGTTTTTCAAAGTGGTGTAATTGGCCACGGAGTTTTTAGTACATCTCAACAAGGTTATCCAGATGAATTGGATAGAGCAATCATAAATGAAACAGGTAATTTTGATTATTCATTTATTTAGTTTATGTTCGTTACATATTTACATCGCTAACAATATGGAAACTTTACGTTGAAGATCCAAATGCACAACGTGTAAAGACACTTTCCCGGATATAAAAGCACTAAGCAAATAAATATAGTGCAACATAGTGATTTGATTTTCATGACATAATTATGGGAATCATATTATGCAATGTTACGTATTTTAGAATTTAGAATCATCATATTAATTTCTTCATAATAGGTACTTTACCATGTCTCATTTAAGTATTGTATATAATCTTAAATTTATGTTATACATTTATTTAATTTATGTACCGCATAAAAAATTCAAAATATGAGATTTATGGCTGTATTAAAAGCGGATTATTATTTATATTTGTATTTTAACCCTATTATTGATTGCAGGATGCAAATTTCTAGCTCTAGCTAAAAACAGCAGTAAGATGTTTACTCTAAGCGATTTAAAACACACCACTATGGGCTCATTAGCTCCTGGTACTAAAGTTCTATACGTTGGTGATAAGGGACATATCAACTTAATCACTGAGACCAATTTTGCTATTCGATCAAATGGAGATGTGGCTGTTGTACTGTTCTCCAGAAACCAGTATGTCCATCATTCGCAAACAGACCCAGACTTTCGACTTGGTAAATATGTTCTACTTTCTAACAGAGTGATCAATACCTTAATTGAAGTTAAGCATCTTTATTTCGTTTCTGGTAGAGTCTTCTCAGATTTATCGGCAGTGAGTTTGCATGCTCATCTGTATGTTGGTCGTGTTACTCGCGTAAAAATTCTACTACTCGGTTGTTTTTTTTTTATGAATCTTGAAGAGTGAATCTTAACTATATATTTTAAGTTAAGTTTTAAATTTAAAAATATGAGACTGAATTAAATTTTAAGATTAAATGCAAAACACGACCTTTATGAAAAATTCTAATAGTAAAAGAAATTGGCTAAGAGACTGTCTTATAATACCCAATAACAAAAGCAACTACTACATTAATACTTATTTTTGCAGATATCGGAATTGACGGTGATTTCACAAAAATGGATGTGAACAAGTTGTTTAATGATAATACTACAAGGCATTATTCGCGTAAGCTATACACTCCTGAAATTCTATCATCAGCAAAATATACAAAGTTTAATATCAAAAGTGATGATGGTATGTACATATTTATTATAGCTTTTGAACATTTCGGCGTGGCGATATATAGAATGCACGTTGCAAGATCAGCTACATTATAGTTATTTGATTAAATTTATTTTAATAATATTTAGTCAGAATTTTAATTTTTTGATTAGTACATCCGTAACCTATAACCAATAATTGAGTAGACTTCTTTCGAAACCTTTTAGTATGAATGATTGACTAAAGAAATAAAAAAAGTCTCTTTTATAAAAAGCCTCTAGCCAAAATTTATGTTCCTTTCATCCATAATGTTCTAAAATATCTACGGATTGCATGCAGCAAAATCTGTAAATGAGAACTCTAGAATCAGATCTTCACGACTTTTCGCTAAATCAAACTGTTGGGAAAAAGGTATTTACTAAAAACATAATTTTACTAAAATATGCTGGACTTACTATTACTCGAGAAGTCGAAATACGAGTAGAACCCAAGTCTGTTATATGAACTGTTACAGAATTACGATTGTAGTGCGCTATAATGGTGGTTATATTGGAAAATATATTTTATGGCTCATCTGCGATCTGTTATTTGACTTTAAACAGATCTGTTGAATTATGTCGGCTTACAGGATGAGAACTCTAGTAAGTAACTTTCATTTATTTCATCTGCTATCCGATCTCTTTGTTGTGATGTCGCGTCTTTTTAGCTGACTGTCGCTAAAGACTACCAAATCTATCAAAAACAACCATTACGCATTGCGTGCAATTGTAATACTGCAACAATCGAAATAACAGACTTTAACAATTTATAGTAACTATTACAATGTATGTAATTTCAACTATGAAGCTTTATTTATTAACGTTAATATTACTATGACAATTGTTTTTTTTTCTTGCAGTGTTTATAAGACTTTCTAAGCAATGTGAACCACTCCCAATGTTCAGAGATCACTCCTTTGATCGTTTTGATGTTGTTCAAATCGGATTTATATCAAATTCGGACACCGAAGCCAAAATTTTGTACGATTGTCCTACGTCGTATACAGGTAAAAAGCCTCTAAAAATATGTCTCTAAAACTGTTACTAAAAGTGTCCAGTGATACTTCTTAAAAACTGTATTTTATTCTTTCAGGGTGCAAATGTATTATAACGTCTGACGGCGACAAATTCTAAGATACGTCAAAAAAATAACAAAAATAATGATATATATGTTATAATGTTATAATTTATTGAATATCAACGAATGTTTTTTACATTTATTGCCCAAACGAAAACTATGATATTTTTATTTATAATTACAGTGTTTCTTCAGTGTTTTATTATTATTTGGTCAGTAGAAGATTTGAAAAAATTTGTAAGGTCATAAAAGGCCGAATTGAGGAAATATTATATTTATACGAGTAACGTTTAGTATTTTCGAATTGAACAATAAAGGACTTAAAAAATTGCTATTTCATTAATGTTCGTAAAAAATAAAATACAAGCATTGAGTTTCCAACAAACTTTATATTCCTTTTTCCGTTTGGTTTTACAAATTATTTTTATATGTTACAATTTTTTCAATTTTTATAACTATAATGTTTTAAAAATATTCTTTTTTATAAATAAGTGTCAGCTTGCATTTTGGGAACAGTTTTTAAAATAACGGTTCTATTTGGCTTGACAATAAACCATTGTCGCAATATTGGTTGGAAATATGGAAACTTTATATTTGCTTCTGAAATAAATCGTAACATCTCAAAACAGTGTCAGTCAATATCATGCTGAAGCTTCGAATCCAAAATAATGATTGAGAGTTGTCCCATGGGACAAATCTCAATAGTATCTATTAGTAGCCTAGATTTCAATACTATTTAATTGTTTTATAACTGTAAAATTTTATATCTAATTATACAGCGGCCAAAACCGCGTTAGCAATCGCTAGTATTAAAGTGAAATACAAATGTACGATACATTATATTAAAAAAATATGAAGAACTTAACTACCGGGCAAGTGCCTTTATTATATAAAAAAAAATTATTATAACCAAAAAAAAAAAAATTACGGTCGGATAAACTATTTTACATCTACAGATACATATTTCAAACGCTCCAATCCACTACCAGAGAGCAGCATGCCCAGAATGTAGAAGTCAGTAATAGAGAAACCATTCTGTGGAATGTCTATACTACAGTATTATGCTGTAGTTATTTTTCGTATTTCTCATAAATTTCTTTATAAATCGCCATTTTCGTTGGTTCGTACTCGGTTTCAACAATAATGTCTTTATCGAGTTGGATGTATGCTTTGGACTGTTCTGTAAATACTGGCCATTTTACTGAAGCATCACCTGGAGTTGGATCGCTAAAACAAAAAAAAATATGTATAACATTGAGTTTATCCTAAAATAAAAAAATAACCAGCAAACTGAAATCAACCAAACCAAAGTCGAAATATTTCAAATAAGCGTAAATTATGTATATGTATATAATAATACCAAATGTAGTTATTATGTATTATGGCCTATTTTTTATATAACAGGTTTTCTAAACAAGCATTTTGTTATTGTAATACATACCCGGTCTTAGCAAAATCAGTCCACATTTTAGTCATGTTATTACTAAACAAAATATCATCTTTGTCGGGATCCATAGGATAAAAATTTGAAGTATAAACGTAGCTTACGTCGTCTCCATGGGCTGCGCCTTTTTTCTTAATACCGAAACCGTTTTTAAAGCAATTTAATTTTCCATCGTACGTAAATCTGTATACGTAACTAGGGACTCCGTGCTTTGCAGAAAAAATTGACGCTATCCATATACCAGCTGCGAAATGGTAATCACCAAAAAAGTCCACTGCGAAATCATCATGATCATCATCTGGTTTAAATGTTTCCAAATAAGCTTTACAAAATTGTTTGTTATAAATCTCCTCATCGTCGCTGTCAAACTTATAGAACCAAAAATCACTAAAACGTTTATGGGTGACAAGTTTTTTAAATGCGTCTGGTTTTAATACGTACATCAAGAACCCTTCTTTACTTGTAAATCCTCTAATAACAGGCACTTTTGCGAAATTTCCTTCTTTGAATAGCTTGAACGGAGTATCAGTTAAAAAAGCTCCTTCTGTAATCTTTTCAACAGTAGCAACAAAACCTCCACGACAAGAATTCTTATTTTTTATATCTGATACGGCAAAACACGCTTCAACTAACTCCGCAGCAGAAACTTTCATAAAGAAATCATAAAGAGCTCGTTTGTCATTTTTGTCTCCATTATATTCCAATTTATCTGCCAGGTCTAAAGTCAGCTCTCTGTATTCAAAATTGATTGGCCAACCATTAAGAGTAGAACCAGACTGACAAATAGCTTTGTGGAATAGTCCTCTCGACATGGGTGATAAAATTTGATACTCTACTGACGCCGATCCACCGCTTTCTCCAAATATGGTTACATTATCTTTGTCACCGCCAAACTTCTCAATATTTTTCTGAACCCACTCTAATGCTCTTACCTGGTCTTTCAAACCCATGTTTCCAGAGCATTCAGAAATATCCAGAGATAGAAAACCCATCACGTTTACCCTGTAGTTCATAGCAACAAAAACAACGCCTTTGTTGATAAGTAACTCGGGGCCTGCATGTTCTTTTATGGTCCCATTCCCGCGTACTAAGCCTCCACCGTGAATACTGACCATAACAGATAATGGTTTGAATCCAGGACATGGCAGTTTTGGGGTATAAACGTTAAGGTACAAACAATCTTCGCTGCCCATCAATTCTTTAGGTGACAACACATTATTCTGACATGGTGTGTTCTCCATCCTGGATTTAGTAGCATCTCTTTCACCTATCCATGGTTCTGGAAGTTGAGGGCTCTGAAAAAAGGAATAAAATGAATTTTACCTCAAATACCTTAGTCTTAATACTACCAAGGACAGATGTTCTTGGTAGTATTAACGCAAACAGACTCAAAATGACAATGATATTTTGATATGTATATTTGATTACTTGTACTCGTATGAATTCTTTACATAATTCTAATTTTTCTTTTTACTATTTTGTAAGCTTACTAGTGAAATGTTTCCCAATTTTAAAACGGTCTTCATAACGGACCAGTTAAAGGTTTTTTTATAGCAAGTAGGATATTTTACTTCTAAGCAAAATAATAATATATCATTATAATTTAGTAAAAAACAGACTTCTAGCGAAAGTGTCAACTAAGGGAAAAAATATAGGACAAGAATTGGTTTGGAGATTATGACTACTGCCTGTGTGGTTTATTTATATGATTAAATACCAATAATAAATAAATTCTTACCTTGAATCTTAAAGTTCCTACTGGCGGCTTTGCAAACGGTATGTTTAAAAATTCGAAGTACTTCTCTCCATTGTCTAAAAATGCCTCATTGCCTCTTAGTTTTCCTTGATCTATTGTAACAGTTGCCATGGCTACAAGTATTTTAAAACAATTAAATAAATAAAAACATGCTACTCCGAAGTAACCTTTTAGTTTACTGATAATAACAATCGTTCAATCGTTTATATTTAACCTTGTGATAACAATCATTTTGATAAAGTTATTAGTTTTATATCATTATCTCATGAGCAAAGGTTTTCTGAGACTAAGCATGACTACGGTATTTTATAAAAAAATAAGTCATAATGACTATAATTCGTATTCTTATTTTGTTTAGATTTTATCATCTTCATTTTGCAGTTCATGAGATATACTAGGCTGTATCTCATGAACTGCATTAGGTAGACATTGGAAATGTTCACAAATGCTGTTGCGGCTAAAACAACAAATCTTAAAAACTGAATAAAATTAATATTTACACAGACAAACGGGATTGTTTTCCATTTTTATGCTCATTTGGTACATATACACATAATATTTTGTCGTATATTTACTTTAAAAATAAATCAAAATAAAATAAATGTTTAAGGCCACGATACAACAAACGTGAAATTTGTCGTTTTTTGCACGATATCAATAACGACAACAGGTTAGACTAATGTTGTATAGATGATGGTACCTACTTAACGCTTAGTACACTACTCCGACTCACACGTACTTGCCGATTTTATTTCAATCAATCTTGACCATACTAGGTTTATGAAATTGAAGTCGTCGTGGATCTTCGAACAGAAGAGAGTTTCACACAGGAGCATTTTGCTACGGTGCCATTTACCGTCTGATTTCAATATTTGACAGGAAAATTTGCAGAATATCAACTTGAATGTATCAGTCACGCTGTGTTATGTAAGTTGTCAAACTATCGTCGCATAACTATAGTCGCGAAGACACAAAACTACTACTCAAAATTATTAATAAATATACTGTGTAAATAAACTAAAAATATAAAATAAATAAATGAACATTAAAATATATATTTAAAATAGTCTTTTTCTGTGTATTTATTGTAACACATGGGACTATCTTACTTACTTTACCGCCACTGTCAACAGTATGATTCAAAATACGAGAAAATAAGCAGTTTGTTGACATTTTTAACTTACTTTCTAATGATAATTATATATTTTGTAGCTAAATTATTTACTATTACTATTTACAGTATTATAAGTCGATGAATAATTTAAACTGACTTATGAATAAAGTATACAAAAAAAAATATTCGTTTTCAACAAAATATATTTAGCACGTGCCTAAAAGTTGTGTTTTATAATGATCTATATCATTTCGTTCCCATATCTAATTTAGTTTTTGAGCTTCTAAAATTGTGGGTAAGGTTCCGTCAGTAAAAATAAAAAAATACCATAATTATGTTGACATTGTTATTAAAAAAATTACGAACAATAATCAAGAAAAGTATTTACGTTAATTGTGTAAGTAAAATAGATATTTGTGACAATAAATGCAATTATAATTAAATAAAGACAGCTATCATTACACTATCACACTAATAATGTTATAAAAGCGAAAGTTTGTATAAGTGTGTATGTTTATTTCTTCTTCACGCTCAAATGGGTCAACGGATTTGGATAATATTTGACACCACAATATATAAAGTTTTGGATTGACATATGAGCTACTTTTTATCGTGAAAAATACAGTGTTCCTGTGGGATAGTTAAATCTCCGCGGGTAATACTGCGCAGCGCAGCTAGTATATTATAATTGTATAGACAAGTAAATAATGTACAAAGAACAATGAGTATACACGATCTCAAATAATTTTCAAACTAACGAATTCCGAAAACAGCAATAAAATATTTTTGTCCTGTTAAATCCGTAAGAAGAGAAATGAAGAACTATTACAATAGCATTTAAGGCAAACATTGGAATTAAATTCTTTACAGACAATTCAACGTTTCCAGTTATTTACATTTTTTTCATTAGCTCAAACAACCCCGTCCATGTTTCATTTAAACAGAGCCTTTAAATATTTACCCTCGACTGGAGTGCGCTAAATTACCCCCTACCAGGAGAAAGGGGGAGAGGGGAGAGTTATTGTAGTTTTGAAGCAAACAGACTTTGTAAACGGTGTCTAAGTAACCGAGTTACGTGGTAGTTGGGTATCAGGTGTCTATGAGACGTTTACACTACAGACAAACAATTTACGCCGCTTATAACACTTTACTTAGACTTCAAAGGGCCTGGCATAGTAAAATAATTAATGTATCGTAAGTCTATGTTTTACTATGTATTTAAGTTAGAATGTATGATTATGGAATTAATATGTCCTTTGGTTTACTATTACTCTGACTTGAATTGAGATTAAATTTTTCAGTACACGAGTACTTTATTTGAGTTAAAACCTTAACTGACACGATTAAAATAAAAATGGTCAGTTTGAATTTAAAAAAACTAACTTTGCTTTTTATTCATAATTAACTTTTTAAATTAAATTAATTAATTAATATAATAATAAATAATTAATTAAATTTTCGAACTCTATGAATTGCGATGCAAAGCAAATATTTACTTGATATTTTCCCTTTTCACAGGTTAAATAAAAAAAAAAAATTTTATTGTGTGTAGCTACATAATGTTATTTTTACCTCAGAATAAAACGTTTAAGACATTCGAGCTTAAGTTGAACTGATCTTCCTTAAATAATATAGAACTTTCAAAATCAAGTATCTAAAGCGATATCGAAATATATTTTTAATCATCAACTTTTAGATATACGCGTGAAAAGTTACCGCGAAACGTGACTGTATAAATTTTGGGATAAACACTAAACTCCCTAAAATCATTAGACTTACATCACTTAATGTTAAGTCGATGAATAACAAGTGACTTATAACTATTAAACATTTACGTAAACTGTATGTAAGCAATGTTCCTTCATGTGGTAGGCCCAGCCTGAGCTTTTAAATGTAATATTAATATAATGAATACGTTACGTTACCAAAGCTTATTTATTAAATAAATTTGTCAACTGCGTTCAAAACATGTAGTGAAGGGTTCCATAGCTTTACATTTAATTTATGTGCAAATCAGACTTCGCAGAGGACACTCCACTCTCGTCCTGAAGAGTACGCGAACGCGCTTGAAATCTGCCTACACAAATTGTTGTATATCGTTTGCAATATCCAGTAAAAGCAAAAATAACTCTAAATCTTTCCAATACTCATTTCTCTCACACATTTACTCGTTTATTCTTGTCTTCATCAAACACGTCTTTACGCTATAATAAAATTGTGCTATAAAAATACGCAAGTGCAAATATTAGTTCCCGCCCTACAAATGCCACGCGGTACCGTCTCCCGTTATGCCGATGCCGGTTCGTAGGGCGGGCGGCGCAGTAGTCTCTCGCGCGTCGGCTAATGCACTCGCGCCGCCCGACCTTTCCTCGCGCGTTGCCGGCTGTCACGAACTAACTTGTTACGAATACTTTAAACAGCTTTTTTAAATTAGGTTTGAAGCATCCTAGAAGACGCTCCAGTTTGAGGTGAGATGATACTTAAATGTATTGGCTGCGGCCCCATAGTTTCGTGGTAGACATTTGATTATTTCATGGAACACTTCAATTTTTCATCATAAGTTAAAGTCAAAGTAGCCATGTGTTAATTAAGGGTATAAACTATTGTCGTTGCAAAATTTTTTCCAATCCGTTTAGCATTTGAGCGTGAAGAAGAAACAAACACACAAACTATCGCCTTCATAATATTACTGTGATTATAATTAAACTGTAAAATATTGTTACACATTTTATACAAAAATGAATCCCTATATCCCTTGGTCACGCTATCACGCATGAACGGCTGGACCGATTTCACTATTTTTTTTGTTGTGTTTGATATTGTCAGGAGAAGGTTTTTATGACAGAAAAAAATAAAAAAATATATATTTATATATAAATTAATCCGTTTGTTTCACTAAAACTCGGGAACGGCTAAGCAGATATAGCTGATTTTAGTCTTGAAATGGTTGTCGTACTCCAGGAAAGGTTTAAAAGGTGAGAATCATACATAACTGTTTGGCGGTACGAAGTTCGGCGGGTCAGCTAGTGTGTAATAAATATATAATGATAAGTCGGAAGTCATTTGATAATAGCTATAAATGTGTAAGAAATGTAATTGTGACCTACAAATTAATATGCAACTCGATTCACGATGATGCTTACTTATAAGCCGATAGGTAGTTGCTATACATAAACCTACGAACATCTTTTAATTATGGACCAAGTATAAATATAAGAAAAAAAACGTAATCTTTGATAGATTATATAATGTAATAAACTTTTTATGTAAAACTTCTGATATGTTTCGTATTTACACGGCTGGCCCTTGTAAAAGTAATTTGTAATTATAATTTCGATAACGTGATCATCCTACGGCTTAATACACCCCTAACTAATCTGCGGTACCATTACGCAATCGTTACTGATATCTAGTTTACAATAATTTCTTGGAAAAGCTAACATATATCATAGCCTATTTATCTTATAAATCAGATAGATCTATTTAACTTTTCTGGTGCAAAACTTTCGATAAATTCAACCGCGATTTGCGGAAATAACTTATACAATTTCTCGGGAAACAGGCGTTTCAATTCTTATTTTTAACGATACTTATGTATTATCGTTATGAATTAGTAAAATAATTATTGATTTTTATATTGTTCTAGGTTAATTCCATTGAATTATATGCGTTGATACCTTTTTAACAATTTTAATATAAAAACTTAACAAATAAAATTGCTGTAGCAGCCATCTTGGATCTAAAATTATTATAATGTTGAGTATTCTACTTAGGCTCGAGTCCGTTTATTTGATACCTATATTAAGGTAGTTAAAATTGGATTTCGTTATTTTGTGTCAGCGACCATCTTGGACCGATTTTCATAAAATACACGTTTCGTACAAAACAATCAAAACCAAAATTAGGCCGTCCGTTTGGGAGCTACGATGCCATAGACAGAGACACACACAGACACGTTAAACATATAACACTGATTTGCGTCGGGGGTTAAAAACAGAAGTCACCATAAAACGAATACAGTAACTAAACTATAGCTAGCTTGCTACTTTGATATTACGGCTTTTACAAATTCAAAGATTTTTTTTTGGTTTGGTGACAATGCACAAAGAGTACAATAGCTTAATAACTGGTCTACAGAAACACGATGAGTTTTTTTTAATAGATCTTATTAGAGCAAAAATTAATTAAACTCATTAAAAACCACCAAATTAATCTATGGAAAAAAATCAATGTTTTGATCAATTACATATTTTTTTTATTTTAAAACAACGCATCACGTTTCTGTAGGCAAATCTATTACGTAACCGTATGTATTATTTTTGATTAGAAATATCAAGTCTTATGTATTTTTAAAGTTTTATGACGCAGAAGTCGCTGGCCACTAGTTACAATAACATACCAAGTTTCACAGAAATCAGGTCAGATTGTAATCCAACTACCGGAACTTATGAAACAGATTACTTAACAAACCCAAATAAATCCGTATTTTCAGATACGCAGCCCATAACTTTCCACGCTTTATGGCTTTCTTGGATTAACGTTTTTTTCTACGTCGTATGCTACTAAGCATTGATAAAGCCAGTAGGAATTTCTAGTCCGTTTACTCTCTGCGTAACTAAAACACAATGTAATAACTAAATTGATATTATAATCAAATAACCTGTCCGTTGCCAGGCCAGGCCTTGGCCTTATTTATCATTTTTAGCCGACTTCATAAACATGGAGGTTCTTAATTCATCCGACAAATCCAACTATTATAAAAAAAACATCTTCTTCAAAGTCAAATAAATATTTTTTCAATCTTTAATTTTCCTGTCCTGCTTTTTGTTTGCAATCAAAAAATCTTGCACGCTAAATTAAACCTACTTGCCGATATCTGATTGGATTAACAAAAATTAAATTATTTTTTATAAACTCAGTGAATGTATGTCAATGCAGCTTGTGGAATTATCGTTCTTGTGTAACGAACAACTATATAAAAAGTTACTAATATGTAAAGAAATAAATCACAATCATTTGTTTTTCGAACTATAAAAGTATTGAAATAAGTTTTTAAATATTTTTGCCTGTAACGAACGTTATTTAAAGGCCAATAAATATTTCATATTCTTATTCTAAAGTTTGGTGTTCCATTTATTTTGGTTTTATATCATCGAAGATACTTAAGTACTCCGGTGAAAATATTTATTTATAATAACATGGTACTGTTTTGCAGCAGATGGTCTAATAATGGAGGCGGAAGATGGTCATAAGAATTTCTGAAGTAACTGGGTGTATAGTGCTTACTATTAACATTTAAGTTCGTCGTCCCGAATAAGAATTTAAATATTTTTTGAGTAGCAATACAATATTATCTAGTAGCAGTCACCCGACGCGCTGCACGCGACATTAAATGTTGAATCCCCATTTGGAGCCTTAAAAGGGTTGAAATTGCAATTATTTTTGGTAATTTAACTCCCAAGGGCTTTAAATGAAGTTTTAAAGTTTAAAACTTTATAATATTCAAATTTAAGCTCTAGGAAAAGCTAATATGCCTCACAATGTGGTAGTTTGCGGTTTTGAACGAACCTTTTTTATTTCTATTATTCGTATTTTCTAGCTCGTGATTTAAACACATAAATCTTGACCAACTGACGTACGGAAAGACAAAGCATTTTTATATATTTCAAAGAAAACGTGTGTATTTAAAGGACTCTGCTACTTGGACCCAAGAGCAAGATTTGCTTGTCGCAAATGCTCTGATCGCGTGGAACAGCCTAAAGTAAGTTTGTTATTAGGCAACTTTTCTCATTGTGCCGTGTCACCGGTAGCTAGGGTTGCACACGCTATAATAAAATTAGAATAAAATTAAAATATTCTATCTGTTTAGATAAAAGTATGTCACTGACTGATATTTCAACAAAAATCGACGCAAAGCATAAAGCGCTGAACCTAGGGACATAAAATTTGGAGAGTGCATTATTATGTGGTCTACTAAGAAATGATTTCTGAAAATTCTATCTCTAAGGCAATCATATTGTTGTTCAAACCGAAAACAAATCAAATTGATGTTTGAAAATACTTTATACCTATTCTATTTTTTCTCGTGTGCAACTCCGCGGATGACAACTAGTAATATTATGTCAGGGCTTGCAATGTATTTTTCAAAAAAGCTATAAATAGTAATATTTATTTACGCCTCGCCCAAAGAATAACGCTTACTTTTTGATTTCGTGATAGATTTTCTACGGAAAAGTTTTAACGTTGTCAAAGAAAAAATATTTATAAATTGACTATTCATTTACTCATAATATTTAAAAATATGCTTCAAGATAATTGACGTGATAATTCCTCTTTTATTCACGATTGGTAGTTTTTCTGTACTAAATAAGAGAATAAGTCCTAACTGACAGGCTACAATCAATACAGAGCCTAAACCGCTAAACCTACAAACATGATATTTGCATGCAACGCCTTGGTGACAGCTAAAGTCTAATGCCATAATTTTGATATTTAAGTACGAGAGACTTGATGTTACTGTTTTCGAAAAATTACAACCCTACCGCTTCCCCCTCGGCGGGGGTTTGGACTTCTCTAGCCCTTAACCTGCAATGGCAGTAATTAGCCCCTGAAGGGTAAGGCAGAAGTCACTCTTTGTGCCTCCTCCTACATTGTGTAATTTAAGAAAAATAACTTTTTTCCCTTTGAGGGCGGTTTTGTGACTTAATTCTGTTTAGCGTATTCTTTGAAGTCTTTTTCGGTTTCAGAAACTTTTATCTTGATAAAATAAGGTTTATTTACGTTGCATGTAATTTATTTTAAAAAATTTCCACCAACTTACAAACAACGAGGTACTCAATACGACTAAGTATATCTTTTATGTTTGTTACTAAATCTTTTTTTAACTGAAACTGGCAAGTTAAAACCCAGAGCAAAAGTAATAGCTAAAAGTTAAAACATCGAACAAAACGCGGAACTGCTCCAAAGTATACTTACTCTTGGTAAAGTGCTCTCAAATCTACGTTCGGTTCTATTTTAAGCAACACTCAAAACATCAAAAATATTCTTCCATTTTCCACGACTCACTGAAGACACGCGTTAGTAGTGTATTATGTACCAACTCGTACATCGTTCAATAATTACGAAGAATCGGTCTTTCAGTTTACTCATACAAGCAATAGCATATATATGTTGGTTTCTTTGCAGGATAATTACCTACAGTACAGTCTGTCATATCATCACGAAACTTTTACTACTACCTTAGGCCAATACTATCTCTAGATTTATAGTATCTTATTTATTACTGACAAGAGCAGTGGCATAATAAATAAATAACGTTATCTAATTATTGGTAAAATGCTCTGTAAAATTTAAAAATTAATAAAATAATCTTACCACAAGAGTTTTTGGCATGTATTTGACAGTTACGTAGCAGATGTTTTAGTTCATTTGTTACTACACATCATATCATTTGTTAATAGCCGCGGGCTACAGTTGGTTTTACAAGGCCTGATTTAAAATAAGTTAAGAGCAAATCTCTTAAAGCTCTTAAAGCAAATTAATAAGAGACGGGATGCGTCAGTTAGTTCTTACTTTGAATCATTCATCACCTTGATAAAATTTTAAAAATTCCATAGTAGGCTGTAAGTGGCAACTTTTTCTCAGTGCACTCGTAAACCATATCGGTAGTGCGAGCGACTGAAAGCCTGCTAATGGATTCAGGCTGCAGCCCAAGCTTGCTAGTTAAAAACTATTATGTATTTTTTTTGGGTATCAAACAAAAGGACTTGACTCGTAGATCCAAGTTTTTTTTTTTTTTTTTTCGAGGATAGCACTTTTATTAACACAAAATGACTAACTACAACAGCAAAAAAATATAGCAGAAAGATTACCTATAGAGCATTTCAGATCTACAGATACAAATACAAATAGCTTTATTACACAAAGAAATACATATATTTTAAACAATTACACATTGATCTCCACACTAGGATTCCCTGTCACGCGGAGATCAGGTACACAATGAATACACATAAATAGAAAAGTAATTCTAATCTAAACGGTACAAGCGTCGTCGTCTCTAAAATGTATGTTTGACTGTTGGTGTAAGTTTGTATGTTTGATTATGAGTGACGTCATAGCTTGGCACCAACAATGTCGAGTCGAGTTAGACTCACAGAGGTGCCTTGTCGTGTTATTTATTACTATAAAAGAGTATTCGGCACTGTAACTATTCGTACACATTATACTGCAATTGATGGCGATTGGTTGTTGGGACTAAATTGTCAGTCATATCAATTTTGGTTGAATAAAACTTAAAATATAGATGCAAAGGATAAAGTAAAACAAAAATTAAACTTTTATTGATGTTAGCACAAAGCAAAACTTAATATGTTAAATTGTATTGATTTGCCGTGAAATTAGAATGTGTCGGTTAATTAATTGTTACTTGCGGCTAGTGCACTAAAACCTTAATGCTGGGAACACCCAGGCAGGCGGCGTGCTAAGTGCCTTGATCCTGAGCCTTGTGGCCAGCATTTCTAGGAAACAGCACGTAACTAGGCACCAAGCTCGTAGTGCGGTCGGTCGCGAATATTCTAGAACGTTGAAGAAGAAGAAGAAAGAAAAATATTTATTTGAAACAGAAAACAAACTTGATAACAAATTTATAATCAGACTGAAGTTACAAACTGTTTTCTGTCACAAACCGGTCCAAACTCAACATAATGCTGGTTGAAGCAACCAGCCTTTATCTTCCGTTGGGTGGTGACGTCACACACGTCATATTCGTTGGTATTTCTAAGGAGCCTAACTATGCTCTACCTTGAGTTTATATCCTAATTGATTATATTAGAATTACTTTACGTCAATTCTTTTAATATATGCGATATTCTAGATTTATGAATGAGATTGATGACAAATTCTGAGAGGACCCAGTACTCTGAAGTCACTTTATCTCCCTCACTCTGTAGAACTGCCATTGTTCTCCAGCAAACTCATAGTCATAATAATTACAACCAAATCGCTCATAACTTATACCACGCTGTATTCCACGTCTCTCTACAATTTTAGTTACCACATTGCAAGTTGTAAAGTACGAGTACTTCTCAAATCACTAACAAATCCTTTAGTATATATTTCTTGTCAAAAACTCGTCAGTAATTCTTACAAATTTAGAAACCTGAATACTTTTGACATGCTATGTGATTTTATGTCCTATTATAAAATCAAACATATTATCGTGTGGTTCCTTAGCTAGAAATGCCACTCGCGCACGCATCCAATGCTTAACCTTGCTGACCGTTGCTTAACATCGGTAATCGCTGAAAGCCGTATTTTTTTTGGATTACCTATACACATTCTCACCTCTTCGGTGCGACTTTTTCCGTTTCAAAAGTTTTCCTCCATAATAAGTCATCAAGTTTGGCCCTAAATCATGAGTTATCGACCTTGGGACTTTGAACGCTGTAATTTTTGTCTTTTCGTGTTCTACTTTTGAACAAAACATTTTTATGGCTGCGTAGAAATGAAAATGCAGAGGTATTTTAATATTTGGTTAAGAGGTGATAAAACTAGAAACTATATTTAAGAGCATTTAGTTAGTTAATCCTTAATTTATTAAGGATTGGCACATAAATTTTAATTTCAGTTCGATTTTAATCAGAATCATTGAAAGTTGTAAAAAAAAGTTAAAATGTTTAGGAAGTAGGTATGAGATAATAAATACAGTAAGTTTTATTACTCAGAAGACTTAAATAAATATTTTTTGTCAGTTAAAAATACTACAAAGGATTTAAAGCGTTATATTTCAACAGTTGACATCGATTCTACTTTTTCTATGATATCAAAGTAGCTGTAAACATCGGTTATTTTTTTGATATTTTTATTTTTTACTGAGGTATTGACACAAGTATGTACTAAGGTAAAATATTATGATCTGTCATGTCGATTTTTTTTTGTTAAAAACGATCTCATACACTTTTAAGGACAGTAATTTCGTAGTCTGTTACTAATTTGATTACATAAGAAATTAAAAAAACGTGTAGCTCACTCGTTGTGTTAGAAATTTTACCTAGCTATCGAGAGATATTTTTATAACTTCAAAAACAGAAGGAGGTTTTCGTTTAGTAATTTGCACTTGGCCGTTTATTAGATGTCAAAAACTGATGAAATTGTTTCAGCACCGCCGAACTGAAGTCGGTAACCACTATTTTTTTAAACTAACTTGCTCTTTTGAGTATTCAATACATTTCAATAGCGAACGCGTGACATTTCTGCTTACCCTCAGAAGTAAGTTAGATAAAAAGCTAAAAGCACGTGCGCGCTCCTCTGTTCTTTAACAATAAACATGCCAGCGCGAAAAGGTTCCGCATTTGAAACCCCCCGTTCTATTGTAGGTCCCTTTGTCGATGGTCTATTAACCGTCAAAATGCGTCTCTCTTAAAGCTTTCACGTCGCAAAAAATACGCGCGCAAACCGTCACCAAGTGTCCCACATACCAAGGTCGCAATATCGACACTGGCACGCAAAATAACTCGCCATTCTCATGCAAACTGTCCGCCGCCTTAGGACCCACCGCGTTACCTCCGCATTCGAAGATAACCATCGCTGGTTTAGTTTTAACATACCAAGATTTTCTTGTACTAGTTCCCGCAATGTCTACTGATTTTACTTTTAGAGTATTTCTAGAGGAGTATTTCGCGTTCTTCTCAACTGAACAAAGTTGCGGTAACTGCTATGATTTAGTAATTTAAAACAACTGTGCTTTGAAGTTTGCTAGTGAATCCTGATGTGTGCCTGTTAGGGGATCACATGGGACTCGTTCTGAGTTGGTAGGCTTGTGTAGATTACCCTTAACGGTACTAGTGTGGCTAGCTAATGGGTAACATAATATATTTACACAAAATTAGTGTAATTATACGCTTATTTTAGTTTGAAATCTTAATCTTAAATAATGGTTACTTACTGATAGTAAAGATTATTGATTATTTTACGAATACATAGGTACGTATTTTTTTCTAGGTATTAGACTACCATCTCGCCTAACCAGCGACACTGTGGCTTTTGGTGGAGCGTGCCTAGTGCTGACTACATTGGCTCTCAAGAAAGGTTGCCAAGGTTAACCTCCAAAGTGTCGAATATCGTCACTCATTCATAATTATTTTTTTCTGATACATATTGTGTTTTGGAATTAAAAAGAATAATTTACCCTATCTTATCAAAAATTTTAACTAGAGAGACTAGTAGAGGTTCTAAGGACTCGTACCATATTACTATGTTTTTGAAAACGTGATTAAACTACTAAGTATAGGTACATTCTACCAATACAAATAGGATCGACATTTTCTCTGATTAAGTCCCAAGGCCCATAAAACTGTTGCTTTTGGACTACAGCTACTCGGATCTACGGTTTTTAATTAAAAATGTTTAATGAGTTCTACGGCCGGCACACCTTGAGGTAAACCTAAAATTAAAATCCAAATCAACAACAAGTACCATGAAAACAACAAAAAGTAACAAATAATATTTGCGCAATGAAAATTCTTAGGGTGATAATTAACTTTCAAAATTTTAGCGATTGTAAAGAATTGAACTTAGGTATTTCAGTCCCGGGGAAGTTTTGGATGACCTTAGAGAAGCACTTTTCAATATTTTTTTGTCGTTTTTATTTTTTTACTGTTGGTCAGGTCATCAAGTGACACGTTGTTGTATAGATTACGGTTATCCTAAACGAGGAATAAGTACATATATATATTGAATGTTTCAGTTCAACCTACACATAAATTTCACTTCATATTGTTATTCTACAATAATACTAGTTTGCCTTGCACTTTGCTAAAAATGTCATCTTCGTTCCACCTAATCCTTTAGGTACGTTTTCAATCAGCTGCTGGGAACTAGCTATATATCTGTTGTCTTGTCCCGGTTTTCCTCTAGAGAGCACTGTTGTTTATTGAGCAATCATCCGACGTCATTGTCCGGTATATAAAAAACGACAGAAAACCGAGCTTTTACGTCTTTCATATGGTCTAAGGTCTTAATTTTTAGTCTTAATGAAAATTTAGGCTTATATTTTTGGCTTTGCAATCGGACTTAATTGATTGAAGTAAAAATATTTATAATTTTTATATAAAATATAAAAATAAAAATATGCAACAGTTCACATCCAAGGATATGCAAGATTGCGTTTGAAGAAATAAAATTTTACGATTGCAAAAAAAAAAATATTTTATAGAATAACCATGATATACCCAAAAATTTTATACGAGAGTACAAATTTACCAAATTCTGGCCTTTGCAAAATAAAAGCATGTTACGCAGCAACAGTACAATTCTCTTATTCTGATATAAATTGTCGTATGTCACATATACATGTACCATACCTTCTCGTATTAGCTACAGGTATTTGTGGAGTTTATTCATATTACATACCTAGCGATAGTAAAACCGAATCAAAACCATTTTTAGCGATTTGAACTGGCTTGCACTTGAGACTCTCAAACAGAAACTAGTGTAATTGTTTATTTCAATTTTTACATTTATCCACTAAATAACATTTGACCCACTTTTTAAATCTATCCCCTTATTCCTATTGAGATTATGTTTCATTAAACAACTGAGACTACCTTTGTCTCAGGGTCCTTTACCTCAATGTTTGGGCCCTTCGTGAGCCTTGTAAGGCTTAATTGTAATCTTCGAACCACGTTTTGATATAAGTAGTGTCTTTTAACTTGGTGTTTTATTGTTTCAGGAAAACGGCCGCGCGGTCCCTGTCTTGGTGGTGGTTGCTCTATCCGGGGTCAAAGTATGCGATCCCGAAGACCAGGTGAAATACTTTCTACACTTTTTAACCGAATTAACAAAGCTTTGGATAAAGTTTGAATACGTATTTTTAATAAGCGAGCGAGTGGAACGTCTCTCTCTGCTGGGGGTCTGGCAAGTTTTGGTTTCGTCTGTCATTTCCGATGTTTGTATGTTTGTGAGATGAAACTTAATTTATAGGTTCTAGAAACTTTATTTTTATTAGTCTTTGGTGATTTTCAATTGAGGGTATTCCTTCTGAAAAATGGAAAAGGAGCTACGGCGCCATTTACTGGCTGATTTTGATAATATTTGGTACAAACATGCGGAACACTACATTAATTAAGATTCCTGAATATAAAAAGACGGCCAAGTGGTTGTCGTAAGTCGTGAAAGAATCGTAGTTGCGAGGTCGACAGTTTGTAGAATTACTAATTTGTTATGTGATACCTGGTTTCTCAGAGACGTATGGAGTGATTTTAAGTATACAACCATCATTTATATTTATATTATCAAAATCTATCTTGTGGTTTGGATATTAAATTAAAATTACGAAACCCGCACGTCTTGATATTTTTGTTAACTTTCCGTGTTTAGCTCAGAATGGTTCAGTACGTATTTGGTTTTCAGAGTGTGCGTATGAGTTACGCACTACGCCGGATACTGTACGCGACGTGTGAATCAGTACGAGCTCTGTTTGCGGTGGTGGCGCGCGAGCCGCGATCTGAGCCTGTGCGTACGTACTGCCACGCGTTCGAGACTGACACGCCCGACCAGGTGAATAACTTATCTTTGTTGTTAATAATTTATATTACATGACAACAATATTTAAAATCAAAGATTTTTAATCCAAATTAGGTAGATAAAAAAAATTCATAGCTGTATAAATACTATGACAACTTTAACGAATAAATTACTTAAAAAAGCACATGAAAAGGGCTATTGATTAAGGCATGAAAGCAATAAGATTTTTCCACCTGTCCTCGCATATAAAAATTGTACTAGAAACCTTTATAGTTTTCTTCCTTTCTAGCTTCCTAGTAGGAAAAAAGTTTTTCTTCTCAGCAACTGAGAGGTGACAATTTGATCTTTTGACAAAGTGGTGATGGAAGTGCAAAAAGCATTATTTAAAAAAACTGAAGAGTATCTAAAAACGGTATACTTAGTCGAAAATGCCCTGTATTGTAGAATATCTTCAGACTATTTTGTTCATGTATTAATGGTAATAACGATACAGTTACAGAGGTCAAAAATATATCATTTTTACATAATATTTTGTGCATATTCAACTCAATTGCTTTGCCTTACAGGAATCTCTCTAAATTTTATGGTATGGCATTAAAGTTCAAATTGACTTTTAAGTATTATTACTAATCGATTTTATGGGAGTATATAAAAGTGTAATTTTTAGACTTTTTCAGCCAAATTTTTTAATTTTTTTCCGCAAGGATCATTCTCGTACCTGAAGGAATATTCTAAAATAAGAATTAGCAAAATCGGTTCAGCTGCTATCGAGATTTACGCTTAGCAACACATTCAGCGATTATTTTTTTTATCATAGAAGATTAGTTCTTGCACTGTATAACGTCACGCAAGTCAGTTTCAGAAAAAAACATTTTTGTTTTATTTATGTGCAATTAATTCATTCACTGGTTTTAATACGAGTATCTGAAGAAGTCTCACACATACTTGTTTTACTCCAACATGATTTATATTCTGCAATCTATTGGGGCCAGAGGATTTGTTTCGATCTGATGCCTTCAATCCAGCTTCAATCCAGCTGGTATTAGCCGAGGCAGCGGTCTGCGGATCTATTGAAACTTACTGAAGCGGTCGCATCACACGATATTGCACTCACAGTGCCTACTGCCTACTTACTATTATTCTATGAGTGTGGCAACGCAATATGGATATGATTTATCAATTTTCAAAATATACCAAGATATAATATTTGTAGCTTTTCAATTTATACTTATGTACTAGCTGCACCTCGCGGTTTTATAAGCGGTGGAAATTTGAAGATCCCATTGGAATTCTTCAATTTTTCGACCTAAAAATATGTGTTAGACCAGGGTATAAGCTATCTTCGCGCTAAATGTCATCCAAATCCGTTCCGATATTTGAGCGTGAAGAAGGAACAAACAAACTCACAAACACACATACAAAATTATGCATTTGTAATATTAGTCTGATTCATGATGAACATAATTGATATGTTTTTTTCGTTAACGCATAACACTCACTCATTGACTTTCTCAAATATTTTTTAGCACTGAGTATATAAAATTAGTATGGGCAATTTATGCAGTCTAAGTATGTATGTAAGTATGCAGTATACATAATGCTCCATGTCCATGTGCATAATGTCCATTACCTATCACTACAGCATTAAAATTTGTGTCTTCTTCTTTTAATTTGTAATTCATATATTATGTATTTCCATGCTCCTAATTTGTATCGTATGTTATATGTATTTGTTTATCTGTGTATCCATTTGTATGTATAATTTGTTCATTTTTCTAATATGTTTGTTCAATGTATTATTTTAAGGCCTCTCTAGTTTTATATTTTTTATTTACGTGCATGGTTGCCTGGAAGAGATTTCTCTAAGCGACAAGGCCGCCATTGAGAAACCTAGTATATATTGTAAGTTTTTATTTGTTATAATTTTTTATAATTAAGCTGGTTTTTTAATAAAGAGTTGTCTTATCTTACCTTATCTTAATGCTGATACTCAAGTATTCTTTACCCACGACGCAAAAACGACGAGGTGTTATAAGTTTGACGTATATCAGTGTGTGTCTGTCTGTTTATGCCGTCGTACGAGTAACTCCCGACCAGATCAACTGATTTTGATTTGTTTGGAAGGTGAATCAGTCGGGATTGGCCTTTGTTATGTTTGATAAAAATCGGTTTAGAATACATATTTTTCCACTACTCCTTTCATATGGTTATCAAATGCTTGACTAGTAAAATACCATATACACAGTGATAAATTTCTAACCCAAAATGGCCGCCAGCACAAAATAGTGAATATAATAAATAATTCACTTTTGACACATTTTAAGAATTAATGTAAATTTCTTTGAAATTTTAAATTTTACATGCGTACTCTAAAAAAAGCGTACTCTAAACACACGCTGACGCTTTAAAGTACGTCTACTCTATAACGTCAGCAAGAGATACTTTTTTGTGTTACTTACGTGCTTACGTCTAACTGTTAATACAATTTGTTTTATTTTGCTATGTTCTAAACAACAATGGAAACTCTACATAATAGACTCACGCATTCCAAATTTGTTACTCAAATTATACAAAAATATTTTGCGTACGTTACGCCATAAACGTTAATGCAAAACATTTAATAATGATGGAATAGCAAATGGCAGCGATGCATGACGACGTAAAAGGTTACGACTGCCATGATTACTCTATTATGTTTCTTTATACGAGAACTCTGAATGCTGCAGCAATCATAAAACATCTGATTGCATACGGAGAATAACGTTCCTGCAGAAATAGGCTTTATATTAGCGCGTCGCGTACTACAAATTTAAATAAATAAATATAATTTAAATGCTTTATTTATTGATCGAGCGAAGCGCCTCGGTATCGGGTCTGGCAAAGTTTTTAACCACCGTCGCATAAACGACGGGGTGTTATATTAACATGTATGTGTGTGTTAGTCTGTCTGTGGCACTGTTTCTTCCGAACGGATAAACCGGCTTAGGCGTTAATTTTTTTTTTTGAGACTAGAAAGAATAGACTAGCAGTGTTTGAGACTATGTTTGATGAAAATCAGTCCAAGGTGGCCGCTACGAAATGGCGGATTACATATATTTTTTCCTAATTTCACAATTGCCCAAATTTGGGTAGCAAATGAAACGGCTTGACTAGTAAAATATTCTACTATGGTACAAATCAATTTTTTTTTTCATTCATAAAACATGTCGCCGTATTTTGTAAGAATTTCAGTACTCATGTACATTTTATAGTTTCTATACTATTCTTAACCAAACTTGGTATACTGCTCTACGAATTTTCAGAGTGTTTTAGGAGCTGGAGTTTACGTATGAGTGGTACTTTTCTCAAAGACAGGGAAGTTTACTGCTGCGTCACAGCCAAGACTTATTTAAGAATAATATTACTTTTCTCTAAATACGAGTAACTCCTAGGATAAAAAAGGAATATTTAAGAAAAGATTGTCTGGATATTTTGTGCTTTCAAAATTATTTGTGAGTAAAAGACTGCTAGTTAATTTAAAATACTTATAACGTGTCTAACTAGCTGTGCCCCGCTGTTTTACCCGCGGTAGATGTATGATCATCCCATGGGAAAACTTAAATTTTCCGGAATAAAAAGTATATCTGTTAATCCTATAAGTATACACTTATAAGCAATCTTTATGCCAAATTTCATCTAAAACCGTTAAAACTTTCGCCATTTTAATATTAGTGTGATTGTTTTTAATGCACTACCAGTGTAACACGTGCCGAAATAAAAGCCTTTTACTGTTAATATCGCGTGGTCGAAGTAGCTTTTATGAACAATACGATGTTTAGTGAAGGTATTAAAAAGGCGTGCATTTTTTTAAATAAATATTTAATAAGTGAAATATGTATAATGCTTATTTCTGCAGGATATTTTTTTTTCGTTGGTATCAACATACTTATATACAAACTAAATCTAAGCCTAGTCTGAAATTGCTTTGATCCTAAGTCGCGCAGCAACCGTCGATTCTCGGCGCGACTGCGATTAAAGGGGCTCGACTGGCGAAAACTTCGACTTGGCCAGCCGTCTGGGATTTACACTTGAATCCTTGAAACCGTTGCTTTGTGTACTTAAATATACATGTGCGTTACGAAATCGTACATAAATCAATCTTTAGTAGCTTGAATCTAGTGAAAAGCTGCAAAGCCATTTTCATTGGATTTGATCTAAAAAGTAATAAGGAATATTCTACAAAATAATTTTTAACTATTGGTTAGAAGCGAATCCAAAAAAATCACACCGTTGATTCTGAACGAGTGAAACCACGTGTTTACGTTCAACTAGTATAGCCTATGATTATCTGTAGGTGAAGACAAATCCAATGACATGTTGCACTAGGTCTACCGGTTAAGGACTGTAGAAAGTTACAAAGAGTTGGATAAACATACAAACTTACATGGTTTAGTTGGTCGGAGTGGAAAAAGGGAATAAATATACGAATATTCACTCTAAAAATAAGAGAGAGAGAGAGTAAAAAAATAGCTTTTATCTGGGTCAAAGAAATGAAAAGATGAATCAAACGAGCCTCAACTCGGTCTGGTTAATTTACTTTTGAGGTTCATATATTATCTTACGTCTCCATCATCAGACTAGCTTCATAGTATTATACTAATGTATTAAAGATATATTAGTACACGAAATTTGAGACCAGTCATTTCAGGAAGTGGGTTTTATTTAAATTGCAAGATCTAATTACAAACAACGAGACAAATATATCTAAATAAGAGCTCGTAAGATAGTAATTATAATATTCTGACATGCAAAAATAAGTTAAAATAAGAGGAATGAAATCTCAGATTACAGACAGTGTGACGAGTAATTTGCATTTTATAAATTTGTCAGAGCGGTCTTAACACACATTTAAGTAGCTTGAACTTGTCCGCGTATCACCTTTGTATAAAAAATAATTTCTGTCACCTCTTTAGTCACAGGGGAACAAAAATGAATTTTTATTCCTGTTTATACCTTTAAGGTAACAAATTGAGGTGACAAATAGGAATAAACCGTTTATTTGGGTAGTAAGCTCTTACTATATTTTAATCCTTACAATAATTTTAGTTTGTAATTTTTATATGAAAAAGATTACATTAATATTTACTATCTAATCTGTACCTTCCACCAGACGACGTAAAGGCCGTCGTGGCGTCGTAATCAAACAACCAACTCAATTTAAGTAAAATCTTCAAGTAAACATCTACAAAACAAAGCTCATACGTGAGTTACAAACCAATCCAACTCGGCTGTGAGCTGTTAATAGAATTAGTTGTAGTGTACACAAACCGGCGGAAATGAAGCTGTTCCGGTGCCGCCGGCTGTCGTGGGCTTTACTCGTATACCAACTATTACTTTTTCTGTGGCCTTACAGAAACTAAAGAAACTGAGAAGGAGAAGGCTGTTAGTACTACAAATTCTTTTAGGAAAAAAAATACCGATGGGAAATCGGTAATATTTTTTTCACAGCAGGCGCTAATAGAACATTTTCTGTTACTTCCAAGTCCAAGTCAAACCTCTCGACCAATTCTTATAAAACTTAAATAGGATCACGATATACATACCTTTTTAAACAAAATAGAGTTTTTCAAATTTGTCCAACCGTCTCTGAGAAATCAAGTAGACAAAAAAAATATCTGACGAATTAAGTTTCTCCTCGTGTTTTTGGAAGTCGGTAAAAAAATAAACTAGTAGTTCTACGAACGGTAGAACATGTAAGCGCAACATTTCTAAGGGTGTATAATTGAAAACATTTAAAAAAGATTACCCCTCATTTTTATTACAATAAAAGAGAGATAAATGAAAAATAACGTATCCCGTAAAATGTTATAATTAACAATTATACTAAAGTAATAAGTGAACATAATTATTTTTTAGTTCTATGCCAGTATTACTAAAACTCTGACAGTTGAAAAATTATGAAGGAACTGTGTGCTAAGTAAGGACAAATAGTTTAAATACATAATAATAGCCACACACGACTGCCAATATCAAAGCTAACTAAAAATATTGACTAACAAAGTAAAACCAAATTTTTTCAATAACTCAAAGCAGAGACGATTTGCTCAGATAGTAATAAATCTATCATTTTGTTTAAAAAACAACTGTTCCACCGAAAACTTTTCTAACGGAGGTGAAACTTTAATACCAAATAATAATAATAAACAAATATATTTGTTCTTCAAAATTTGTATGATCAAAAATACTGATGATGATGATGATGCAATGTATACATAAAAACATATTTGATAAAAAACTTAACACCTTACATACCTTTGTCCAATATCAGTGGTGTTCTATAAATAAGGTCAGAGTGGGGTGCTCACAATGGCTTCGGATCTTCTACTGGAAGTGGCTCCTCGCTATGTGTTTGATTACGACAGCTGTATGAAGGTCATATTTCGGAATAAATGAAACTTTGTATAATTGTAGACAATTACTTCCGCGAAGTGATCATCTCGCAAGTACAAATTTTTGACTAGTATATCTCTATAAACTCATGATAGATTTTATTCATATTCAGAATTTTCATCATAGATAAAAGACCTTGCTTAGTAAATCCCGATGGTTCTGTAGTATAATAAAAATCTTAATCCTAAAAATCCACAATACATGATTATCTGACTTCGTCTCTTATTCATAACCAGCTCAAAAGCAAAATTGTCGAGTCATGATCATAATCGTAAATAATAAGAACGATATCATAAAGTTTGTCATTCATAGTCGCGTTCAGTATGCTTCCCGGTGTGTAGTGGCGTATACTTTCGAATAACATAAAAGCTTTATTGCTATTAGAATTGTATTCGGATACCGAATTAAAAATCGATTACAATCTCACAAGTCGAAACATGCGCATATTTAAACTTGCGCAGATGACTGTTTAGTTAACTGTTTCATTCGTGACGTGATATTGTTTGTGTTTATTTTGTAAAATAATTTATTTTTAGCTATCGACTCGTGTTTCAAAAGCGGTGTTTCGTCGATTCGATCCATGATCCACAATTCACGTACTAATCGATGTTGTTGTCGTTAAAAGAACCGTAAGAGCGCGTCGTGAGAGACAGAATAAAGCACATTTCGCGATTTTTATTTTTGTCATTAAATCGCACAGAACTTAGAAGATATTGGCTTCCCGCAATTTTGTCTGATAGAAACCTTTAACTTATATAGTATTTTTACAAACATACATATGCCATCACATAATAAGATTTACTTTTTGTAAAGCAATTAAATTTTAGTATGGGAAATTTGCATGGTACCCACAGTTAAGATCGTGCGTTTGCGCACGACATATTACACGGCGTTCGATGCGCGCGACCTTGCTGCCGCACCATGAGCGACCACATTCCGACCAGACGCGACTGCCTCCCAAATAGTAAGCACTTCCAAGAACCGTCACTATCCTCGCGTCAAGCGTCTCTACTATCTCATTACGTAAACTGTCGCTGTCTCCGCTGCCCATTCATACGTCCCGCGAATACGTTGATGAATCGTCGACGTCGATTAGGTATACGTAGAGCTTAATCATTATATGCGAACGATGAACATTGAATTGTCCATCCGTGCTGTATCTTTAAATTATAATTAACTAGTCACCACTGTTTGCAAAGGCCATCGACCGGTCGGCCAGCGTGCAGAAAAGTTCGTCGGCTTTTGAAATTGAAAATAAAAGAGTTATACATACGACACAGGTGCGCGGGCGCTCGCGTTTTCCATTGTGCCCGCGCTACTTACCGTGAAGGCTTTGGGTTCGAGTTTCAAACGAAACTCGTTTTGAGCTTCGAAGTTCGAACACGAACTCAGTCTCTAGGTAGCTTTCGTGAGGAGCGATCGTGTTGTTCCATTTTTTAAAATATGTGTGGTCGAGTTGTGCTGTGTTAGTGACGCGTTGGTAGTGATTGATTGTTTGATTATGGAGGTGTTATCCGTGGAGTGAAGTGTTAGTGACCCGTACCGGCGCCGACGCATTGTTACTGCTAATCGTGGGAGCTAACCTCTGGTATGCGACTGCTTTCGAACCATACGAGAGAGAGCGACATAAATTCTCTTATTACGTTACTGTTAATAAGTTTGCTTGCAATAACTTGGAGTCTTGGTTGTATAAGGGCACGTTTTAGCTAAATTTTCCCTTTGTTATACGTTTACCAATGCCTAAAGATCACTTATCCACCATACAGGCATAAATCATTGCTTCATATGTCAACCAGTAATTGGATTAAATCGTTTATTAACTTGAGTATTCAAAGTGTTTCCTTAACAAGTGACGTAAGATTAGCACTTAATGTCATCTAAATTTGACAATACATACATACCTTAATGTTTTAATATTCCTATGCTTTCAAAGAATTTCTTTGATTCCAATAGATTTGCCAAGCTGCTAGATACAAATAATTATGAATGAAAAACTACTCGTTATCGTCTACAGTCGGCACGTTTTCATCGAGGTTCTTGTTGCCATAATATAAAAAGCGCAACAATAGAGTTTCATAGGAAGGAGGGTGGTCTGCTCCTGCCAACAAAACACTGACTACCTGATCTTTTAATTACTTCTCCCTTTGTGTCTTTTTTTCTGTCAACGTTTTGTTTAACATTCTTTGTCCGAGGCTCTATTGTGGTTCGGTTGCTCTTTATTTACATTGTCAAAAAATAATATCCAGTGTTTTATAATGTATCAGATGGTCGGCAATGTCATGTTAAAAACTTTTATCCAGCATAACTTAAGGTTTCAAATCTTTGGTCCTGATTTTTTTTAAATCAATTAATGCTGTTAATTTATTAGAATATACACTAATGGTATTTTTGTAACTTAAGTTGTGCCTGCCGAAAGATACCTTGTCAGTTTTCATTTTTTAAAGTGTTACTTTTATCCATTATTATGGATATTCAAGCTAACAAAATAAAAACATTTACGTTCATTTTATTAAGTGGTATTGAATGTGTTGTGCATTTTAATCCGACGAATTCTTTCACTAAGCCGAACATAAGGTTTTAATGTACCAACGTCGTAACGTAATGTAAAACGTAAAGTTCCGGAAACGGTAGCACAGAAATTTGAATAAGAATGCAACGAGAATACTCAAAATATATTTTGAAATGTTAATGCTCTGTCCCGAGTAGTTTCATTTGAATGAATGAAAGAATGTTTTTTTTGTATTTTACTATCTCAGTTTGCAAGATCCCCACGTTTGTGTAAAAAATAAGACAAGTTCTTGTTTTATTTTAAATAATACAAACCAAAATTGTACCGGCGCCTGCAAATAGCACACTTATTACGTTTATAACATTTTATACTGGACCTAGCTTGTCTAGGCATACACACGCCGCTCTTGTGGTAGATTGGAGCTTGCTATTTTTTTGTTGTAGTAAATAACATTATTTTCTGTAAATTTAATTATATAATTTTACCTGCCATGGTGTTACGAGTAAATAAATAATATTATTATATTATTATTCAATAAGTAATATTATTAAATAAAAAATTTAAAACCGACTTCAATTCGCAGGAAAACTTTCGTTACAAAATAGAATGACATTTACAGTACAGACAAACTAAATTAAAAGTTATTTTTAATTTTAAAAAACTATTAGATTGATTTTAATAAAGTGTTTAAGGGACCAATGGAAAATACTCGTATACCGGACTCTCAAAAAAAAGCTAATATGTACCTTAATCCCTACATTATGAGATTGAAATTAATCAACGAGATTATGCGAGGAAATTTGATAACAGCCTAAAATGTATGCGAGCCATTTCGAGAAATTAATAAAATATGATACTGAGGCTAACTTAACATTTTTGTAAAGAATATTAATTTGATTAGAAATTTAATATAATGATGCAGGTATTAGTAACTTATATAAGTATGTAATACTTTAAAAATTCATTTAAAATTACAATTTGCAGACTTAACCACTTTTGATAAATTTTCTAAATGAACCAGCTGGAAAGTTTATTTTTATAAACAAAGAGATATTAGTTTTAATATTGGTCCAGGGATCAGGTAACATACTAATTAAAGTAATATTCTTAGAAATTACTTTATGAAGTCTGTTTAAATGATTCCTAATATAGTATAATTGTTTTTGTTACACGCCATTACTAATTTATAGAAAAAGTATAATTTTTTAAATGGTGCATAAAAAAAATTCATCGATTTTTCATTACACATTTTTTGAAGTGATTTCGCCTTTAATTCGCTAACCGCCTAAACAATTGTTTCAGTTATTTCAATTAAGTAATTAAATCGCTGGATTGATTTTGATGTAATAGTTAAATAATACCACTTTGGAGGTATCCATTAATACAAAAAAAAGTTTTTAAATCCGTTCAGACATCTCCGAGAAATCAGGTAACAAACGTACGAAAATATGTTTAAAAACTGTGTAAAATTGAGTACCTCCTTTATTGTAAAGTTGGTAAAAAATATAAGTGTTCTATTTATATACCATACCAGATTTTTCTACTATACTACATTTATCAGTCGTACCCGAAACTTCAACATCAAAATGAGACAAGGAAGTTCCAAATCATATCCCACGGGAAGTGTAACAAATTGAATAATGATCCCACCGGGAGAACCCGCACAGCTCGTTCAAAACTGCGCTAATTGCCCTCCTAGCCTGATGCATCGCATCCGATCGGTTTGATTATTCACAATTTTACTGCAATTATGTTATTTACCTATTTCTTAAGACTAACAAACTATGTATATATATAACCCATAAATAAGTATTTACCGGTTATTTTCAGCATGATGCTGATAATTTTGTACGTTTAATTCAAGACGTTAAGTTTATTTAGCTTGCATTAAATTTTAATCTGTTAATAAAACTCAGCGTTTAGGCATTTTTTTTTTTACCTCAGTTGCTCTTATAAATTGGGGATCATTCCTACACATCTAAATATTTACGAACATCCTAGATCAAGTTATAATAAAACTAATAACGCCATTCATACACATGAACCCTAGTAGAATTATTTTATAATTGAATAATCTTTTGTATTCAATTTATGGACAAAAGTATTTCTCGCTTTTCATAAAACCTCCTAAAAAAGTTGTTCCTCGAATCCGGCCGACCGGAGACAAATGCGCAAAGTTTATCCGCTATTAATATCCGCTTGGAGTTAGTAAGTACGTAATTAATACAAACGAGGTCTCCAGAACGCCTTAGTCCGTACTCTCGCACCTGCTCTGGGAAGCTCTAGAAAACTTTGCAATAGGCACAGAAGAAATACTTAATATACTTACCAATAAAAAATCTTTTAAAGGACGTCGAGCAAATAATAACGATTCCTAAATAATAGGTAGAAACTAAACCGGAAAAAAACATATAAATTTAGAAGAAATATAGAAGAATAGCAGTTACCGATGAATAGTAATAACCGACTTGAGAAAATAAGTTCTCGATTCGTGTGTTCTTTATACGTTTTACGAAAATCAGTCCACCAGCTTGATTACCTATTATCATATTATTACATATTATATTAAAATAACTGAAATAATGAAACTAAAAAAACTTGATAGCAAATTAAAGTCGGAAACATCAGCATAAATGGAAACCATAAAACCTTGTAGCGTATAAAGTTTTAAAGTATTTGAACCATAATGCACCAGAAAATAAAGATGTCTAACAAAGATGTCACTTCCTATACGAATATAAAGAAAGTTGTAGGAACAACAAAAAGAAGGTAGAATTAAAATAATGTAACAAATCTGTCATGGAGATGATAAAGTGCACCGCTTACAAAACCGTGCACGCACTGCGTTCCGACCCGGGTATATATCGCTTGAGAAAATACTGCTTCTGTTAAATGTATTTAATTAATATTAAATATAACTAGTTAGTGTAAATTATTATTTATTTATTTATTTATACTATACTAATATGTATATATAATATTATTATGAGGAGAAGGAGATTTTCTTTTCGATATTTTTTTTGTTAATGGGTGTTACCAATTTTTTTTAGAGACAGACGTGCCTAGACTACTGTTTCTTATTTTGAAAGGGTTGAGAGCTCCGATAAACATTTCATCAAAATCAGTTGCGTAATTTAGTTTTCATAAAACTGAAGAAATCGTATGCATGCTTGACGAAAACCAACGTTTTTAATAAAAAATTTCAAGCCTTTCTAAGTTTCCAAATGCTTCAGATTCTTGCTTCATCATCAACCAGAAGACGTCTACTGCAGATCATAAGCCTTCCCCTTAGAATGCCATTCCTAACGACATAATCCCCACGCTTGGCAAGGCGGCTTGGGGAACACAGTATGCTCGCCAGTTCTTGTTTAATTACTAGTTATTAGTAAAAATTTAATATCTGTGAAATCCATATATATTTACGTTTTATCAAAATTCTTAATATTTCCAAATTCCAGCGTAGTGCAAGACGGTTCTAAAAATAAAAAGTTACTAAGGAAGCCATCAATAATCAAAACTCGCCTCCCACAGATCAAAGAATTCCTGTTAGCGGTAAAAACTCAGTTTACTGCCGTGTAAATATCCGCTTAGCCGAATATAAACAACAGGCACATGTCCAAAGTATCTTAAAACTTAATGTCTTGAATCACAACGCAGTTTTTAGTCCAAAAGGCGACTAGTTTTGACCGACAAAACGATTTCGATGAATCTTGGTACACGTTTTAATTATTTCGTTTGTCGAACTCAATGTTAAATAGTAATTATTCTGATTATAGAAAAATAACTAGTTTAGTACTGTAGCAATATGACTTGAGGAAATCATGCCGTTTACAATTAAGAGCTTCCTACAGCTTCACATCACTAAACTTATAAAACTGATTCATATCATGAAGGGTGGTAATTTTGAAGTTGGAAAGGCAACAGTTCACAGAACTACTTATTAATAATGATCTCCTTCATATTAATAAACACAATGCTAACTATGATTTGTTATACGCTTGCAAATTGCCAGAATTTAATCACTCCAAATAATATTTAGCTAAAAATAAAGACATAAACTTATCTCTATGTTTCGTATTATAAGCAAATTTGAATCGCGTTTTGAGCATGTGTCCGGTTAAAGTATCTGATTTGCATTCCGCGGTGTACCGTTATATTCTGCATAATTACGAGTACCTATACATATCATTATAATGTATTCGAGATAAGTGGATCTAGATGGCGCCCAATAAAGTTTTGTTTTGCAAAACCCAGAGTTGATTTTATGACAAAATAGTGGGCAATGTAATATTTTATATTTAACAGACTTATAAATAGGAAGAGGATTTCAATTCGTCGGAGTATTTTTTTAATAAAAGTTTACTTGATTTAGTTAATTAAGTATTTTCCAATGTGATAAGATTTATTATAAAGACAACAAAAAATGCTCATTTAGTGTACTTTTTAAAATTTTGTTACCTGATTTTTTAGTCGTGCATAGACCTATTTAGAAATTGAGTTGTTAATAAAGAGTATGCTTCTCATAATTTTCCCATATTATATTTTGTAAATAACGGTAAAATTTTATGGTTTTCAAATTTAAGTCGGGTGCCACTATTATCAATATGGGTATAACGAAATCACAAGATAATGGATTTGAAGGGAGTAAAAATACGGTGGTTGTAGTACGTATGTCGATTTTATTATAATTTGAAATGTAGCAAATAGAAAATAATATAATTATGTACACTTTTACTTTTTTCGACAAATTCGAATTAAATTTTATTAAAAAAAAAAATCCTGTAAAATATTTAACTATATATAATAGTAGAAACATTGCGCTTCAATTTTATAGCAAAACTCCTTCAACCCTGATCTTGTCTCAAGCAATCGTCCTTTCCTTATATCGGATCGGCTGATCGTAAATCCTGTTTGAATCGTCCAGACCGTACTGTTATCTAGACTGAACGTGTGACTGTCAGCTTGTATGTGTCTGTGTGTTTTACTTAAATTTAAAACTCGGTTTCAAAAAAAAACAGAGGTTGTCAATGAGTTGAAATCTATTTTAGATTTTTCATTATGTTTGTCTCTGTCTTTAGTATTAGAAAATTATTTTTAGCCTAGTCCCATTTCTTAGTAACTGAGGTTGAGGCCTGATACTGGCTAAAGCTGCGACCCTCAAGCTTCACTAAAAATACTTAACTTTTATCAATGCCTTATGACCTATAAAATGATTATAAAATGACACGCATGCGCTACGCATTACTATTATATTCTTATGCTTACTTATTTTTAGAATTTGATCTATGATCTCTTTTAAGAATTATCAGTAACGTTTTTCAAATTTTATCTCTGTAGCTGTAGCTTTAAGATTTAGTTTCTATATTTAATATGTTGGTGCAATGTGCACGGCTTGGGAGAAAGAAAACAGGCACTCGGTTACTGCGCGTTAGTCGGGTTTATGAACCATGGAAATGAGATTCGTTAAGTAGCAATAGCATAAAGAAATGTGGTTATCCCTACCTATATTTATAAATACTAGTAGTTCTGTAAACTGTTGATCTGGCGATAACTATAATTCATCAGAACAGGATCCCAAAATTTCCTCCCGCAAACTGTGTCAATTGTACCAACTAACATAAGTCTCGCACCAATAGCCACGATTACGATAGACATCTTCGATCAATGTATTTGATTTATTCGGTTCGATTGCCACAGTTTTTATGAGTAATAAAATTTAGGAAGAAACACCCAACCTAAAATTCCCGACATATTAAAAAACTAAAAACAATTTAATATACGAAATTTACACATACAAACTGACTGACAAAAGAACATTTTGTCAGACTCGATGCAGAGATATTACTCCAATAAACTCGTAGTTATGGGACCTGGCGTTTCGTAAATGGCCAACTTAAAAATAACTACAAAACTTAATAAATCACACAGTGGAAGTTACTAAGCCAACAGCCTCCTAGTTTAAGCAAGCGTCGGGTATTTTATTACCCTATTCTAAATTCTACGCATATGCCTACCATAACACACATACGTTTTCTCATATAACATTGCCATAACACATACGTTATTTCATAAAACAGATATAGAAACGTTTCTAAGGGGTATGATTTTCATATAAACAAAACATCACGGTACCGTTGCGAATAACGAGATTTCAATCCGGGTAAACATATAAGAATAGATACATTTTGCATAAACAATATCGCGCCGACATATGTGGTAGAATTTATTAGAAAAGGCGTGGGACTCCAAGATACTCATGCCTTGACGTAGCCGACAAAATCAATCTGTATGTGCTTTTACATGTAAAAGTGGTTTTACTTAAATAAAGCAAGAAGTTAGTTACAGTTGGTGTAAATTTTCAAACATTTATGCTGGTTCAAACATACCAGTGTTGATCTTCCGCTGGACCCTGAAGGTGACCAGTGTTTTTACAAAATTTAACATCATCATAAAGTTTTCTTATACTTAACTACAGGCATCTTGCATTATAGAGATTTTAAAACGGCAGTCATTAAAAGTTACAAATATTAACGACGATATATTCGTCAAAACTGTGTATAGCTTAAGTTGAGACGTGTTTATTAATAAAACAGAATATTTAAAGTACATAAATGTACCTACCTAGATAGGATTATAGAACTATGATCTTATCTCCTTCCGATGGTTGTCTATCATGTATGTACTAGTTGTTAATCTGTGTCGCTGTCCATTACTAATTGCTACATTAGCATACCGGGTGTGTGAGTACTATGTATGTATTTATGTAAATTCGTCCCTTCTCTTTGATCCCTTGTATGTAGGCAGTAGGCACGAGTGGATAACTTTGTTCAAAATTGGGTTTAAATCGAGCATTAATTTAATGGTTCAAAGATTTAATGCTGTTTTAAATAGTACTAACTCATATTTCGCATAACCTAAGAAAATAACGTAATTTTGGGTCTTTATTTGTTATGTTATGCCTTAATCTATCTGTTGTAGGTATGCATGCTCTCTTACTCAAATCAAATTCTTCATCATCGTTCGTCCACTGCTGGACATAGGTATCTTCTAATGAATGCCACCGAGCCCGGTCTCCTGTTTTTTCCATTAAGTTAATGCTCGCCGCTTTCCGCAAGTAATTTTCCCACCTGGCCGGTTGGCATCCTACATTAATTCGTTTAAACCAACGATTGTTGATTCTTTGGGATAAATGGCCTACCCACTGTCACTTCAGTTTGCTTATTCTTTTAACATGGTTCTCAGTCGGATCACTTAGTTGCGAATTGAGAAACTTCGAGCATGGCTCTTTCTCTAACTTCACCGTGAGTGTCCACGTTTCCGCGCAGTAAGCCATAACCAGTAAAACTCACTGAAAGACTTTAGTCTAAATGCGCTGTGGTACAGATGACGTGAAGATCTGACAAAACCAAATTCTTATTTGATCGATTCGACGCGTGACCAGAATGCCGATTTTTATCTGGCTCAACGCATTGCCATTCGGCTGGTAATGCGGCTAGCACTCTGAGCACGCTGATCTCTGGTGGAGGGTTGGAGCATTTGGAGTAACTGTAGATCTTAAACGGTCCATAGGTTTTTTTGTTGTTCTGCAATTTTTGTTGTTGTTGTTGTAGTTCGTCATTTTGTTTATAATGGCACTTGCCCTTTTTAATTATTATAAGAGGTTTAGTTTACTATTATGTACTGAAAGCAAACGTGAAGAGCAATTTTTTTTGTCGAATATTAAAATATTTTAGGGTCTAAAAGCATTTTAAGCATTCTGAAATTTTGTATTGTATTATTTGCAGTAGTGTTTCTATAGTGCGCTATGTCAACTGCTTGCAAAACACTACTTAAATCACTAACCTAACTTAATCTAAAGCTAGACTGATTGTTTTTGTAATTAACTTGTTCTCAAGCGAATAATTCTGGCAAATCTCCACACAACTTGCAAAAATAAAATCTCATAACGAATTCAACCGTAAGATTATCTTAACATTCCATAATTGCCACGATAGGTCCCATATACCTACTCGGAGGGCTACACGCCGCCCGCATACCTAATTAAGTAATTAAGATGAACATCACCAGATACGGAACCCACGTGCGAAGGATCTGGTTACACTCATGTGGGGATGGTTACATAAATGTTCAGGAATGATTTGAGGTTGTAATTAATACTTGAAATGATTACTTCTTTTTCAGTTTGAGTAAAAAAATATCTTATTACATAAACAGTCAAAACGTACCTACATCATAATTAAGCATTTCCATATTTGTACACATATATACACATATTTGTATTTTTTGAAATAATAAGAGAATTGGTTGAATAAGAATTCAACCAATTCTCTTATTATTTCAAAAAATATTTAAGAACCGGTTTTCAGTCGCTTTGGAATAAAGAAGGGCAGTTTATGCCAGCTGTTACAGAAATCAACGTAAATTCCTACAATTTCTCATTGCCTCATTCTAGTTCAATCTATACCGTCCCCGGTAGCCACAGCCTTCAGTTAAACCAAAGGAAACCTAGCTTGTAATTGCCATTTTACTGTATTGCGCCTCCGGATAAATTCAGACAGCTATCTAAAACAAAATAACTTGAAACACCTTGATCATAAAGTTCACTTTACTTTGACGTAAAAGCTGATATCCATAATTACGAGCAAAATGAGTTATCAATATTTGAATTTTAACCAGCTTTAACAGAGTTCGATATCCTTTGACAGCGTTGACAGGCTAACATAATGGTGTCTGTGCAATTAGGTAAATAAACGGAATAAAATTAACCACTTGTCAGACCTGCGTAACTCTTGAAGGAATAATTTTCTTGGGAACAGGAAGCTTGGAATTAGAAATGACAGACATTTGATTATCGAATGGAAGTGGAGCTTGGCATAAGATTATAGGATAGGTAAGTTGTCTTTGCCAAGACTCTTAGCAAGTTGACTATCCTTGTATCACTAATCGTAAAATGCAGTTTTGGTTTAGTTACTTAGCCCTAAACATTATAAATACTTGTACATTAATTCATAATGATGAGAAATTGAATAATGAGAAACTAGACATTTCACTAAAACAAACAATTGACAAACTATGAGAAGCTTTTACAGGACATCTTGAAAAAATCGCTAAAATAGCTGCGACAGACATACTAAACGTGGATTCTGAAAGGCGCAAATGTATCGATTTAACACACGAATGTCTTAAGTCCCTTGGGTCTAATTATATCTTTAGGTTGGAATTTTTAATGTTGCATACTTTACGGCCTGTTGCCTCGTCATTTACTATCTTCTGATAGTACAATATCCGGTATATGAACTATAATTATATTCTTTTCTTAGTAAGGGTACATTTCTTGTACTTATATGAGATTATTATTACTATGACAACTGCTCACTGGGTCTATAGTCTGCTAGTATAAAAAAGCTAGTATCACATAATAATGGCAGTTCAGTTGTATTAACTGAAAACAAAATGTATATTTGTGTAGATTAATTACAAAATTAGGAATAATTTTAATAAGATTGTTTAAAAGTCGCTTCATTTATCACCTTACTCTCTTTCTCTGTCGTGGGCGAAGGAAAGCTGTCCTATACGCATATCACTTACACCCACTGAACTGCTTACTATATTTTACTTTAGCTATGTAAACTGGACTACTTTATTTACAATGACATAAAGTTTAATATGCCACGCAGAAATCATCGCGAACGGTAATATAAAAGTTGTTTAAAATTAGAGCTGATATAAAAGTGAGACTAAGATTATATTCCACATTTGAGCTGCTTTGTAATTTATTCGACTTTTACGTGTACTAGGTTTTACTGGACAACAAAATTATTTTTTAAAATTTATCTATTATGGTAATATAGGATGAGCATTAATATATAATCCCAGAACTATTCGATAACCACGCAAAAAGATGATAACCCTTTTTACTTCTGTTTTTTACTAGACATTTGCCAGGTTTGAAATTTGCGGACACGTCAAGAAAGACAATATATAGGTATAATGTGACATAGTGGAAGAGTAAGCACATAGATGTTTATAGACACTTCTGTTTACGAGAACGGCTGATGTGATTGCGGATGTAACGCGTTGAAAGAAAGGCTCAGAGTTATTGCCAATGAGAGTAACAAAGATAAGCTTTTGGGTTACTTTCTTACGTTACTATGACTGAGTCGAACGAAGTCAAAGTGTGCCTTAAAATACGCGGCTATTCAATTCGCATCTTTCCATCGACTCATGTGTAATTAGTGAGTAACTTCATAAATTATAATATGGATTCGGAAGGGTAGAACTCGAAAAAGATTTGTATTTCGAATGTTCTTTAAACAACAAACATTCAACCAATCAAATATCCACAACGACTAAAAACAATCTTAGAAGGAACCTATATAAAAAATAAAATAACAAGATTTGTCTCAATCTACGACCTACGAGTACAAAATGTATACTCGTACAAAATACAATCTTCCCAAGAAATAAAACTCCAGACTCTAAACAGTGTCCCTAGTCATTCGGTCAGTTACTTTTTTCATGTTATGTAATTTTATTGTCTTTTTTTCAGGCGGAGGAATTAAACACGCTGGTGGGAGATGCGTTCCGGATGGCGTTCGCGTCGCAACTGCATCCCTCCGCACCACTCTGGGTGAGTAAGATAAGATAAATCCAAAAAACATCCCACAGGCTATCTAGAAGTGATCGTTTTATAGCGACAAGATCATCTTTATGTCTATTTTTGTTATATGTTCTCTTATGTTTTAATTTTGTAGAGTGTAACAGAATACTACGACCCCGTGAGTTGAATGAATAAACGAATTAACTCTTTATTGCACCAAATTACAAGAAAATTCATACAATTAGTGGCACAAGTGGCGGCATTATCGCTAAAACAGATTTCAGCTTTAGTTTACGTATACAAATAAATACCATATCAATAAATGCACGTTTTGACACTAGGTATAAGATTTTTCCTGTATATTAGATATTTGTTTGTCTGCGATAAAGAGTTAATTGATTCATTCATTCACGTTTCTATATAACAGCACTTTAAGCCGAAGCCATGCGATCTCTGGTATTGAAAACTGTAATGGAATAATATGAACATAATCGAATGTACACTTTTGAATAATAAGGAATCAAACTATCCACATAAATATGATCCCATCTACAACCAGAGACAACGTATTTAATGCTAGTAGGTACAAGTGAAACCCTCGACACTTGTTGTGGCAGGCATTTTGGATTTGAAATTATCATATTGTATAATATTCTACTAGTTAACCCTTTCATTTGATACTCATATTAAGCGAGTTGTTAAAATAATTTGTACTCCGCCATTTTGTAACGGCGGCCATCTTGGACCGATTGTCATCAAATATAACTAAGATACTCCTGACTAATACAGCTTTCATAAAAAACAAGATCACTATCGGTCCAACCGTTTGACAGCTACGATGACACAGATATACAAACACACAAACACCCAGTCGATTTTGCGTCGGGGGTTATAAATACGTGGAATGAAAATTGTTCTAGGTTGATCCAAATAAAGATGAAGTAGTTATAAACAATTTGTCCACACGAAGCTAAATAACTATCATCAACTCTAAAACCACTTAAAGGCCATTTATTATCCGGGTCAGTTTAAACAGCGTTTTAAAAAGAGACGATGGCGTTTTTTGGTTAGAGATGTTTAGTAGCCATGAATGAGTAAGATATGTGCAGAGAAGAAGATCTTTAATGACAAGTAAACACATATACAATAGTATATAGTGCAAACTAACTTCTATTTCTCAGGCGCCTGGAAAGTTATTTTAAGCTATTAGATTTTTATTTAAAGTATATATAATATGGGAAGATGTCAGGTTTTGCTTCTCTCTAGAAGACAGTTGAAAGTTATAAATGTAATTCTAGCAATTCTGCAAATTTTAAACCTCGCGAATATAAACTTATTCAATTTTTATTAATGTCCTAACCTTACACAATATATAAAAAATAATCACTGCGACTGGACCAAAGTAGAGTTGCTAGACATACACAGAACCAAAGCATGAATTCAAACACGAACTACTATACTGTATATTAACTACTCAGTAAAAATACTTCGTGTATTTTTATCGCCTTCTCCTTTACACATTAATAACCGATGTTACGAAAACTATATCAAATTCAGGAGCTTTATAATGATGGATAGATGTTTGATAATAGTTAATTATGTCTAAAGCATGTTATTTACAGCATTATAAACAATTTTTATAAAAAGTTCTATACAAAATATATTAAGAACTTATTTTTACTTGTTTAAGCGTAACATAAATAAAAAATAAATAAAGTATTTTTGAATTATGATATTTTTATATAAAGTGATATTCCGTACTATTTGTTGATGCGGGTTAAAATGTAGCCAAAATAGATTACATTGAAAACCGATTCACCTGTCATTTGAAAATACTTATATTGGAGACTATATGTACATATTTTCTTACAGGTAGATATCGGGCTCATATTATGTCATTAGAGAGCTCAAAAATCTGAAAGCACAGAACATACGTTGTAAAAAAGCGTTTTGAACGAGTTTTCTTTGGATATATAAACTGTGACTGTTCGAATAAAAACAATCCATACAAAAACTTCGGCGATGTTTGTTAGGAAATCCTTAGTGCCCAAAACGAGGAGAAAACAGCATAAAACGCAAGTTGCAGGTCCAAACTATGCAGTCAACAATAATCATTTTTAAAAAAAAGTTTTACATGCATAACTTGGATTTTTCGTGTGTTAAGAAAATAACCAAGATAATAAATAAATCTCAATAAAACTAAAGCTTATTGCGGTAACAAATCATACCAAAAGAACGAGTGTCATTCCATCGTGCAATATAAACCACTTAGCGCCGTCGACTTCACCGGTTGATTTATATCCTCTACGTTACACACGAGTAACTACACCGATGTTACCAGTTGAGAGAAGAATGTTTCCAATTTAGTAAATTTAAAATCGGATTAATAACTTTTAGTTGGATACAATATATTTATTTATTGACACGTTAAAGAATAAAAGTCATAAGTAAAATAAGCTAATAGGTAACAAACAAACACATGCGCCTTCTGCACATCAAAACATATCATAAGAGCTACTGAATAAAGTCTTATTGAAGTTTTCCAAAATTAAATGGTTCTGTTGTATATTAATGCATTTTTATAAATAGCATTATATCGCCAGGTTACATAAGAAATAACAATAAGAGTTCGTTACTTTGTCCGTTTCACGGTGCAGCAAGACTCTATTGATTGAACAAAATAATGTATCTATCTGTACTACTTCTAAATTACATTTCTTGACTTTTAATTCTACATTTTGTTGTGGTAACCTTACTGAATACTCGAGGTGCCAACGGCAACCGAACAAGCGCTAAGGTATTGGTGGATGCCAAATGCAAACAAAGTAACCTCCGAATAATGCGTGTCGTTTCGAGGCTCACTACTTCTTCTTGGGTCAAAAGTTAGGTTAACCTTTGACCCAATAATAGTAAACGAAAGCGTCGTAAGATGTTTGTGACGAGTTTAAGCTATCACTTAAAAAGAAAAAACCCGAATGTATCTTAAAACTAAGTAATTGTCTCGGAACAATCAATAATCGTCGATTTTACTATACCTCAGAGCAGCTGAAGTTTTCGGCCCACACGAGGTTCCTGTCAAATGATTTTTATGATAAAAATGAAGTACGGTGCTAGATTACGGAGTACCTACTAAACTTCCGTCAATCGCGATGCTCAATATCGAGCTAGTTACTGGCCTATTTTATTATGGCCCCTATCTAGCATTAGATAACGCTGTAAATATAAATCATACATACCTAACTAAGACATAAAAAAATAACTGCTATATTTCGTAGCAGCCAAACCATAAAAGTAAACAATTAATAAAACGTTGTAAAATATAATTACTACTGTGGAAAGTCACGAAAAATAATTTGTGACTTTCTGATTGTAGCTTAATAGTTTTTGATATCAGAAATAATTATTATTAATAAAGCTAAAGCTTTCTAAGTATCGCCTGTAGTCACAATTTGTAATTCAAGTTGAGTTATTTTTATAATGTAATGAAAAGTTACATACCATTTCAATTTATTTTTTATAATCGTAGCAGATGATATGTTATATATACCAAGAACTAAAATACTTATAAAATAGTACGTACAAGCGATGAGAGTTTTATAGAAGTAGACAGGCGATGTTTTAATTTTAAAGCTGAAAAACATGAGCTTCTTTATTCCCGATTTAATATTTCCCGATAAAATGTACTCTTTAGTTCCTAAGCCTACTTACCTCAGTCTACAGTTTCTATTTTTATTCGCTTTTGTATACATTTAATATTTCGTTTTATTCGTTTAGCGTTGCTTTTATTGCCCACAAAAAACGTTTTAAAAGTTTTTTTTTTGTAAATTATTTTTATACCCGGTTTTATTGTTTTTTGGCTTTTAATTTTTGGCTAACTTTAATGAACTGTTGGCAGCTTTTGAAAGTAGTTAGTTATTTAAATGTCACAAAAATAATGCACAAACCTTAAGCAAGCTTTTTGGATTAAAGTTCTACTAAGTGAAAGAACTTGAGTTAGAAATTTTAGGACTAAGTACATCTTAATATGATTAGACAACAGATATGACTAGAACGCTTTTTGACTTAATCTTGACGATATCGTCATAGGATTACATGCTTTTAGACTGGATACTATTAACGACTAGGTTATCGTATGTTTTCTAAAGCACAGTTAGGTATAGTTCTTACCTCGTGTACAATATATAGTTTGGTAATCATTTATCGGTAATCATTATCTGAACCTTTAGCACATTTATGCAATTTGAGTTTTAACACTGGTGTTTTTTCTACTACTCTTAAACATGCTATAGTGACACCAATATTTAAGGCTGGTGATAAACTCGAACCGTTTAACTATAGGCGAATTTTGCTTTTACCTGTCCTTTCTAAAATTTTAGAAAAAAATGCCAACATAAGGCTTACATCTTTCCTGAAAAAAAAAAAACGAATTAATTGCGAAAAATCAGTACGGTTTTCGTAATAAAAAATCTACTGATGACGCAGTCCTTAATTTATCTTCTTTTATAACGAAATACCTAGACAGTGGACAGAGATGTATCGGCGTATTTTTAGACTTACAAAGAGCGTTTGATGCAGTCTCTGTTCCCATATTGCTTGCCCGCCTTGACAATATTGGCGTAAGAGGAATTGCTCATAAGTGGCTAACAGACTACTTATCTGAGAAAAAACAGCAAGTCAGAGTTGATAATAATGGTAGCAATAGTTCCATATGTAGTAACAGCGTTTCACAGGGCTCCACTCTTGGACCCACACTATTTCTAATTTATATCAATGTTTTATGCAAAATCACCTCCATTGCAGCTGATATTTTGATGTTTGCAGATTATACGGTCTTGCTATTTCATGATATTGACTGGACAAAAGTATACAATAATGCTGAGATGGGACTATCTGTAGTTGTTTACTGGCTTGAGGACATCTTACTCTCTCTGAACTTGTCTAAAACAAAGTATATTACATTCAGGAAAACAGAAGGCTCAAAACCACCTTACGACTTAAAAATTAAAGCACACACTTATCCATGCAATCGATTAAGTACACGTAAAGATTGCACATATAATTATTTATCTAGTTCAGTCACAATTCGATATTTGGGATGTCAATTTATAAATTGACAAAAAACTTAATTGGAGTGCACACATAATGACGGTTTTCAAACATGCATATTTTGCGCCTTTTATCACCTTTAAGTAGTTTTGTCCATTGAACTGCGCTCACATTAAAACTGTCCGCGTAAAGATTATACCAATTCCTATTTCACAATGCTTGTTAAGTTATATGACGTATTCGAATATTATACGACTAAATGTCCTTTATCAATTATTTTTATGATTGCTATCCGAATTTTATATTGTATAAATAATACGTATAAGACTGTTATATTCCTAATAGTCATCAATACGTGATATATTCCTAACAGTCATCACGTATTGATGACTATTAGGAATATAACAGTCTTATACGTATTAAGACGATCTCTACACGAATTGAAATTATATATTTCCGCCTATTTCGCGTCGTATATACGTTAACACGATTGTAATACGACCAAAATGATCCGACCTCAGGTTGTGACAAAAACGTTGTCTCAATCATTAAACGACCAAATTTTGTTAGTTGGGGTGTTCAAATCACTAAAGCTGGTTGCTGACAAAGTACTTCTCATTCAAACATACAGAACAGCTCTAGCAGAAAGTGAAATCAGTTATTGTATAAGTTCTTGGGGAGGAGCTGGTAAGACCAACATGAAAATAGTTGAAGGAGCCCAAAGAGCGTTGCTCAAACTCGCATTTGGCCTACCATTTAGATTCCCTACAGAAGAATTGTATAGGAAATGCAAAGTGCTTACCGTGAGAAAACTTTTTACATACCGATGCATCTCTCGTAATCATAAATAATGTATTCCTAACCTTCCTGTAACTAACAAAAGTATAATTAAATGTCTAGTACCTGAATACCACAGCCAAATTGCATGGCATAACTATTCTCATCTTGCTCCTATACTTTACAATAAGCTTAATTCTAAAGAAAATGTTAAGCCATTAGTACTTAATAAGTTGAAAGGCAAAACCTGCTCATGGCTTTCAAGTTTGGACAATATTGTCACAGAAAAACTATTTGAGAAAATGCAGTGGCAGCAATATATCAACAGCCATATTTACATAAAATATTTTCATATCAAACCCGCCCCTCTGTCTCTTCTCGACACATCATCTTTCACTCGACACCCCACATCTTATTCATTTTCATGTCATCTGACACTCCTACACACTTCTCCTACAAACCACTCACATTCACACATCGACTGATTCACAAACATATTGACACATACACGCTCGTGCTAGCTTCGGTAAGACTCCAATCGGTAGCCTGTAGCCTCTAGTTATGTGGTGATGCAAATCTTTACTACATTAATAAATGTATTAAACACTTATGTAGAAGGTATATTACTTGTGATAGTGTAGATTAGCCACACCGATGTTTATGTACTTATCCTGCACTGATGTAATAACTAACTGCACTTAAATAACTTTATTTGTTTTCTTATTGTTTAGAATGTTTAGAATTTCCGTGTAATATTAATGTTGTGTGATTTAAAATATGTAAAACATAGTAGATAAGAACCCATGGAAGACCCTGCTTTTTGAAACACAGTTTTTAACTAAAGCAAAAGGCAGAGCCCACATACACGTACATAAGTACTATTTTTGCAATACATTTATTTATGTTATTCATTCGCAAGTAATAACCATGAGCATACTTTAATTCACATTTCTCTAAAATACATTCAGAATATCATTCTTTTTTCCCCATATAATTAAATCGAAGTGCTACCCCCCTGAGCGATGCCATACTGGCGCTTGGCACGCCAGTCCGTCTGACCTGACCTTCTGTCTCACCTTGTTAAGTTAAACTTTATATGTGCGTCCTTGTCCAAACACAAATGACTTTGAGATGGCATTCCCACTATTACGACTGGTGAAATTGTAATGGAACACGCTTGTTTTCGGATTGCTCGGGGAGTTTTTAGTCAGCGGCGCAAGTTGAGACTAACGAATAAGAGGTAATTGGCTGTAAAGTTGGTTTTTACGTCTCTTGTGACGTTTTTAGATTAGTGTGGGCAGCTTAAAATACTGGCCAAAATAACAATGTGTTTGTTAGACTACTTTTTGTAATCGTATCATCAGACATAGGCAGCTTAACGTCCAAAAATATGTTGAAATAATATTAATGTCTAAAAGGGTCGTACAGGCGTACTTATAGAAAAAGAGATTATTGTACTCACATATGAAACAATGTTTACTATGAGAATACTCCTAAAACTTTAAGCCTTTTCTATGAAACAACAGCAAGAATATCGGTTAGAGTTAGCATGTAAGAGGTGAAAACAAGTGTAAGCAAACTTGGTTTCATTATGGCTAAGTTGAAGCGGCAAACTGACAAAACAAAACTAAGTTTGCTTGCTCTTGTTTCCACCACTTACTAGCTTAACGCTAGCCGACAGCCCGGGTGATTATTTTAAGAAAGGCTGATTGATAAAAAAATATAAGATGTAAGGTAATAATTGATCCTTGATAAAAGAAAAACATTATTATTTTATTGGCTATAAAAATTAAAGATCCGCGTGTAACACCACGAAGCCCAGCTAGTTAATATTAAAGAGCTTATTCTCTAAATAACACAAATATAATAATATAATTATTATTATTATATATATATAATAAATATATAATTATAATAATTATTTTAAATAAGTTTTATTTTATTTCTTTTTTGTTTTTATTTTGTCTATAAAGATAGTTGTATTGAAAGGGTTATTGTGTATTTTTTGTTACTATTCATTGGTACACCACCGACGTGTTTTTTTCATCAAGTCCGATCCATCCAAAGGGTGCCTGGAAGAAATCGCTTTAGGCGATAACGCTGTTTAATGTACATCCAATGTTTTTTAGATGTCTGTATGTAATATATATATATTTTAGTGTACAATAAAGTGATATTTGAGTTTGAATAACTAAATCGCGCATCAACCCATATCGTCACACTGCTAGGCAAGGGTCTCCTCAAGAAGGGGGTGTAGGCCGTAGTCCATCACGCTGGCTAGATTGCGAGTTGAGGACTTTACTTATCTTGGAACACTTTTTTGTTAGCCTTCTCCGACAAGCAGGTTTCATCACAATTTACAAAAAACAGCGCCCTTTCGTTTGCAAAGAAACGGGTTTACTCGTTATTGTTTGAAAATCAAATTATAGATGGCAGTAATAATAATTATATATCTCGGCTGGCATGTTACGGTCCAATCACAAGCGACTTTCAGGAGGAGAAGTATCTGTGAATAATTTCAATTGCAGATAGCAAACATAATTAATTGAAAAGCACATTGGCGATAAGTTTAGAGATAGCATTCTATCTTGGTTTGCCACAATCTGTAGTTTTGAGGATGGATATTGGAACCCGCCGTAACTCGCATTATATTTATCTTAAAAATACTATTTTACTTATATAGTAGGTGTAGTTGTTGCTAAGAATGCTATTAAAATACTTGTATCAGTATGGTAATCATATCATATCAAAAATATACCGCCGTCTCAATAATTCAAAAAAATGCCAATGAAGTTGGACACAACATTTTGCTACGGCACAATTTATTATCCGGAAATTTCATAACGTTTTCGCAAAATTGTAGTGGCTTATTTTTCATGTTTTATTAATTGCTTTATATTTATTCACTTTATCTTTCAGTTTCTAGTAAAGTGATACATATGTCACGATACGAGTCAGCCTAGAGGCAAAGCTGGAGGTTCACTTGACCTTGTTTTCAACTGTTGACATGATCCAGTTTTTCCGAGTTCGTCTCCCTTTTTGCACACTCTAGTAAATATTTAGAAGAGGGCGTGAAAATGACTTATTTTACACTAGCTGGGCCTCGCGGTGTTGTCCGCGAGATTTTTATTCCCACGGGAGTGTGCATTAACCATGTCGGCAACACCAACAATATACAGATTCAGTATAGTAATTTTTCTTACTAATATGTTGTTCATATTGTAAAATTCTCATCTACCAAGGCCTTCAGCCATCTTACCACGATATAAATCAGCTCTGTAATTAATAATCACAAGTAAAATTTTCTTTTTTTTAAAACCTCTTCACTTGTTGTGGCCGCCATCTTGGATTTGAATTTATTATTATTTATAGAATACTGTAAATTATAACTAGTGAAGCTTTTTCTTTTGAAACCTATATTGAGGGAGTTGTGAAAAAAAAAATGTTGTAATTTTGTGCCCGCGGCCGGATATACATTATACAAGATAAACGAGTATACCTTTAATACAAAGTAGTTAAAATCAAAATCGGTCCATCCATTTAGGAGCTGTGATGCCACAAACATGCCACACACGCACACACATCTTAACACTTCAAACTTATAACACCTCGTCGTATTTGCGTCGGGGGTTAAATATAGAAAAGTAAAAATTTACCTTGGTTTTAATTTATATATTCCATTACAAAGAGAAATCCAAATGAAACAAAACAAAAGCAGATTAAGCTTCTTAAACTCAACTAGATTAGCTCTTTTTTATTTCTAGGGTATAAAATTATGATACTCAATAGAAGACTCTCCAATCGCAAGGACAACCTGAAATAAATAAATAGGTAAAATTAGTCTTTTAAAGTCATAATCGTGTCATAACATTAATAACAGTTCTATTTTCCTATACATGTGACTAGGTCAAATATACTGTCAAAATATTGCCATCACAATTCAGCTTTTAGTTGTTCTTAACCAAAGAACGCAGCAGACAAAAAAGCAGGTACGCTTTAAAAATTCGGTAGAAATAAAACCAATGTTTTTTTATTACAAACCAAGCAACGTTTGACCATATGGTGGTAAGAGAAATGCAGTGAACGATATAACACGTTGAGCTAATAAAAACCTATACATACGCTTGAACACATTCGGTTTCTGTGTTTATCCAGAAATACGGACAATATTTTTCTGCTAAACAAAACGTCGTCTACATTTTCAGTGTTGTAGTGCTCGCTTGGTTGTAAAGTTTAAAACTTAGGGTGTGATTTCAAGTGTTACTACCATCAAGCTACAAATTTGTTTTAGCTAGTGTTTATTTTATGTGTTTAACGCGTACACTTACCTGCAAAGTCCGATGGGCAATCATACAAAATCTTGGCGCCATTGACTGAAGACGCAAAGAATCCAAACTGTACAATTTCAATAGGCTTGTAAGAAAAGTGATTAGTTCTATGTAAAGGATCCTTGTCGCATTGCTTTCCATACTTAAAATATTCTGTAACAAAAATAATAATGCTTATTATATTACATATAATTCCTGCTATTAACTTTCAATATTTTTGTGTAAAATAAAGTTTGATTTTATATCCTTCTTTTTATTATTACTATCCTTTTTCTGGCAGATGTTTTTCAGCATCAGGGCAAATCAGGCTTTTGAGGCTCCCGTAATGAAGAGCGATGTGGTGCTGCAATCCGACCACTCCCGCATATTCTTAAGCAAAAGGTATCGCATCCAGCTGCGTTTTGTCTTCTCTTCGTCTCTTAGATGATGAGTTGAAGCATTTTATATTTATAATTTCTCATAACTTTACCGAAATAAGAAAACTTCTTCATCCTTAGTTTCAGTGGGAGTGTCCTCTCTGCCTCCCCATGATGAAGTAATATGCTTTAACATTTCTCTACGTAAAGATGTTTTCGTATTTCTAGTACGAAATTATCACATATCTATAATTTTGTGCCTTTATCTTGCTAGTCGAAATTTTATGGTATTTATAAAGCGTTCGTCGTTGTTACTGAATTTATGTTATGATTATTACCGACAATCAGGGTTCTGGTCTTTTAGCTTATCGTATAGAAATAATAGGCCACAATGAGAATTGTGTCATCTTTACTAACCTTCATCAACGTTAATATAAAATTTTGCATATTGATCGAAAGACAACGGGACACTTGTAGCTTCCTCGTAACCTCCAAAACCGGAGCCATAGTCAGAAACAGCAGTGAATGTAAAATAAGATTTGTCATTTTTCAGAACTGCAAATAATAAAATGTATAATTTAAAATCTCACATTCAAGCACACAACAAATCAAATAGGATTCACCTTCTTTAAGCTTAATTACAGAAAGTACTTATAAACATGCTTATATGAGTCTTTATTTTGCTAGGTACAAGTGTAATTTAAGAACGGGTAGCAGTTAAATGAAATATAAATATTTTCGATAAAATTTTGAGACTTGCGGCCATAATAATTGAGTACGTACCAATTTCATAATCAGGTCTTGTTGTAGAAGCATTCACAAAATGCCGCCTAGAGAACATTTGTAAGCGCACGTCAGAATCCGACCGAACGGCAAAGTGTGTTATGAACGAGGTTTGCTGCTGATCTTGAAGGGTCTCGTCTGACAAAAGAGCAGCCATCGCAGTGTGCTCTACGCTGTCTTGCTTGAAATACACGCTCTGGTTTTGTACGAGTTTTAGATATTTGCAACCTGGAAATATATAAATTTATCACTCTTGTATCGATATCAACTATCAAAATGATTGAACGCCAGCACGGTGGGTAACGTTACGACATTAAGGCTGTCACGGATACGACATAAACAGGAGAAGACCGAGGCAGATGGTATAGAATGAGAGATACCTGCTAAGCTAAGCAGCGCGGCAGTGGGACAGGTCGGTTGGCGCAGTTGGTAGCAACCCTGCCATTTACGCCGCTGGTCCCGGGTTAGATCCCCGGACAAGTTAAACATTTGTGTGCATGAACATGTCTGTTTGACCTGTGTCTGGGTGTTTATAATATATAGAAGTATGTATTTATGTATATCAGTCATCGGGTTACCATAGCACAAGGTTTGCCTAGTTTGGGACCTGAAGACCTATGTGTGGATGTTGACCAAAAAATAATAACTGAGATGATGATAGTAAAGATCGTAATGAAGTCCTTAACCAGCGTCAGCGTTGTGTGCTAGTTTACAAAATTAACATGCATTTAGATAAGATTTAAAACTTCAATTTACCTGTCTCTTCAATTATGGTCCTGTCTAATTGGTCAGCATTTTTATATTCGACATCTCTTGTGATTCTTCCTCCTATTATTGGATATATGTGTACTAAACAAATTAAAATAGAAATTAAATAGTGATAGAACATCTTGCTTGAATACCGAACTGTGTTTAAAAATAAATAACATAATTTGTTTTTAATATTATTGACAAGCGTCTCTTATACCGGCAACAATCACGTGATTATTTTTGCTCTGATTGCTGTTATCTGAATTTTTTGTGTGTTTGGCATTTTACCGTTTACCTATCAGTCAAGCGATAAATGTTTACATATAATATATGTATTTTACCTAAATCTGTTGAACTTATTCAAATTGTTTACGGCATCACGACCTTACCTTGTTATCTTTCGATTTTTATAACATAAATATTGAATTGATATTAAATATATATATATATAATTATTTGAGCGAGCGTCTTAGCTTTGAGGCAGGTAAATTATTTTTTCGTTAGTCATTTTGTAAATTAGTTGCAAAATTATTGCGGTCGTAAGGTTCATAGTTCACAGAACTAGATTAGAATCTAGTGTATTTGTATACTCGTACAATATTATCACATACAGAATAATATTATATACGTGAGAAAAGTAGCTCAAAAAGACCTTCTGATGTGGTCTACTATGACACGTTACCGTCACCTTTGCGGCTTTTTAAATCTATCAAACCCCTAAGTCAAAATGTTCACGATTTTTCGAAAATAAAAATGTTTTGGCTCTTTTTTCCATAGGTTGGTTGAGTACTGCGTATCTTTTCATAGGCAATTTAAAAACCTTCTTTGACGTGATAATCTTGTAAATATACTATGACTATACTTGACAGTTTCACAATTTTAATATTTATTACTTAAAATCTATACTGTTCGTCAGTAATTGTAAAAGGCGTTGTAACTAAAACTCCTCGTTGAAATATGTACTCAAGTCTAAAATTATAATTCACCAAACAGTGATTCGTTCGAATTCTCCCATAAATTTGTACGACTTCTAAGCTCGCCTGTCTGTATTTCGCAACTTTGTAAGTCTTCTATAAACTTTACTGTATTCTACCGAAAGTTAAATCATGTTCAACATGTTTATGACCATATATCAAGGCCACACTGAATATTGTAAGGTGAGGCCTTAGAATATTGACCTTTAAGTGATCTTGCGAATGTCAAGATGGCATGAGTGAGTATTGTTTTATCAGTGTCTCACCTTAAGAATAAATTGTTATAAATATATTAAGATCTATAAAAGTGTGACCTTGCATTATATTGCATAGTATATGTAACCTTGCGAATGGCAAGGCAGTGGCGCCATAAAAATATAGAATATTGTCTGATATTGACATAACATAAAGTCAATGTTGTTTATTCTCTCTTTTTTACATGGTATAACGAAAAGAAAGAACAATAAAACGCAGTCTACGCATTGTTTAGTACACTGTTGACACCTGCCTGCGTATTTCGGATATTTTATACTTACCTTAACCCTTGACCTTTATGAAAATCAACAGCTTGAAATCGAATAGAAATATTGAATCAAAGGCAGGTTCAACAGTGCGCGCTAGTTTTTTAACCCCCGACGCAAAAATGACGGCGTGTTATAAGTTTGACGTGTCTGGGTGTGTTGACAAACGTATGAACTGATTTAGATTTTTTTGTTTACAAGTTGTGTCAGTCCGGAGTGTTCTTAGCTATGTTATATGAAAATAGCTTTAAGATGGCCGCCACTTCAAAATGGTGGAGTTATTTCTTTTTCTCAATTCTCTCAATATGGGTATCAAATGGCCTTGAATATTAAAATACAACACTATGATAATGTCAAATCCAAGATGGATACCACAACAAATGCCAGGGATTTCTCAAATTTTTCAATTTTTCTTGATCATACAGCATTAAATTCTTTGTTTATTGGCGTAAGCGAGAAAATTCCTGAGCTTATAAAGTGGAATAGAAATGAAACGAAGTCCATTTCACAATGAAAAAGTAAATGAAACCTGGATAGTGATAGATATAATTAATGCATAATTTTTTAACCCCTACCTATCCATCACTGCTGGGCTATTTTTATGATAATAAAATATTTTATTGATACCTAAATAAATGAAATTAGATATCAATTCATTATTACTTAAAAGACTAGATGTTTAACCCGAAACCTTAATTATTTGATGCCGCATTCATATAAAGTTTTTCCAGTTAACGTCAAATTCCATTTCCCTAGTATACAAGTAAGAAAGTAAGTAGGTATATTTTGCCAAAGTATTTTTACACTCGCCCACACGTTCTCATTTTCGTAAACAATTTTCTGAGGTATCTGAAGGCGTTCACACCCATTTCCCAAATAGAATCTCTGCTTGCCCTCGGCATGAACTAACATTTATTCTGCGGCTTCGATAGGAAACGTGCCTGGGGCTGATTGTCACTCATTTCGCCTGATAGGCTTTTTGCGACGGCCGACAACCGCCAGTGGCTAACGAAATTTAAGAAACGAAAGGACTCATGGCTTAGTCACACTAGGTGGAGTTTTTTTCTGAGAAGACGCTGGTTTCCGCTACACAGTTCTACGACTAGTGCAGAAGCCAGAGGTTCTATATTACGTTAAATCATGTATAAATTGTGTCAAATAAATAAATGATTGATTGATTGTTTTTCTATCGTTAGGTCCAAGGTGTTTGAAGATTTATTGATTGAACCAACTGGAGAAAGTTAATTGTAGTCAGTGGTTAAAATTATTTGACTAAATTAATTGAGTGACACTTTGAATAAGGGTGAGAAAAATAGGAAAAAATAATAATTAAAAAATGCAGTGGATTGTAGTGTACAAAATATTATAAAATAACCTGGTAAGCAAACACGAAATAAAGTTTAAGAGGAGTAATGCGGACCACAACCCAAAGAAGGTCGTATTTAGTGACAATGTTTTTTTACAATACCTTGTAATTGTGTTTATCTATGTTTTATTATTTACTAAAACTCAAAGGTAATACCTAATTATATAAAGAGATGATTGTTGATTAACTCTAATTAAAAAAGGTACTATCGTTAGCTAGTAATTAGGTAAAACTAATTAGGCTATCGATTTAAACAAATACTAATAAATAATATTTGTTTAAATCGATATAGATAATAATATCATATTTAAAACCTATGTTTTAAATATGATATTTTCGAGCACTAAAACATAGGGTATGTTGCTTCTAAGGCTGTTTCAAGACATTGTCCCGATTGTATGTTCGCTTGAAAGTACATGTGCAAACATATATTGTACGAAAGTTTTTATATTCTATCCAATCCTAGTAACCGCAGTAAGTCCCAACTAGGCCGAAGGTTCTGATTCTGATAGGCCGCAGGCGGATGGTCCATTGCAGCCGCGATAACAGAAATTCGTTTCGGTCTATTAGATATTACTGTTCCAGATGTAGGTTTTTATGTTCTGTTGTGAGTATGTGGTAACAGAGTAACATGATTCGTGGTTAAAAAAGTTTTATACTTATTGAGAGATTATAAGCCTACATGAAAAATAGCAAAAAAATATTAGTCTAGGTGAACGAAATTGCGGGTAACAGGTAAAATTGCTTTATAAATAGTATTAAATTTCTTGGGTTTCTAGAGTTATAAAAGGAGAAGACAAACAACTACTTAGCGATTTAATCTCGACTTCTCGTCTCCTCCCCCTGCTTGCTTGTTACTGCTTACGTGTTGTACCTACTTGTACCTATACCTAATAAGAAACTAAACCTAAAATAGTTCACAACAGCAAAAACAAATAAATCTATCCGAGAGCCGGTTAAAGCTAATCTTAACAGCAACACGCCAATAAATCGCCGTGTAAATTCCGTTTCTGTTTCAATTGCTCGAACAGTCGGTATTGTGCGTGCCGTTTGCTAATTATTTTACAAAAAACTTCGGGTTCGATACAATAATTTGTTTCATGGAGTCATGAAGTGCCGACGGTACGGTTCGAAGGCACGCGACGATATAAATTGAAATAATATCGGGCTATAGATCTATGTTTATAGTGTCTGGGCTCCAGACCATTGCAAGAGTGACCTTTGACTAAATTCTTTCACGATAGCTTTTAGCTTGCGAGCACAGAAAGGATACCAACCGATCAGGAACGGATTAAGTATTATCTGAGTGGGCACATCGGCTCACATCGGATTGAGCCTAAATTAATTAAAAAATGTTTTATAAAGCGAAAAGTAGATAATAATTTTACCATGAACGAAGAAGGATGTGCAAATTGTGTCGATCAGCTAAAAATATCAGATTTTTATATCCACTTTCTTCTGAGTTATTTACAAAAAAAATAGATTATAAAAAATTTCGTATTTATGCTAAGACCGTAGATGCCACCAGTAAAAATATTATTGTAACTGTCATCTGTGTACCGTACCACAACATACAACAAAAATACTGATAGTTAATGACATAAGATTTGCAAGCTTTTGACGATAATAACATTTTGCTGAACTTTTCATATATTGACAAAAATCTCTAGAATCGTAAATATTACATTCTGAATAAAAAAATGGAGTAATTTTAACGTTATTTTTCATTTGTTTTTCCATTATTGTAATAAAAACGAGGGGACAAAAATTCGAAATATTGTCAATTGTGTTATTTATTATTAATAGCTGTAACCGCGGCGTTGTTGTTGTTGTTGTAATACCTAGGATTTTAACATCCAACAATCCTTTCTTAGTACACCACTACAAGACCCTACAGTGAATGCACCCTCCAAATTTAATTTCTTTAGGTTGAGCCGTTCAGGCTCTGCGTTGATTCTTAGCAAAAATCAGTCAGTTATTTAGGACTTACTTATTCTTTTATATACCTACTTAGATAAGAGCCTTTTCGGCTCACGTTTCCGTATATATGTCTCGTTATAAAAGTTTTTTTTTAAATTTATAGTTGCTTTGAAACTTTTCAGGATACAAGTATCTTGTAAGTGTCTCGTCACTATTGAACTACTACCGTCAACAGTGGCATCTTTACTTTCTATTAGCAACTTTTCCTGTCATTCCCTAAATTAGTTTTTACCAAATATTTTTTATTTGTTGCTTTTGGTGCAATTGTAGACTAGCTGTACCCGCGACTACGTCCGCGGTTGCTTACTTTGCATAAATATATCAGTTAGACTTAAAAATAGAAAATGTATATAAGTGGTCCTCTTGAAAGTCTTATCATTGTAAAAAATACATTACGATAGCAGAGTTTTGAACTGTAAATTTGAATAATTAAAGCAATACAGAAGTTTGCACAGTTATTTTCACCATGAGTATAAAATTTTTAAGAATTAAAGATTCTGCATAGCATTAACGCCTTATTTTTTTTGCAAATTCAGCACTTATTTTAGCTCATAGTAATTTTTTTTGCTAATGTATTTATTCCGATTGCCCATTTATTTTGTATTCAAGAAAGCTATGCATTTGACAACCAGCTCGCACGATCACATAAGACAGCGACACTATGGCCCCTAGATAGAGCATGCCTAGTCTGGAATACATCTATAGTCTCTCAAAGAAGGCCGCCGCAACATATCGTTAGGTGCTTGGCGACAGATTTTTCAATTTGAGGGTGGTACCCAGGCAAGTGTTAAAAATGCCCTGCCATCATGCTATTGTTTCCCCACGATGTTTTCCTTTAACGGAAACTGAAGTTCTTCTTGCGTATTATGTAGGATTGAACCTCGTACCTCCATCTCCACTTATTTTCGCGATAACATCATTTCAGTGAGACCTTTACATCAAAAAAAGAATCATTTAAATCGTAGCACGCGTTACTGAGTTATAATTAAATACGACATTCATCCCCCCTCCCAAGGAAACCCCTATTAATTTTCGTGATAACATTATTTCTGTTTGACCTTTCCAACAAAAAAATAATCATTTAAATCAAAGCACGCGTTACTGAGTTATAATTAAATACGACTTTCATCCCCCCTCCCACGGGAGCCCCTTGGGATTTTTGGGATAAAAAATTGTTAAGATCTTACCTCATGATATGAACCTTAAGCATGTCAAGTTTCATCAGAATCTATCCGGCAGTTCCAGAGTTATGGAAAGTCTAGAAACAGACAGACAGACAAAAATATATATAAAAAAAAAATAGATTTGGGGTCTGTATCGTTAATAACTACCCCCGCGAAAGAAATTTTAAAATATATTCTATGTACAGAATTTGACCTGTTACATTATATTATAAGTATAGATTCAATGATAAATTGCGGTACCTATCAAAAAAAAAACTATCTCCGTTACCTGTTATTTCATATGGTCAATTCTGCTCGCGGCGCTATTGAAATAAATTTAATATTTCACACAGAAAACCAATGTTCTGTTACGTGGCATATATTGAATTGTATAGAATATATCCTCATATGATTTTATTGTTGATGCAATGCAATGTAATGTCTATTTTTTGAGTTATGGGAAAAGGTAATGTTGTTCGGGGTTCGGTAAAGTTTCCTCTCCAAGCACGAAGGCAGCTTTACCTGCAGTTGGAGTTGTCAAAGTAAATACGCCTAAAATTGAAAGTGGTACGTAGGTAGGTACTTAATTATTAAGAAAATAGGTTTGATAACTTTTGTAATCACTATTATCCTTCAATAGGTTTTGACAAGTTGAGTATTTATTAGTATTAGCATAAGTATTTATTATTTTTAACAATTTCAATATTGACAACCCTGACGTCATCAACCTGTTTCTATAAAAAAAATTCACAATTCATAAATAAACAAGAAGCTTCCAGAATATAAAAAATATGTTTTTATCACCAAAAATACTAGCTGCAAGATTTGTTTGTAGTCTTTTATACGTATTGTAAGTAAACTGTAGGCTGGGTAAAGTTACCAAAAAGGTGTCAACTTTACCTACTGCACATTTTCAGATATTCTAAGGATTCTATGCAAGATTTAGCAAAATTTAATCGCTGAACCAATACAAAAAGATCTTCCTAGGTAACAGAATGTATCTATTAATACCTTCCTAACAAACGCCATTTTGGATTAATATGACAAATTGTAAAAAATATGGTAATGTTGCCACAGATTATAAATAAAAATTAAACACACCTTTGTAAAAAATAAAGGTAACAATAGTCAAGCGACAAATACCTGAGCCTTTTCCAAACAATTCTAATTACGCCTTGTTTTTCCCGGAAACACGTCAAAGTTGACCTGAAAACTGCCCTATTGAAGCAGTAAACCTTTGTCCCGGCTCAGTGACTGAATTTTTCATATTGTGCGCTCCGTGCTCTCTCTTGTGACTCGAATGTGATATGGGAAGACTAGAACGTGTGTAATGCACCAATGTTTGTCCAAACTATTGGATTGAAATATTTTTTGACAAAGTAAGCTACTATGAAATTTTAAAAAAAAGATGCATATTTTTATAGGAAATTCATACAAAACTAATAATATAATGATAGTAAATAAGTATTTAATAACTTATTGTTTAGTTAAATTAAATATCAATAATTTTAAATTTGTATGGCTAAGGCTGGTATAAAACTATTTAAATGCAACAAAAATTATGAAATTAAGTTAACAAATAAAACGATTACACGAATATAAACGAAATAAAGAAATTTTATAATTAAAGAAATTTCGTAATATTTCTCGTTCTTATTATCTCTCGTATAGTTAACTGTTGATGTTATATATGCCACAAGTAAGCGTACGTATTTCTATGTCCAGAATTGAGACCCTAACATTATTACCATGGGTCACGGCTTTACGTCTCTGGGGATGTGAAAAACATCAGGCACACGATTACGCTCTGGCGTACGACCAAAAAACAAGGTTCTAGCTTAAAACAATATATTGGTAAGCTTATATTATTAAGTGATTGCAATAATTCGGGAAATGTTTAACAAGTTATTCAAAGAAGCAATGCCGCTACTTCCCCACCAAGTAAAGCCCAAAAAAAATAACAATAATTATGTGGTAAAAGTGTAAATCAGAAAGCGTAAATGTGTAGTTCACTCACTTATTACTTGATTGGTCAACTAACCGTGTCGTACGAACGAACTTCAAAGCAGCCCAAAGTTTGTCTTTAGTTAGAGCAATGTTTGATGCTTTCAAGTATATAAGGAATCCTTGGGGTCTTACTAGCATTAATCGGGTTTTATTCTTAGTGATTTTGGAGCTGACCCTTTAATAATGGATATTATAAGTAGGTAAAATGTATGCTATATATCGTTTCATCATTTACTTAAAAACCGCTACATTGTGTACGTCTAACAAAAAAACATGTCAGGTGATTTTAGTTAAAAAAAACTGTTCCCAATTGTCGCCTTTCATTATCTGATTTCTAGAGCACTGTGGTCGCCCCTCATATGGAAGGGATTTTGCTATTTTAGTTAATAGTCATCCAATACGTTTCCCAAAGCAAAACAACCGAGATCGTTTCCGCTCGTCACTCTCAGTATACGTGGTCACGCTATGTCTACAACGAACTTAGAAAATTTAGATTAAGAACCTTATGTCATCATTCATTTAAGTTGAAATTGTTTTGTTGAGTTGTGAAAGAGTAATGGAGCATTTTGTCACAGGGAATTGATTTCCTATTATTGTTTAAGATAAATACTGCTCGGCCCGCATTCCTTGCGCTGGAATGTGGATTTATGAACGGCTTGATGTTATGGAAAGGAAGCGGTCGTACAACTAATAATCAAACTTCTTGAGTAAACTCGCAGACATGACTCAATATACTGAAAGTATAGTAAAAAATATTAGACAAAGAGTGTGTCGACTCAGTGTTATTGATAACCAAATTTTTGAAGGCTCTTAATGCACTATTTGACAGTCAACTGTCACCCAAAAAGATGCATCCAAATTGGTGTTTCATTGTTTTACTAGACCCATTTCTATTAACAGAAATATCTATATCATAGTTTTCTATAAGAATAAATATTAATAGAATTTGATACGTAAAGGAGTATGTTCAGGGCAATTTTTGTGCGTCGCCCTATAAAAGAGAATTTCGTGGGACAACTACAAATAAATAATAGTCGTTTGTATCGTTTCAGAGCAAGGAGTTGAGCGGTAGCGACTGCAGCAGTATGGGTGTTCGAGCTCCTGACACTCTGCCTGGGATTACCAGCCACTACCCACATTGTGGAAACAGGTAAAAAACTTTGAAGATACTCCATATACGTAAAACGGTATAAATGTATTAGTTAATATACCTTCTCGTACAATTGGCCCCATTTTTGCAAAGGCTTTTATACCCCCAACGCAAAAATGGGAAAAGTTCCTAATATAAAATATATTCATCATTATTTTATCATATAAAAGATTTACGCGTGATTTCAGAGTTTTGAAATTAGAATAATAGATTGGAGGTTTAGTTTTAGTTGTTGTTTGTTTGTTTCATGTTTATATAGGGTTTTTTTTTCCTTTATTTTAGATCACCAGCAAAATGCGACATAATGGGCATGTCCAAGCTGGTAAACGAGCCGAGCCCAAGCAGCTCAGAAGAGTCCAACTCACCAACAGAAGTGAGCTGCTATCGGCGGCTTGGAGAGCGACCGCCGCTCATGAAGCGACTTGCGATGGGGCTTAGTGGCGCGCTACTTCAGCCTTCGGACGACGACTCTACGCCGCTAGTCGTTGACACCCCTACTACGTGAGTATTAATTTCAAAGTAAAGTAAAGTAAAGTAAAGTAATATTTATTGACCTTTAAATAACGTTTGTTACAGGCAAGTCTTATTACATTTGAATTAAGAATTACTTAAAAAATTTAACTTACAAATCTCATTCATATACGATTACTTAATATTAGTTCCTAGTTTAACAGTTCTCTTGACAAATATTTACATTATTATTGCTTTGTTTAGTTATTAGTGATATTTTATTATGGTTGTTCGTTACACAAGAACGAAGATTCTACAAGCTGCATTGACATATATTTGCTGAGTTTATAAAAAGGATTGCTTTCAAAAAAATACTTCAATTTTTGTTTAAATGTAATAAAATTGAGATCCATTACACTATTAGGTAATTTACTGTACATCAGTATTTTGGTATAAAGCCCCTGCTTCTTACATTTAGCTAATCTATTTATTGGTAGGATTCGCCCTTTTTTATTATTGCGTGAAATTCTTTTTTCCGGTATTTCCCTATCCTCGTGTACTTCTAATAAACAGCTATAAATATAAAGTGATATAACTGTCATTATTTTATCTTTTTTAAAGTGTTTTCTCGCAGGACTACGTTTTTTCAAACCGTTAATAGTTCTTATAGACTGTTTTTGACATTTTAAGACTTTTATGCTATCTTTAGCATTTCCCCAACAGTAATAGCGTATCTTATAATAGAATGCACGTAGGCATAATAGAGATGAGCGACTTTTTATCTAGTAATGGCTTAAGTTTAAATAAAGCATAATGACCACTTGCCATTTTCTTGCAAATTTTATCGATGTGCGCATTATGGCTAATTGTATTATCTATTGTATAACCTAGAAATACATTTGTTTTACTAATAGAATTCAATAAACGTCTCTTGCACTTACTTGCCTGACTTGGGAAAATAGTGATGCAAATGGAAAAGACGTTCATGTCTTGTGAATATCAATTTGATACTTGGTCAGTTCGAATGCCTAGAACTGTTAAATACTCCTGTTATATATAAATGCGGCTTAGAAAGCTACCGCCGCTCATAAAGCGACTGGCTGGGAGTTCACTGTCGCTCTATTTCAACCTTCAGACTCCTACATGAGTATTACACAAAATTTTAAAACAAAGTTAGTGTTTCTTGTTGATTTATCCGGTGGTGTCTTCTACAGCAGGCCCTAATGGCTCCATGTTTATTGCATGATACTCCTGTGTTGTGAAGGTTTTGAATCTTATTTAACAAGCAATTTTAACTAAATCATTATGGGACCGACTCAAGAACCAATATAAGATATAAAAATTAAGTGTTTCATACATTTTATCAGCGACCGTAAAAATTTTATTATGGAACTGCAGTCTTTTCTCGAATTTAGAGGTGATCTCATAGTAAAAGTTGTTCGTAATGATTAGTATAGTAGTACTTCTTTCGGCTTAAGACACCTTTAACCGATAACCTTATAGTAAGTAGCTCTGTAGTCTTTGTCATTTTGCTTACGTTTGTTGAAATCATTTTCCAGGCCAACAAACCTCCCCCTCTGCATGAACGGTGGCTACATCAATGAAGCTTCGGAAGCCGAAGCGAGAACAAGAGAGAGCAATCGTGACCATCTCCCCGTACAACTCCCTCCAACGCCACGGCGGAATGACAATATGCACGGCGACACGGATGATTTCAGAAGGTGCACCAACTCCAAGAACAGGTGGGTAATGTAAGTCCCGCGTAGATGTATCACGCATTTTTTTTCCTTAAATTTTTAAATTACTATTTTTTTTACCTTCTTTTTTATTATTTGACATAACATTTATGGTGTTCCAATATAGTGCCTTTTAATTTCATAGAAAACAAAAAAGCTCTGAGGACCACTCAGATTGAATTGACTCAGATGGTCAAGTATCATCTTGAACGCAAAACTCAGAATGTGGGCTCTGTCGCGCAGAAAAAGAACTTTACGACTACCGCTAGAGCAAAGTACTCGTAATAGTTGTCTCGCAACCACAATAATTCGAAATTCCAAAATCCCAAACTGTGTCAGACTAGACTTGACGCAAACTGTCAATCAACAAATGACATATGTTCCTCACCAGTTGCCACGGAAACAGATAGATAGTGATTACTGATTTTGTTTTTTTTTAGAATCGTCTAGCACAATGTTTTGACCTTATTTGAAGAATAATAAAATCGATTTTTATAGATTTCTCAAGCTATTTGCATTTTTAACAAATGTTTCCTCTTATTGTGTTAAATTAAAATAATCAAATACCTCGACGACTAAAAAAATCTTATAATTCATAGAATCCATACCTACAAAAAGTTTCGTCAGGATTGTTGGAAAATACGAACTGTAGGCGAGTTGAAATTTTTTGTGAACAAACATCCACACATACAAACTGACAGACGAAAGAACATTTTGCAAGACTCAAGTAGAGATGCTTCGCTCGCTTGGTCAATAAATTGTCCCCTGTTTTAATTCCAGCAGTGGGTCGGCAGCATGCAGTCGCACGACATCATCTTCATCGGGTGCATCATCGTGCGGTGGCGGAGTGTCGCATGGTTCTGGAAACAACAATATACCTCGAGCCGAACCTGAGCTTCGGCAGGCTCCCTGGTTCCAGCAAGGCATCCCTAGAGAGGTAACTATCTATCATGATGAATAAGAATAAGAAATATTTATCGTTCGTTCGTTGCAGGCAAGTCTTGTTACTTGAATTACTTAAAAATTTTACTTAAATACTTATTATATATCTTTTCATCATAACAAAAATTCACTAAATTATATATTTACATTGTGATTTATTCCTTTACTTATTTATTAGTAACTTTTTGTGAGGGTTGTTGGTTACACAAGAAAGATGATTCGACAAGCTGCATTCACATATATTCACTGAGTTCATAAAAAATATCTTTTTCAAAAAATATTTTATTTTTTGCTTGAATATTTTAAATTTGACTTCCATAATGCTTTCTAGTAATTCAGTGTACATTAATAGTTTGGTTTAAAGCCCCTGTTTTTTTACACTTAGATATATATCTGTTGACAGGCATAACCCCTTTTTTATTACTGCGTAAAACTCTTTTTTTCCGGTATTTAGTGACATACTACAACAAGTATCCAACATCTATATTACGATCGTCTTGCACTGCTGGTTTATTACATGGCCATTGAAAGAAAGATCAATAATTTCCTGGTTTCGCACGGATGGACATTTTTTAGTTTTCGTGTTCATGTTAGACAATGTTATAGAAATTTGTTTCATCAAGACTTTCCGCAGCGCATGTGACGAAAGACGTTGTATAGCTAATTTTTTTACACCTTGGCTGGGTTTTAGTTGGGATTTCTACGGATCTATAATTTTTCTAAATACAGCCGGTGTTACTTAGTGATAATGTAGCTTTCGAACGGCAAAAGAATATTTGAAAACGGTTCTGTAGATTTTATGTTTATTAGTGACATACAAAAATACAAAATATTTTTCCTCGTTATAATATAAGTGTAGATGTAAATAAGTGTGGTGGATGAAACCATCCACTGCTCATGTTCCGAAATTGCTTATTTTACCGTATTATCGTTTCAGATAGCATTAGAAGTACTAAGCAGTCAGCAAGTGGGTGCGTTTCTGGTTCGCGGCAGCACTACTCAAGCGGGTTGCTACGCGCTCTCGGTGCGAGTGCCGCGGGATTTCCAGCCAACTGGTATCGCACATTATCTCATACTTAGGACACCCAAAGGATATAAAATTAAGGTAAATATTTGATACATAAGAAATAAGTCGGAAGGAGTTAGCCGTAACCAACTTTTCAGATAAAAATCTTAGTACTTAGTGGTTGTAAATTACGAGTTTTTGTTAGGTACACATGCATGAAAGCGTGTTTTTGCATGTTTGTGTTGCAAAGTTGACAGAAAAGTTGTTATAGATCTCGGCATAAACGTGGAACTTTCCCTTTTACTGGGGGTTTATTATTAGATTAGTTTTTATAACTGTGAATGTTATATTTTTCCTTTACTTTTTGTGTTATTATATAAAATTGTATATTAGTTACAAATTATAATAATACATATTAATAAAACCTGAACAGTATATCTCTGCTTATGTGTACCAAATAATATGTAAGTGGCACACAGCTAGCGTTTATTTGAAAGTATTAGTATAGCAAGTATCTCTAGTCTCGCAGATATATCACAATAATAATCACAATAAAAGATATATACTTAAGCAAATAGAATTTTGTACAGTTTTATCAAACTTATCACAAAACGACAACAAACAACAACAAACGTTTTACACTCATAGCTACCCGCTAGCTTTCTCCTGTGTCGGGGATACCATGCAATATTCACGAACACACACACAAAGACATCCAGACTCGAAGACTCGAAGTTTAAACTTATCATTCGAACACCTGTCCCGACAGGGAAATGAACCCGGGACCGCCGTATCTTGAAGCAAGCATACTAGCCATTTAACCACGGCGGCCGTCGAAACAAACGAACATACCAGGACAGGCAATTTTTTTTAACTGGCATGCATAGGCGTGTTATTAGTAAGGATGCAGGTTCTAATGCTGTTACTTTATTCTAGGTACACTTAGAATAAAGTAACAGCACACTCGTTTAATATGTGTTGCAGGGCTTCACAAAAGAGTTTACATCGCTGTCAGCGCTAGTGACCCACCATAGTGTGATGCCGGAGCTTCTGCCAGTGCCGCTTCATTTACCGTGGGTTGCGCAGAACAGTGCGCGGGCGCAACGTAGAGAACACGCGGATATCGACGCAGTGGCGCCACACACCACGCGCCACGCGCCCCCACAACATGTGGCTAACTTCCTAGCGCAACTAGACGTTTAAAACTACTGTTACGTTACGTTGACTGTTACTGTTTAAGACTTGCTGATGACGTCAAAGATGACGTACTGAGATTGTGAGTGTACAAAAAAAAAGTGTAACTGTGACGGCAGATAAGACGTGATTATAGTTGGTTTATTGTGTGAATAAAGTGGACATTGAATATACTCTATAACTGTGTTTAATAGGATAATAAATAATTATTTGGAAAGTGCTGTTTGTTAATTAACCGAAGTGTAAAGAGATGTATAACCTGTAAAACATGTTTATTAATAGGCAAAGTTTTTTAGAAAATATCACGTTTTCATAATATTGTTGCAATTGTCAGAAATACCGTGGTTAGTAAGAAGTAAGCCAAGCTTGCGTACAAGAAAGCTGCTTTCATTTCAAAGGGAAATTGTAAACATGGTGATTGAGATTAAACAAACAAAAATATCAATAAACATAAGCCCACCAAGTGGTTTTAGAGGTTCGTAATGCTTTATGTTTGACAACTTTTATTTTAAGAATTTACTAAATATTCACGGTTTTTATTTTTTACATTTCAATAATACATCTGATTGTAATAATGTGAGCACGAATTATATTTTTCATAAATGAATTGTTTAATTCCGAATACACTGCATTCATTTTAAAAATAAAATTGTATTTACGTATCAGTTATTATGACAACTTTTATAATAATAATAACAAATTTATTTTTGACAATCATTTAACTTCTATCAAAATTAGTCATTGTTAAGAAGTCATTAAACTATTTATATCAACTGTTAGTAAGGTAAATTTTGTAATGGTTAATGAATTATTGTGATAAAAATGTCAGTTTAGGATGTTCTGAAATGTAAAGTACATCATAAATATAATAAATTGTAATTAAGTAACTGTTAATGTAATAAAATATGTCATAATCAAAATTATTATGTTTTGTATATCGCAAGCATGGTGAATTTAGATAATAGCAAAAATTTATTCTGTTATTTTCTAGTCTACATGAATAAAAAGGTACAATCAGATTTGTTGTACTCGATATTATATAGTCAATAATTATTTATGTAGCGAAGGTATAACCACAATCAAAATAAATTTTTACATAGAGTTCATAGCAAAATTTAATTTTATTAGTGTCAAATTTGACTTCGAATATTAAATTTGATTTGGCTTGGTCAGAGCAAAAAGAACTCTAAAATTAGATTTATTTTATAACATATTATTATTATTATACATATTCGTATAATAGTTTTCTCTTAATACTAAAAATTGTGCTATCGTTAGAGGTATGTGAGTATAGTCAGTGGATCATAAATTAATAAAAATATGACCAACATGTTGCCATTTAGTGCGTTGGCCTTGCATGTGCAAATGTTGCACTTGTGATTGATGGAATTACAGAACAAATAATAAAATGCTTTAATAGACAAAAAATCTATTTATTGGTCGACATAATTACCTATTTGTAACTTTCCAATAGCAACTTTTAAACTGACTCAATTAATAATAAAAATCTAAGTCAGACTTACCACCCCTCAACCATCTTAAAGTATAGGTACTCAAACTTTTCTCTCATAAAACGAAAACATAAGTGACATGGATTAGCAATAAAATTAGCTTGTATAAAGCCCGACATACCTGAATAGGTTTAATGGATCTAGACAGTCTAAAACAAGCCAAGATCTTTTTTTTCTCCAATTACTTTCGCCACCTTTAGCGCTTTTAGGCATATTGTTATATTGATATAGTTAAGTCTCTTATATTTCTTAAAGTTATACCTAGATATATTTCAGCAGCGAGTCACCTAAATTACAACTAAAGAAATATCTTGAATATAATCTTACATACAAAGTGTCAGTTTTGGAGAATGTTAGTGTTTAGTTTCATTTTAACGAAGCATCTCTAAACATTAAATTCGTTATATCCTCCACTTCTGAGTCTAAGAACATGAACAATGATATTTATTTAAAATAATTAAGTATCCGAATGAACTCAGGCGTAATGCTATGCTATTTTGCTAAAGTGTTATATCGAGATTTATATCAACCGAACTATATTCATATTGTGTAAAGTTTTCGCGGTTAATAAAGCTTTAAACTAGTTTTAGGTATCATGTGACCATGCACTTTCAAAAGGCCTAAACGTCAGCCTTTAAATTAAGTAAATAAATCGCGATACCTCTAGTATAACTAGTAAATTAAATACTAACAACTGACATTATTCTTTGTAATAATTTGTAAATCCATCTACCGCTACATCTACAATTATTAAAATAAAATGATTGTTAAGCACTGCCTTAGATCAAGGATGTATTTATCGAAGTTATAATGTCTGTAGATTTTAGCCTGTTGATGTTCAACTAAAGCCTTTAGGTATTTGCAAACTTCTAAATTGTAAAATGAATACCGATATTTTTGATTATAGGTATATTTGCTTGCCCTGTTATCAACTCTTGTTGCAAATAAGGAGTACTCGCGGCGAATGCAATATGGTTAAAAAAATAACACACTTTGCTATGAATAAATACGATAAAAATATTAAAAAATCTTTTTTAACAGTATAAAATAAATTAAGGCTCGGGTACACTCGTCAGTTGCAACCAGTAAATAAAAAAAATAGAGGAAAATTTAATCGCCGTTGTACTTTGCATGTAACTTAGTGTCTATGTAGCATGTGTAAAGTTAGTACTTAGTATAACAATGAATAAAGTGGTACTAGCCGAGCAATCTTAATTTCTAGTGAACTAATTCAACATTACTTTAAAAACCTTAGTACAGCAAAATACTCTTCATTCAAAATCACAGTGGTTGGTGCGACTCACTCCTTAATAAATAGTTGGTTTTTTGGTTTATATTGTTTTGCAAAGGTACGTTTCCATAAAAATCGAAAGAAATCACAAATGCCTAGTTAGTGAAAGTCGTTCAGCGTATTTCCTACTAATATAGGGTTATCTAGGTACTACGCCGAAAGGAGGTCACTGTACCCATCCTTAGGAACAAATTTCACTATGGGACCAACTCTGAATTCGAGAAATAAAAATCAGCTGTTCCATACAAAAAGTTACCGACGTCGACGAAATGTGTGAAACAGCTGATAATTTTTTCTCGAATTCAGAGTTGGTCCCATAGTTAAAGTTGTTCCTTAGGATGGGTACAGTTGCCCCCTTTCGGCTTAGTACACCCCTAGCCGTGATTATAATAAACTTGAAAGATTCTAATAATGAGTGTTTGTTACTCTTTCACGCATTAGATTTAGATGAAATTTAGTATGGAGACAGCTTAAACTATGAATTGACAGATAGGCTACATTTTATCCTGTATTAACGCGGGTAGTACCGCAAGGCGCAGCTAGTACTAAATAAAAATATATTATATTATATAAGGACAAGCAAATACCTGTTTTCATGTAATACTTACTTATATAAATACTAAAGTGTAGTATTGTCCCACTGAAGGAATCTGCCGTAAAACAAAGTTTGAGGTTTTAAGGTACCTACTTAATTTAAAGAAATACTTTTTGTACCAGTTCATTAATTTTAATTAACATAACATAATATGGCTTAATGACAAAAAAATATATTGAAGTATAAAATAAAATTATTACAGAAAAATCTGAAGTAAGTTGTTTGTGTTTATCCCAAAGTAATGATAACCTTTACTTTTAGTTCAATACGTGTCGCTTGTAACTGGATTCTTAAACTGTAAACACTTTTGCTGCCAGGACAGAAAAATCTGTTGTAGTGGTTAGGCATATTTTGTAGCATTCCTTAGTAGGTACTAATTATACAAGATATTCTTATAATTTCGCTCTGTCCGCCTTATTACATATAATAAACTGCTATTTAGCTGTTACCCGACTTTAATCAGCATGACTAAAACAGCAAGACTATAATAATCCTACTAAAAAAAATATAAATGCGAAAGTTTGTAAGAATATATGAAAATACTCGTATGTATGTTTGTTACTCGTTCACGCAAAAACTGCTTATCCAATTTGGATAGCTTAGACCATAGGGCGCAGCTTTTTTTATTTACCTATACGTTTTATTACGCGTTAAGTGTATTGCTACTGAATTTTTCCAGGCTTTTAATAAGCTTGGACAGTTTCAATCTCTTTACCAACAACTTCAAGTCTTTATTTCTCAAAAAACTTAGCCTATCTACTTTCCCAAGGTCTATTTTTATACTAAATTTCATGAAAATCGTTTAGGCGTGGAAAGGTAGCAGACAGAGTCCCTTTCGCATTTATCACACAATAACACTATTTGACCAAGCGAGCGAAGCGTCATACCTTCGATATTAATACAATATGTTCAATTAAAGATATGTTCTTTGGTTTGTCAGTTTGTAAGTATGTATTTTTTCCCACAAGAAATTTCGTACTCGCGTAATGATCCTAGTTTCCATCCAATCTTGACGAAGCTCGGTATACAAACAAAACAATATGAGTCAGGTTCCATCTAGGGTAAATACCTCTAACTTCTGAAACGACAGGAGAATGAAAATAATATGTTCACTTACCTTTCACTGTACCTAATAATTTTGCTACCCCTGCACAGATGGCGCTTGTACAAATTTCAATAAATTAGCTGATTTGTTTAGTTTAGTTAATAATTGAATCTTAATTGACCTAGCGGGCGAAGCGTTTATGTTCTAATGTTTAATTATCTGGCGAAATTTCGCGTATATGTTTCCAATGAAGACATATTTTCTGTATGTTGGTACTCACGTATACCAATAAAGACATATTTTCTACAGATTTCCCAAAAAGTCGAGGTACTTAATACGACTGTATTATTTTATGTTTTTTACCTGATTTCCCTGTAACAGCTGGGCCGATTAGAAATTCTTTTTTTGTGTCAAAGGGTGGTAAAGGGTGGGACTTCTCGAGTGATTCCGTTTAAATCTTTTCAAAAACGGTCCAGAGTTTTGTTTTGAAATTGAAATAACTAAAAAAGTTCTAAGTTTATAAGTAACTTGTTATAGTAAAATTATTAATCCTCGGTGGTTAGCGTTTTAGGTAAGTTTATAATTGTATAGTCTAAAAATGCCTCAGAGACGATTTTGACGGTAAAAAAAGCAGTCTAGTTTGAGATCAATAAGAAAAGTGCTCTTGAAGTGTTTGCAGAAGCACTAGTTTATCGCTAACAGTCTGGTTTTCAAGAAGATTATAAGTATCGACTAACATCGAAATACTCTTATTACTCTGTTGACTGAGCTCGACCCCGGAACATAGAATAAATACAACCTACACTCTCGAGCTCGATTTAAAATGTAAAGTGAAGGAACTGTGGGAACTCTAAGTAAGGAAGCATCCACATTGTAACAACGCCCAGTCGGATATCATGTAGTTTGTCGCAAGCCTGCGACAAAAGTCTGTTTTTTGCATTCTTTCACAATTCTGATCGTATTGCATCAAAATGGTCGTTTCTGACAGATTATGTTAAAGCAACCAGGATTCAGGAGTCCAGGATTCTTAGAACATTTTTGCACTTTGATTACTATCAAGCTAATATCCGTGAACAGCTTGATATAAATGAGAAGCATTTTTTTTTATTAAATTTTAATTATATTATTTATTATTAATTATTCAAATTAACTATTGTTATTTATTAATTAATATATTATATGTATTTACGTATATATGTAGCTGTGTCAAAACTTACAAACTAATTACGATATTAATAGTCCATCACGAGAACTCTACCCAAATGTGCCCATTATGCTCGCAGCGTTGCCACGCTGGATTGCCAGGGAGATCTGTTGCGTCAAAAACTCCCCACACCTCGGATCGTGACCCCCTTCGCGCAGACGCCGCCCTAGTATTTTTCTATTATATAGTCTTTAAAAAAGTAAATCACACTAATATTATAAAGGCGGAAGTTTGTATGTATACGCTCAGACGCACGGACATAACGGAATGTTGCATGCTTAATTTGGATGATATTGGGCACGAACATGGCTTATGCTCTGGATTAACACATAGTCTACTTTTTGTTTCAGAAAATTTAAGTGCTCCCGTGGAATGATCAAATATCTACGGCGGGTAAAACCTCGAGACGCAGCTAGTATTATAATATTCTCTGACAATACAGGTTTTTAAGTCATTTTGATTAAAATTCAAACCTTTGAAACGATTTAAAAAAAGAATTGGAATCAGCTGAGATACTTCTGAGATATAATATCGTGGTAATTCTTCTTGGTGTCACCACCCACGTTCACATCTACAGCCGACTGCTGATTGGTCAATTTGAAGTGCATATTTTTTGTTTTACTATGTCGCTTGTATATGTTATGTTAGCGAGCACTATAAGAATGGTTGTAATTTTATATTATATCTTGTTTATTTCATAGAATATCTATATATTTTATAGTATATCTTGTTTATTTCATAAATTCTTTTTCCAGCTTAGTACTCCAGCCCAGCCTGGAAGGTATAATTTCTTGTTCTAGCAACACACGCATTTCTCATACCTATTGCTTTCTAACTGACGAGTGTAGCTTAAACATGAAGTTATTTTATGTAGTCGCAAGCCGGTGTGAACGCTTCCTAAAACCAGACCCTACGCTTTATAAAGATGCAGTTTTAAGCTCTTCCACAGTTTATCCAGTTTTGTGAAAAAAATCGTACTCAAAAGTCCACTTCATTGTATAGTCGAAGATTAAAGTATTATTTAGAAAGTGCGCTCACTTTGATAAAATTATAAAGCAAACCCGCAATGGTTTTGAAGAGAATTGAAAGGATAGCTGCATCTTTTTTGTGCGATATACTGTAAAATGAATACAATACAAAACCAAAATGAAAAAAAAGGAAAGATTTGTACATGCCTATTGAGCAGATCTTTTGGTAAATTTTTGTAGGGGTATAAATCCACGGCAATCAGTTGTTTATAGATAACCATCTCATTTAAGTTTATGGATATAAATACTGCCACAAAAGTGTCTTGTCTAGTGCTTGTCTAGTGCTTGATAACGAATTCTGACATTCGATCTGCTGTATTTTGTTCAAGTTTTTTTTTTATTTATAACATATTGCAAAATATAATAATAGTTTAATCTATATTAACAATATTGTTTGTGGTTAGAGCATATATTTTTACCACAACAAAACAATTTCAAATAAATGGAATGAACATGGCACAAAAAATACTACTAACTTTGGTACTAAAGTTGATCCTACCAGTGTGCCAACCATCACAATTGAGTCTTTAGTTGACTTAAAAATTAACAAAAGTACTTTTATAGATTCGGTAATAACGATATCATAATTTTAGGCTTTAAAGTTAGAAAGTAACCTGTCTACTTCCCTAAAACTGTTAACTACTGTACACAATATTATATGAATTAATATGAAAAGTATTATTAAAATTCCAATAGAACTGCTGCAGATAAGCCTCAACCAATGCAACATATCAAAAATATATAGCCCAATCATGGTTGAGCAGCTCAACTCGATTGCGTCGTGTCCGGGGCTCAAAATTCGACGTGGTATCCTCCAGGCATGCATGTTTCATCCCAAACGCGTCATCATTTCCATCCGATAGCGCACGACGCAAGAATCGCACCAGATATGTCTCAAAGGGACGCTAAAATGTGTCAAAACGTCGCTCGGAATGCGTTCCCTTTCCCGGGAACGTCCATTAAACTTGACAATAAATAAAAGCCGAGATTTCAAAGACAAAAGGTAACAATATCGCTGTGGAGGTAATGCGGAAGCGAGCCGCGGTCGGTGCGGAACTATGGAATTATAATAAAAGGTAGGACGGAAGTAGAAACTGCTAACAATATGATGTCAACAAGCTTTTTTTGTTATTGTGGATAAGAATTCAAATGCATATTATTATTAAAGTCAGCTGATTACGACTGACACGCTATAAAATTTCAGTGTTCTATTTCATGATGTAAATAGGTGTTTTATTTTAAATATAATGTCTACGGGCGAATATTTTTCATTTCATAATCTATACACTCACTTCACGCTTAATAAATAAATTGATAAACAAATAAATAGATTGTTTGTTTTTTTATTTTTACAAGTACTTGTGCACGAACGCCGTCATTGTTTTTTTACATGAAATAATTTTTGACATTTTGTTTCCCTGACTCCCATTCCATACATTTTCTTGATAAGCTTATTATCGATTTCACAAAGTGGGAAGGTTTTCAATTCTCCATGTGTCTTGGTTTCCCGTCTAAATGTATCTAAATCGATCCAGAAGTGTGTTTAGTAATTTTTTTTTGACGAATAGAAGTCGGTAACTTTCTTTAAATATAATTTGTTTGGCTCATACATTTGCTTCTAAATCCACTCGTTTCACGTTAAGTTCCTTGTCCCAAGCGGAAGTGAACAAAAAGAGCGGCGCCGTCTTGCGGTTTCCGGTCCAGCGCTAGCGGCTCGGCACGTTCCAGGTGAGGCTAGCTTTCAGCTTGACGGCTTTTGTTTTCTTACAGAAAGGTATTTGATATTTTCGCTTAGTTTTTTATTGGTATTTGACAAAGAATATTTTTATATTTATTCTTATAGATGAATCTTGTATTTTATAATGCACTGACTTCATTTCTTATGTCAATAGTAATTTAATAAGCTTATGCAAAGTACTTGTAGTTTGATTAAAATAATTGTACTCGTAGTGCGGATTATTATATTGTTGAAATACATGTCTAACAGAAGTTTTTGATTCTATTTATATAACTTAACTAACGTTTTATGTTTAAGACCATTCAATCAAGTCTGATCGTTATGGGCAGTGGGCACCCATCCGCCCACGTCAAAACTTGTCGATTTTATTATCTATAGAGATCAATGATTCTAGAGTGCAGATGAATTTGTCGCACACGCGGGCGTCATTCCCTCCTCTTTTAAATTAACTTATTTTATTCATATAGTTTCATTCAAAACAAAACATAACACGTAACAAACTAAAACTTAAACATAAGACAAAACTCAATATGATTTATTACGAGTATATATTTTTTTATCCGAAATTATATAACCTTGAAAAATTATGCTCCGAGTACATATAAAGCTAATAAAGTATTCATACGGCATAAGTAAGTAATAGCACCCTACTACCAAATTCTATTCCAAGCTAAGTTCTAAAGCTGCTACTACGAGTTCCTAGATCAAGTTACGTTTAGGTAATTAGCATTGAAAGCCTATATCTAGTTGGCTCAGCCGCCGAGCTCATCTGAAATTCATACGGGCTTCGCATAGGTAAAGTTTGGAATATTGGAATACTATAGTTGCAGGTCTGTGATGTTCAAAGTAGGTGACGCGAACCCAAGGATCTGTAAAACTTTCGTCTACATTACCGCAAAACAAAATCTGCCAGAGTTTCGCCTATATATAGAGATACTAGGAATTTTCCCTACACATGGCATCGTGATTTGTGAACAAGCTTTTGACCGATTTAACTAATACCAAGCTTAAATAATGTATTAGCCCGTATGAAGTTAAGTGCTCTTAAAATAACGTTAGACAAATTATCATTGGACTAGTTAGTAGACAAATATACAAACGTGAACTGTTCTATTAGACTTTGAAGGTGATCAAAAGAACATATTTTAGAAGCTTGGAGAATAAATCAAACTAACTATAAAATTGGTTTAGGAATCTGCCGAATTGAAGGCAGTTGTTTGTTTTTTTAAATACTACTTAAAAATATTGTTGTTAATACTTGTACAATACACCTATACTAAAAGTTTTAATTTTGATATAAATATCTGTGGATGGTAAAAAACGTAGAAATGTTCCCAATTGTATCTCTTGCTTGGCTCGAAAAGTTTGAAAGCCTTTGCTAGAAGAAGATGATAATAAGTTAGGAGTTAGTTCGGAATACTCAAATTTACGTTGGTCGTACTGAATGCATAGTTAGAAGATGCATTTAGGAACATAATGCTTGAAATCCGTATGAGTAAAATATAAAATACGACAACTAAAAATGCCATTTTGCGAGTGCCTCTTCTTTTACGTTTGTGTTTCGGAGCAACCTTATTATTACTTAAAATATGCCAATATTTTCTTTCAATTATCAGTTTTTGTGGACGTTTGTCTGGAAATGTCATATTAGGGTATAGCTGTATAGGCTGAAACATACGGAACACATCCCTAATAATGAGTTCTAATTGTTATAAACAAGTGATTAAAAATGACTTTAAAAAACCTCGACTGCCAGAACTTTAGACCCACGTATCTTAACAAGTAAAAGCGCGGATCTAGCTAGTACGCCTACGACTATCTGCAGATGAAGACAAATTTATTGACACCACTCACATAAAAATACACAAGCCGTTTAGGCTCTAGGGTGTGCCAAAGAAATATATAAGGTACATTGGATAAACATAATCCTCCTACTTTCGCCGTCGGGTAAAAATACTGAAAATAACGACGAAAAACTAACAAAATATCCGTCTTTTTTATTCCATACTATAAAAAAATCAAAGGCCTAATATTTATTACAACAAAAGAAAATGTGCTGCAAAGTAATTATATTTTATGCCGTAAATATTTAGGGGTAATTTCGTAATTTCAGTTTATTATCATAAATTAGGCATCAAATTGAGTAACGTGTCTTATTACCGTCTTTATGGCGGAACTCTCGGCAGTAAAGTGTGAATTGCTGACGAAGCGGTGATTTTTAGAATAGATTTGTCTTATTTAAATTAAATCAAAAACGAATCGAAAAATTAAAAAGGTCTTGAAATTTCATTAAGTAATAGGAAGATAATTATAAGATAAGTTGTATCATTTAACCTAGAACTAGAACACTAGAACTACACTAGAACTAGAACAAAGAAATAATTATAACAATAATAATAAACATTCAGCATTTTTTTACACAAGAGTCACATTTCAAAACTCATTTTCCACAGACTTTAGAAAAGGAGATTCTCGATATGGCTGTATTTCTTGTGTTGGTATGTTCTCCGATTACTTAAAGGGGCCTGAAGTAAATTTAGTAAATATTCGTTGTTAAATCAAAATAACTAAACAATTTGTGTAAGCGCCTGCTGAATAATCATAATCATTTAGTTCTAAATCTATCTAAATTTGTCTTATAATTTTTTACATCGAGATCATAATTCGTTACAAAAGCTCAATTAATTTTAAAATATAAAATATCTTATCTCTAAGACCTATCAGATCAGTGACTTATCTGCTACCTGAATAAAATGAAAGCATCGTATGTTGAAATTAAAATGTCTAAGTGCGAAACCACGGGGTTACGAGCGAGGCGCATCATTCTATGTGTTTACGGTGTTTTTCGTTTATCGTTTCAATTATGTAGAGTTCTTGAGAATTTTATTATTTGTCTTGTCTGCTATTTTTTATTTTAATTTGATACAAAAATATGGTTCTGTTATTACATGATATAAACAGGCAGTTTGCTTTGCGTTTACATCGTATAACAAATCAGTATAATATACATATTATGTATAGAACTGTTTGTTATAACCAATTTAGTGAGTCAGTACATCAATTTTCAATGTATTTACAAACAAAAGATTTAAACACATGAAACGTGTATTTTAACATTAATTAAAGATGACGTCTCAAACAACTTTTAGTTATAAGAATTTCGGTTTATTATGGTTAAACATTAAAATCTGAAATTTGTAAAACACAATGAAACTTTTTTAATCTTGGGAGTTGGTCTCATTTCGTTCACTCGTACATATTTAGTGGTATTTGTCCAATTTCGAATATCACGCCATATGATACTGATCGGATTCATGAAAGTCAAACATGAATAATGTATGATTAGCACCTAGAAGTTAGTTTTACCTGACATTAATCTATGATTGTTATTCGTTAACACGCGCCTGTGTGCTTGAGATTAGCTCAGATGTTTGAGCTGCGCTCTTGAAACTTGACGCGAGAAATTGCATCTGAAACTTGATCTGTCTTAACGTTACCCTGAGATTTCGTCTCAACCGCTGACTAAGAATATCATGACTTAGGAAGAGTAAAGGTAAGCCAAAGCTAGATTATAACGTGGTTTTCTATTCAGCAGTATTTTTTTTGTGAAAGTGAATTAAGGCTATAGAGTACCTGAGGTATGATCGAAATTTAAGGTTCTCTATTTAACAGTATTTTTTTTAAGTATGTCATTTACCCAATATCTCAGATATGATGATACCATTTTGGCAAATTCAATTTTTATTTATGATTTCATACAAATTTTATCAATTGATTTTATTTATACTCGCCTGCTGAATTAAAAGTTCGTTATGTTTTTTTTAAGACACTCACAATTTCTTATAATATTTTTGTGAGAAGAGACGTTGTCTGTCCTTCGTCTATATCTGTGGCGTAGGTACACTGAGGCTTATGAACTTAAAGCTTCATAAAGTTGCAGGAAACATAATCTGTACGTTGCTTGTTTCTAATTAGAATAATGACTAGCGTAACAGCAATCCATTCTTTTTGGCATGATGGATTAATAGTCCGTCTAATAATGCCAAGAATACAGAATGACAAGATCTCGGAATGACAACATCTCAAATCAAAGAGGTCTAAGACTACTGAAATCGCTATATGCCATGATGTGAACATAAATACTAAATATATCTACTTAAAACCGGCTACAAAGTATTAAAATTGATACGATAAAATCTAGTAGATTAATTTATAGTATTGTTATGTTTTAAACTTTGCTATAACACAGTCGAAAAAAATTATTAAATTGTGAGACATATTGTTGAAATCGTTTACGGTCATTAATTATTAAATATTTTAAATAATATAAGACTTGGACTCAGTTCTAAAACAGCCGCACAGTGCACTCCTGCATGCCTGATGTAGATTTCTTAAACAAAATTGCGATACCTATTTTATTTCGTCTAAATTTGTACTCGCGTACAGGTCGCAGTGTCCATCCAATCTTATAAAAACTTGGTATAAAGGTTGTACGAATTTTGAGATAGTTTTTTTTTTTTGCCATGGCGAAGTTTTTTTTGTATGTGTAGACAATTCGTTGGTAAATTCAATTTAAAAAACTTTATTTCTCTTTAAGCAAGGTCTAAAATACTGTGGCTTGCGTTGCAAGGTCAACCACTAGATTAGGTTAGGCACAACATTATTATGAAGTTATGCTCTTATATTTCGGTGCAGTTTATTAAGAAAAAAAAAACTTATTCTTTATTTTATATTAGGCATCTCTATCAGGGCTATCTTGTTAGATATACTATATACGATAATATTTGCGTATTCCATCCAAGTACAACGAATCTATTAAAAAATTTGAATAGTTACACCTTCAGTAGGTAAATACCTAAAGTAAGCTATTTACGATCTTTACTCGTGGCTACGGTTGTTGGAACCTAGCCAAAACTTTCCTAGGGATTCGTCGCTATTTCATAGTGGAGATGAGATTTATAGTTAAAATACGAGTAGATAAGATATTTCGACCTATACTTACGCAGATATCAACCTTAAAATCTTCGTCTAAATAATGTTATGTTAATTGAATGACGACTGCTTAATCATTTTGCACATAATTGTTTTTACAGGAACTAGAATATAACATTGTATAATTTTTTGTAACGCAGAATTAAATGAACGTATGATGACACGTACACGGCCCTAAAAACACAACTTCACACAATGTGCACAATGTGCACACGTACACGGCCCTAAAAACACACTTCACACAGCTTTTTTATATTCATTAAAATGTTGCTACGTTCGCATTTAGTAAACTTGGAGTATAATAGTTGGAGCTTTTGAATGACCAGACAAGTATGAAAACCCGAATTCTAAAATTAATTCATCCCAACTTTCTAAAAAAAAAACACAAAACGTATAAATGACTATTCTTTACCCCGAAGGAAACTCTACAGTAATGTCTCTGATACTTGGCTTCGTGACTATTTATTTGTACTACTGACTGTACCGCGGTGGCGATAACTTGTGTTAAGCTTGACTTCTGTTTCTGTTGTTCGCTTTAATGTCTGTAGTAGACACAAAGACGCTCTGATATCTTCTGTTACAGTTTGTTGTAGATACTAGTAGATACTATTACTAAAAGTTCACCGTTTACTGTACTTCTTGATACCGCATAAAGATTTGGTTAATAATGGCTTGCGGCTTTTATAAATATCTATAACTGTTCCAAAATTAACTCCACTTTCAAGGCCGTAATATATACCTTTGAGCTAAAAATCTATCAAAAACTAAGTAGTATACGTCGAAATTCCTTACGAGCTCATATTCTTGTGTATCTTCATTTTGTACTGCAGGATTACTATAAATTATGTGACGTAGGTATTTATATACCTACGTCACATTTCGTTTCAGACTAATAAAACCAAAAACCAAATATTTTGAGTTTTAACTGGTAAAGCGATTGAAAGTCAAGATATTATTAATACATATTGATTAAGAAAATTAAATATGACTTTCATCTTCTTGTTTAAATTATTGGTTGAAATCATCACAATTTCAGGAACTATTTAAAATCACTGATGCTCATTAGCAGCATTCAGGTGGCAGCCATTGTTGAAATCAGAGTTAATGACTTGGAAACTCATTACGGATCATGCACCGTTAATTAATCAAGAGCAGAACGTATAAGTTTTACAGTCGATTGACACGATGACACACGCAATCTATCGAAGCATAACTTAGATGTTTTGTGTAAGTAAAATTTAATGACGTAGTTGTCATGGTTAAGTGATATCAGGAATGTGACCTTCAAATCTCATAGCGCCGCTAATCCATCGGTCAGCCTTTTCGTTAGTTTCTTTTGTATTATTATGTACAATACAATACAATAATTCTTTATTGTCACTACAAAAATACAACAAACAAATAACATGGCACAAAAAGCCATAAAAGGTATTATTGTGTTGTGGAATTTGAAGACGAGGATTAGAGGACGACCTAAGGTTACAAGAATGGGATTCGTGCACGTAAGTGAAACGAGATATCAGGTAAGAAGGAGAACAAGGATTAAACAAAATATTGTAGAGAAGAGATAAAATGTGAGTATCCCGGCGAAGACGAATGGGTAACCACTTGAGCTTGTTACGAAAATGGGAGACATGGTCATATTTACGAAGACCAAAAATAAACCTTATACAGTAATTCTGAAGGCGCTCAAGTTTATCTAGTTGATCCTGGTTTAAATCAAGATAACATGCATCAGCATAATCAAGAATAGGAAGAAGAAGATACTGTGCAAGCGCAACTTTGGTAGCAATAGGTAAAAAATTCATAGACGTCGCAAGGAACCAGCTGAAGCAAACATTTTACGGCTAACAGATTGAAGTTGCTGATTCCAAGATAGGCAAGTGTCAAGTATTATTCCTAAGTTCTTAATTTCAGTACTGTAAGGAACTGCTACACCGCCAAACGAAATTTTAGGCAGCAAACAGTAGTCAATACGAGTAGTCATGTAGGAACTACCGATTATGATGACTTGCGTCTTCGCAGGATTGACAGTTAGACCATAAGACTTGCTCCAGGATTCTATACGTAATAAGTCACTGTTTGCAGCATCTACAGCCTCCCCCAAGCGACCAAGTGAAGCTTGTGAGTATATTTGGAGATCGTCAGCGTAGATATGGTAGGAAGAAGATATATGAGATGTAATCGAATTTATAAAAATTGCAAAGAGAAGAGGAGAAAGCACACCACCCTGAGGTACACCGGAACTAGTGTCGCACCATGAAGAGTAACGAGTCATCGACACGTATACGTTGCCAGCGTCCATACAGATAACTGCGAAACCAGTCAATTGCTGTTGGAGATACGTTAATAGAGCTTAGCAGTGCTAGAAGGATGTCAAAATCAATAGTATTAAACGCATTGCTAAAAGTAATGTGAGAATGGTAAGCAGTTTGTTGTCCATGCCCCGCCTTATATCGTCGGTAATTTTGACAAGATGTATTTCTGTAGCAAAAATATTTTATTATAAAAAATGGTACAACTTGTTATACTCGTACGAAAAAAAGCCATACCTCAAGGATGTATCAAGTGGATTAAGGTGAACTACCTAGGCTAATGTGTAAATTGCAGCAGAACATGATCTATGCTGTTACTTTAAACCTACCACTGATTTCAGTGCTCAAATATGTGTTGTCTAAAAAGCTTTCATCGCTTCTCAATAATGAAACGCTATTTTATCACCCAAGTCTAGATGGCAGTGTTTTTAAATATCAATGTTTTGAAAAGAGATTACCGCCTTCCATTACAGTAGGCGCTGATAGTTTTTTTTTTTCACTTGTTACTGTCAGAAAATCAAATTTCTAGACTACTCAAGAAGTATTATAAACTTTCAAACAAAAATAGTTATTTGTTATACAAGAGTGAAAATATGCTTTTTAAGCACGTGCTCACTTTTGATGACCGAGCAAGCGAAGGATTCAAAAATTAGAATCCTGAGCGTTAGCGAGGGAATTAAAAGAGCACAAGGTAAAAAATCTTTGCATTCGAGTGCAACACGTAACTTTTCATCCCACCTCAGCGAGGAAATTACTTCATACGAAAAATAAAAAAATATAATCACTCATTTTAGTTTTTTTACTTATTTTTAACATAAGGTTTTAGCAATATGACGTGAAAAGATAATGGCGCGCGCAAAACAAATAAAAAAAGTATAGCGAAAGGGTTCCGAGTCTGAGTTTTTAACAAAATAAAAAAGGTTGTATGATAAAGTCGGTACCATAGAAGTAGAAGTAAATAGGTTGAATGAGGTTTTTAACTCACCAACTTAGTGCATACGATATTCTAAATTCAAATTTACTTTATCCTCTAGCGGATATAAACGGCTTTTGCACTCAAATATCGAATAGCAAAAATACTCTTTCCGAGATGGTGGGATAAAAAAGATTGTTTCATAGCAGTCCAGCCTTATCCGAGAAATCAGGTGACAAAAATATGAAAAAAAAACATACGCAAAGAATTGAGTTATTTGTACCTCATCGTTTTTGGAAGTCAGTGAAAAGGGACATACATAGCTCGCTTTCTCGATTTTTAAATATTACGACCCCAATTCGGCCAGTCACACTGACTAAACTAAAATTTCCTAAAATTATATCCATGCTTTTTACTTACTTGTATAAATAAAAAGATAGGAGACAATTTTAGAACTGTCAAATTAGGTTAGTTTAGGAAGTTTGGCTGCCCGAATCGGGCTTATTATCTTCTACCGGGCGGTGGTGGACGCTTTCTTTAATAACTTGTTGTTTATTATTATTAATATATTTATCTATTTCTGTGCTTTATGACACGTTAGGATTGCCTGTAAATAATACATAGCACAAAACCCAAAAGTAAGTCTAGTAGGTACTTACCTTTAGTCATACGTCAGTAAAGTATATAAGTCAATTGAATTTTCAAGTTGATCAAGGGCTTGTCAAATATCTTTAAAGATAGAGTTGCGAACTGCTAGTTATAATCAGTGTTTATCCCAAGTCGACCCCAACTTAGCAAAGTTGCGGCAGTAAAGCCCAGTGCCGGGACCAAGATGTAAGCTAGTCGTATGTTGAGAAAACATGTATGAGTATAGATACAAGAAACACACTAAACTAAACTTCGGTCACAAATGTTTCATATATGTAGATTTACTTACCAAACTGTTCAACCGACTTTCATAAAATTTATATGAAACCACTTGGGAACTTGACTTTCCAAGTCGCTTCAGGCGGCTGTAAGAAATCAAAGACTAGAAGAACATACCTTCAAAAGAATAAAGACTTATTGAGAACCTTCTCTAAAGTCGTTTTAAATCAAAAACACAGTAAATATTGATGTATTTAACCCGCATAAGATAATGCTGATTTACTATTCTATATCTATATATCTAATCTAAAATTACGTAGCCGCAAAATTATTTGTTTGAGCTACACAACTTGAATTTGAATGACATAAAAAGAGTACAAATACGCTTTGTAATGTGCAAAAGTTTTCTATTTTGTCGAATTAGGCTAGAAAAACTGGTCTAGCCGACTAGAACTGCGTTGTCACAGAACCTAATTAATGGTTGAAATTTGACAGAAAACCCAAACTTTTGCGTTCAGTTACAGAAGTATTAAAATAAAAAAAGGAAAATGTTCTCTGGTGGTGGGTCGGAGCATTTGGATTATATATGTACTTAGATCTTAAATGGTCTATGGGTAATACACCTGTTATTTATTGAAATTCAATCATTTATTTTTTCTTAATAAAGGCTAAATCAAATGTTTTTACAAAAAAAATAATATGTTATTATTATTATGTTATTTACACCACAAATTTAAGTTAAATAACTAACTAAAATGTAACAATTCAACGAAAAGCAATGTTGATAACATTCTTATAGGGTTGTGAAATGAAATCTTTCCACAATTATTATACAAGTTTTGAGTACCCCATTCACAGCTGATATTGTAGGCATCCAATAAAGCAACAAAGTACGCGGTTTGAGTAGTAAATCTTCAGTTTGGCGCGATGTGAATTTACAATATACAGAGTGCAGTAAATAACAGTGAATAAGTCTATTTTTCTAGCTACGCTAGAGGGCGCGACAAGTAAACATAGGCTCCGCGCCAATTAAATTATCAAGCAATTAGAGACCAAAGCGCTTAATTCGTACGTACTTTGTGACAATTTATATGTGACAGCGTTTGTGGGAAAAACTAACAGTGATAAGCAAATAACTTTACTAACAATGTGTGCCAAATTATGTGATCGTAAAATTAATTATGATAATATTCTGAGACAAATCAGACGTTGTGACTAGATGTGACAACGATATAATACCTAAAATATATGGTGAAAACAGGGGCAATTTCAAGTGAATACAAAATAATGAGTGCATCGCGTCATAAAATATAAATTGGACTTTGTACCTTGATAACTTCAACGGTCGCAACACCGCCGTCCGACCGACGTGACGACAGAACGAGCACAACGTATAAACAGAAAGAGATAAATAATTGATAATGAACCCTGAAACCTAACTATTAGACAGACAATTTCAGCTTGGTGGACGAACGGATAAGCACTGCGCTTCGCGTCGAAGAAGACGCGAGTTCGATCCCAGAGTCAAAGAATTTGATTATTCATCTTTTTTCCAATTTATTTATTTTGACACGACGAATAACGAGTTGTTACCATTAACCTTAATACCAAATTTGGGAACAAGACATAGAGGGCGCTAGCAGTAAGTAATAAAACATGACGGAACAAACGATGGAAATATTGAACCTATTACGTAGACAAATAAAAGAAGATAACGAAGAGAGTTTGAAATGTGTAGAAAATAATAACACAAAATTAACGAAAAAAATTATGAAAAAATTTGCAAAATTGAAGAGAAAATAACCAAAATTCAAGAAACACAGGAAAGCCAAGAGAAGAGGTTGGATGATTTAGACAAAAAGCTAAGACACAGGAATTTAATTTTCTTTGGTATAGCAGAACAAGAGCGCAGCTATACAGAGCTTGAGGATTTGGTGATACAAAATTTTAGTCTGAAGATGGATGTGGATTCCTTCCCACAAACTCAATATCTTTCTTATGTAATAAGAGATATTGAGTTATTACATAAGAGAAATATTGAGTTTGTGGGGAAGGTAGGCAAAAAAGACAAAAATCCACCACCTATGAGACTTACCCTTACTAATTATGGTAAAAAGCTAGACATTGTTTAACGGAAACCAAAGCACAACACAGAATTATTTTACATTGAGGAAGACTTCCCTCCTAAGATGTTACAGAAAAGGAAAGAATTACAAGACGAGGTTAACGATTTTAGGGAAAATTGAATAAAAGCTGTTTTAAAATATGACAAAATAATTAAACTGAAAGAAAAATCACCAATCGCAGAGACAACTAATATAAGAAGTAAACAACATCTCTCAAAAAACATCAGACAACCAAAAAAATATCAGTAGCATAAATAACAAACGCACCGTGAAAAAAGCTAAACCAGATAGAATCACATCCTACTTGACCACCGCCAAAACTCTACAACAAAAACAGACACGTACGCAAAACCTAAACCCAGGAACGAGTATCCAAGAGGACAAAGTTGAAACAATGACAAAAAACTAAATAGCAATACTCCTTCAAGCCGGCTGGTCACCGAGAACGAGAACGACCAGACTCTCCCCAGTGAAATCGTCAACCGTCGAAAGGAAAATGCAATACAGCTAAATTTATCAAGTCTAAACGTACGGACGCTTTTAGTTGAAAGCAGATTAACAGAACTTGTACAAAGTCTAGAAAATATCAAACGGGATATACTTGGAATAAGTGAAGTGAGAAGAGAAAAATAAGTGATAGAAGAACACGCTGATTTTATATTCTATCACAGTCCTGCTACAAAAGGCAGAAATGGCGAAGGGTTTCTTATTAAGAAAGACTTTAAAGACAGAATAACTCGATTAGAGATTTTCTCTGACGGAGTCGCTTTAATGGATTTCACGAGTAGTATAGGAATCGTGGAATATAATACAAGTGTATAATACTAAGCAAATATTACGAGACCGTAGAAAAAAGCAGTGAGCTCTTCAAGATCACCGAATTTAGTAATTATGGGTGATTTTAATGCACAAGTTGGTAAAATGCAATATGGCAATGAGCAAATTTTTTAAGGTAAAAAAGCCCGAATTGCAGATATGCTTTGGAAAAAACTTAAAAATAACAAACTCAATGTATGAACGAAAAAAGCGTAAAAGATGGACATGGAAGACTCCTAACGACAAACACTATAATGAAATCAACTTCATATTGACCTACAAGCCAAAGAAGATTGTAAAGTTTGATGTTTTAAACCAAATCTTGAACAGACCATAGAATGGTTCGGTGCCAGCTTAACACTAAATGTGTGAGGAAATTTAAGCAAACCGCAATACAAAACTCGGAATGTATTCCAGAGTTCTCAGAGGAAGAAAAAGATAGGATGAAATTTCGATTTCAACAAGCTCTTCACACTGGGAAAGATGTTCAAATACAATATAATAACTTTCAGAAAGAATTAATAGATGAAAAGAAAGAATTGCCCTCTAATTTAAATAAGAAACGGAAAGATATCAGCAAAAATACAGAAAATCTACTACAAAAAAGGAAATCGCTTTACAAAAACACCAGAACAAGGGAAATAAGACAAGAAATTACCAAGATCAGAAAAGAAATAAATAAACAAATTACCAGAGATAAAAAAATATATCGCCAAGTAATATTCGAAAAATTTATGTAGAAGTCGGGAGCAGTAAAAAAGCATTTAAAGAACTAAATGACGCAAAAGAGTAGACAGCAAGCAGATGTTAGTGAAAGAAAGACCAGGTATAATACAGCAAGCTAAAAAAAATTATGAAGAACTATATAAACTGGGCAAACTTCTTATTTCAAAAGTAACAATGATATGACAAATAACGGTGTCAATGTGCCAAAAATATTAAAAAGTGAAATAGAGCATGCTATTAAGACGAAAAAAAAATAACAAGGCACCTGGGGATGACCACATCGTATCACTAATGAACTATTAAAGACACTAATAGATCCATTACTTGGCCCACTAAAAAATCTTTTTGATGACATTTTAAGTAACGGTAACACTCCAGAAGAGTGGAGTATGTCTACGACAATACTTTTACTTAAAGGTGACCGAAGTGAATTGGCAAACTACAGACCCATTAGCTTAATATCCAACACTTATAAAATATTTTCTAAAGACCTACTTATGAGAATAACACCATCGCTGGACGAAAATAAACCCCTTGAACAGGCAAGTTCAGAAAACATTATTCCACAGTCGACCACATTCAAGTCGTAGCCTCAATTATAACAGATGTAGGAATACAATAAAATTATATATATTTATAAATTTTACCAAGGCTTTTGACTCATTGGAGCACATTGCGATTTGGGAGCCACCTAGCCAACAAGGAATTGAATAAGATTACGTCAAAGTTCTCGACAATATATACTCCAAAACTTTTTTGAATAATTAGGATGGAGAGAGACGGGCATGAGTTCCCTATTAGAAAAAGAGTTTGCCAAGGAGACCTAGTATCACCAAAAATCTTTTGCGAAGTGTTAGAAATGATATTTAGAAGTATAGATTGGATAAATGAAGGCATCAACATAAATGGCCAATACCTTAGTCACTTAAGATTTGCTGACGACATTGTAGGACAGGATAAGTAAAAATACAATAAGAAGTAAAACTAAGGTACGAGACATAACAAAAGCGATAAGGAAATTAAAATGGAATTGGGCTGGGTACATATGTAGGATGCATAGCGACAGATGGACGAAAAAGATTATAGAGTGGATACCACGAGAATACAAGAGAAGTAGAGGGGCACAATATAGGAGATGGGAAGATGTATTCACAAAAAGACATGGACAGGAGTGGATGAGGATCGCTCGATATAGAAAGTTATGGGCAAAACTAGGGGGAGGCCTACGCAAATAAGGCGACATCTACATAAAACATGACGTAAAATAATTACTCGGACAAAACATATTAACTAATGACATTAAATGGACATAATTATTACAAATTGACTGTATATTATAAGTTTTAAATGAATCAGAGAATATTTGTGATAATATATATATATCTATTTCAGTGTAATGTTAGGTACTGTTGTTTCCTAGTAATTATAATAACATTAATGTAGTTGAATAAAGGCTTTTTTAGTTTTGCATTCACTTTTACTAAGTCTTTTTTTCAACGGAGACTTCTCTAGTACCTACTTTACTTTAAATCAAATAACATACATTAAAAAAGTTTCCGGCGAATTGAGAACCGCCTTCTTTTTGGAATCTGTTAAAAATAGAAGTTTTAAACACGAGCAGGCTTTTCAACTGATTTAATTGTTATATCCGATTTGTCTGAGACGCCTTACGAAATTACTTTCTCGTTTGATAGTGTATTTCACTTCTCATACAGTCACATGTTTTGTTTTTAGATTTTGGGATCATTTTGTATTGATTTTAAAATACATGAAAAATTGTATACGTGCCAACCGTCAATTGAAAATGCAACTCAAAGGTCATCCATCCAATAGTTCTTTAGGTTCCGTACCTAAAAGATAAAAACGGAGGATTACTAAGACTTTGCTGTCCGTCCGTCTGTCACCAGGCTGTATTTCATGGACCGTGACAGCTAAAATTTTTGACATTAGATGTATTTTTGTTGCCGCTGTAATGAACAACAAACGTGATTTTTTGATGTTGTTTTGCACGTAATTAATAACGGCATCAAGTAGACGCTTGAAATATTCACAGAATATTTAGTTGTATATTCACCTTAAAAATAAATATTTAAATCAAAGGAAAATGAATATTTTGGGGCTCCTATATAACAAATGTTGTACGAAACCCTTAGTTCGCGAGTCCGACTTGCACTTAGAATTTTGATTTATCATATTTAATACTCATAGTATTAGATCGGTTTAGTTTTTACTTTTTACCCATACAACAAAAAATAGATTTTACAAACGTCCAAGTAAAAAATTATCCCCCGCATAAAGATCATTTTCCTTTTATGAAACGATCAAAATAGTAGCAATTTAAATCAGTAACAGGTTTCAATGTTCATCAAAACTTATCAAACCTCAAACAACTCTCCTGATTGTTCGTGTTAATCCGTTCGAAAAAGTTTGAATGTTTAGGAAAATTCAAATGAGATTTCTATTTTGTTAAATACTTTGACTGGTTTTAAGCACCAGTGAACTTTAAATTACAAATATGAATAGGCGGAATTTGCTTCCTACTCTATTATGCTTGAATTCGAAAATCGTTATTTATCGAGAAAAGTTTAGGTATTCGATAACTTTTCTGGCTGGTAGCAAATTAACTGTAATGTGATGCCTACACAAGGTAAATATCCATAAAATTATAATTATAAATGAAAAAATTATAAGGGTTGTTATGTATTAGATTTTCGGTTCAAATAAACGATGAGAACGTGACATGTGCTTAAGACTTATAACAGTCTTTTATTGTATGTACTGGCAGATTGTGAAGCTCACTACTGGCTTCATTATTTCCTTATAATCTAGGTCTTTTCAAGTCACGAGTGAATTGCGTTCTTCTATGCTTCTAGCAAGCGTCTCACATCATCAGGCGAGGCGAGATCAAATAAAGCAAATTTTTAACCCCGACCCAAAAACGACAGGGTATTATAAATTTGTCTGTGTGTGTGAGGGTGAATCTGTCGTCATCGTGGCTGCTGAACGGATGAAGCGATTTTGATTTTGTTTTTATTTGTTTGAAATGTGAATTAGTCGGAAGTGTTCTGTTTGATGAAAATCGGTTCAATCGGTTCGGGCTGCCGTCACAATACGGCGAATTATATATTTTTCATAACTCCCTCAATATTTGTATTAAATGTAAGGGCTTGAGAAGTAGAATACTATACACTTAAGTACATTTCTAATCAAAGATGGCCGCAACTAGAAAATGGCGATGCCACGTGTTCTATTCTTATATTACACTATTATTTTTTTAATGTTACATTAGTTAAATGAGACATATTATAATTATTAATAAGTGGTTAGTGAGGGACTTAAAAAACCTAATGCTAAATCTTTAAACCAATGTATCTTGCATATTTTTTATTTTTATATACCCAGTGTCACACTCGAGACAAATCTTTTGACTCTACTCACATAAAAATCCGACAAGCCGTTTAGGCTCTAGAGCGTGCCATAAATACATATCTACATACACTCAAAAAACACAACCCTCATTCTTTCGCAGTGAGGTAAAAAGTTTAAGATTAAGCACTGTATATTATTTACACTAACGCAGATCATACAAAGCAGTATTACAATATTCGCAGTTTCAATACAACATGCTCGCGAACTAATCAAATATTGATGCTATACGAACACGGCACGGCAGGAACTGTTGGCAATAAAACTCAAGATTCCAAATAACGGTTTTACATAGTATAGCTTATTTCTATTTTCAACGGCTGTATACCAAAATAGAGAGAGAGACAGCGCGAGTGAAGCGTTTCTGCTTCGAGTTTGGCCAAATGTTTTATCGTCTGTCAGTATGTACGTTTGTCTCGCATACAAGTCGTAGCCAATTAGTATTAAACATATTTAAATTAGTTTTTTTATGTGATTACTGAGTATCATTACGACAGGCGCCCATGGAACTTTTTCAGTTATTTCGATTTTCTTTTGAATATGCCTGATTAGGTTGGTTTCTTGTTTCTTCAGGAAGATGAGTAGTATAGTAATAAGTTTATTTGTCACAAAGTGTTAAGTATTAATTTTACACCAAAACTTAATAAGATAACATACTAAAAATATACGATAAGGGTGTACTCTGAACTCACCAATAGGTGGGACGTGTGTCGTGGGGTACAGTCTCAAGTAACATACAAGAACAAGTTCTTGTTGTAACACTTATATCTAAGCGCCTTTATTAGGTAGATAAGTACCTATATCACCAACCACTCACGCGTTTAGTCAATAAATTTTGAAATGGTTTACTAGTAACGCATTTTTATTGTAAATGAGCTTTGAAATTTGCTCATACCAATTTTTTTCGAGTCAGTATATTCTCCAAAACCTGAATTTCATTATGCAAAAGATAAAGCTATATATAACCGTCCGTGTTTGGCTATAAATTTTCACTGACGGGTCTGATAAAGCGGTTTCTGCAGATGGCAGTTTTATGCCTAATTTCTATACTTTTGGAAGTACAAGTCCTATTATCTGATAAATAGGTTTATTATTTTTAGCAGTTTCAGAAACGTATGCATAAACTTTACGTATCTCGTTTATGTTTTACTATTAAGCAAAGAGACGCTACGAACTTGACAAAAGTTTTTAGTAATTTTATGGCTTACTACGAAATGTTAATTATTGTTGGATTGAGTAGCTTTTATACCTCCATAGCTACACACAATTATACTACGCGACTTTAACTAAGTCTATCAATAGGTTTTATGATTATATACTATAACTTATATTTTATGTAGGTAGGTATAGAAGAACTTCTCTCGGCATTAATCTAAAAGTTCTAAAGCATATTGGGAGTTGCAAAATTACTGAAAGCAATACAACTTGGTATTTAGCATATTTTTAATGTTTTCAAATAAGCAAGTATTATATAATACTTACTACAATTTTAGAGAACTCAAGCAAAAGAGTAAGCATTTTTGCTATCGCTGCACTGCGTATATTTTCAACAACTTATAGAACTTGTCATTCCTTACCATTTGTTGTAAGTACCGCTCCGTAGCATCTTTGCTCTTGTACAATAGTGCAGACAATGCTGTAGAAACTTTGAAAGTAGAAGATTTAGTGCAGATGAAAAGTACTAGTGTATACGGCCTTTGTGCAGAACAAACTGATAAGAATCAGAGCTTATAGAGCAAGCGAGTGGAGCGTCTCAGCTTTAGGTTTAGTAAATATATTTTTTTATTTTAACTTATAACTATGCGGATTGTGACCTGCATGACGTCGTGTACCGGTTTCAACGGAAGATCAACGCTGGTAGGTTCAGTCGGCACAGTTGGAGCCGGTTTGGGATAGAAAACTGGTAGTGTAGTAAATATCATAACTTGTGTTTTGTAAAATTCTTACAGTAAGAGAAAAATATATTTAATATCTCTCTTTGTGAATAAATATATGAAGATTCACACTCATAGCTTCCCAATAGAATTTCTCCTATGTACGGGATGCGATGCAACATTCACAAACACATGTATAAAACACCTTCCTCGGCCGAGAATCAAACCCGGGACTATCCAGACCAGCTCTTGAAGCGAGTGTGCTAACCACTAGGCAAAGGCGTTTAATTGTGTTTCTTGAAATTTTAAACCTCATAATAAAAAATATATGCCTTGAAATTTATATCTTGTTCAACGGCAGATCCTGGCTTAATGATATTGGGACCACCACAGCAGTATACCCTTAGAATCATTTTTAATTAATCGGTTCATATTAATTACATACAATATCGATGAATATTCGTAAAGACATACATACAGACCAACATAGAAGCTATTTCTATTTGAATGTCGGTTAAAAATATAGCCTGTGTATATACGAGTAGACTTAACTGCGATTGCACTGCAATTTCATAGTTAGGTTCGTAACGTAATTGACAACGTACCTACTGAACTGGAGAATTTACTTACAAACTTTACACACTTATTTACTGAACCGTTAATTTGAATTTAATTAATAGAGCGTAACTATGTGCACTAGACAGTGTCAAAATAGTTGTGAGGCAATCGTGACAAAATAATTTTTATTTATCTACTGAATAGACGATAAATTAATAGTGATATCTCAAACACGACGACCTCTTTCTTGATATTTTCGACCTATATCGGTTGAACTAATTGGGAAGCAGGCTACGTTAGGTATCCAAATGTTAAATAAGAGGATAAACCCGCCACTAAAAATTATTCTATTGTATTTAATTATCTACCGAGTTCCCAATTAGTTTGTTACCTGGTATTTCGGAGACGAGTTGAAAAAATCGTTTTTTTTTATTATTATTTTAAATGGGGCTTCTCATAATTGATCTATTTAACTAGTGAAAACCAGTTGCGTAGGCACTTGCACTTTCGAATTCAGGCTGCAGGCTAGCCATCTAACCCCTTGCACTCTGCCAATTAGCCAGAGCCAGTATTAGACGTATCATGCGGTGCAACGAAGTTAACTACAAGTTGGATTGTGTCCTTCTAACTTTGATGAATCCAGTTCTGATGAAAACTGATGCGTATTTCGAGTGAAAAAGTAATAAAAAATAGACCGATAACAACTGTCAGTGTTAGTTCGTTATTTATTTGATAGGGGGCATTTTTTTTTTGAGTTATTAAAAACAACTTTTCACTAAGTAAAGAACTGATAAAAAAGATGAGGCAATACGTTTGTCATACTTTGCAATGCCTTCGTCTTTTAAATTTTATTCAGTCGATAATAATTGAATCCAGCAACTTTCGTGACATAAACATTATACCTATTGGTATTGGCCGCCCAATGTACTACCGATGTTTTGTTCTTGCCACAAAAAACAAAATAAACAATAATATACAGTCTTATTGTTTATTTTATTTTTGGTGTGCAATAAAGATATATTGTATTGTATTGTATTGGTAGTAATTAAAATTAATGACTGCACTTAAAATGTTTAAATAATTGTTTTAAGAGTGATGTCAAACACCTAGTCGAATGTGGAATTCAACATAGCGGTCCATATAACATAGCTTCCCTAACTGTTACGAGAGAAGTGTTAGAATTGAAGTTATGCTATCTAAAGTCTAGTACTACGGTTTCATAGACACGCCTCTTCGTGGTTTTGTCTACTCAACTCTACCCTTAAACTTTATCTAGAATTAGGTAGCTCGGATGGAGTTCTAGGACGTTTAGAATCTGTCCTTTATCTTTCGAAAGTGACCCAATATTAAGTAACTTACATTCTGAAAACCGCCACGACATGGTCGTGTGTGCATAGTTTTGAGAACCGGTCTTAAGTGTCGATGTGAAAATATTTCATTTGTCTGCTAAATTATTATAAAAGCTATTATTTATATCAAACTGAGTAAAATGTGCAGAATCCTTATACGAGTAACTTTCTTGTTCTTGACATGATGCAATGGAAATCAATGTTCCTATATCTATCATAAAAAAGACAAACAAAACCAAAAATAGTCATCTATCGATTAATATTTAATATTGCTTGACAAAAAATTTTAGTTTTTTGATTAAATAACACAACTTACTACTGAAACTTATGTTATACAACGTAACTATTGATCGACGTAATTATTTATGTACTGTATTTGTTTCTTACGCAAAGGCTTTGTTATCAATAAATGGTTCAATGCCTCATTCCGAGCGAGGCACCCTAATTGTCTTTCCCATCCCTCAAACTCTCTGTCCGTTTTACCTTGTGCTTGGCAACTTGAAAAACGATGGATTAGAGATATAGCGTAAGTATTTTCCAGTTTATGTTAAATTCCACTAGGTAGACCGATAATATAGTAAAAGTCAAAAATAAACAGTGGAAGCAATTAGCAGCTTATTCGGAATGGCGCTGTAAGCGGGAGGCCTATGTTTATATAGCCTTAGACGTATTCTGACTGATGATAATGTTGAGTAAAGACGAAGATGTGCAGTATATGCTTTAGTAGAGAGTGTATCCAAGTTTCACGTTACATGTAGGACATCGTAACGTCAGACGCTTGGCCAACTTGGAAAGGAGTTCGCAATTTTCAATTTAACTTTTACTTGGCTAAGGTTCGCTAGAAACAATTAAATTTTACTCGTGTGTGCATGTTTACTGTTGGAATAAACAAATAAAAACAGTTGATCATAGGTTAAGTTGGAGTTGCTTAGATTTTCATTGTATTGAAATGTGTTTTTTTAATACAATTCTAATGAGGAACAACTTACTTATTTAAGAAGTATAATAGTCGTACCATAAGATGTATGAAGTCAAATAAGATTTTATTGTTTTTAAAACTTGATTTATTTATATCCGATTGGCTAATTTCTTGCAGTTTTCTAGGCATCACAGTACATATTAATTAACACACAATTTGTATTTTACATGCTGAATTTATGCTGATTCCATTCCATTACCAGACAATTTCACGGCCCTTGATTTCGATAAATATACACTACACTACACAGCTGGTAACACTGATTGTTCATTTCGGAACAAGTTAATACAATTCGGCATTTTAATGTGTAATTATTTTGTGAATTAATTTTTTGCATAGTTTTTACATTATGTACCTTATTAAAAAAATCTTAGCCCACCACCAATTGTTAGTTATTGGTGGTGGGCCAAGATCTTGACCTGTTTCGACAAGATTGGCTTTAAGGGTTTTAAAGGAAACCTTTGTCCATAAGTTGGTAGAGACTAGTTTAGAAAAGAAATGGTAGCGTCTTTGGTAAAACCCCTGCCTCTCAAGTGAGAACAATCCTAGGCATCCGCCTCTCAGTTTTTCACTCGTGTGTATATCAAAATAAATGACTTCTTGCGTAAACGTTGCACCAAAAGATAAAAGTAGAGACTTAAATTTCTTTTCATAGGTTGATCGCAACACGACTGATGTAAAACGACTATGTGGCCTAGGATGTACCATGTTTGCCACGATTCGAACGTGATTTGAAAACACTAAAATTATATATCGAAAATAGAGAACTCGGCAGTGAATTCGATGACATGGCAGTTCGCACAATAAAAGTGTTCGCATTGAATCTATTGCATATGCCGGTGACATCTAGCGGTAGGGTTTTCTATATGTCCGATTGTAGAAAAGGGATGTTAGAATTAAATTGTGTAATCAAAACAAAAAAAAATATCTATGTAGATAAGTACTTATTTTATTATTATAATAAATAAAACTATACGCTTATGATACTAACAACATCAATTGTTAGGTACGTCAAGAAAAATATCCCAATCCTTGTTTATAATCCATTTCCCGAGAAAACGCCGGAACGGTAGCATGTGCGTTATTTATGAATTTCTCAACAAAACCGATATAACTTGGAAAATATGAATTTGAATCCGTTTTTTCCGCTTTCGCGGCTCCGACGCCTTGTTGTGCGATTATCGGATTCGTTAGAGTAATGGTTACGGGAAAACTTTTCAATAACTTTACGGGAAATTGTTTTGTCATTGAATATTGTCAGAGTTTGGGAATTTAACAAAATACCTACCGAAGTTTTACAAGTAACATTCCAGAATAGTAAAAATGTTTCTTCGAATCAATGTTTGTCAATTAAAATGGATCTTTTAAAGCCAGAAGTAATTAGAGGATCTGTTGATAACTTTAATTAACTTAACTAGGGTTAAACTAGGTTAGGGTTAGGGTTAACTTTACTAGTGTTTCTATGGAGATTTCCCGCGAACACGAAAACCACGTCATTCCGTCTTTATATCACTTGCCCACACTTGTGCACATAAACAAGACATTAATGGTTATTAACCCACCAGTTTAGTTTTGTAATAAATACACAGGGAAAGCATTTTTTCAGCGAACGCGGAAAAACTCTGTTTGTAAGTTTGACATTGTGTTTTGTACAATATCTGACAGCTGTACGCGTATGAAGCTAAAATTAAAATTTTAAAAGGTATAGTAAGCAAGTAATAAAGTAGGTCATATCAGTTTAATATCACGTAAAAAAACTACGAAAATTCGTCCATCTGCATTCTGCATTCTACAGCTACTTGAAAGCCACGATATCACATATTTTCTTCATGGATTCACCCCATTTTTTCATTTTTTTGGAAATAAAATATCAATGGACTTTTAACTAAAACGGTAAAATTGTAAAACACCTCAGCAGGTGACATCTCTAAAAATGAAATTATAAATTTACACGAATTGAAAAGCCTTCTGAAAGCGCCATTGTATCCGACTCTTAAGATATTAAAAGAAATCCAACGAAATACAAACATCACTTTACATTGTGCTATTGAAATAATAGCAGAACGACCAGTTATTCACGACCTCATGCAGTAAAACATACGCTCCTACTGTTGAGCAATTTTGTTAGAGAATAGAAAAGGTGAAAGATCAGAGTATGTTGGCTACCCAAGCCATAGCGTGAAAGAACCATACTTCGCTTTACGAGTTTTCCACGGATCTAAAATTTGTTCGAATTTCGTCGCCTGGCGCGAAATAAAAGGATATTTTGTAACATTGTGGCGAACTTCACAATACGGAACAGTCTTTGTAGAATTGCGCCAGAGTTCATGTACCTTTTAGAATGAAAGTGTTCACGAGTGAAAGATTCACTCAACGGAGTTCCATATAGGTACATAAATACTACACTTGAAACTTATTTACGGCAGAGCTTCAACGGACAGAACTGAAGTTTATTGAGTTACAAGCGATTTCAAAAATATCAGACTGTTAAAACTTAAGACCAATTCACTTTAACGAAAGAAACCGCGGGATACGTAATGACCATCTGCATATAAAGACAAGTCTAAAAACACCTCACACATCGACAACGATCTAGGCTGTTGAGGTTCACAAAAAGTTGGACATACATACATACTTACAATACTATAAACATACACCCGTTAATTTTGGCAGATGGGTTATTTTCAAGCGTTAACAGAATCATCGTTAAAAAATAAAAAAGTTAAGCAAAATCACGCAAGAAATATTCAAAGTTTACTTAGGAATGTCAAAAATTAAAACACTTTTAAAAAATATACTAGAACTAAAAACTAGATATAGAATGTCAAAATTGGTTGTTAAACACTAAACAAGGTTGTGGTGACATTAACTTAGAAGAGGTGGTTTTCTCTAAACAAATTATACCTGCGGATTTGTAATAATAAATGATCCGAAACATCTGCTCAATACTTGTCGAAGACATGTCCAAATCTTTTGGTCTTTATGTTTGGAAGTCCGCTAAAATGAAAACCTAGACCAGATCCAACCTGGATAAGATGACATTAGTATACTCAGCAGTGCAATTCAGAAAGCCGCCGCTGATGATAAAGAATACTAAGATAATTTCAATACAGTAATGCTAGTAAGAGAATATAGAACATCTGCCGATCTTAAAAAATGCGCCACGATCCACGAAAGCACTAAGTAAACCTAGTCAAGGTAATGAGAAACCTGGAGAGTAATAAAATAAACTAGCACTAGGAGTATCTGAGTGTCCTAGATATTGCCAAGTTTAAATCAAATATGCTGATTTTAATATCGGTGTTGAATTGGGACTGGTGCAAAATTGATAATTTTTAATATTAAGGTAGCAACTGAGTTAAAGACGGCTGGTGTCATAATATTTTTTTTCTTAATCATGCTGAGAACTGAGATGTGTAGTTAAATAAAGAAATAAAATACTTTTTGTAAGTTACGATGGTTGTTAACCGTCTCCACAAAATAGCGTAAAAAAATAATAATATGCCTAATGAAATATATAAATAATATTTCATTAGGCTCGCGTATGTAATCAAACAATACAATATCGCGTATGCAGTCCAATATAATTATTATCGTAATCAGTTTAGTATTTTCGTCATTTAAAATCAGTTTCCACTATTGTAAAAGTTGTAAAACGCATAATATTAATCACGTACTGATAAAAACAGAAATGTATAAAACCAAGTTAAACTGCAAGGATTAACACGATATAGTTGCAATAAAACGCGCGTTGATATCGTGCTATGTAAAAGATAGTAATGTAGTCTACCTGGTAGAACTCTAATACAATAACTTGGTCTCTACAATTCGAAAAATGAGCATCGTAGTTTAAAGCTCAAGTCTATTCGAGTGTAGCGCTGGAATATTGGAGAAGAACAATTTAAATTTTTATTGGAATCTTTGCGGTGTTATTTAATAGTGTTTCGCTATCTTAGAGAAAGAGTCAGTAGGGTGAAAAATGAAATTCTGAGTTTAAATCAGACTATACCGTTAGTATTGCTGGTTTTTTAATAAAAAGTTTTCTTATCTTATCTTACCGTATTGTGGTGATTCCTGATTTTATGGACTACACAATAATTTATGTTAAAATATCTGCTTAAACTTATGCTACAACGAAACATTTCTGACATATTGTAAAATAATTTGAAAATATAAAAACATCACAAATACAGGCCCTGTTTGACGTTCATGGTTTGGCAACGATAACGGATGTTGTCATGACTTCCGGCTAACGACCAATTTTGATGAGTTACTACCGGAAGATACACCATGTTTCGTTTACATACAAACATTTTATACGTACTTTTATAACGTTGTTCATATTGATTATTATAGTCTATTTGAACATTATATTCTTACTGAAAAAACTAACACGTGTATGATTCATATTGTTTAAGAAGACGAGTTTTCGCGCGTACCTGATTGTTGGAAAGGTCCAACTATAGTTTCGTTCACATTCGGTGAACTTGATCAGGGATGAAATGAGTCGTTCGTAATCGTTTTCTTTCATATTCTATAAAAATGGTCTACAATTTTGTAAAGTAGGTTCAATCTGTTTTATTTTTTACTTATTATTAGTAGTCGTAAAACGTTTGTTTCACAATTAATTTGTGAGAAGCTATCAGTCACGTTAATGAAAGGTTGTCACTATCTCGGCCCATAATTGTAAAGGTTGGCGTACAACTAGACTAGATCACGTCGCAACGAACTTAAGATTTTTTGTGCTTAAATTCAGTAATCTTTAATAATATAATCACTTTATTTATTTAACTTAATTTGCATGTTGACATAATCGGTAATATTGTATATAATAACGATATTCAATAATGCTGAATTCGTATATATATATGGGTGATTTTGATGATGGCTTCAATAACCGTTCTTATCTAATTAAACTATCAAAAAACCTTAATGTTGTCTCCTTTTTACTTCTGTTGAAAGAACGGGATGGCGCGCGATTAGTACTCTTAGAACTGTTATTTTAAAAACACTACAATGTTTTTCACTATTTCTTGTCTATCTGATAAGATACACGTGGTCTTATAAAAAGATTACTCACAGCTGAACAATCCATGATCTAACGTGAACTATATGTATATGTAGAAAGATTAACGTGTTTGTTTCCAATATCCAAAAAGAACTGCATTATGCACTGATGTTTATTACCTGATTTCTGAAAAAATGTAATGTGCCAATTTAGATAAATATTTTATGTTGGAACAATATGTGTTCACATGTATTTTTATTATTATGTCATTCAAAATAAATAATAAATATGTTTGGGCATACCAATTTAAAGTCGTTGAGCACTTTATACACACATATGTAGAAGTAGGCAATACTCCTTGTAACTATAAAAACTGGCAAATCATTGTTAAACCCACCAGTGCGGCCGCCTTAAGACTGCATCTTCGAATACCTAGACGAACCAGTTTGCCTAGACTACCTCAGTAATTTAATTACGTCTAGACGTCTACTGGTCCTATCTTGTTTCAGATTCACTATGCTAATTGGATTTCTACCAGTATTTTAATATGTCCATAATTTGATTTCATTAATCTTGAACATTTTGTGATTGGTTGAGATTCGTATTTTAGCTATAGTAAATATGTAAAATGACATTGCAAATATTGGACTCCAAGTGAGGTATTTAGTAGAAACCATGACTTTAGATATTTGGCCTAATTTTTGAGGCATTTTAAAAGCTATTTATACATCAAAAGTATTTTAAAAATAGCTTTCATAATACCGCAAAAATTAGGCCAAATGCCTAAAGTCATGGCCTAAGTATTAATTGGCTGGAAATAAATATTAGTTATGTTCTGTAAGGCTCATATAGAATAGTCCTATTAAACAAAACACATAAATACATTTAAATATCTAGCTGCCACAAAAATTAAAACAATAAAAAATATTTGAAAATTTGGATACTTAGTTTTGTATTCAAAACATAATCTTATCATGGAATTTACAAAAAATCATAATTCGCACCTTCATCTGCGCGTTGAATAAAAGGCTTCGGTGTCGTGTCTCCCCTGGTATCTCCCTGAGAGAAGACAAGGAGATACTGCTAATACAAGTCCGCGAGTGTAGGGATAACTAGACTTACTCTAGGCCCGACCCTGTCATCTAAGCGCATTATATTATATTATGCGTTAATCAAGTAAATTTAGTACAGTTGTAGACCATATATGCTATTAATTGCAAATAAGTAATTGGTTATTTATCATAATTCCTAATACTAGTTTTACATTGAGCCGACGACAATTAGCTGTTTGGGACATTTTGACGAACCAAGACTATTCTATTTATAACACTAATTCAATTTACCAAAATAAACATAAACATATGTACAGGGGTTGAAAATGCGAACTGTAACAAGCTTATTTTCTTTTTGCGTGTCAAAATCCCACTCTACAAATAAAATATTCAAGAGAAAGTGTTTTCCGCTCTCTAGAATGTGTTCCTAGCATGTTTGACATTTCTCGCCAACCTTTCTCCTGTCTAATAAAGCTATCGGAAACACCGTAACTGACACAATGAGACTATGGCAAGCTGTTACAGGATATACGCTGAAGCAGTGGGGAAACTCAGCTTCGCAGAAATGTTATGTAAAAAGTAAAAAATATTAAGTATGATTTAAGCTCCACAATTTTAGATGGTGCTACGAATTGTGGTAGAGGCTATGCCCATAAGCTCTACAAATCGAAATATGTGTAACATAAATCCTATCCGTAGCTTACGGAAAGATTATTACTATTTTAAAGCTATTTCTTTATTTTATTTTTTATATAATTACAGAGATAATTGATGGAGTCAGGCGTTACTTTGCGGAAATCCATTTATAATAAAATGGTATATACAAAATATTTAGTGTTTTTCCGCCTCGTCTTGATGTCAGCGTGAGAAATCGAAAAATATTTTTGTTTTTATGGTGTGGTTCCTCCTCACCACCGCCACACCTCACCTTATTATTTCTCTTTCTCTCAGTATCTGACTTCCTCGACACGTGTTTCGCCTTAGCACAAGACATCCTCAGGAGATGTTGAGAAAGAGAAATAATAAGGTGAGGTGTGGCGGTGGTGAGGAGGAACCACACCATAAAAACAAAAATATTTTTCGATTTCTCACGCTGACATCAAGACGAGGCGGAAAAACACTAAATATTTTATATATACCATCTTATTATATAATTACACACAAATAAGTCGTTATATTTTGCAAGGAATCAACGCAGTGCCCAAAGCTTTGAACCAGGTGACATGAAATTTGGAGAGTGTATTAATTATAGGCTGTAAAAGTGTAGTAAGAGAGGATTATTGGAATTTCAACCCTTAAGGAGTTCAGAGTATGAAATTTCTCTATATTCCAATTTATGTCGCAAGTAACTCTGCAAGTGATAGCTACCCAATTTAAAAAAAATATATATAATCATTCCGTGAGCTAAGAATAGTATTTCTGTAGCACCCACTTCGATTCGTAGATCTCGTAGCCGTAGCTTCTACGAAACCTCGTAGGGATTTCGAAAAATGTTGAGAATAAACCGTACTATTTGTTTGTCTGTATTAAAGTTTAGTATTTATCTTTATTATTAAAAACTTAGTAAAGGTTGTGCATTAAAATTAAAAAAAACTGTCATTAAAAATGAAGTTCTCAATTCGACTGAATTAATGAAGGTATGTTCCAGATTACTTAAGAAGACTACAGGTGATTTTGTTTTTTCAAGCCTAATTATTTTTTTCAGTTATACCACACTAAAAAAAAACTAACTTTTATTAAAATTAGTCAATAAGTACAGTTTGTATGAAACAACTAAAAAAATTACCTGTCGGTGTCTGACCTGATTGATTTCAGTCGTTACTTTTTCTTGATAAGATCACACTTTACTATAAATTTTATTTATTCAAGAGTTGTACATGTTCCTACTAGTACCCTAGTTGTTGAACTGTCTCCTGTGTCACCAGTAGTCGAGTCACGCGCGCGCGATATGCGATCACGTATCGAAGCGCGAGACCGATCGTTCGTTCGCTCGCAACTTTAATAGCCTTAAATAATTGTCACACGGCTCTTTTAATTAACAGCTTGTTATAATATATGATTTGATGATTTAGGTGAACAATCATGCGAATAACATGGTGATAATAAATTACGATCGCATGGACCAAAGCGGCAGGAAAATCGAAAGCAAATGTCTAAAAACAAGGCCTAAAATGGGATTTGGTATATTATGACACTTACAAAAATTTATACATTTGATAATTGATTTACCAAATAAGCTAAGATTTTTATTACATACAATATAGAAAAAAAAAATTATAATACACAACCTGATTAACAATAAAAAAATCCCAGGAATTAAAGCATAGAAGAATATAAAGAATAAAATACCAAATTAATACCTAAAAATTGAAGTGAAAAGAAATACTTTTAAAATGTGAAATTATTATCAATTTTGGTAAAATTGGAAAGACTGGAAAATATACCATTATAAACAAAATATATTTTTTGACATTGATACTGACGTCTCTTGGCATTAGGAGAAAAAATATAAATTAAGGGCTAAAAATAAAATTGAGAACCTCCTCCTTCTCAAAATATCCATTCACAGCAAACTTTTTTTAAAAATAAACATTATGATAGAAAATATATTTGATGCTTACCGTTAGTGGTATCATTCAGTAGCAAATTCCAACTCAGTTACCAACTGAAAGATATTTTAACTTCAGTGATAGTTTAAAAACATCTTTTCTACGAGCGGTGTAAATCGTGATATCACTTAGAATCATTTGTGTTGTTCCATTTTAACGTTTTGTATACTCATATCACAAGTTAAGTAATACATGTATGGTAACTTGAAATAGAAGCAATTATTAAACACGTAGTTTGTGTACTCTGTTACGTTCAAAACTCTGTGCAGATACGAGTATCATACAACAACATACATGTTAGCTATTAGCATTAACTAATTTGCCAGGTCTCTAACGCGCGGTCTAATTACGAAACTTCTGTTGCATTTAGTTGGAAATAATATGGCAAATGTATACGTGACATTTTAGCTATAAATAGTGCTATAGTCAGCTGAAAAATAAGGACACTTTTATGTCTTTTTTTGTTAATTTTTTTCTCTGATATTCTATTTATGTGGTATCAATACTTCTTTCTTACAATTAAAGTTTTTAATTCTTATAAAGATGTAATGATGTTGTAAATGGAACTGTTTTGATTTTGCAGCGCCTGGGATATGATGCGCACACCACATTTTTTTTTAATATAAATAATAACGATGCTGCGTGTTACACGCGCTATTGTAAACATTTAATAACACTAGCTAAATTTAATTGACCCGTCGCTATACATAACATAATGTTGTTGATACGTCATGAAGGTCATAAAAACTTAGAATAATCACCTTAGCCCGGTGCAAATTAGTCAACATTATACAGCTTCATTTGTATGGCCTCCGGTGATAATAAAGTAAATATGTTGAGCAATACCTACCTAATGCAGTAAGCATACTGTGCCGTACGTTACACAGTGAAAATATGCAGTAAGGCTTGATGATTAAATGGCTCATGCCAAACAGAAACAAGGTCAATTTGACTATTTCTATTATGACAGTCGCCATGACCTTCTGGAAAACAGTTGCCTAGAGAAGCGGGTAGTCCGGGGTTCTATTCCTGATGGCGGTCAATGAAAGAGTTAATCGAAATGATACTATGTATGCTTGATCTTGTAAGCTGACTTGCCTTGCCGACAATACTGCCGATGAATTATCTTCTTAGGTTATAGTAGGAGAAAATATAAAAAATACAGTAAAATTTACGTAACTTTACACTTTGATAGTATCATTGACAATTATAATTTTCAATTACAGAGAACTCATCTGTATTTTTACGGACTTCTATAAGGGAGCCCTTTCGTTCGCATAATTTTTTTCAGCATAATGTAATTTGACATAACAGTGTCCGCATAAAGTTTTCTCACAATAATTATGATAAGCGTGTTATAAACGCAGCACGGTTTAATTGGCATAACTTTAACTTACTTTAATTTTCTTTATGATAATTTTAATCAGCATAAATGTAAAGGATGTGATTGTAAACGCCTAAAGATAATTTATCATAAAATACAAAACGCATAGGTAATGAAAGTATGTATAACCGTATCAGTTATAAATGAATAATAAATTTGGGTAAACTTTCGCCAACAAGGTCCGCAGTAGGTTCAGATAATTTTTTTATGACAATCCGAATAATTTTTTCAACAAGGTTCGCAGTAGATTTAGTTTTTTTTATGACAATCCAAATCCTTTCGCCGACAAAGTCCGCAGTAGGTTCAGGTTATTTTTTTATGATAATCCGAATACTTTTGCCAACAAGGTTAGCAGTAGGTTCTAGCTTAGATTTAAAAATAAAAACTATGTACTTGTGAATATTAAGGTATTCTTTATGTATGGCTTGTATATTTATACCATAGAGTGAGATTCCAATAAATGTTGTGATTAGTAATCGTAATTCTAAAAAATAATTATGCGTGAAAATTTTATGCTGGTATATCATTATTATAAAAAAATTATGGAAAAATAAAGTATTCCTAATGATTTATTATGTTTGAATGTTATGCGAAACGAAGAATATGCGAAAAAACGTTGTGCAGTTAAATTATGCCTCTTTAATTTATGCAACCCAATATAGACCCCTTCAATAAAGAAGGAGATGCTAGTGTATGTCTGTATTTATTTCCATCGATATTTTCGTTAATTGTGAACCCATTTAAAATATATATTCATTAGTACGAAAGGATACTAGCGATAGTTCCATAATATAAATTTTATCAAAATCAGTCTAGTGATTTTTGGTTTTTATTTAATGTTACTTTAAATTTTCTAAGACGGCATTGTTAGTAGAGTTAGTTTTACGTGCCGAAGGGATGTCGGTTTTCACTTTTTTATCATCATCGCCAATTTAGTGAGCGACATCTACGCGATTGGGTCTCCTCAGGGGAAATTACACTTCAAGAGATGAGATTAATGATGTGATCCAAGCTTAACTTCTTTATTATTTAATATCTATGTGTAGTGACGTATTAATTCAATAATTTACTTGACGTACACATATTCCTACTACGGTGTAAATCTCTATCGATGAATTTAGGTGCGTTTTAAGTGAGGAAAAAAAAAACGTAGTATGAAACAAGCAATACCTACCTACTTGAAAAAAGTAACAACCGCCGTAATTCAAAAGGCGCCTTTTTTAATTCAGTATTAGTATTATTTCAGTTAAAAAATATTTTTTCTGTTTTATCTATTTTACATAACCAAAGCTAAGTATTTAACAATATTCGCTGGCCTTCTGCTATTTCAATTCTGTAACATAAAACATAATGAGATTTTTCATATTCTACAAACAACGAATAAAAAAAAACTATTTTTCACATTTCATAAATGTACTTCCAAATTTGCTCGCATTTTTTTTTTGTTGTCAATTCGTAAACGTAGTAATTTAGACTGATTTACTGGTTAAAGCTGGTTGCTGCCTGTTCTTGCGTACACCAAAATATGAAACTGCAAAATATCTTTCTATTATATATCCAGAAGACATTTTTTAGCTGTGTAACTCTTACACAGTATAAATGCGCCTCACGAGCGCAAGTAAACGGTCACGTATGCGTCCGTGAGGCGCCTACCGCCCGTCGTGTGAACCTGCAGTTTACGGCTAAAGATGCGTTCGCTGGCCATCCGCTATTTTATTTGTCTAACATAAAACAAAATGAAAATTTATATTCTACAAATGAAAGTAGTAAAATAGTGCACTTTTTACCAGCTCTTTGATTAAGCGGAATAAGCCGATTGCCTTAAAACTGGACGTGTTTTCCAGAATATGATATTTAATGTCGATAGTTAAACGTTGGTATATTGACTTTTTTCTTGTAACTACTGTTTAAGTATCAGTTGAGAATAACTAAAAAATACAAAACCCTTCTAGACCCTAAAATTTATATGGCCCCTAAAAGTGAAATAGCCGCCAAAATGTCTGTAGGTTTAGCGGCGCTGCCGCTGGGTTGAGTAAGACTCAGGACTACTACTTTTTATACATATCTAGAATCAGAAATACCTACTATAACTCTTCTTCAATCTCTGTCATAGTATAAATATATAATTATTTTAAAAGGTCCAACTATAGTTTTGTTCACATTCGGTGAACTTAATCAGGGATGAAATGAGTCGTTCGCGTCTTCAACGTTGTCACGTCTCGCACCGAAGGTACACAATTATTTGAACAAAATCAATCGAACACGCCTTTCTTTTCTTAATTAAATATTATCATATACGTATAGAAAGTTATTTCACATTTCACGTAAAATGATGACTATGATAATATGCTGAAATACGAAATGAAATATGAATTGCTCTAATTGCAATAATGTTACAGCTATTTACTTGTCTCAACCCGCAATTTGGCCAGCGTGGTGGACTATGGCCTACACCCTCTTCATGGGGAGGCCCGTGCCCAGCAGTGGGACACTACAGGTTGATACGTACGTGCGTATTTACTTGTAAGTTAAATGACAGTCGAAATCAAAATAAACTTTCGTAATAAATCCATGTACGTACTGCACTAAAGAAGATTATGTAGCGCAGATATAATAGTTTATAAAACCAACCTACATTACATATCTACTCAACAATTTAAAAATTAACAAAATTTTACTGCTGGTTTTAACGCTACGAGTGGTTGCGAGCAAACAAATTTTACTTCAGCTACCCTAGTTTTCAACAAATTATGAGGACGTGGCCTTATGCACATGCAACGAAATGTCACAGTTTCGCTGTGTCTGAGTAATTTTGCATTGTTTAGAGCACGGACGAAATTGAGCGGTTGTTCAATTATTTTTAACAAGCAAATGGGTGTTATAAATTTGACACGTGAAATTTAAGTTCTGATTATTTTACGACAGGAATATATTTATTGATTAAGTATGTTTAATGGTATCACGATTAACATAATCTATATCAACAAAATACCTAGTTGTATGCCATCTAATTGCTTATAATGAAGATTTATCTGTTCAGGCGATTGATAATCATCGGCTCATTTTCTACGATTACGACTGTCGGAAGTTACATTTTCATTTTTTTATTTATTTTTATGTGATCGTAATGCAAGAAATACTTTGATTTACTGAATTTCTTACTTATTGTCATAATTGTTAATGCAGTGCAAGAAACTGAAAAAAAATGTTGCTAAATATTCCGTTCATAACATCATCATTCATTCATGATTAAAACACACACTAACCTGCTTACCACAAAAAAATGGAACTGTTTATTGAGCAGATGTTTCAGTTCATGTCTTGATACAAATTCGCGGCTTTTTCTTATTTAGAGATTACCACCGCTTTTAGGTCCACTACAAAACCTTGTTTTACTAGTAACTGAAAACCAATTTTGACATCCGTTGTTTAATATGTATGTATATATATGTTCTAGTATTCTTTTTTGAATAGTGTTTCAATTTCTGATCTTGCTTAGTAATATAAAAATAATATAAACTATATTTGAAGTAGACCTTATTTGAGCTAATTGTAATTTATATGTATAATCCATAGTTATAAAGCTATACGAACACATTAAGATTCTATTAGGATTTCGTTCTAGATTTAATTTATTTGAGCTATGGTCATAATAGTGTAGCCCGCGAAGTGTAATAGACAGTATAAACAAGCCATACAATGAAAAAATAGCACAATAGCAAAGATTACTAAATAAATTCATATCTAGACAATGCTAATAGCGTAAATGTGTTTAAAGGTCTCAAAAGAATTAGCATGAATACAAAAGAGTCCACATCTATGGAACACCCTCTTGTACTCACTCGAAGCGATGCGACAAATACGAGACATCAAAGTTTTGGACAATTTAAATATTTACAATTATGTTTTATTTCTCAAGTTTTAAACTTTTTAATCTAATTTTAACATAATTTGGTACACTGTATCTTCAAATATTTTTGGCCTTTTTGAAAATATGCGAAGTCTCAACTTGCGAGTTTTGATAGTAGGGTAGGTATCTTATAAATCGATAAGATACCTACCCGACTTTTGGAAGAAGAAGGTTGCAGCCAAGGTATGTAGGATTGTACCTACAACACACATCTATATGGAGAGCACCGGGGTCTCTAGATAAACCTACTGATGCCCTCAACACAATGCTGAAGCACAATGCTGGACAGCTGGTTGACGTTGACGCAACCCATGCACGTTGTCGTTTTCTCGGGACTTGTATAAACGGGTGTGTTCAGTGCCCTAACTCTGATCACCCTCAAGCCCAGAGGTCCCCTTTTAGTCACCTCTTATGACAGGCAAAAGATACTGCAACAGTATTCTAAGACCTCTGCAACTGGGTCACAATCGGCCCTAGTGAGTGAATGTTTAACGACGGAAGCCGCGCCAAAACAAACACATTTCCCCCGGTCCGGGCCGTCCCGGGCTGACCGGCACCGGACGCGGAACCGACGCCGGCATATTCAAGCACCTATCTGTTACTGCTAGCGTGTTGCCGCATGTTTTATTCAAACTTCCGACTAACTTGTTTGGGTTTCAAATAGCCGTTACGTTAAATAGTTTGAAGGTTTAAATTAGGGGCTATCTTAATTTGACGAGTTAATTTTGACGCCGCTGACTGTGTCTTTATTCGTATTATGCCCTGCTCTATACCATATATAGTCATGTTATTTTTATGCAGTGTGAAAAAGCATTAATCTTAAAAGAGTTTTTTTTAAATAACTAAACTAGTTAGTTCTTTTAAAAAAACTCTTATAAGATTAATGCTTTTTCACTCTGCATCAAATAAGCTCGTACCAGATCGTCTAGAAATATATTTTCTAGACGGCACCGACAATTACCAACAACAACTATTCTTTGATAACATTTTGTTTATGACACATAAGCTCAAAATAGGTACTATGGAACTGAAATCGATAATTTCAAACACTGTCTGAGGCATTTAAATCTACTAAAAGTATTATCGTATTTAATTAAAGCGATACAAAAATTATGCAACTAAGCGTAAATTGCGACTTGCCTGTAATTTTTGACTTATAAATACCAGTACATAAATAATAAATGCCATTAAAAATAAATACAACCACAAGTAATTTACCGCAAAATAAACCCAAGTACGCTTGAATCCGGAGTTTAATTAAAAATCCCGGCTCTATATAAAACGTGTAGCAGCAACTAATCCAAAAGTTCACTCATAACGGAACTCTGTGGATAAAATTAAAAAGTTTCAACTTTAGAGTTCGAGCACCTGAGAGTTTTGATCCTTGATTATAGGAAAAAAATGGAAATTAGTAACTGTCTATAACTAGTGGTTGCATAAGTAAACTTTTAAACGCTTAAATTGGTTTCGCTTTCAAAGTTTCAGTTGCTATGAAAATGTATTTATTTCAAAATTAAGTAGTAATTAAATTACTCAATGTAGGAATTTTTTTCAGTGTTAATCTTAAAGTTTAAGGTGACGTCTAAATCTGCTAGTATTTTTTTTTGTTTTAATTTGGTATTCTATTATCTTAAAGTTATTTGATTGCGTTTACAAATATATATTTTTTTACAAATTAGCTTTTTAGTTTTTCAGACACTTTTTCTATGAATTAACTCTTTATTGCAGACACACAAACATCAAATATACAGGAAAAATTCTTACATCTAGTGTCACAAGTGGCGGCCTTATCGCTAAAAGCGATCTCATCCAGGCAACCCTCTAATAAGAAAACAAAATACAAAATTGTGGTCAAAATAGTTCTTATTAAAGCTGAATTTGACTCTAATGTCTAACATTCTGTCTAACATTATTTTCTACAATCACAGGTCAGCGTACCTTTGAAAATAATAATTATTATTTTTTTATACACTTACGTTTCAAGGTAGGGGCCATTTCCGCATCGTACGTATCGAACGCATCGCATAAAACGGGTCGTTGTATTACTCGTATACAAGTAATTGCACTGATTCTCGTACTGTATCATACGGATCCCACGGGTCTAACAGTCTACAATGAAAATCCGATGAAAGCGGCAATCTGATTACTGGTAGTTGCGTCGGCAAATCCGAATGCTGTTGGTACAGTGGATGCATTGTAATAAAATAATGCGTTTGATGCGATGCATCCGATACGTACGATGTAGAAATGTGGACGCGCATACCTTTATACAGAATTATTACTGATACATGATCAAACAACCCAGAGAATAAATACTGTAGAAATACGAAAGCTTGTTTGTTAAGAGCTTACTTCTGATGTTTGAGTTTAAGGTAAAGCATACTTCGGTCAATAAACTATGGTATGTACATTTACAAATAGTTTACGCCTTAGCAAATTTATTTGCTATTTCTTTCTCCAAAAGTTTTTGACTAATTTGATCATTCTCGATATTCATATTATTAAAAAATCTGCATTAACAGCAAGTGTTTGTAAAACATTTTTTGAAATCGGCCTAAAAAGAGGTATAGGGGGAAATACTTATGACACATAATAAATAATAGCCTACGAATAAATCCCTAACTTTGTTTTCAGAAATCAACGAAAACTAAATTGTTTATAGTTTAATAATTTATAATTTGTACACAAGTACCTACCAACATCCTAACATACTTATTGACATAGAGGCAGATAAAAGAAAATTTTGCTAGACATCGTTCGCTTGATCAATGAGATGTTTAGTTTGTGTCAAATTTATGAATACCATTAAAAGTTTATGAATACCATTTTAATATAGTAGAAATATGATAATTATATAGTAGATTTTTTTCTCTATATAATGGTATTAATTAAATATATACATATCCATCTCCATTATGAATTCTACCTGTAATTTCGTAGAAAATCCGCACCAGGGCGAAAATTGTTTCCGAATGTTCAATACTTTAATCCGATTATTTCCGGGCTTTTAATTTCGATAGAAACATCTGGTTGTACGGTAGTGAATATTTGTTGGGCGACTCGGTAGCACGGGTTGTATTAACAAAAGGATGTTTGTATCTGCTTTTAAATAATATTTAATTATTGTTATCAACACAATAAGTGGGAAATACGACTACTGAAATGTTATTTCAGAATTGTGAATATTATTAGCATAGGTCAAAAAATGCTGCGGAATTCCGTGACTAATATACTTCCGTATTACATTTAAATCATAATAATATTGCAAAAGTGCCACATTAAAGAAATGAAAAAGGCCTAAAGCTTGGTCTCTTCTCTTTTATTAAGGTTTAAAATTACTATCTTTGTCATATAATACAGGGTTTTCGGTTAAGGGTGTACTAAGCTAAAATATATACACATCCCAATGTCCAACTTACTTGGTGGGGCCATCCTGAAATTCGTGGAAGAAAAACAGCTGTTTATGTGCACATTTTGCCGACGACTTATTAGTTGATAATCTTTTTCTATGAAACAGCTGTTTTTTTCTAAAATTCTAGGTTTGTTCGTAGTAAAAATTGTTTTTCATGATGAGCACATTATCCCCTTTGCGATTAGTATCTGAATTCCAAACCGATAACACTGAAGAATCATTTATAATATTTACTACTAAAGTTATAAATATATAAAAATATAAATGCTAAATATTAAAATAATAAATAAATATAATAGCTCATAAATGGTTGGAAAAGTTAGCTGGAGTATTTTTAATTTTTAGCTATCAACGACGTTAAGCAGCATTCTGCAAGGTCAGACTGTTGATGGATAAACGAGGATAGTACAACTGAGCGCTGCCGTGGGCCTGATGATACTTTTCCGAAAGTTGTTTGTTACGAGTATGTAAGTTCATATGCCATGCCGGAGGCCACGACTTGTTAGCCTAGAAAACTTTCATAGAAGGGCGAATCACCGCCCTATACGAATATAATGAATGCGACAATTACAGTTTTATTACTAACCGACGTAAACGATGTCATTTCAGTTAGAGATAATAATTACGATATAATAAGCACGCAAAACTTTTTATAGTAAGTCCGATCCGGTATTGACAGGCCGTGCCGAGTTTGGAAATATGTGTTTCTCCACTGAACTTTATGCATACTTGTAACTGTATTAGAATAATAAACATTTCACATTTACTACTTAACCCAACACATTATTTATAAGGCAAATAGATAGCAGCATCAAACTATTATAAGGGCATCAGTAAACGGTAAACTAACAACAGTAATTGGTCTCGCAGGGCCAGTAGAGGGCGCAGCTGGTCTGACAATAAACAGCCAATTGTCCCGACGTGTGGCGTTTACGAGCCGCCGTAAAACTGGCCCTTTCGATGCCACTATCATTACTACAAGCTACGAGTTATTATTTAATAGGGCTTGTTTATACTCGATTGAATAGTTGAGAGGGATTTGGTTAGTTTATTGTAAAACTAAATAATAAACCGTGTTTATTATTTGTTATTATTATATGCTTGGCCCGTATGTCGTTTGTCTTTTGGTACGTGACATATTTCTAAGACGGCAATTATTATAGGGTGGTCTATTATTTTAGAAAAACATGATAGTTCAGCAGCCGCCATCGCAATTTTCAGTGATTGATTGGAGGTCCAATCTTTATATGCGCAGTTCAACGAGACGAGCAAGTTTTTAATATGTAATATTCTCGATACTGGTAGCTACTTGAGTTACCGTGATATAAAAACTTGTTAACGTAGGACTGTTTGAACGTACTATTACATATGAAGGACTATGTGACTATTTCATTGTACAAAGTATTGGCTATTTATACAAAATTAGCTGGCTATTAATAATTTTTATGACCGTTTCTTAGTCGTCCGTGGACTTATATGAAACGGCCATAATAAATATTATATTATAACCAGCTTAAGCGTGTTCTCAAACAGAACCTACTCACTAAGATTCAGCCTATTATTAATCAATAAAAAACGATGGCGGCTGCTGGTCTACGAAGAAAGTTACATAACTAATTTGTGAATAGTATGTCTAAATATTCACGCAGACTAAAAGCAGAGAATATATAAATAATCTATAACGAGAAGATGAGTTTATTGTAACTAGAAAGTACCAACAAATAATATTATTTTTCATATGAAAAAAGTTTTACCCTCTTTAGCATGGCATAATATTTTGAACGTTTCTTTGTACATTCATGCAAATTTCAACCATTATAAGTTGTTACCGAGAAAAAAAGCAGGAAAATTATGGAAACAACACAAAATAAGGTCAAAAATACATTATTACCAACGCAAAGAATGAAAAATTCTTCCGTGAAGGCCGTTTTGTGAAAATAATGGCTGATTTCAATCGGGAGACCCGCTGACCCTTTACAAAGGGCGGCCCTTCCACAATTTATCATAAATCATATTATATATTGACCGGCTTTTCCGGCCGGACAGAAACTAGACGTTTGCGCTTATTCCGCCATAAAGGACATTTATTAGCTACGTCAAAGCTGTATGGATTTGGCAAAATGACATGAAAAGCCACGTATAATGTTGCTTGGCAGCATTTAATGCGGGACGAGTTTTATTTTGAGGCAGTACAAAGCATTACTGAAAGCGTTTGTTGCACTGACTGCGTTTTGCGGCTTGCGGTCCGGTCCGTGCATGGAACTTTCTATGAACTGTGGACTAAAGCTTGGTCCATATTTTAGGTTTAGGATATGGTTGAACTATGACTCATCATATTAATTCTGACGTTAAAAAAAACCGACCCGCCTCTGTGTACGATAATATTTACTATTGAATAACAAGTATTAAATTAAAAATTACAACATTTCATTACCACCACAAAAATTAGACAATAGATATAATGAAACTGGTATGAGAGCAGTTTTAACGGTAAAACAATATCTTCTAGATATAAGTAATCTATATTTTTTAGGAGTTTTAAATAATTACAAAAATAGCCAAAAATATCGTCACTATCTTCAGTTCTTAAGAAATCGCCCAAGAATCAAACAGATCACCTTGCTCGTCATTGTTCTAACGGATTCGTTTATTAAATATGAACAGCGATGGTACATGAGATGTGCTCTCATATGCACTAAGCTTTATTGTTAACAGCAAAAACTTCGTGGTTACAAACTCGGTCTGTTCAAAAGCCATTGTTGCAACTAACAACGAATAGAGTTTGTTATAAAGCTGAAAGAATAAAGAAGTGGATCCTATGTCTAAACTTCATTCATAAAGCTTTACAAGCGGTGCCGGCGACCGTAGTGAGGAAAAATTAATAAAAGTTCAGAATAGCACACACGTGAGATGAAAAGCTTAGAACCAACAACTGGCTTCTTTAGTCCGGTGGGATTGTAGTGGAGATACGTGTAGTAGGTTAAGTCGAAAAAGTCGTTTGTTTTAATATTTAACAAACCAATTACCGACACCAGTATTATATCCCTATACTATAATTTAAATACGTTTTTTTTTGCAAAGTCCGGCGAGTGCAATAGGCTACTATTTTCCGGAAAAACAAAAAAACGCAGGCAAGGACGCGGGCATGAGCCGGTTATGTATGATAGAGCGTTAATAAATCAACTAACTTCGTATTTTTACACGAATGACCAACAGGTGTGTAAAGTTTATCTAATGTATGTCTAATTTTTATGACCTTCAACAGCCAGAACGCTAGAATCGGTCATTAACTGGTGATGATCCATTTTGATGTGCGAGGCTATACTGGTTGCATCTTGTGGTTTCAATATTCTATAGATTTTTCTCTAGAGCTTACTCTATGGCCAGCTGCGCGGGGATTTGCCGATAGGTTTTAATTAATATATAGTTCCCGGGAGTTATTCGCCAAGTTCGGAACTAGATCGTGCCGCGTGCGTAATTAAAATTAATGTTGCCATTGCCACAGTGTTCCGGCGACACGATCACCAGGTGAACTGTTCTTTGTGTTTAATCAGGTTACGAAGTTGTAGCTGACTAAGAATTTCTCAAAGTGTTTCACCAAGCTTTTACTTAATTTCGAGGTGCCTTTTTTGTAAGTATAATTTTCAACTGGCATTTGCTATAGCTGATACGATGAAGTCAACAGTAGGTAAGTGGTACAGTATCGTTTTCATAGATGGATATGACGGGTGATATTGGTGCAATACAAAATATTGTCACCATAAATACATTGTATACAATATCAATGAAAAATAAGACTTAAAAAGCAGTCTGATCACAAAATAGCGGTCTCTTCCAGACAACCTAAGTATGTATGTAATTATGTTACAGATTGGTTAGCCACGTATTTACTATACAAAAGTAACTAATAGAAAGAAAGTAAAAAAAGAAAGAATTTATTTACTATAAGATATACATATATAAGAATAATGGTCCTTCGTTTTACTGCATTGTTAGTTATATTTGCTTCCTCTTCAGTTACCTCGAACATTATGTAGATTAAGAGCGACTTGGCAGGTATCTTCCGCGTAGCAGGATATTCCAATCGACGTCATGCGTGAAATCGAGTCAATAAAATGTCCTCGTACCTATTTGGATACCACCCAATGTGCATTAAATTTTTACGATAGATACATTGCGAAATAAAATTTTAATACACTTATGTCGGTAAATTTCGGACAAATATAGATACACTAGTTGTACCCGCAACTTTGTTGCTAACCTTGCATAAATATATCAGGGGGACTTAAAAAATTAGAAAATGTACTCGTATATCAGTGGTCCTTTTAAAAGTCTTATCATTATAAAAGATACAATACGGTAGCAGTGTTTTGAACTGTAAATTTGATTAATTACAGCAATACAGAAGTTTGCACAATTATGATCACCATGAGTGGACAATTTTTGAAAACTAAAGGTTCTGCATAGCATTAACGCCTATTTCATTTTGCAAAGTCAGCACTTATTTAACCCATAGTTAATTATTTTGGTAATGTATTTGTCCCGATTGCCCTTTTATTTTTTATTCAAGACTGGTAGGTATTTGACAACCAGCTTCACGATCACAGAAGTCAGCGACACTATGGCCCCTAGATGGAGCGTGCCTAGTCTGGAATACGTCTATAGTCTCTCAAAGAAGGCTGCCGCAACATACCGTTAGCTGCTTGGCGGCAGATTTTTCAATTTGAGGGTAGGTAGTTAGCCAGGCAAGTGTTAAAAATGTCTTGCCATCATGCTATTGTTTCCCCACGATGTTTTCCTTCAACGGAAGCTGAAGCTATTCTTGCGTACTCGTATTACGTAGGATTGGACCTCGTACCCACCCCATACCCCACTTAGCTTCTCGGTCACCATCGCTACAAAAAATTGAGGACGTTGTGTTCATACAGATCTTATTTTCAGACTTTTATCCCCCTTCCCACGGGAACCCCCATTAATTTTCGGTATAACATCATTTTTGTTTTACCTTTCCAACAAAAAAAGAATCATTCAAATCAAAGCACGCCTTACTGAGTTATAATTCAATACAACTTTCATCCCTCCTCCCACGGAAACTCCCACTAATTTTCGGCATGACATCATTTCAGTTTTACCTTCCCAACAAAAAAGAATCATTGAAATCAAAGCACGCGTTACTGAGCTATAATTAAATACGACTTTCATCCCCCCTCCCACGGGAGCCCCTTGGGATTTTTTGGATGAAAAATGTTAAGATCCTACCTCATGATATGAACCTTAAGTATATCAAGTTTCATCAGAATCTATCCAACAGTTCCAGAGTTATGGAAAGTCCAGAAACAGACAGACAGACAGACTAAAATGAAATAAATTATAGATTTGGGGTCTGTATCGTTAATAACATCCCCCCCCCACCCCGCAAAAGAAATTTTTAAAATATATTCAATGTACAGAATTCGATCTGTTACAGTTTTATTATAAGTATAGATTATTAGATTTTATAATTATTTGTCAGGGAAAATATAATATACTCGTATCAAAACTAAGTTTGAGGTTGCAAATCCTAACACAATAGATTTAATTCTAATCTAATGAATTTATTATATAATATCTATTATATATATTTTATTATATATTATTATAATATCTATTTTATTATTTATTATTTGATTATATAATAAAATATTTGTAATAAATAAAATTCTTCGGGAGCCCGTGTAGCATGCGCGATAAGAAAGATAACCAAAAATACTCGATGAGTACACTATAGTGGACTAGTATCCACGCTTAATCTTTACCTCCTTTTAATCTTCACCGGCAAATATGTTACCTCGTTATGGTTTTCACATCATTAAAGTAAGTGGTAGTAATTCTAATGAGCATATGCGTGAAAAACTAACAGCAAGCCTAGAGACGCTATCGAACCGATCGCTTCTCGCTTAAAAGCGAAGGGATCCACGCCTTGGCAAACACTGCATAAAATAAGCGCACAAAAGAAAATTTCAAATGAACTCTTCAGTTATATAGTTATGAAAAGAACCAACAGCAGTATAACAAAAATAGTAGCTTTGATGAAAAAAGAAATGTTGCCCTTACTTCAGCCGCAACTCATTTACGAAGTTTAACACAAACAAAAGTCTACCTTACCGACAGAAGGTTGGATTATTTTTTCTTTGTTTTAAAATCCGTCTGACTGCCAAATGTGGGGCGGATCGGGAATGAGGTCGTGAGGCTCTGTTAAGCTTTTTTTCTAGCTGCTTTTATACGGTTGCATTTGCATTTGACTACGTCCATGGGTTTTGACAATATGCCAAGCAAGAGCTACTTTATACGGGTGTTAATCTACTTGAGAGCGCGGGGCTTTCAAATTATATGAAACTGTAATTCTTATGTCGTGTTTATGTAGTGGAACGAAAATGTAATCATTTCACGGCTAAAAAGTATTTAATTATTCCATAGAGTTTTATGTTATTACTTATTTTCTCAGTGTAAAACGTACTAGTTGCTGTTTCCCGCGGTGTTGCCCGCGACATAAAATGGAATATAAAGAAATTTAAAACTTGGAACCGTTTGTGTTAAGGGTTAAATTTCCAAAAATACTTTCTTTGTACACCCCTACCTACACCCTATAATAAAAACATCCAAGTTTAATATCTCTAGGTTTTACGGTTTAGGCTCTGCGTCGATTATGACCTGACAATCAGTTAGTAAGTCAGTCAGTCTAGACTTAATCGTTTATAGATATAGCATATAGATAAACTCGAAGGATTTTGTAATATATATATATCAGACTAGTAGTCCTAACATATTATATTGTCTTGACAATATATTAACAAATTAGAAGTTTAGTAAACCTGTATTATGTGGTAAATTAGACACATCTGTTTGTAATTTACTTCGTAATTCAATAAAACCATTTAAATTAAGTCCACTTTCTACTACAATACTATTACTACAGTTAATATTCACAATAGATTGTTACGAGCATTACTAAATTAATTTCAGACAATATGTATTGTAATAATGTGCATAAGTAAGGAGTCATCCGCCAGTGTCTTGTTTATTAGTTTCTATCTTGGCATAACAACTTATCTCGTAACTCGACACTTGTTACGAATACTCAGAAGAACCCAGACATAAAGCGAACGAATATATAAACTTTGTCTTTTCCTACTGATTACATTTCATTTTATGTAAGTCGATGCACGCAAGATTAACGTGGAAAACAAAATTATTTATTCGAAAAAATAATAGCTACCCAACGCGTAAAATCTATACTTACTTATAATAAAACTGTAACAGGTCGAATTCTGTACATTAATATATATAACATATAAATTTTGAAAATTTTAAACAGGGGGATATAGTTATCGATGCTAAACCCGAAATCACTTTGAAACTACTGGATGGTTACAGCTAGTTAATTAATATGATTGTAATAAGCGGTACCTACTCACCTATATGAAGTCGGTGCCAGCCAAGTGTAATAGCAACTGTACATGTGTTAGTTTTTGTTTTAAAATTTTAACGCATTTTTAGATAGGTAGTTTTTCCGCGATATCCTTGAGATTCCATCATCAGATCCTGATTATAATGGGGCTACCTCGGGAGTATATCTTTTGGACATAAAACATATATTTTTAATCGATGAACACTGATAGGCGAAAATATTGATAAACAAACATACACAAAAAAATACATGTAGACGAACATAGAACCGCTCTTTTTTTGGAAGTCAGTTCAAAAGCGATAACTTGTTGTACAGGATTATAGATGAAGGATGTAATAAGCTAAAAAAGAGTCACATATCATTGTTATGAGCAATTTACCTGCCTTCTGCGCCACTGGTCCGGGGTTCGATCCCCGGACAGGTCAAACATTTCTGTGCATGAACATGTCTGTTTGACCTGTGTCTGGGTGTTCATTATATATATAAGTACCCATGTATATACATGTATATATATACATGTCTAAGTATGTATAGCAGTCATCAGGTTACCATAGCACAGGCTTTGCCTAGTTTGGGACTTCAAGACCTTTGTGTGGATGTTGTCCATATTATTATATTATTTATACTTTAAAAGATAGCTCGGAATTCTAAAAATCAGATTTTTTACGCAAGTATAATTAATTGTCTGTCATTGGCAAAGTGATTTTTATTTTAGATTTCAGAAACCTGAACTTCTTGCTCAGAAATGTCAAAGCTATGAGTGAATTTAAGCTTTGAGGTGCATTAGGCTAAGAGCTTTTCGGCTTAACACTCATATACTCAATATATCCAATTTAATTATTGTCAATATATACCAAGATTATTTACGTTGCCAACACTGTGGAAAAAATCATCAATCCCTGTAAAACTCTACTTCACGCAAAAAATAATCTTAGTATAATATTGTTTTAAAGTTTTTTTCTTTGTACACTTTTACTATAAAGCACTTCTTCTGATACTCGTAGTCAATTTACATTGAATAAACATTTCTACAATTTTAGCTTAGACCTTTTTCAAGTTGCTAGTTTGTGTGACGTACTAAATCCCACGGGTTGGGCGGTAGTTTGTTTGATAAATAGTTGTACGACATGCGTAATGCGAGCCAAGAAATGCGATGTGTCTAGTCTTATTTTCTAGGTTCATAGAAAACCTTTTTTTGACAGGTTGAAAAGGAGAGGATCTTTTTTGACAGATGATCTGCCTTCTGTGTATAAGTGGTTAAAGTAAGTTATTTGTATGTTTGCCACGGAATAAAAGTAACTCTTCGTAACTACTTTTTTACGATACCCGAAATATAATTAGAAACCAAATCAGCCGAATTCAAAGAACGAACTACTTCAAAGCTAAAACTATTTTGATATATTCTTAAAGCAAATGTATTTCTTGGTGACTCGAAATTTAATTTAGTATAAAGCTGGCAAGTATCACGTATTTCTGGTTTTATAGTCATTTCAATGACTAGACCTTTCTGAATGTTCCGTGAAACTTGTGTCGGAAGAAATCAAAAGTTTCTAATGATCGTCCCAGAATTCGACTAAAAGTCACGATCTCCGTTTTAAGCTTCGTTGCTGAAGTACCTACAACGATTAGAGAATATTTTCGTGCCATTTCCTTTTCAGTACCTATTTCACACTGAAAATAATTTCAATCTAGGAAAGGGTGTCATTTTAATCTTATTTATTTACTGACTTTCCAAAAAAGAAGCAGGTACTCGAGTGGACTGTTTTAAGGGTCCGTAGGTACTTTGCTATACGTTCGTCTCATGATAGCTAGACAGTTAAAATTTTCACAGGTAATGTATTTCAGTTGCCGTTTGTATTTGCTGAATATGAATAACTAACAACTACAGGTAGAAACTTGAAATTATATGTTGCATGGATAAGATAAATTGGTACGGAATCTTTTGAGCGTGAGTTCGACTCGCACTTGACCGATCCTATTTGAAATTATTAAATTTGCATTTATGACATGAAATGCTTTACAGTGGCGATTCTAATATGCTGATTATTTGTTGAGCACGCCGAAACTGAAGCGAGTAGCAGCAACAGACGCTCTATCTATAGCAATCAGAAACTGGCCGTTTTTAATGGTGTCAATTATTTGTTTTTTTTTTTTTAGAATTACCTAATATGCTTCTTATTTTAAACAAATGTATCTATGTAACAGAGCTTACATAGATATATTAGTATTGGTTCTCACAGCGCTGTTATAAGAGGTTGTTGTGAGATGTAAAAACTGAAAAATACAAAAAACAAATACAACTGTTTCAGTTAACAAACAACCTTTGGCAGCGGCGGTCCACGGGGCGTCCTCAGCCGTACGAATTAAATCCGAGCCTCTCGCAACGCTCATTAAAGTGCCCGAAACAAAGAAAAAAGTGTCAACTTTCTCCAAGTTTAATTGCCTTAATAAATCTGAAGACGGCGGGTTGAGAGCCATGGAGCGGGAGATATCAGGCTTGTCAGGATTCAGTCGCGTTATGATATAGAGTCACGGTATATTTAGATAGAGCTCCTAACACCACCACATAATAAATAATAGCATTCAATTGGGCTGAAACAATAAAAATTTGAAAAATATCACACTACACTAAAAACATTTCGTTTAAGCCAGTTATGCAGTATTGCATGGCCAACAAACGAATGTTTTCACGTGTTATGAATATAACATACTCTTACTCGTAAATACGTTGTTACGAATTCTCTACATTTCAACCGGAAATCCACCCGAAATGTGGGCACAATCAATCCTTCCTGTATCGCAAATAATTACAGCAAATTTTGATTTTCTATGTTGCACAACGTTTTAACATTTATGGTGGGTTACATTACCACGATATTAGAAGTAAATTTTAAATGAAAAAAAAGGCTATTAGAAATGTAATGAATACTTTCATTCTGATAAGAAAACACTTCCTAACAAACCCTTTCTTCTCAAAAAAATTTTACTGGAAGTTACTTAAAATCTCGAATCTAGCTGCGCCAAACTCGACCCAATTTCCGACGAGTTAGTGGCCCAATCAGCAAGATCCGTCCCGACTCGAGATGCAAATGAAACTCTTTGTAACGAATCTTAGGGGATTTATTCGTAAAAATTCCGACCAGGAGTTGCTGCTACAAAAGAAAATAAATTGGAGCTTACAAACTTTCTGTAAATACATTGTCGAGCTGTTGAAGAGAAAGGTGTAAGAGGTTTACTCACACTAGTAACTATTAAATTTTAAACACTAGACCGTTATAAGCCCTTTGAAATCATAATAGATATTTTGCTCGTGCTTAGGCTGCATTAAAACGTACGGGTCGGGCAGGTATATTTATAGATCTTAACAAGAAAAACAAACAACAAATTTAATGTCTACTTCTATTTAATATTAATTAATTAAGGTTTGTGATTCCATTGTATGTTTTTTGTACGCTTGTTACGGGAGTAGTGTATTACTCCCGTGACTAAACATGACTTTATTTTAATATTGATAATTCTTTCATTCTTCATCTTATCTTCAACTTGTGCTGTTTGAAAAATTAACGTAAAAGAGAAAAACAGACATGTTTTTATTTAGTTTTTTATTTATTTATGATTTTTGTACGTAATAGGGGCCGAGCTTTGGCAAAAGTCCCCGTTTCAAGTTCAGCTGAAAAAAATATATTTAATAAATGATCTGCTAACGTCACGCAGCAGATCATTTTGCAGAAAATCGATTTTTTTTGGAGTTCTATTCGCATGCAGCATATTTCTAAAGTTTCTAAAGGTTCGCAAGAATAGTTATGGTATTTAATCCTTATTTTTTTCTAATAACTGATATGGGATATTCGTGTATCAGCATCTCTATACAGCAAATCGTAGAAAAATGCGAAATATATACGCGTACATATTGGTATATTTTATAAATATTGGTACTTTTCTAGTATTTTTCTGGTGTAAATTAATATCCAGAAATATCAAACAACTTCCAGCGGATGCAGTAGATCATAATCGAAAGTTGTAAAACAGATAATTAAGAATTTAAAAAAAATAATTGTACGAAATTCGGATTGAACAAAACTCCGCGGTTTAATAAAAAACTACATTAACTTGACATAACTGCATACAACAAATATCCAGAACTTTCAAAAAACTTCCAGCAATTAATTTACTAAAGACAAACAACAAAAGAAATTCGGTAAAAAAAGCAACTAATTACAACCTGCCAAAAGTTTGTTGTCACTTTAGTAACTATAATAGATTATTTTGACTAGCAGTTACTAAGCCATTATGTACTTGTCTCGCCATGGCTCCAAAAGGCTCTAAATATCTTACGTACTAGGTAATTCTTGAAATCACTGTTATTTTGCAATAAATAATTCACATCCGCAATTTACCATTGTGGAAGAAATTTAAAAGTTTCACAACTCGGACGTGCCCGAATCTCCTAAATGATAAATGGAAGAAGGAAAATTATTTATTTAGCGTTAAAGCCGGATTTGTCGCTAATCGGCGAAACATTATAGTGGGCGGCAGAAATAAGGACACCCTGATGATTCAATAATTTATTTGGGACGTATCCAGCAATGGGGGTTTAATGGTACTTATTAGAAGCTTAACAAATTCAAACTTTTAGCTGACAAACAAAGAGATCACAATGTATTATACTTTCTACAAAACAGCTTTTTTATTTAGTTACCGAACCAATAATTATTATAATTTGACTGATGATGATCTATATTAAAAAAATTGAAGTATATTCATAACAATGAACTTTATGAATATAAATTACAAATAACCACAAGGAAAGTTTTAATCACCGGTTCTAAATAACGTGTTTCTGTAATAGTTTTCACTCATCACGTACGAGTATGTAGGTTTACAATAATAAATTAATACCGATTTCATATTAACGCTAATTAAACCGCTTATTCAAACGGAAAAAGCAATTTCAATTGTAAATCTGATAAACTGATAAACAAAACAACTTTCAGTTCAATAACATTCCAAACATTTGATATTCTAATGCCAATACGAAACGCCCGATATGGAAATTGAATATGCATCGCTGGTCGATTCGATAGAGTTGTTAGTTTTTAATATTCATCGCTCGTTGTATACTCAAGTCAATAAACGTGTTTACGAGTGAGAGGCGATGTAAAGCTAGCGATGAATTACTAACGTGTGATCTGCTAGCGTATTACGGGGAGTTTATTCGGTGCGCGTGTACTGCACATTGCGTGCTACATAAAATAAATTTAGACAAACCGAGATATCGTGAAATGATATGCTACTATAGGAAAGTTTGAAGCCTTACTATTGTCATGGATATTTCACTATTATATTTGAATAAACCTTAAATGTTCATACCTGAGAATCTTTTTGCCAAATAAAAAAAATTAACTTAGAATAATTATTCGAAAGGCATTCGAAAATAAAGGTATTTTATCAATTTAACACATCATAAAAAATACTTGTCTGACTCGATAAGTATGTATTGAACATGTAAAATAAATAACAAAAAACTGTTCAAAATACTCGTAACATGGATTAACTAAACGCTCTGATTGTTTTCAGAAACTATCGTTAGAATTTTAATGTGTTTCAAAAACATTGTTAAAGTAAAACCACTGAAGAACAATTTAGAGCATCTTAAAATTCTACACACTATCTCGCCCAGTCAGCACATTGCTTCAGTTCTTTGTAGGTTGACTATGATTTATGCAAAACTAGTAGTTATGTAAACCGTTGACGTTATGTCCACAAGTTTCGACAAGATTGATTAAAGCCTAAACGAACAAAGACACATACGAGGAAAAGAAAATTAAGAAACTCAAATCAGAGACGTGTCGCTGAACGAGCGATGCGTTTATGCTTCGAGTCTCTTAATATTAAACTTATTAAGGGCGGTAATTCGCTTAGCCAATTTTACTAAAGTTTAACCGTTACACCGATTGCTTGTCATGAAAATTTTCACTATCACTCATTCAAATAAATTAATATATAATTTGATAACTAATAAATTTAATATTAAAATTATTGTGCACGTTTATATCCGAATAAATAAATTGAAAATACACAAAGTTATTGGGTTAAAATGTTAAAATCATGTAGGTGGGTTTAATGTTATTACAGCTCCGCTATAAATAGCGCTACATTATACTTGTGATCTTGTTTTTTTGTCGTTTCGTACTTCTTCAACTAATTGTTTCCATTTCGCGCCTTTCGCGCATTCATTTTTTTTGTTACTGTAAACACATTAAACATTAAATAACTTAAAAGTCTTTAGATTACTGAAGGCATGGCGTCCCCACTTCTGTATACCGCTCATACTCACTCGGCGGCAAATTGATGGAAGCGCGTGGTAATGTAGTGTTAGTATAGAAGCGAAGCGCAGTTGTAGATTACATATTGTGAAGTAGCGTGCAGCCATGTATTATGCCACTAAGTTACGTAATGAAGCAATATTGTTTTATAAAGCCTTTTATTTATAACATCTAATATTATTTTCAAATGAACTTCCATTACGGAAGGCGCTGATAGATTTTTTTTAGTAATTTCTCTTTAAAAATCAAACTTCTGGACCGATTTTGACAAAATTTAAATGGTTCATCTCAAGAAGTATTTGGGAAAGATAAGACACTTTCAAAACAAAAAAAAAAAACTATTCGGTATAGTTGTCTCCGAGAAATCATGTAACAAATATGAAATTACACAGGTCGAATTGATCACCTCCTCCTTTATTGGGTTTTTTACGGACTACGTAAAAAAACGACTTCTATAAAACATGCAAATATTTCAGTGATTTAATTATATAAATTAAACTACTACAGGTAGTAGTAGTTTAACTTATATATTTTTTTAGTAAAGATTATATGGATTACATGTCCTGTGATACACCCTTTCAAAGGTTTATATAAATCATTCCAAGCGTTAATGAGAAATTCGGAGATCATGCATAAAAAGTTCGAACGAATCATAAACCTCTTTATTTGAAATTGTTTAATAAGGAAACAAAGTTTTGTATTCTTGGTTAAGACCCACCTTAATACAATAGCCGGTTGGAGCAATTAGCAGCAACTCTTCCTTCTGTGCCGCTGGTTCGATCCCCGGACAGAAACATTTGTGTTTAACGATGGGCATCTCTTTGACTTGTGTCTGGGTGTTTATTATATATTTAAGTATGTATTTATGTATATAAGTATGTACATCAGTCATCAGGTTACCATAGCACATGCTTTGCCTAGTTTGGGACCTGAAGACCTTTGTGTGGATGTTGTCCCATAATATTATATTATTATAATATTATTAATAAACCGAACTGAAACTAACTTGAAAAGAATCTGTAATGTAATGAGATACTAACGGTTATAAATATTCTTAAACCTGAAACCTGAAAAAACGAAAGAAAGTCTTAAAGTGCTCATTAACGATTACAATCGGAAAAATCAAGTTAACGCGAGTTTCGACCTTAATGACATTTATCAGAAAATCATAATTTTTTCACTATATAGAAATCATTGGCCCCAAATTTTACGAAAAACAAGCAAAATAAAAAATGCTATGCTATGCCACAGAACAAATGGGTGTAAACGGACAGAACAACTAACAGAAGTAGTGAGAAAAAAACTTTTCATTAGTTCTGGCAACAGAACTACTCCACAACAGGTGGATTAAACGCTGTCTTCTCCTTTAATCTTGACATGGTATAGTTATTCATAATTTCCATATTTTTCCTGTCCTTGCCGAGTGACTCGTAAGAGCGAGTGCTCCGAAGTTATAAATCCAATGGTTCTCTGCAGTAGACCTTTATCATGTATGCAACGTGAGTTAATGACAACGATTATGTTTACAAACACAATTGTTTATTGGCATTAATTATTGTTTACAATATGCAGCACGTAGTTAGGTTTAAATATTATCTAGTTCCCCATGCAGGTAATATGATAAAAGTATACCTACATATAATTTACAAAACTTACTTAGATTTAATTTTGCGATATTGTTGGGTAAAAAATAAGGCTCAAGACTGCAAATTTTAATGTCGTATCGCGTACATCGCCGAGCTGAACTCCTTACTACGATTCCCTGTATTTAATAAGTTTATCCCTTCCTGTCGCCTCATAAGCGGGCAAAACCATAACATAATAATCACTGAAACACTCACCTGATCTGGTTGGGTTGATATAGTTTAAAAAAAATATATACAAAAACGAGAAAAAAAAGAAGAAAGTTATTATATTAATGGAACAAACCAGCTGTCCTTACCATCATCGTCATTCGGTTTTCTACCACTGCTGTACATAAGTCTCTCCCAACGAACGCCATCCAGCTCGGTGTCTAGCTAGTTCCATCCAGTTCATGACCGCGGCTTTCCCCAAGTTATTTTTTACATGGCTGGCGTAACTCATACGTTTTGTTTGCCGACACGCGTTTTACATTCCAGAATACGCTAGCCCCAACAGTTGTCGGTTCTTCAGGATAAGTGGCCAGCCTATTGCGACTCTACTTGCTACTCTCGTATTTATTCGTTTTCTCCCTACAATTTACGCTGAGCTCTCCACCTCCAGCTCCAAACGTTGACCAAGCGTCTCTGCTTCGGGTATTGAAAATTTTTCTTATGTCTTTCAGTTCAGGTTTGTATGTCTCATAAATTGACAGACCAATCTTTGACAAAACTTGGTGTATATGGACAACATTTTGGGGTTGTCAGTCGTCTGTGTTTTTTTAACGGCTAAAGAAAGGGTTATTCTCCCACCAAGCGGAAAAGTTTGTTACGGCGCTATGTACTGACCAATTTTAATAATATTTCATACAGAAATGCGGAACACAATCTTAGAGGAAGTGGCAAATGTTTTTTTCGCTTCGCTCTATTAGTCAATAATTATTAGATATAAATACTAACTTATTCTATTGTAAGAAAATCTTCTCTTAGATTTACAGAAGTCAATTTGACGTGAAGTTGAAATAATTAAGAGCATGACCGTTCAATAAGCGTGTATAATGTGGCTAGCGTATCTGATGTTTGTTATCACCTACTATTAAGTAGGAAATTACCTGTTATTGTATTGCAAACCTGCACGCGAGTATAGACTACTTCTTAATTACTCTTGCTAAGTACCAACTTCAACAATTTCAACTGTATAACGATTGTTGCCAACTCAGTATACAATTAACTTTGACAAGCTAATATAAACGAATTATTTTATTTCCTAATATTAAACTTTCAAAAAGAAGAATACTTAATATGGACTTTTTGTGCCTCTTAGTGGTCATCGCGTTAGTTACCTCCGCGGTAAGTTTCTTATTTAGGCTGTTTCTTCGAGCTGGACGCTGGAACCATCAGGCTCTGTTTGAGCCCGCAGCCGTGATCGTTTCTTCCTTTTCCTTTCTCCTTCTCAACAGGCCCATCCTTTCCAGGCAAGAGCTTTCACGGCTGCGCCATGGGTACAGACGTGACCGCAAAATGTGTTATTTTTTAGTCTTTCTTTATCCATTTTTATTAGCCTGTCACGAGCATATATTTCTAGTCTTTCCCATAGAGACGAACCAAAGCATATAGCTTAATGCTACTTGCCACAGGTCCGTCTGTAATAGGAAATAGGCAATAATCAATCGTGATGGTCAAATCTGATAATTGAGATCTTACCCGCGTTTTATCGCTTAAAAAGCAAAGGGTGACCGAATAGGTTCCGAAAAATCATGCCTGAACCTGGAATCTAAATATACATTGATCTATTACAGCATACTCTCTTGTTACATTAGTTATTTTTACAATCGAAAAAAATTATCTGATGCAATGCCATGCAAATCGAGTAGGTATATAAATATAAGTATAGGGTTTTTTACATTTAATCTGATACCTAATATAACGTGTCATTCTAGGTTAATGCTAGAAACAATGATTCCACCACTGCAGCACCACATATTACTACTTCAGGGTAATGTACCTAATTGCGTCTTACTTATTACGGACTTAATTAATTTAATAATTTGTTCAAATCAAATTTTTTTTTTCTGTTCTCCTAAATTGGTTATTTATGTTTATTTAAATGTCACTAATTTAATAATACTTAATTTAATAATTTGTTCAAATCATTTTTTTTTACTGTTCTCCTAAATTGCTTATTTATGTTTATTTAAATATTTAAATGTCACTAATGTCAATGCCGTACTGCTTTACCTGCCAAAGTCAACGTGTACCACTTCTATGTGGTGCCATAAAAGATTATGGCAGAGGTTTTCCCGCGTTCGCTGAAAAAATGGCATCTGTCTGTGTATGTATTGCAAAACTAGTGAATCTGCAAGCTTTAATATGTAATATTGGTGAATGCCTTGTTTACGTGTACAAGTGTGGGCAAGCGATATAAAGACAGAATAATGCGGTTTGTGACTGAAAGCAGTTATTTAGTTTTGTGTATGCTCTTCTATTCTGGAGTTTAAAAAAGTGTGGTCGTGACGGATAAATCGGTCTAGTCGCTATACCAATTTCTGTTTATTGTTTTTTTAGAATACAGGGTAATATATCAGATACAATACTGAAGGGAATATTATATCCCTTTTATAACTTTAACCTAGCTAATGAACCGAAGCTTACGTAGGACCACTTACGAGTAAAGTATATTCTTATACTTTATTCGTACAAGTGTTTGTTGAGAAATCGGAAGAAATTTATAAATAAATACTTTTCACCTTTATTGAGAACTTATCCTCTATTCGAAGTTCATATTCAATCATACCCTCTTCTCAGATTTACAGATCGCAGATGGATACGCTCACGAACTTTGAGTCGGGTTGTACGGCGCAGTGCAGATCAAACTCTAACGCATAATAGACTCGACAGTAATGCTATCTAGTGCAAAGACAACTGCAACAGAGTAAAACAGTTTTGTTAGTAGAGTGGTAGAGCCAAATATATATAGAGAGATTTATCCCGTGTTAGCTGAAAAAATGGCGTCTGTGCCTGTGTATTGAATGGTATTATTTTCTCCTGTAATATTGGTGGATTATTAACCATTAATGACTTGTATATGGGCACAATTAGTGTGGGCAAAATACATAGACGGAAAAACGTGTTTTTAGTTTATGCGGGAAATATTATTATTATATGGGACAACATCCACACAACATCGAAAAAGATATATTTAGAACCAGGCAAGGAATGCCTTTCCTCTTTGTACCTATATAAATTAGTTTCTGAATCTGTTCCTAGGAATTACAATTTCAAAACTATAACTAAAAACATCAGATAACATCAGAATTAATCACTTGAACTACTGAATTAATTTTGAAAAATATTTCAGTACCTAGAAGAAAACTAATAGTTTCATGAGGATAGAAGCTAAATTTAACTGCTAATTTTGTACCAAAATATGTACCTACCAGTGATCTGAAGATTATTTACTATAAAGTAGATTTTTAACAGATATTCAAAAGAAGGTTGTAATTGTCTATGTTTTATATGTATTTTTGTGTATGTCCATCGATATTTTTGCCAATTATGAACCGATTAACTTTTTTAGTTTGAAATGACGTGCTCCCGAGGTGCTCCCATATAAGATTTAGTCAAAATCTAATCTAGTAGTTTTATTTTTATTCAATATTACTTTTAATTTTCTAAGAAGAAATTTTTAGTACAGTAGGTTTTGCGTGCCGAATGGAAGTCAGATTTCGCTTTGATGAAGTATGACATATACGATACCTTCTTTGCCAATAGACAAAAAGGCTATTATCCCATGCTTATATCTAGTTCCACAAAATATTGCACATTAAAAGTACAGTTTATCTCACATATTTTTATTCGCTACAAAACAATAAGTTTATCACTTTCTCCCACAATCCAACTTTACTGACATCAATCAACCCCCACGCCATTTACCTCCAACTTAAATAAAAACAAGTTACGACTTGATTAAGTGCTAAGCTGTCAGAGCAGGAAGTGGTTAGGGAAATGCGCGTGTTTCCCCCGTTTCCCGTATTTTGGGGTAAAATGAGTTATATTGTATCCGGGGCTATAAAGATTAGCCACTTCGTGTTGCCGAATGTGCTGCCATTGTGCTGTGGTTAATTGAATTTGAATGATTTATGTTGCAAGATTAGTTTGGCTGCTTGATGAATAGTGATCTTGGATGTGATTTACGAAACTAACATCTACACATTTGCGAAGATTCGACATGGATTGAGGAGTTTTATTTTGTTAAAGTAGTTGCAACCCGCTGTTTTATTCCAAAGTGTCGAGTTTTTAAACGCCGAAAGAAATTATTTCATAAGCTATCTCTATTCATCGCCCAAGCTTAGATAAATCAGAAACAAAAGAACACTTGGGTGTGTTATTTTTTTTTTTCCAATTTTATTGTATGTGAAAGGTTCACTGCATACCAAGACGCATGACTATGAAATACAACCAATTAAAATCTTATTAAAGTAAATAGAAACATTGGAATCTGTACTCGTAACCTAATCATTATTTAAAATTGAATCTCTGTTAACTGTTATGTTAGGTAGCAAATTAGGTTATCGAATACATCAAAGCTTTTACAGCGAAAGCCTTTGAGATCTAATAAAGGAAAGTGCGGACCCCTTCGCAGCTGTTAACCCAATATGCATCAGAATACTTCACGTTGCCCGCATCACGCCTCCATTACAGAATTGGAAAGTTATTTCTCTTGTATTCGCGCCATCTGACGTCATAATCCAACACTTTCGATGCGTAACTTACATTTTATTGTAACGGTGCAAGGTTGACTTTTATTCCTTCATCGAGTTTTATTAGAAAAACGTGAGTTTTATTATTCTCAGCGTCATGAATAAATATATTTTATGTACGCTGTAAAACCGATATTATTTGCTGCCCTATAAAATGTACTCGTAAGCTTTATTGTTTTGGAATATTGTAGCTATTATACCGGGCGTTATGTTAATTGTGTACAGAACCATACCTAGACTATTATTTGAAATAAAATGCAGAATTCATTTATTTTTTACTCACAGCATACTACTCATGTAACCTACAATTACCTACATAGTACATAAAAGCAGAAAGAATAAAGTAATTCGAATCGTCATTTGCCTTATTTTCAAAAGGCCAGCCCAGCTGAGAATGGTGCTGGGCTAGGCTGCTTATGATGATAATCATAAATTTTGTTTTCATTGCTGTCATATTTAAATGATAGTGTTGACGCAGATTCCTTTATATAAATAAACGTGACTATTAACAGCCAGGAAATGCATCGCATAACATCTACTACTCTCGTACTAAGTAATACAAATCGCGTGTAACACAGACTCAAGAAACTCAAACTGTGAAATTCCTCCCACATATGCGTAATCCTATTGTTAACGCAAACACATCTCTAACAGATTGAAACAAAGGAAGAGCTTCCGAGAGCCCATCAAGAGCAGGTATCACAATAATAATCGAGCTCACGCCTTTACATAATGGAGCAAATGGCACCGAAACGAGCGCCTAATAAAACCTTATTTGTATTTAATTGTTGCTACGCTAATAAACACTGTCGTTAGACCGTGATGAAATTGTCTAGTGTTCCGATAACTGAAACGTAATGAAATTTCACTAACGTTTCGACACGGCTCAAAACGGGTCGATGGTTGGGCCTATAAAGTAGGTGGATCGGAAATTCGTGGAATCTACTTCGAGGTACCTACTTATTTGCAGATTACAATCGGTGAGGTGGTTGATCCCAAGACGGATCTCGAAAACGCTACCGTTGTTGTCAAAAATGTTTTAGTGGCACTCGTGATTCGATATTGCCTATGTGATGTACTTATGCAGATTAGAAACTTAAAGATTGTCTATATGCGAACCAAGCGCACGAGATAAGTATGGTTGTTTTATTTTTTAGCATAACGAGCGAAGTTGCTAGCAAAAGTACTCTTCTGGCTACAATGTATATGTACTGTAAAACAAATCATAGATAAAAAAATACTGCTGTCAAATTATTTTTATTATGAAAGAAAAGCTCAATATTACTCGGGATCCGGAAAAACGGTAACCATGTTTACTAGTTAGTAGTAGTTTTCTATGATTTACATCAAATAACTATGTGGTCACACTTTATACTTCTAATAATTCAGATACGCAGCAAAATGTTCCGAACTTCTCGTACTATTGCTGTGATCGAGTTGCCAAAACTAAGAACGTAGGTAAAGCAGTGCTCTTATTGTATATCCAGGCTACTCCATGAAAATCGTAATGACAAAATCCACGATAGCGCGCAGCCCGAAGGAATTTATTGCCACGCAAATGAAACTTCAATTAGAACAATTTGAAGGTCTCTAATTGTTTGGAGGGGCTTTAATTAAAATATGGCAATATACGGAGCGGGTATCTGATCGTCTGTTTTAAACGACTTTGTTTGAAGGCTATCAACAACGAGATAAAATAATTAAACCTTAATAATATTTAAGGTAAAAAAGAATTAAACGGCGAAGAAGGGTTTTAAAGTGATGTTGTTTTATGAACCTGTGAATGTGTCTCTTTTTTGGAATATTTTACTATTGTACGATCGTATTATATCACATAAGTAAACATGTTACGACATTCAATATAATTGGATCCAAGCCGTTTGGCAGTTTTTCCAATAAGCATTCTTTCGTTACCGTACGGACAGGATTCCAGGACGGTTATATCAAATAATGGCTAAGATGTACAGGGCTCATTTGTCCACCCTCAGAGAGGTCTGTGCAAATTTGCTCAAAAATATAAGCTATAGCCACTAGAAATGGCTAAAAGACTCTAGGCACTGCCGAATGCCAGAGCCCTCAAAACTTCACAGCCCAGCTCACTTTGCGCTTGCTAACCGTCCGGTGAAGCTGTAGCGATCTCCATAACAGTAACATCATTAGAAAAAAAGAATTTAGTAAATCATTTTATATTTCTTTATAATTGCTTTTATCTGAGACGAAAAGTAAATTGACTAAGTCTATAATAGATATATACTCGAACAATACAAACATAATGTTTGTGTTTATTGTTCGTGGCAGTGTGTTTGTGAATGTTGTATGGCATGTCTGACATAGGAGAAATCCTAGTAGGAAGCTATGAGTGTGAATCGTTAATATTTTTTTTGTTTTTTTTTTTATGGTTATTTTCTATTTGATACTTGCACTATTTTAAAGCACTTATTCCTGAGTATCAGAATATAGACAATATAGCATACTACAAGAGTACCGACTATACCATCATTAGGAATTTACATAGTAATTAAAAAAACGATGAGTCAAATATCACATCCCAAAATATTCAAGCTTCAAATTAAATGTAGCGGTAGTTAGTTACAACAAAACAAATACATCACAAATGATTTTATGTTAGGATTTCGCAATCGTAATTCAGTGAAATTAATCACATTTATACCGAGTAATTTTCACAAGTGTCATAAAAACTGTGTAATAACTAAAAATAATAATAAATTCACTTATACAGTTAAATTATTAATTTTTGTAGATATATTAATAATTTTAAGGACATAAAGAAAAAGACAAATTGACTTTGATACAACTTGAATAAAATCAACAGAAATCGGTGTACCTACTTTGAGGGCCACTGTGTTGAATTTGCTTTGTATAAAAAAGGATGTAATATTACTTTATGTTGAATTCTCGAACTTGAGTGCAGAGTTATTTAAATGTTACTTTCTTGTTATGCTAATTAAATTTTTGATTTCGTATCATATGAAACTAAAAAAAAGTAAATAGTGTGTCATATAAAAAAATACGCTTAACTAAGCTATGTCAACATAAACAACTCGGTCACAAATTTAAGTCTACGTTCGTACCAAATAATTCGGTATCTTGTAAAATACTCGGCATCAATTACTCGACCGCGGAGCTGCTGAGTCGGCAAGCTTGGATTCCACCGCTGCCATTGTGAACAAGGCAGACAGAGCGCCGCGACACCGCACCGAGTCTTCGTCAGCAGAAGTGACACCTTGTAACTCCCAACGAACACGCGCCACGAACTAAGCTTTATCAGCTTTTACTGTAGAAGCTGTTCTTCTGTTTCAACGAAATATTGATAAGTTAGCGTTTCTTGAAGCTGATGTTTTGGAAAATGAGTTACTCGTATAATGATGATACGCAAATAATTTCGTTAGATACATTGTACGCATAGTTTAACTTGTCACGTGTTAGTATATGCATGTTGTAGCATAAAAAATATCAAAGTTTTTTTTCATAAAATTATTTAGACTTTATAGATGCTCCGGCGTAACTTTACAATCAGTAATCTCTTTTTAACATTTCAAGGGGACTGGAAAATATGAATTTCCGATTTTTTACCAATAGAACCTATAGAAATCATAAAAGCAACTTGCTTACTTTAAAAAAACAATGATAAAAAACATTGTATTATCTTAGCATTATGTGTATATCTAAATACTGGATGTCTCCATATTATTTGACGTAATTGCATCGTTAAATTTAGGTTTAAACTGATACTTTTTTAATTTTTACTAGAGAATGTTTTCTGTCTTACGTCTAAAATTTCAAACTTTGTTAGTACTGCAAGATTAAATACCGGGTCTAAAACCCAGCGTTAACCCAAAAATGTAATGCTAAAATACAACAAAATATAATTAAACTTTATTATGTATAGAAAACAAACTGAAGACAACAACATTGCAACACATAAGCTCGAAAATGATGTAGAGATACCGCCAAAACACATTCCAGTACTCGAATTGAAAACTCTAGACTAATAATATTTCATCGAGCGAAAAGAGCACTTTACGCTATCGTCTCTGGCGGACTTCCAGTTATGGTTATCTGTGTCGAACTATACTTTTGAAGAACCCACACTGAAGTGTTAAATTTTATCACTATTCTCACAATATGTTTATATTTCTGAAAATAAACGCAACCAGTCCAAGTTTGTTTTTTTTGCCTTCATTATCAAAAATTTTATGACTAACTACAAAAGAAACTTTCCTCTATATTTCGTAGTCGGATAAAAAAACAACAGATGGATTAGCTATGGATCACATATCATAGTATGCTAAACTTATTAATCGTTAAATTTTAATGAAATTAGCGTTTCACTGAATATTTTTCAGGTAATACATTCCGTAGTTTGGTTTGGTATGAAAAAAAATTCAGGAGTAGGTACTTGTAACATATTATATTGTCTTTTGTAGTGTATGATCATATCTAACTAACTAACCTAACTTGTTTTATTACAGTAGAATAGACAAAAAACATTATGTTAGTAGGATAGAAAAGTTGGGTTAAGTATTATTATGCTATTTAAGTTATGTTTAAGTTTTACGATGATATTTCTTTATTTTATTGCAATGTTTGTAATTATTAAATTACTGATGAATTTTTTTTTAATGGTGTGTTACTAAATTTTAATAGCATGTATATGAAAAAATAAGTGATGTAAATATGAATTGTCACGCCTTTTTGTATGTGGGAAATCTTCATAGCAATAATAACGAAATTTTACACCAACTAAGTGTTAGTAATACCTAAACAGGCAGACAGACAAACAGCTAAGTGACGTAAAGGCGTTACGATTAAATGTTACCCAATGTTACCTACCTACAACCTCTCCATACGATTCTTCAAAATGTTGGCATACGAGTAAATAATAAAGTGAATAAATAATAAATTGAGAGCATAGCTAGTTGTTTTAGGCTTCCGTACCCAAAGGGTCAATGTATTTCTCTTGCCGCTATAACAACAAATACTAAATTCAAAGAATAAAAACTTTTGTTTGGTTTTGCTTTTATACAAGAAGCGCGCAAGTTTTTTACCATTTTTTTCTCTTTTAATAACGACAACAGGAACAAACTTGAACTGTTGTGTTACGAGTCAAATTTTTTTTAATTCCATTAAATTATACCATGCAATTTCACGTCTTAGTAACACAGAAGGATAGTGGCTATTACAACCTCTCTCTATTGAAAGTATAACGAGATGACTCGCCGTTGGTACAAGTAAAACCTCTTACGCCCCGCGTCTTCCACGTCCGTAGTCAGACGGAGAAGTAGTTGAGGAATAATCAGTGACTAAGTTTCTTAAAATCGATTTTCAATACTTTACGATACCTACTAAATTCTTACATGTAAGTATAAAAATAAAGAGAAAGTAATATAAATAAGAATAAAATCTACCGAGTGCGAGGCAGTTGTAATCTATACAACCTAGTTCAGTTTTCTAACCTTAGATATGTGATTTATCTAAATTTCTACCAGTTGTCTTATATGCATATATCGAGCAAGACAAAATGACGATTGTTTTATAAAAGCCGATCAAGCCGTCGAATATTTATTTTTAAATTAATTTGTTAATGAGAACAGTAAATACTAATAGGATTAGGTACAGTGGTCATCATAACAAAAAAGTTATACAATGGGTACAACCAAAAATTTAACACGGCTGATTTGTTTTGTCCATCGTCGAGTTACTTGTCGTCAAATAATATATTACTCCGACTTTGTCTTTGTGCATTATAATAACGTGACATGAATATTTAGCGCAACTTGCACTACTCTTTACGTTACTTCCATAGCGCTAATGCACTCGTTCGACCTCAGCTACATACGTTTTCATTGACATCTTAGAGGTTTTCTTGGTTTAAGATAAAATATGTTGTCTTTGCGTCATTGGGATTGATTATTTATTTATTTAAATTACAACTTCTAAATACAACGTAATCTATATTTTTGTGATGACTATACCTATAGGTATTGAAATAAAACAGTTTCCCTAGATGAATGACTGTTATTTTACAATTAAATTTATTCAAGGTCATTTATTTAGTAGGTGGTTCAAAAGCAGTAGTAGCCTGGTTGGGGAATGCCAATAATAGCGTTCCGAAAGTCCCATGCTCAGACCAATGGTTCAAACAAGTGATGAGCGACCTTGGTTTCGTTCTGACAGTTCGCCCTTCCTTTCAGCTCTGTCAAAACTGAACTAAGATTGCTGTCACCATATTACCTGTAAGTATTTTTGCTTATATGCAGATTTCAGTCATAATAGTGTAGAACATGTTGTGAAGATAGCTTAACCTTCCAAACACGCATTTTTTTAAGCGTGGTCATCCAGCTTGTGACGCATACCTATTGCATACATGCATACATTTATATATATTACGTGTATATATATATATATAATTAGGTACGCGTAAAACCCGTTATCTCAAACAACATAAATCAAACACGCGTTAGTTTTCTAAATTTAAAATAAAATTAATAGGTACTGATACTGACGTACCTATTAGTAGCAGTAAAAATAACTACTTACGTGTAAATGGGCACTTTGCTCTATTTTCCATAATTCGATGCGAGAGAGAGATGTGGGCTGATACAAAATATAAAAGTGTGCCCCTTTAGGAAAAATATTGTAGTACAACTTTGTGCGAAAACTTACAACAAAAACTGTGGATATTTATTTTATAAGGAAGTGCATATATTTATTTTTATAAAAAAATTGTATCTCTTAAGAGAGAGACATGCCCTACAGTTGAACGCGTTTGGGTTGATACTCAATCAACCCACTTCACTACATTTATGGCTAAAATTATTTGCTACATACATATATAGAATTATCTACGTTGTAATATCATACAAAGTATTTCATAATATTCCAAACACCAACAGAAACAGTCTGATACGCCATCACTGTCGGTCGTTTGCCACAGCCGTGCGCGATCATCGCTGAATTATGTACTCAAATTTAAGATTTACTGAAGCGGGAAAATATGAATTTATGCAATTTTAAGTATTAAGGTGTGTGCGAGGAGGAGGATGTTAAGTGTTATTGATGCTTTTATTATGATTATGAGAAAAAGACTCATAGTATACGTACAAGTCAGATTCTGAATATACTAAGGCACTAAAACCAGTAGCTTTTATATAATCATCTCGCTTACGTTACGACTAATACTTAAAAAGTCAAGACTGAATTTAAATTTGGCAGGCAAAATTAATGTCACGAAACAGAATGCCTATATATGTGTATTTCTTTGAATTATTGAGTATAGTCAAAGAAATTAAATTTGAGAAATACTTTGAAAAACAAAACTACTGGATCGATTATAATGAAATTTATCTAGGACTAGAACTTTTATTTATTTTTACCTTTGAAGGCCTCAAAAGGCGCAAATATAGTAATTTAGATAGCGGTTATATGTTTGAGCCTTTTGGGGTTGAAACTCTCGGGCCTTGGAGACCAGGAGCAAAATTATTATATAAAGCCCTAACAAAGCGTCTAGTTGACGCTACTCGAGACCAAAATGCTGGCCTCTACCTAGGTCAGCGCATAAGTATTGCCATTCAACGAGGCAATGGGGCCAGCATTTTGGGTACTCTACCAACTGGCAGTGGTTTAGATTTAAGTTAGTTTTAATTTTTGGATATTGCTTTTGTACATATAGTTTATAACTTTATATAGTTTATGTTAGGTTATGTATAGTCCCTATAATTGCCGAAATATGTATTATTTTTTACCTTTTATTTGAAGTTGATTAAAAAACACGTTGATTTAAGGTGTTGTCCATACAAAACAAATATTTTAAGCAATTGATTTTTATTTTTAATTGATTGTAAATCAAAACCTTACGATTTGATCTATATGTATACATACACCAGTAAGTCCTGACTGATTGACAGGTCTTAGATAAGGCAGTCTAAGCCACTGAACATTAGATACATGTAATTTAGAGTGTGTATTAGTTGAAATGTGTGGGGTATAGCCCTGTACTAAGAACTGATTTTTGGATATCCAAACTGGCGGTCTAATTGAGGTTCAAAATTTTGAAACTTCTGTATATTTCACTTTATGTCGCGGGTAACGTCTCGAGTGACGGCTAATAGTTATAACAAAACAATTGTAAAAAATATATTTATTTGTAAAAATCCAATTTTACATAATAAAGCAGCAGTGAGAGAGCTATGGTTTCCGTAGACAGTATTTTGCTGACTTGCGGTCGAATAATGATAAATTTAGATATTGTAATATTTAATATATAATGTCGTGTTTACCATTAATAAATATATAATTTAAATCATTTTACATTTAATCCAAAACACTACGTAAATTATGGCTTATTAATTTCTGTTTGACATGGAGATGAACAGTAATTTGACGTCAAAAACATTTTCCACATGTTTGGTATGTGCTATGTGAAATAATTATTTCCCGTGTCCAGTCAAATGTTTTAGTACAGGTATGTCACAGCCCATAAATGTCGTGGCAACGCAAATTACTGATTTTAAACATACTATGTTACTGGTAAGGCTAGTTCCACATTTGCAAAATGTAACACGATTTGATAGACTAGGCCGTATGAGCGCGTATCAGTGTTAAGTATCTTAACCTCCGACGCAAAGACGACGGGGTGGTATAAATTTGGTATGTCTGTCTATAGCATCATATTACGAACGGATGAACCGATTTTCAGGTTTAACATGACCGCCGCTACAAAATGGCGGATCGAATATTTTTTTACAGGTATCTCAATATGGAAATCGAATTAATTGAAAAATGGGCTCAGGGCTAAAATTTTTCAGAACTATTCTCGCTCATACATAATATGTTATCGTATCTCACACCAATGCAGGTCAAACCAATAAGTTAAAATTGATACAAAATAATAATAAAATACTTATTTATTATTATTAGCTATTTGGTGGTGGCGGCCATCTTAGATTTGGATGTTAGCGGAGAGTATGATTGTTATTTTAATGGTTAAGTTAAGTATATAATTTGTTATTATTAATCAATATGATAAGGAAATTGGCTTTTCGAGATAAATATCCTTTCTCTTTCAAACAAAATGAGAACTTTTCAAATCAGTTTTGGCGTTTTTAAGTAATTTTGATAAGATCTGCCTTTCTTAGAAGACAAAATACTCAATGTGAATTAACTAAGTAGTTATAACGTTTATTTATTTACAAGTAGTTGTCACCCGTGGCGTTGCACGCAACATAAAACTTTGAACCCCAATTTGACTAACTTAGGATTGAATATCCAAAAATCCTTTCTTAGTGCACCCCTAAACCATATTATAATAAATTCTCCATCACAATTTCATGTCTCTAGGTTCAGTGGTTTACGCTTTGCCTAGAGTCCTAGCAAATATCAGTCATTCAGAACTTTTTTTTTATAAATAGGTATAGGTTATAGATTGGTACGTACACAAATATAATCATGTAAGTTAAGTGTTAAAATATACGTTTACTAAGTAGGTATATCAAGCACAATGCATTCATGGTCTTAGTCCCACAATGTATACGACATTTGATATATATGTAGTGCGGGCGAAAACTAATGCACCTGTCGGACCCGTGTTATTGTACCAAATTCACTTTAATACGTGGCGCTGAAATCTTTACATGTAACGCTACATGATTTGAATTACCATCGTCTTCTATTATAGCATTGGGTCCTACTGATGCGAAAAGTCTTCCTTATGTTATGAAGAGATCTCTATGAAGATCTCGCAAAAAATTGTAGATTGGACACAAACTATCGGTGGTAGGGACTAAAGCGAGAGGAACGTATCCAACCATCTAGATGTTAATAGAAAAATAAATCACATAGCAAATTTCTCTAACCTTATTATTATCATTCCTTCATGTAAAAAAGTAAGACTACTATCTTTTCATTGCGTTAAGTCAATTTTAAACGAAAAAAATCTTCAAAGAAATTTCTTGAAAATTACACGCTTAGAGAAAATAGAACACCTACTGCGCTTTATTTCGCTCAAAGCGCTTTGAGCTGTCGGAGCGAAATCTGAAGTTAAGCGTTATTATTCGTTTTCTTATTTACAAACATTACGCCATTCGTGAAGCACGTGTAGAAAAATGGCTAAAAGAACTCACTGAATGGAAAGATTGTGCCAGGCTTTAGGTAACGAGTTGCTTCGTATTGGAAAATCGAATTGACATCTGAGCGATAAACGAATAAGAATTATTTTAACCGACTTCAAAAAGAAGATAGACAGATAGAAATATCTTTATTGTATGCACAAAAAAATTAAACTTCAAATGCATATGATTAAAGTGCAACAACCAGCGGCTTCATCGCTGATAGCAATGTTTTCCAGGTAACTTCAAGAATGTTCAAATTAATCAGAATCTGTTTTTAAGTATGTTTTTAATTTGCATAGACTACGCCGGAATAAAAATATATTTTTGTTTTGAAAGAGTATACTCGTAAATATGCTTATCAAATGGTCCCATACAAGTTATATCAATTATCAAAATCGATCTAGTAAGTCAACGCAACCGAAAAATTTGTTACGGCACCTGCCAAATCAAAGTCAGTTTGTTACTTTTTAAAAGTATAACTTGTTAGAGTATAACTTGTTAGATTATAATTTTACGTATTAGATAGTAATTACTGCGTCAATCAAGTATTCTTTCAGCACCTAGACCAAATTAAGTTAGCTCCAAAAAACTGTTCCGTCGTTGGCACGTATCAGACGTGACTTGGCACAAAACACCGACACTTCATGCGAGGACGAACGGGGATTACTGACTAAGTTAATCTACTCGGTAGCGGGATACCTACGCGTTTATGTAAAAAGTCCTGTTTAACTTTTTGTAACATTGTGTACCTACATAGAAGTTTTTTATCTGATCTCGTTACTTCAACAGCAAATTTTTTTTTGAAATACCTACATATCATTCTAACAGGGATACGTATGACATCTCTCCGCAACCAAACAATACAGTAAAGGGTTTCGGCGATTCCAACAAAGACAAATAACATATTAAACTGTTTGTCTATACTTATGCAAAATTTATGACTTGGCAGATTTAATACCTACTAACTCTCGGGCCTTGGGGACCAGGAGCAAAATTATTATATAAAGCCCTAACAAAGCGCTACTCGAGACCAAAATGCTGGCCTCTACCTGGGTCAGCGCATAAGTATTGCCATTCAACGAGGCAATGGGGCCAGCATTTTGGGTACTCTACCAACTGGCAGTGGTTTAGATTTAAGTTAGTTTTAATTTTTGGATATTGCTTTTGTACATATAGTTTATAACTTTATATAGTTTTTGTTAGGTTATGTATAGTCCCTATAATTACCGAAATATGTATTCTTTAATCATAAAGATTAAATATAACATGAAAAGCTTAATTTTACCAAGCTATTTGTTTGTTACCCACACAACCCTTAAATACCTACATATTCTATTTTAATTATAAAAAATAATGTGAAAATGTTTGTGTAAAAAATTTATAGAAAGCCAAAATTATGTAAATTAAAGATTGATTGATATTATCAAAAGTCAAACGATCTTCCGTTTTGATTGGTTTGGCAAAAGTTGCCATGTTTCGAATTAATGGTACCTGACATCAATTTTACTAGTACTTATTTTTATCCATACAAGTTTATTGTCAAATGGAGGTGGTGCGAAAAAAATATTTCTTAGCATTTGTTGTAATTCGCATTTTTATACTACATGGCAGTATAAATTATATATGTATAAGAAAGTGCAAAACCACCTCCTATACAAAAAATTACATCTTGAAATACTTTGCCTTAGCAAAGACGTCCTTTTGATTTAACTGGAGACAAACATATAGTTAAGAGTTTGATTTCAATTCAAAATGTACAAACACAAGAATTGCAACTACACAAACACATAATTAATTACTAATACTAGCAAAATATACAGCTTCATAAGCTATCATGGAGACTACAAACAACTTTAAAAGTAGTTTCTAAATCGAGTTTTCATGACGAGCAAAAACGATGAAAACAGGTTTTCCAAAATGATAATACTATCGTTGAAGTGTCTACTTCTTTTGTCTGTTACTTAGCATGCAAGTCAAAAGCGGAGGCGATTTTAACAACTATGTAAAGAGAAGATTACTTATTTTTACTTGGTACTCCTATTGACGCTAGTATTTCTGCGAACTGTCGACCTCGCGGAAAGAATAATTTTCTACTTCGGAAATATTAAACAGCGTTACCGTCAAATCAACAAACATCTATGAATCGTAAATTCTCTTCCAGAAAAATTACAATATTTTGGACCTTATTTCTCAAGTTATAAAATATTTCTTAGCATTTGTTGTAATTCGCATTTTTATACTACATGGCAGTATAAATTATATATGTATAAGAAAGTGCAAAACCACCTCCTATACAAAAAATTACATCTTGAAATACTTTGCCTTAGCAAAGATGCCTTGATTTGTCTTTTTTAAAGAAACTTCCTCCTTCTAAGGAAAAATACTACCTCAACTGAAAACTCCGCTTTTACAAGCATACTATATAGCATAGAATATTATTTTTAAAATAGATATTTCTATAGAGAGACAACTACAATTTGTAGATTTTGTAACTAAAAATGTGGTTATGAAGTCTTCTGTTATGCAGAATCTATTGTACTAATACGATGTTTTGTATTTAAGTGCGCGTTTTTTCAATTAATAATTGAATTAGTTTTAACAAACATTGTCATACTTATCATCCGCACAACTCACAAGTGCAAGACGCTGTTGCTTATAACAAAATCCATACATACGTCACTCGCTCGCGAATGATTAATGCTTCTCGCGACGTGAGTTATGGTCCGAGTGAACTTTCTTCGTTATTGCTCTATCGCTGCGACGGCGATTCTCTTTCGCTTGTGACTTGCGCTGCAATTTCGCTCATTTTACGAAATCTACCTTGCAGATTTTTGGAAGTCGTGACGTGCCGTGAATAAAGTGATGGTACTCGTATCTCGTCGTAATTTGGTTAAAAATGGTGTCAGAATAAAAAAAAACTTTATCTGTAATATTTGTACCTATTGAATGACTGTACTTACTTCGTATATTACTTCTTAAAGTGCTTTACACCATCTGTTTTATAATCATGAAAAATTGATGGTTTCTTTTATTATCTTATATTAAAAAGAACTTCACTGAAAATATACGGTGCCTAATTTTTAATTACCCACTATAAATTTGCTATTTAAAGATTGAATACAGCCTTTTAGTACAGATATCTAAGAGCGCCAGCACTTACAAGAAAATATCGCAAATAAGAGAACTGAAAAATTGTTTACATTGCAGTTTAGAGTAAAACAATTCTTCTTTCCCTAAACCATGAAGACTTCTTGCTATCTTTGGAATATCTAAATTCATACACTACATTTTTACTTCTTTACTTTTTACATTTTTACCTATTTATTTTATTTTTACAACAGTTAATATATTACAGAATGTCTTTATATACAATGTTCACAGCTTTCTTGTCATTAGACAATACAAACATGTTTTCTCTAGACGTTACTCTTGAAACAGCGACATAAACAAGCAAACGCGTACCATTGCAAAGTTTAGATGGATTCAGGTTTCTTAATAAAATAACAGGACAATCTACTTTCAACACCATTTAGTGAGGAGGGAGTCCAGAAGCGTTCAAAGAGTTTAGAAACTCTGTAGGAAAATTAACAGCTTCGTCTAAATCGAGAATAGTATCGACCGAGTAGTATATTTTCGTCGGCGCATCAATCTTCGATAATATTCATTTAAATCATATACTGTAATATAGTTCTATTTTAAGTCAATAATGTATTTAAGGTATTGGTTAAAATCGCTTCGAAAATTAGCTATTATTAATCGTAAAAAGTAAATGACAAAAATATGTTACTGTAGACTTTTTCAATGTGTCCAATACTTAGTACATTATTTTGATAAATCTAGTAGGGTTCAGCCTGCGTTTGCAATGTAAGCGGAAAAAATTTAATTATTTACGACATCACATTAGAAACCTCAAAAATAACAGTATTTTTCTACTATTTATTGGATCTTATTATACATATAAACCTTTCTCTTCAAGTACTCTATAAAACCGCATCAAAATCCGTTGCGTAGTTTTAAAGATTTAAACATACATAGGGATATATGGACAGAGAAAGAGACTTTGTTTTATACTATGTAGTGATTCAAATAAAAAAATCAATATATCTTTATTTTGGATAACTGTAGATCCAAGTTGTTATAACAAAAAAAAACTTCAAAACCTAGAGTTAAAGAAAGAAAGAAAGAAAGAAAATTTTTATTTGAAACAGAAAACAAACTCGATTACAGAATTTATAGTCAGACTGAAATTACAAATTACTGTTTTCTGTCACAAACCGGTCCCAACTCAACATAATGCTGGTTGAAACAACCAGCGCTGATCTTCCGTTGGAGCCGGGTGGTGACGTCACGCACGTCACATTCAGTAGGCACATTATTATGTAAAGATATGTAGGTACACAATATTAAAATTAATAAACATATATAAAACTCACACAACATTTTAACAAGGATTAAAACAAAGAGTCGAATATAAACTTATGTAAAAATATAGTATCATGAGACTTTGAAAAAAATTATTACAACAAATTTGACAAATATTTTATGACCAACAAACAGACGAGAACAATAAAATCGAGACGTTTAATACTTTTCGTATATATAAAAAGAGTGATAAGTCAACACTTTGAAGGATAATTTAAAATTTAGAAGATAAGTGTTACATTTCATTACACATAATTTTAAATTGCACTTGTGTCATTAACTAACAGTTCTTCATTTTTTTGGTGTAGGAATATAAATTTCTTAAGTTTATTTCTAAAATTATTTAGACATTGCAGGTTCCGTATCGGTGGTGGGATATTATTCCAGCATTTCGACGCAGCATAGCGGAAGCTACCCCTAAAAGCAGCAGTAGCGTGTCTCTCTGTGAGGAGCTGCAAAGTACATGTTAGTACTTAAAACAATAAGATAACCACATATTTGCGAGGCATTTCCTGAAAAACCATTGTTTTCACAACATGCCGGTGCAATGGTGAATAAAAATCACTTTCTTACTCTGTTAATAGAATATAAATTCCAGACGTCGGTCGTCTAGTATCCAGTGGCATTATTAGCAAGCGAAGCCAGGTGCTAGGGCTGGCAGAGAGAATAGCAGCTGCGGTTTCTGGAAATATCTGCCGTGCATAAGTAAAGGGGCACTGTGAAACGTATAAAATATTTTGAGTTAAAGTTGGGACATACAACCTTAAAACAAGTTTGTCAAAATATTGTTATTAAAAAGCCGATTACTATATACTCGTTCTGACATATTATTCTCACTACAAGTAACAGGTCTCCACTAAGAATGGGGCGTAGGCCACAGTATAACAATAAAACTGTTTTTGATACAAGTAAAATTTAAAAAGACCCCGACATTTGTTGTGGCAGTCATCTAGGTTTTGACATTGCCATAATGTACGAGTAAAGATTTTACTAGTCGAGCCTTTTCATTTGATACCCATATTGAGGGTTTTTTTTTCAATTTTGTAACCGTTTTATTCATTTGACCACCAGCCAGTGGTTTCATGATTTGCTCTCTTTTTAACTTTGATCTCTTTCATTTTACTAGCAGTGCTTTTGAGCTGTATAATGAATTCAGTGGCATGACAGTATCAGCGCTCGCGCACAGGTTTCGAGCCGTCCGCTCTATCCGGGTAAATTGATTATCGGCCGCTCTTTACCCGCTAATAGCATCCGGGTTCACTGCCTCTTTGTGCCCCGGATATTGCCTAACCTTACTCTGTAAACATTATTGCATATTTTATTGTTAAGGTACAGACGCCGATAGTGGATATTGGTTTGGAGCTTGGAGCCAAAACGGAAATAGGCTGTGATTGTTTATTTGGAATTGAGGGTAGCTATCAAGTGTATTTTATATACTGTCATTATTGCTACAGCGTTGAATTGTTTTTAAGTTTTTGATCTATCTGTTCGGTAAGGTTTGGTATTACAAGTAAGGAGTTTTTTTAAGTATAACAATCTCATGTAAGAGATATTTGATAGATAATTGTTTTTCTAGAGCTAAGAGGGAGTTTGCTTCAACTCTAATTACCGTCTGATTTAAATATTATCTTACTTACTATTTTATTATATACTATTCATACTATTTTATTACGTGCCGGGCTCCATGCTGTGTTTGGGGCATCGTGCTTTACGTGCCTCATAAGCTGCTGCTGGTCTGGGCGCTCTGGTAAGAACAAATAGATCAGAGGTTGTTGAAACATATCTTACAATAGACCTTTGTTAAGTGTTTGTGTTCGCGAGGTTGTAGAACTAGTAATTATAGTGACTCAATAGGACCAGGTGGTGTAAATTTTGCTATATTATTGGTAAATAACTGTCAGCTGTTGCAATCACTATCATCTTTTTTTCTACGAAACGATTATACTCTTTGGTATCACAGGCTTATAAAACAGTGCTATTATCTCGTTGGTATTGTGAATATAGTTATATCTAACAGTTAGAAAAGGACTGCGCTAAAACTTAATAGCCCACTTTAATGTAAATTCTTTTTTAAACCGAGCACTGCAATTCTCAGATAAAGCTCTTCAGTCCTACGCCATTACTTACACTATCTTGCAGTACTTGCCAGTCACTGCAACAGCTACCTTTACAAAACAGCCATTCTATGCTTTAAATATTGCAACACAAGATTCCAAATGGCATATATTAAGTGACATCCAAACTTGGTTACGCACTATAAGGAGCAATGATATTGGGTGCTGCTATCACGATGTTATTTCATATCAGTAAGGTTGATTTTACTGTTTCTTACATGTTTTGTGACGTGGTAAAATGCAGGGCATTATGCCAAAGCGTCAATAGAGCGGCGGTGCCTTCAGTAACCGGGTGTTTACATCGTAGTTACGGCCACTTTGAGGCCGATATTGGTCGATATTGTTAGGAGCCATCACTGGCTAAGTACGGGATATAGAGGTCATTCTTGACCACTGCTCGACAAAGGTTAGAAAATGGCACTGTAATATATTGTCATGTTCAGAGAAAACGGTTTCATAAATCACATAGGATGAATAAGTTAACTATACTTAAGTTGTTTCGCTTACTATTTAATAAATGTTTACTGCAGTTATATTTAACAATATAATATTTACCGACTGGTCGTTTCTTTTATCTGTTGTTATTAACAGTTTTACAACCACCTATGAACTTTATGAAAAAATAGTAGCTCTATTTTTACAATTAATAGCAGTATAGAAATTTGATATATTTTATTTAAAAAACCTAATACTAATCTAACTCACTTAAAATCGAATTTCTTTATTGAGAATGCAAATGAAATAAACTGATTGGAGTGAAACAATTGAGTTGGAGCCATCAGTGAAACGATCGCGCCACTTGTACTCCTTCTGATGCAAATGTGCCGACTAAAGTGATTGGATCATAGCGAGATTGGAGCTCAACAGTTCAAAAGTATAAACGCACCTAGCGTGTTGTATCGTAAAAAAAGTCCTAAGCTAAGGCTTGATGTGCCTAAGGTCAGAATATTCACAAAATTTTATTACTCATGAGAAATCGGAAGATAATAATCATCAATCAGATCATTTTTGTAACGTTTAAATGAATTCATCACTCGTCGACGGCTACTCACTTAAGAACAATATTAAAAATGACGCTTTTTTATCGCTCGTAAGTGACGTCGACGTAGCAAGTGAGGAATTTATTCGAAAGTTTCTATAATAAGGCCCCACAAAACTTAAGCTTCCATCTACGGGTGACGGCCAAACTCTCCATTATATGGCCACCCTCAACATGCTGCTAGCTGCAAAATCCGTAAATCCTCTGCTTCGAATCTGGATATATGTATTTTTTTCTGCAATGTGTATGTGTAATTTCTTGATTGCAAGAAATTCGTGCTCGCATAAATGAAAATCTTGATAAAACTTGATGAAACATGTTCTAATTATTTTTTTCATTTTAACCGTTTAGGATTTGAGATGGAAAAAGTTTGCTTGAACTTACAAAAACCCTGACAAATCTATATAAGTACATTTTAGTACCTATTAATTCTCTTTGACACCGCGTATGACACTGTTGATTTTTAGAAGCCATTTGGAAGCTTGAAATCTTTTATTGTCGGAAAATTAATATAGTCGCCAAGCCATCAGCTTGCAAAACTACGGGTTGTACCTAATTGTTAGTATTCAAAAAAACAATAGGTATAATCTAATAATCAAAAATTGCAAACGGTTAGTAACACTATAAGATATAATGTGTTAGGTATTTATTTAGGAAACCATAGACATTTTACAAAAATAAATTATTTCATCCTATTGGAAATGTGACTCGAGTGAAAGTGAATTGCTACGTGAAACAAAATATTAGCAAATCTTATATTTGTACTCTCATATAATATACGAGTAGTTCCAAAAAAATCCCGTGCGCTTTTGTCCTAAAGTTGAATGGCTCAGTTATTTTCTAATCTGAACGCTAGAAAGGATTGCAAACAATCGAGAATTCCAATTAACTAGTATTTCAGTTTAAATGCATGAGGCAATATCGTTTTTCAGTCTTCAAAACATTAACATGTTTCAAAATACATATTCATATTACTTTATACTAGATAATAACTTTTGTACCAACAAAATCATAATTATAGAACAATTATATGAAACCATTAAATATTCGGTTTACTCCTATTTATTATAATCGCGTTCCTAAAAGCGGAGGAGGAAGTTGTATGAATTTTTAATTGAAAGAATTGTAAATAATTGTTTGGTTCTTGCAGAAATGAAAACTCTAAGTAACTTCCCTTAGTCCATCACAATATAAAATTATCAAACAGCCTAATATCCTTGTATATACCTGTATGGTTAGCAATAACTTTACAATAGCAAAAGATCAAGCCCGAAAACTATGCCTCATAATTTGTTTGTATTTTATAAGAAAAAAAAGCAGTCGCTGATAAGTAACTGAAACTAAAATGATTTTATTTAACTCATTTACGGTAATGCTCAAGCAAATTTTCCGAGAATTTCTTCATAAATAGAAAAAGAAAATTAAAATCCAATTTAGTTTTCCGCAAAAGTCAATGAAACTTGGCGTCTTGCCAACTACACTCGAAAGCTACACAAGGCGTCGATACTCTTGAAGCAAAGATACTCGTATTTATAATACTCACAAATAGCTACCACGATACTTATTTAGTATATTAGTCAGTAAATTATCGCCGCTAAACTATTAATGAGGGAGGGAGCCTGCGGAAACGTGTGTTAGAACTTAATAAATATAAGCCTTGGTACCTCAAATGACATTACAAAAAGTTTATATTGCTAGGAAAAAGATCAGTATACATGCACGCGATGTGATATTTTCAAATTATTTTTAGATTTTGAATAATAATATTTATGAAATTGGATGAACACGTCGAAATCATTTTCTCCAAATAAATCTCAACGCTTTTCTGTAGACCAATCTTTTTGGGAACTGTACATATTTTGTAGTGTCAACAAATCTGGTGCATACTTTAACTTTTCCAAAGTTATAAAAACTAATTTAGCTTTGACGTAGATTCGCCCATTAAGTGAATTTCTTCACAAGTTACAAATATAATACTGCCGTGATAACAATATTTTTGCCAGTCTTTTAGTTGATCAGATCAGTTGTAAGATACGAGTAATTCGTATTCAAATCACGTATCTTTAACAAAAGTTTCATGAAGATTTCGCACGAAAACAAATATCTATCTACCATGTTATTCAGAATTCATATCACCACACTTTTACTATATACGAGTGGTACGAGAGTTGACAATATACGTGTACAAACATTGATGGATCAATGATTTCTCGTAAACATGGTTAGCTGTAGTAGATCAATTTTCATTTTTCTGTTTGTCCTAATGTTTAGTTATAATTCAAAAGGAATTTCAACCAATTTGCCTAATTTTCATACGTTCTATTGATTAAGCGAGCGAAGCGTAAGCAGAGTTTGTATGGATCCATACAAACAAACTTTGCTTATCAATTAAGACGCTTGTCTGGAAATTTCGTAATCGCGCACAGGTTGCAGTTTACAAGTTTTATACAGGTTCTACAAATATTAAGTATTCTTCAACTATTATGGATTTATGATGGGGAATTATGTCCTCCGAAAATTGGGGAAGTTTGCTTGAATATTCTAAGGTCACAAGAATATTGTAACTTTACTACTTGTGAAACAAAGTCTAAATTACTGTGGCTTACCGGCAAAGGCACGTATCAAAGATGTTACTTTCTTACTTTCTACGGTTATCAGCTGTTCTTCCTGTCAACCCTGCGCATTCCGCTTTTGTCATTTTAGGAAGCCATTTGGAAGCATGGAATATATTAAATCCGCAAATGACCGGGATGTCAACAGTTCGCAGAACTACTAGTACTAACGGCTACAGAACCAACTCAGCAATACTCGATATGTTTATGACTACTTATTTATATTTTTGTTTCTTAAATATCTCACTCAGCAGGTGGTAAATAAAAGGCAAGGCGCGAGGGCAACGAGATTTTTTTCATCAAATTACTGTGCTGAAATTTTCTAATTAGAAATTATAACAAGAATTCCCTCGAAATGCTTCAGACAAAAGCCAAATTTAGGTGCTTTTTTAATAGATCTAAACTTTTTGACCATAAATGAAGTCATTATGTACATTCATCCTGATTACAAATTTAGTAAGGTTTTTTTAATTAATAAGAAAAAATCAATCTCTTGTTAATAATTTAATTACCAATTACTGTTCACTATTAGTACTTAAATTTTTATTGTATTTATAAGGCTGGTACAAAAAAAGAGTAAGTGTGTCACTAGATCAGAATACTCGTACGATTGATCCTTCTAGATGGGTTAAATTCTCTTCGGGATTCTGGTGCTACATATTCAGAGATTTCAACATTCTAACTGTTCAAAATTAAAACCATGCTATAGTTAACTAAACATTATGAGTCTTATTAATAATTAGTATGTTTTTAAAATGTATTAAAATTGAATATACATATAAATACATTGAATGTCTGACTTATATGTGACTATAGTGAGCATTATAGTCACTATATATAAGTCCGACTAAACTGAAGCTGAGCAACTATTTTTCGTTCTCAACGATACAACTTATCGGTGTATCTAATTAGAAAAAACAAAGAGAGAAATAAAGAAAAAATATGATGAAACTAATAAAAACAAGTTTTAAAGCATTCATTGCTTAAGAGGACGACAGAGAAATTCTTCCTCAGAGGAGGGTTTTTGTTAGATTGTATACTGTAGTCTCTGACTCGGCATAGAATTGATGTTCTAAGATAAACCACTGACGCGTACAATTCAACATGTAATCCGAAACACAGAAGCAGTCAGCTGTAATGTCACTCCATCCATCTAAGACCTGCTCGGGCTAAACGTTGCATAACTTGAGTAATTAATTAGAATCTATTAGGTAGGCATATATGTGTCATAGCTAAATTACAGAGAAACAATCCTTACACACATTAAACTTACTGAAAAGAATAATAATTACGTAAATTTATTTACATATTCTTTATCATAATACGAGTAAATATAACAAATAAACAAAGTACACTTTAATACGTAAAGAAGATCACTAAAGATCACATAAAAGACATGGATAAGTCGAAACTAGTTTTGAAATATTTACCTCAGTTCACGTTGAAGCAGAATTTCTTACCTATATTAATATAAGTAAGTTTTGGTCACCAACTATTATTCATTTGGTATAAAAGCAAATATTAATTATTTCATTTTAATTACTAGATATTTCGTTGAGTTTATCTTTTTGTACAAGCAAATGAAAATGAAAAATTATACCTGAACATTATAACGAAATGCATAAAATGTAATGTAATAATTTTATTATTACTTTTAATTGGACTAATAACGGATGTAGATTGATAGAATTTAGTATCAATATTTTATTACTAGGCTGTAATTTATAAGTACGTGCGTTTTGACGAATGACGAATATAATAATAGAGTTATTTATATAAACTAGTAGTTCTGCAAACTTAAAACGTCGAAAGAATTTAAAACAGAAGCTTTTTAAAAAAAGTTGCTGGTAAATAGCACTGTAGAAAAATTCTCGTTTATTTTGGAATTAAATATACATTTCCAAATGAAACATCCGCGACGACAAAAAAAGTAATACAAAGTTTCGTCAATATTTGAAGAAAAATACGACCTCTATGAAATTACCAACATCCAGCCAAACATATTGAACTAAAAATGAACAAACATACACCATTTCAAACTGATAAACGAAATATTATTAAGAATACACAAAATTCATTCATATTCAAAATTCGGACGTATCGCTCTTTAAAATAAATACAACAAGAAGTAAGAATAATAGATAAATAAATACTCTTTTGCATTTATATGTTCAACAATGTATATAACATCAATTTTCTAAAAAAAAACGGGTGTATCCAAAAACCTCAGAGAGGAAAATAGTCCAGAACTGTAAAAAGCGTACGTGAGAAAATCTCTAACAGTTATTTTCCGTGCTGTTCTAAAACTGCAAGAGCGTGTTCATATGACGCGCTTCTGTAAGAAAATTTAACATTACGTATTGCTCTACAGTACTCGTAATACATTAAAAATAAAGTGACAACTTTCTGTGTTCTTTTCTAAAATAACTTTTGCAGGCAATTATAAGTTAGATTTTAAAACCTAACTTACTAACGATTTAGATAAAAATGTAAGTATACGGAACCACGTGTAAAATAATTCCATACAAATATTTTTTTTAATCTGTCTAAAAATGTTTCAGACGAATTAAAGACTCCTTTATTTTAAATCCGTTTCACTATATATTTTTTCTTATATCTAAATTTATTAACCATCGAACCGTCCGCTAGTTTCGCAGCCCAAGGGCAATCGACTAGAGCAAAAGTTTTTAATAGTGTTGTGTCAAGTCGCCTCGTCTCAGTTAATTACTCTCCTGGCCAGCTCACAGAACTTTCAACCTTACGGCCCCAGCTCGATACGACCAGTTCTTAGCACGCTTTCGTGCTAATTTCGTTTGAAACTATCGTCGATTTTGTTTGTTTGCTATATAAAACAGTTACCAGCGCTGATGTTTTGCCCTACAGTATTAATACAAGTATTTCTTTGCGTTTGCAATAAATAAATGTTACGCTAAATAGGGTTCAATGATTATCGACTCTCAAGAAGATCGGTCGTGAGTTCAAATCCCGGTTGAAGCTTAGGTCACTGAGTATATTTGCTTACCTACGCGTCAATAGGAATTTAACTTGAAAATTTAGTTAGTGATAGCCTAGTTGGTGATCCCTTACCAACCTTTTAAATGAGAAGGCAGGGATTCGATCGCACTTCAGGTATACACTTAATAGTTCTCCATTCATTTCAATATTATTAAACTTTAACCAGATAACCCAGTATCGAATATTTTTTACAAAATCTTTATTTTTATTTCAATTCAAAATCTTTGTTAATAAAAGTTTCTCTTTTTTGCTAACTAGGTAGTCTAGTAAATTTCAATTTTGATTTTGCTCCACAAGCAAATAGTCTTGTGAATAGTTTGTAATTATATAATAAGCGTCAGATGTAGTAGATAAAAAAGAAACTTCATTAGTTGTATACCGTCGCTAACATTTTCATTTTCCCGCCATCATAACAAAAGACTAACACCTGTTTGTCTTTCTCATTACCCCGGAACCCACGTAGCACTTTTTGTTATATTTTAACAAAGAGATCGCGAACAATCCACAAAATTCTTAGCAAAGTCTCGCTTTTAGAGTAAATCAAATCTTTATTTTATCTACAAAAAAGGTTCCCAATTGAGTTGTCTCAAAAGCAATCGAGAAGCTCCATTACTATGTTACTATGATCGATAAACTAAAATACTTTGTATTGAACGTTTCAAATTCCAGACGACAGTTGTTTCACTAGAATCGAATTTAACTTGTTGAAATAGAATAGATAGTTTGAAAACTCGATTGTCTGTAATAAAATTTGAAGACTCGAATTCTCGAATTGTATTATAGTACTGGAATAGGTATAGCAATTTAGCCCGTTAAATGAAATCATGATAAGACAACGTGAGCCAAATGGCTGAGTACCTACATTGTAAGTTCTATTTATAATTTTGTTTAGGAAAGGTAAGTGTAGATTAACTATGAGAATTATTAACTTTATTTTTCTAAATGCGTCTCATTAGTTTCAATTTCTACTTATCGAATCTCTTGCCAGCGCTATTTCTCTTAATGAGGCTCAATATAATTACTGGATTAAATACATATATAATAATTGTTGCTCCCGCAATATAACATTTATTTATAAATAATCAAAAAATATTATGACTGGTTTTTATCATTTCAAAAATATTAAGTACACAAATTGTATAAAATATTATAAGTTTACTAAAAAATAGCACCAAAATTAAAAACCTTTATATTTTGTACAATGAAAACAAGATACACAGCGCATCATGCATTGAAATAAATCAATCACACACAAAGTTGACATGTCACAAAGCTATCGTGTTTCAATGAATGAAAGCGCGTGATAACATTCCGTACCGATTTACCATCCGGTCCATCAATATCGTAGATTTATAGATGAGGGTAGAAATAAAATTATTTATCAATATTGTTTTAGGGAAGTATTTCCGCCTATGTCGGCAAGCTGGCTAAGGCACTATCTATCGGCCGACTCGCTTACGAAGGTTTCTGTACTATTATCTATACAATATTATTAATACGAACAAAAAATGGTTAAAAAAGGTTTTGGATGGTAATATATTTTTATTTATCAATGATGTATTTTTTATTTTGATAGTAAGTATACAACTAAATATACATTGAATAGTTCAAGCGGCTGACTGTTGTCGTTATTGATATATAACTTGTCATTGTCATATTGATATATATAATAGGCTACTCTACGGTGACACTTACATTAATTCTCAACACCTTTGACTGCTATTCACTACGTATAGTGATTGGAGTATTGCAGCGTCAAATTTCCGCTATCGTTGCTATCAGCGCTTTGCAATACTACGCCTCTCAGATCACACACGATTCTGATGTGGTTTGAGCTGACTGTTTGGTTTGAGTTATGAGCTCGTATTAAGTTATATGTAGAACTCTCCAAATGGTTAGAAAAACTACTACTTAATGTCAAACTAATCAAACATCTTCCTGTAACTGTACACTGTAAATGTTACCCTTGAAGATCATTTAAATTCATACTCAGTGTTACAGAACCTTAGACGACATCGTGGTCTAGTGGCTAGCAAGCTTGCTTCAAGATCCGTCGGCCCGAGGTTTGATTCCCGGTCGGGTCAGGTGTTTGAATGATGAGTTTGAACATCTGTCTTGACATTAGTCTTGGTTCCTCTGTGCGTGTGTTTGTGAATGTTGCATAGCATCCTTTACACAGGAGAAATCCTGGAGTGGAGCTATGACTGTGAAACGTTATTATTTTTTAATATTACTAGCATAGCTTGTCAAAATTTCACTGTTTATTCGGAACGTTGGCGTTGTAAGATCATAGTTCAGCACGCTGGTATACTGAAAGTTGAAGATTTTACTTATACTTGAGGCGCGTCTGCATCACAGCTGAATTAGCATTTATGACTTCAAAAAGTTTAAGAATTCACTGAGATTTGTGACTCTATAAAAAATATACAATTGCTAAAAATAGTGGTCTACAGAAACGCGCAAAATTTTTTGAGAGAACAATTTATTCTATTCATCAAAAATGTTGAAATGGAAGATGAAAAAAAATTAACTTATGGAAAATTTTAACTTTTTTTTAAGAACTGATAATTATTTCAGATATCATCACGTTTATATAAATTAAAGTTAATCTGTTACCTACCTGACCGTCTATATTTTTTGTAACGTCATCCCATGTAACGAGTCTTTTGTTTGTGGTTCTGTGAAGCGTTTCACCCGCATATAACCCGCAATAATTACATACTTCACGATGTTTCCTTTCACCGTAAAAGCAATTGATGTTGAATTTGACAAAAATCTTGATATATATAAATCTCGTGTCACAATGTTTGTCCTCAATGGACTCCTAAACCACTTAACCGATTATAATAAAATTCGCACACCATGTGCAGTTCGATCCAACTTGAGAGATAGGATAGTTTAAATCTTAAATTATAGTCGCAATTTTAATTAATTGCTAATTATTTGTCAGTCACAATTATCTGTTAACTCCAAATGATTCTAACAGATGTCGATACCTTTCGACTGGGTTGGGTAAGTAATCAATAGATGGCGCTGCTATGGTAAATCTACGAACGTGTCATATAAGCTACATTTTAACAGCATAATTACCACGTGTTGTTGACGCTATAAAATAGCCACAGCAACGCGTGGCTGGGTCAGCTAGTACTTTATATTTATGTAACTCGTCTAGTCTGTGTGCATTAAGATTTACCTACAAGTTCTTTTTGAAACTTTAATTATAAATTATGTGATGTAAACATCATAAAAGTTTTATTTACGGTCCATTGAGCACTACATCAACAACTGTTACTTGTATCAGTTGTGATGCAATGGGAGATACAGTAAGTGCTATCCAGCGCATCGGTTCTTGAAAGTTTCCCAAACTTGCCCGAAGTTGCCGGAACTTGCCAGTTCTTGCCAGCATTCGCTATGATCCGTGCAAATCGCGATGTAACTGATAGCTGTGCTGTTAGTTGTTAACGTTCTGAGTTTGCTGGTAAAATAAACTACGAACAAATGAACTGGTTTTACATGATTATAGATATTTTTTACACAATATATAGTGATGGAAGGTCTTTTTAGGGCTAAGTACCCAAAGGGTTAAAACAGGACCCTATTACTAAGAGTTCGCTGTCCGTCCGATTGTCTGTCTAAGCTGTATAGCGTGAACCGTGATAGACAGTTATATTTTTCACCGACGATGTTGCGGTTCCGTCTCCTTTGATGCCGCTATAACAACAAATACCTACTAAAAATAACTATTTAAGTAGTATACAACAATGAACATACATCATTAGTAATTTTAGCCGATTTTTTAATGACAACTGCTAGAAACTTAACTAATGTCGAGTAATTAATATAACGCTAAGTATATTCAAATTTGCAATCCATAGTTACAGTTTGGTTTCTGCGCTTTAAACCGATAAGATAACACTGCCATTGTGTATTAGGCACGCAAAATCCCTTTCTATATTTCAGGACTTGGTATTCAGTCATTACTTCTCCTAGTATGAATAGGTATAGCTATATTTACAACATTATTAGGTATACATTCTTATAACTTATTTCTCATTAGTAAGTTTGTTTCATGTATAGTTACTTATTTTACTTTTATTAGTTTGGTTGCACCAACCGTTTTGTTAAATATAAGTTCTATCCATCATAAGGTTGCATGGAAGAAATTGCTTTAGGCGATAAAGCCGCCCAATGTACTACCATTGTATATATTCGTCTTGACGCATCTTTTTATATCTTGTTTGGTGTGCAATAAAGCTATATTCATTCAATATAGTTCAAAAGCTCATGTTAACTAGATTATGCATCAGTCCAATAGAACTTTGTAATATTAAAATATGTTTTATTTCCTTTGAGAAATTTAATCTTCGATTTATTTTACTCGGTACTTACTCTGTTTCGTGCTCGCGGCGGTTTGTCTCCAAAATCTCGAAACCAGATACTAAGATGCGTACAATTAATTTCAAAGCTTTAGCAAAAACGGCCATTTTGTTTTACAAATTATGTACATAAATTATACATAATCACGCGCCAGCTGGGGCTGTGACACCAGTTGTAATGTGCAATTTAAGGCACCCGTTTCTTTTGGTCATTTTTGAAATTAAAAAAATGTAAGTTAAGATTACGTAACTTACCTTGTTTTAAGTTGCTAGTTTGTTTGCGTGACCAGAATGCTGGTTTTTATCTGACCCAAAGTTCTGAAGATCTCTAACAAACTACGAGATTCCTTGCTGAAAACGCGTGACGTGTCTAACGTTATGTTGACGCAATCCGTTTTTCTGAAGGTTTAAACAAAAGCAAGTTCCGTGCCACATCAGAATATAATTTTTGAAATTGGCTTAGTGAATTACGCCGCGTTATGAATTAAAATGTTCATAGTGAATAATGGCTCAGAGTGGTAATAAAGCTTTTAGTTACTTTATGTTGCATTTTGGTAATGATTTGGAAGATTTTGATTATCTATACATTCAACAATTAATAATGATAAACTACGTATTGTAATCTCCAACAAACACAAATTACTTCATATATTTTTTTATATTTTTGAAACCCATTTACTTTCTACCTCAATTTTAGTAAGATAAGTGGTAGATGTAATATTCAAATGTACTGCTTGTCGTGGATTAATTGTAAAAAGGAAAAAAAAATGTTATTGCTTAATAAACAAATTTTCAAAAATCGAGTTTTATCCACTTATATTACAACGTCACGTACAATAATACATTTGCATAAATCCGTAGCACAACATCGTTTATAAGAAAATAAGATAGCCGGGTTTGAATAGGTAATATGTGACTGTGTTACTAAAAAAGAAAAATAAAACGTTATACGCTGTGGTATATTATACAAAGTTCAAGGGCACACACGTAAGCCTTTTATTTAGAAAAATAAGAAAGGGAAAAGACAGAATTTTAACCTCCTAAAATGAGGTTTAGCGTCGTAAGCTTAAGAAGGCGGATTACAGATATTCTCTCTAACATTGTTGTTGAAGCATGACATCGCGAGTAAATCTGCTCGTGGAGTTTATATAGCTGAAGTCACTCACTGCTAAACATATTATAATTACTATAAAAGCTTTCTTCGATAATGAGCTTTATTTGTCTTGTAGCGTAAAGCACAGTTTGATTTCAGTGAAGTAATTAAAGTAGTTAAGTACGATTGACTGGTTTTATTATCTCTACTAAGAAATCCAACATCAACTTTAATTTATCGTACCATTTGAATAATAAATGCTACTCATTATCCAACCAAAACCTAAAAGGGCCGAACGCTACTCACGTTGATATATTGGAAACACCTTCGGCAATCTATGCGATACCACCAATCGAAACATTTTAGTGCTATATTTAACAGAACCTATTCCATGGGTTGTACATATTTGCAAAAGCTATCAGAGCGGCAGCCACAAAATAGATTTAGGTTGCTTTTCCATCAAACATGCTAGATAGTAGCTTAGCATATGCATAGCAAGGCTAGTCTTAATACTGTAAACTGCTTTTACCTAGTAGAGATTGATGAAAATTATTTAAGTTATATCCACATCTTGATAATATGAAAGTAATAAACACATTTTTTAAACATTTGTTTTAATATATTTTTTATTCCTGTCGTAATTTAGCATAACACGGGTAAGAACTTAGATTAAAGGATGAGAACAAGTTATTACGATGTTATTACCATAATTGTATCACTGAAGCTCAGGATCGAAGCTCTGATAGTGTGTGTAAGTAGGTATGTTGAAACATTATTTTACCCTCCCCGCTCTAGTAATATTGTAGGACAATTTATTGTATAGAGTACTAATATCAAGAGGAGTTCCACGCACAGCTATTTTGCTCAGACCAAAAAACTTCTTTCGATTGCCGACAGACAAGGAATATCAAGATTCCAGGGTCACTGTATAACACCAGTATTTTATTACAATTAAGCAATCCTAGACAGGCCATAATTTTTATTAAAGAACGAGATTTGTTTAGGAGAGATATTAGTGACAATTCTATAAACAAGTTTGTTTCAGTTACGAACGTTTTCTCTCGAAGATAAACCAATTTTAATAGAGTGAATGTGTAAGGTAAAAATATTTATCAGATTACCAATCCAGATAAAATGATTGTAATAAATCATAAAAATAAATCATTGTAATTTGATAATCATTTTATCAGTGTTCTTATTCTAAAAAAATGATTTGGTATAGTATACAGTAGCCCGCTACTGGTGGAATACAAGCCTTAGTCCTAAACCAGTGTAGCGCACTGCATCAATTAATATTCGACTAGGTACATCTAACCAGCGTGGTTTAGATATGCACAGACAGGCATACACAATTGAAAACATTATATGTACTGCGTTGTAGATTCGAATTATTGCTTTTATTAAACTGACAGTAATATTCAGCGTTGAATAATGGTAGCTTTTTAGATGAATAATATTATAAATAGACTAGTAGCTGTTACCCCCTAGAATTGAATTTATAGGATCCCCTCCGGGGTTGATATCCAAAAAAGAAAACTTGTTACACCCTTACATGCTATAACGAATATACCCTCCATATTTCATGTCTCTAGGTTTATCAGTTTAGGCTCTGCGTTGATTTTGACCTGTCAGTCAGCCATCCATCAGTAAGTCAGTCAAACGTTTCCCTGTGATTAAACTAGTTATATAATTTTATTGATACAAATTTGCTTTGACAAAACTATAACAATTTTCTATTTTTTTCGCAAAATATCAGACTACGTAAAAAGAAGTATCTAACACTTATTATTAAATTTCCCCAGCTAGTCATCTTTAACAATCTCGCTTTTAATTCAGTTATTAGCGCAATTTACGGGCGCCATTATCATTAATGCCTGCTGTTTCTTGCATGTAGCGCGTAAATTAGGGTTCCCTGGGATGGCGCGTAATTTGAGATACGGACCCCGTGCGAAAGGGGGCCGTGGTGAGGATTAATTTTATAATAAAGTTAATTTATATTAATACGTAACTATTACTGTACAAATATGATAATTTGCCTATCAAGCGAGATAATGATTCAATATGATAATTGTTTCAGAAATTACAATCATCGAATTTTGCCTCGGTAAATTTTTGGGAATCAATTGTTTATTACTTGATTTACCAGGTGTTGTTTACTTATCTGTATATACTTAAACTAAAACTGTAACAGGTCGAATTTTTGAAGCAATGATGAGCGAGTGGTTAGTAGGGTGGATTGCCGTGCGAGAAGTGCGAGGTTTGATCCCACAAAATAAGCAAAAAGATCCTGAGCTAGCGGTGAATACCATAGATCGCCTGGCCAGCAACCACGTATAAGTAGAAAAACCGGTCACCAAGTCCTTTGCGGCAGCCTTCTTTGAGTGCCAGTATCTATATTTCAGACTAGGCATGCTCCATCTAGAAGTTATAGTCTTGCTTACTTCTGTGGCTATGAGAGCTGGTTGGCAATTGCCTGTCCAAAAGAGGTCTCAAGGATAAAAAAAAGACATGAGTCTTCTTATCAAAGGAGTTTATTCGCCACACCAGTTCAACTGATGGTCAGTAGCGTAAATCACTCACTTTTTACCATCTCCTACAAGCAGGTATCCTTAGGATAAGGGGATAAGAGGTAAGAAATATGTGGTGAAGGAAAAGCGTGGAGTGGCAAAGGGAATGGGAGTAAGAGGCGAGATCAGGCCTCAATAGTCGAAGAAGAAATCCATTATATCCTGGTCTAGGTTAAACTTAGGTATTCTCCATATTTCGTGTTTATTTTCGGATTATATAAACTAGTACGGAAAATAAATACAAATAATACTATAAATAAGTGGAAACCAAGTGAAATTCTTCAGGAAAAACTTGCGTTACAAAAAAGTCATCTCCGTAGTCGATTACCATAAAAATCAATAAATTCGATTAAAATAACCAATCACATTAATGTTATTTTGATTAAAATCAAATCAAAATAACATTAATTTTGATTAAAATAAATTATAACATTAATTTTGATTAAAATCAAAATAACATTAATTAGATTGGTTATTTTGATTTCAATAAAAATTAAAATAATCTAGGCTACTGGACCGATTTTCATAAAATATTTAGGACCAATTGGAAGGAATTGTCGTTATTAAATGTAATATCGAGCAAACGGCAAAAACTTCACGTTTTATTGTATGAAAGTATATTGCCTTTTTGGTATTTGTTGTAACAGTAACGGACGTACGAGACGGACGGACGTCAGCGAAGCCTTAGTAATAGAGGCACGTTTTTACCTTTTGGATACGGAAGCCTAATATAAAAGAATTCGACGAATTGTGAACTTTTTTACAAAAAAATCGTGCTGAATTCGCAAAAAATAACCAGGCGTTAATGCTATGCAGAAACTTTGGCTTTTCAGAATTTTCCACTCATGCTAAACAGGTTTACGCGAACTTCTCTTTATCGCTTTAATTAATCAAATCCACAATTTAAAACACTTCAATCTTATACAAGGGTATCTTATACAATAATCAGACTCAGAAGGATAGAAATTGATTCTATTATAAACTATACTAGGATAGCAATTGCGAACGAAGTCACGAGTACATCTAGCAATGTATTGTTTTAATATTTATAAAAAGGCGCGATTTTTAAATGGTGGGTAAGAAATAGCATTTATTGTATTCATAGCAAAATATTTTGATTCTATTAGCCGATTAACCGGACAGCTGCTAACTGGTAACTATTGTCAAAAGACACTTATTTTTATAAGGATAGTACATAAAATTTACTCCCATAAAGTAACTAAATTTATAATTGTATTTGAATAGTGATGTGAATGTTTGGTCGTAGTCACAGGTGTGATCGTTAATCCGCTGCGATTACGCTGCGGTTGTCGTACGATCGCGTTGCGGTGACGCTGCGGTCGCGTCCGTTAAGTGCGATTAGCAAATGCATCCCGAAATTAGAGTGTCACGGATAGCGATCACGTTTATAGCACTTTTGATTAGGCTGTATTTGCGGTACGATGTTAATGACCGTATAAACTACAGGCAATTGTATTGCGTTAGTAAAATTTAACATTAAACAAGCTAATAGGTTGCATTTTAATAGTTTTAATAGTACTGTTCATTGATTTTATGTCAATAATTTTACGTTTGTGGACATTAAAAAGCTTAAAGCAAATGATTTGTACACTAGTATATGTCAAAATGTAGAAAATTAGATGTAAGTACCGTATTGTTATCACTGATACCTCATATTAGAACACTATATGTATAAACAACGTCACGGCCATAACTAAAAGTATTAAGATCAAAGCTATAATACGTCTAACATCAGTTAAGGAAGACGACAAAATGCCTGTAAATAATTTGCAGTATTTTTACTAAACCGACTCATTTCATAAAGTTACACTATGACAATGATAATGCATTCTGTACGAATGAAATAGCGGAGACATTCTCAACATTTGCCGCAATTTTAAAGCCGCGTACACACTAGGACAATATTACGCGGTTATGAAATAATTTATAAATTTTTCTCTTTTCTCATATGCAAAACCAAATATCTTAGACACTTGTCTTTATCTATTACCGAATGTGTTAGCTACCTAACTCGTACTGCTGAAATTTATATATCAATTCAGTTCGTTGAACTCATCAAATATAGACTTAAATTAATGTAATAGTCTAGGGATATTAATTTTGAACAATGCTGCAGTCTATTAGTTTTTAGATATTTGATTGATTTGGTTATTTTATATGTTCATTTGTGTTTTGCCAGTTTTGTGGTCTTTCAATACTAAAAAACCTCGAATTGTTGTAACTCTCCGTTTATTCTTCTTTCAAAGATTTTTTTGTTGGTTGGATTTAATGATTGCTTTTTGTCCTTGAATGAATTAATGAACTCTTTAATTTAGACACAAACATCAAAAATACAGGAAAAATCTCACATTTAGTGTAACATGTACCTTTGTACTAGTTTTTGGAACTTAAGTTTGCTGTACTTACAATGACAACACGAGTAGAACTTTAATGATAATACTTATCTTATATCGTTTAAGAGGGTCAGATATATAATTTAGTTTACATTCTACGCAAGGATTAGAGCCCTTACCGTGAGTGCCTCGGCGCGATACTGTTTTAGGATTATTGCAGAGTATAATACTGTCCATGAACTGGGTCATGCTGAGACCAGTAAAACCCACGGAGAGTTTTAATTGATTAAGCTTATTTACGCTCAATTATTTACATAATATATAATATATTATATTATAATATAATAATATAATATACAATAATAATATAATATAATATTATGGAACAACATCAACACAAAGGTCTTCAAGTCCCAAACTAGGCAAAGCCTATGTGCTATGGTAACCTGATGACTGATATACATACTTAGAAATACATATATACATACTTAAATATACAATAAACACCCAGACACAGGTCAAACAGACATGTTCATGCACACAAATGTTTGACCTGTCCGGGATCTAACCCGGGACCAGCGGCGCAGAAGGCAGGGTTGCTACCAACTGCGCCAACCGGCCAGTCGAAACATAAATTAAGCACATCCACTTACACTTTTGACGAGTCTTGAACTCCGCGAAAAGATTCTTTTTTTAAATATTTACCAAGCTCACATACTTCTAATATACTCTTTGAACCAAGCTTTATTCCAACTTGCAGCAATCCCGCCGAGTACCGAATAACCTCGTGATTGCGTTTCGTCTCACGTGGATTGTTTGAAACTGAACTCTGAGCTAGTGACGTCACTTACTGTTATGATAATGCTAAACGAGACTTGACTATACTGAAAATAGGCCTTTATGTCAGCAGTACCATAACAGTATTAGTAGTACGTATTGTGATTTTTCCGCATTTGCCAAAATGCGACATTTTTATATTTTTTGACAAATTTCAAACGTGTTTCGCATTATATACAGTGTCATCTACAAAATGGTCAAAGATTTTTATAGGCTAATCTTACCACATTTTGTTGGAAAAGACGAAACAGTGGCAGTAAATATTAAAAAAAAACACAGGCATGTAATAATGTAATAAAATAATTAAGGTTCAAAAATAATAACATTAGGATAATCTCATAAAAAAAAACTCGACTTTGTGTTGTAAATAAAGTTGGGGGGTAAGATGGCTGAGACACTCGATTAGCTGTCAAAAATATGACATTTACCATTTTCACGCACAACACACATAAGCAATTGAGTGGAATTGAGATAAGTCCCAATAATACGGCAGATAAAACCGTGCAAAACTGCAAAATAATCCTTAGACATGGAGTCATAGATGCTATTTTGTAATCACGTTTTTCATCTTGCCCCTTTAACTCACTCTACCTACATTAATTTAATATACGAGTACATATCTACACATTATTCAAGTTGAATAACATTAAGTTGTGGTTGCAGTAGTCACGTATTCTTCAAAGTTTTTTCATTACAGTAGTATTCCCAAAGCCCATTGGCACATCACTAGCAGCATTCCTCGCTATGCATTCTTTGGGCAGCAAAATGGAATAGCGCACGTTTGCGGGTTTCATGAATAAACAGGTTAATTTAATCTATTGATTATAACTATGGCTGTTGCCGACATCTAAAAGGACTGTATTTTTTATGTTCGTTCGCCGATTTCCCAGGAATTGATAAAGAAAACTCTTTTTCTTTCAAAGGATATGATTTTCATTATCACATTCTTGTGGGGTCGGCAGAGAATATCTTTTTCTTCAATTCTACTACATACTAGTCTATCGGCCGTTATAACTTCATTCACTCCTCTTTCACATATATCCCTCTTCTCGTGTATAATTTTATCAAAATTGGCCTACACACGTACACCCATCAAAATAAAATAAATAAATCATAACACTCGTTGTTTTTGACGGTCACTACGAACAACTGAGGACTATCAAAAAAAGAACCTAACTACTATCACAAATATTCGTTAAAAGTTGAAAAAGAACCAAAAAGGCTTTCGTAACAAACGAAATATAAAAAGTTAAAAGCTAAAACTCGAGATACAACAATGAAAGCTTTTTAGAAGTGCTGACAAAGAATGGATAAAAAATTTGATTCTGACGTTGCTACGGTGACAGCCGAATAAAAGCGGTCACAAACTACCCGTACGCCGTAGTATTTCCTTTTTTTAAGTAAACTTCTCCCATTTTTAGGGAATATAAAACCAATCAAAACTCCCAGACGAAAAAAATAATTTAGGAATTAATAATTAGTAGAACCTGTAGGTATGCAAAGTTTCGTCAAGATGAGATAGAAACTTAAACAACCTGTTCGCAAGAGAGTATGATTTTTTTTAGACTAACATCATATGCAATTTGACACACGAAACAACATTTTGCAGACACGAAGCAGAGCCGTTTCGTTCGTTCGTTCAATAATTAAATAATTTGTTAATTATCATGTCTGAATTGTTACACATTTAAGTATATTAAGATGTTATGTGGTAACATAACAAGTGGCTAGAAGCGAATTTCAAAATAGCTTAACGAGTAAATCCGCGGGATGATGCCAAATAGCTTTTGATCATCCGCAGGTAAATACAAATCTAATGAAATCTTACACATGAAAACTCGGTCCACTGATTTAGGCTTTAGAGGGTCAAAAAGAGTTAAATATACATACGTACGAGTAAATAAAAATATGCAGACTACACTAGAAAAACATAACTCTGTTTTTAGGCAGTCGGGTAAAATATGCCGCGGTTCCATGGGTCTCCGCAGTTGAATTCATTTATTCATAAAAAATCTTTGACGAATTCCGAGTGCATTTTAACTGACTGCATACAGACTTTTTGAAAATTAAATGAAGCGGTATTGTCGCGATACTGAAGTCATTGGGTTACCTGTAGCTTGCACATAATTACTAGAGGGTTAATTTTGAAAAAACTAATAAATTGTTCAATGACAACGACCAACACAAAGTTGTTGACTTTATAGCCTTATTATGTTTTAAAGATTTTGCTAATGTTACCAGTAGCCTATAAATGTCGAGTGTTATAGAACATATCCTACTAAAATAAGACACTAAAATTAAAAAAATAAAATACACTTAACTAAAACTTGGTTAAGCTTATTTCTTCGTTATTTCGTCGGAGATATTAAATGTCCACGACTTATTCGATGGCTTTCTACGAGTACCTTTAGGTATAGACTCTTGAGACTCATAACACACGTTTGATTTGGTGAATATATTTCTTTTTCTGTATATCTATATCTTTATCCCATGTTAAAACGGATTAGACTCGAGCATGGTTATGTCTTCTGAGGCTATGTTCTGTTCTCGCAAACATCGCAGCTAGTGGCTTGTATTGGTGTACTGTCCAAGACACGAGATAAATAATGGTTTAAGTACATTTTAATTAAAATGAATTAGCTGAAGTAGACTTATACAACGTGTAACAGAAAGGTGTGATAATATTTAGGGTGTTAGTCAACTTATCAGAGTGAACACATAGTAGAACAAAATTTTGTTTGAACGAAAAAAGAAATTGTTCCGCATAAAACATTAACACGTGATCGTACAAAAAGTATAGAAGACGCCATATTTTTTTTTGTTTTTTCTATGGTCATAATGGGTGCACTTTGATGTGTAGACTAATAATACCCTTAAGGTATTATAATACTTAAGTATTATCATACCCTTCTGTTACACGTTGTATAATACAAATTAAGATTCGCTGTCTTGTTTTAATTGACGAAGAACTTTACGTGTTCAAATAAAACATGGAGCTATTTACTAAGTAAATTCTCAAAAGAAGCGAATTTTAAGTATTTGATATACATACGGATGTGGTAATAATATCATGACAACAAAATATAGATCTGATAAACCACCTAATTTGTTATCCGCCATCGCTTATATTTTAACTGCAGCGTTAATCAGAAGCGACCGCAGCTTCCCTGATTAATATCAGTCGTGGGCTCGCCGGATCTCTGTTTGGAAATTGCAATTGGTTGATGGTACGCCAATTGCGTTAAGCGATGCCCTTTCGTATACGGGAGATAAATTTACCATAGAGAATGCGGTTAGGCGCTAAACATTTTAAAGATCTGTTCAATAATACTTGTAATACCACAAAACATGGCACGAAAAAACATTTAAGATATTTAATATTAGCTAACTAGCATTTATTACTTTATTTTTGTTTTCTATCTAAACGTAGTTAAAGTAAATACGCTTCTCTATTGTTCGTTGCTTATTACTCAGCCTAACGTTTTTTTTTAATACTTAATTATTTAGGGACTTGTAATCAAAAACGATCATGTCAGCCCCATAGGGTTCACATTTGAAAATACCTATGGCCTATTTTTCAATAAGCCGTCGAAAAATTTGCAAAGCATCCTAGCCTAACGATATGCTGGTGTTGATAAATCAATAAAAATACAACGCTACGAAGCAGTCTTCCAGATTACCATTAGAGAATTAACAGATTATTAAGGGGAAATAGTAAGCATATATTTTTTTAATGTAATTATTTACACGGCACTTGATATGAATAAAAAACAAACATATATATCAACCTATCAATCTCATATTGATCAAGCATTACAGCAAATACGAAGTGATGAATACTTTATATATTATCAGTCTAGTGTGTGTAATACGCTGTATGTCGATGATCTGGGGATCCCATTGGAATGTTATTAGAGTACCACTATGGCAAATCAAGGGGGCAAAGGAAACCTGTATGTTGGCTTGTTGTATGTTTTGTAGGAAAATATAGAGAAGCAGAGATGCGATTATTTTAATTTGTTTTTTTTTTTTGATAAAATAACTGTCGATTATTACTGATATAATTACAACTAGGGCTTAAAATTATAATTAAATACAAAATTTCAATTAAATAAAATAATAACAAACTTCCGCGAATTATGATAAAAAGTAAGGTTTTTTTTAAAATATCATTCTTAATATGAAATACAAAATGTTCTTTTTCGTTATTTTAGGCTTTATAACACACTCACTTACGGAAACTAATGATAATAAAATATAGAAATATCAAAACAGTATAAAACGGAAATTATAAATGATAAGAGGAAATAGAGAATAAAGCGTTACCTATTTGTATGTCCTAAAGTTCAATTCCGCAGTATCCAGTGAGTTGCTGAATGAATTATGAGAATGTTTGCAGAGAGATGTTTTGAGTTATTTAATTTAGTAGCCGCTGCAGCGCTGGTTCAATTCCCAGCGGTGCCTCTGTAAAGTACAGTACATAGATTGTTGTAGAAGGTTGGAATAGTTGGATGTATCCTTAAGTAACTATATTTGAAGAAATAGGTAGTCTTATAAAAATCGTCGTATAAAACTTTTAAAAATAGTCACGTGTAATTTCTTACTTGTTAGTTAGTTTAGTTACTTGTTTTATACGGAATAGAGCTTATTTTTCTTTATTGCCAACTAAGTTTTTGTGGTAAATATATTTATTATGTTCATTTTGATTTGAAAATTGAACTGTTTTTTTATGCGTTGGCTTACTGTGGTTCAAAATGAGTACCATCTCTAACTACATTACCTACGATTTACTCTACGACTCTTAAAATATTAATAACTGAATACAAGTAGTTTTGTGAATATTTGATTTCACGAGTACATACTTTTTGGCCACCTTATTTCTTGACAACCTCTCGTCTTTAATAAGAATAATCATTCAAAGTCAAATAGTGCGTGTGCCAAATATTATTAAAGTCAACCAGTAAATAAAAACAAAATGACTAACTATAACAACAAAAAACATATAGTAGAAAAATTAACTATAGAGCATTTAATATACACAGATAAATCGAATATTCCAACCCACCACCAGAGGGCAGCGTGTTAAGAATACTAGCCACATTACCACGCTGAATGGCGTATAAAAATAAGTAGGCGTCGAAATAAAATTCATTGGTAAATCCAAACCAAGTTTTAAGATAAGTTGGAAACTCTAACCTGAAGGCAAGTATCGACATCCGGAGTATTATTACCAAAATCCCCATTCATGAGGATTTCGGGAATATACCCCAGAGAGACACACTACTGCATGTATTACCAGACTTGATTAAAAACACGCTTCACTAACTCAATCCACATTTACATAAGTATTATCAAATAATATTTCTATAGTTTCTACTCTCCACATAAATCAGGCAGAGAAATACCAAGAAATACTGAAATTCAATGCGTAATATAGCAACAAGATAACCGATTTAGACTGCCGGAAGGAAACGACGTAAAAGATTTAGATGGATTACATAAATGATGACATCACATGGTAATGAAATGATGGCTACCAGAGTACAAGCAGAAGGGGAAAACATGCGATGGCAAGCAAACCAACGTTATGTACTCCGTATAATAACTTCAGTCCTTAATCTTATTTCCCTGTAAGAACCATGTTTGTTGTTTATATTCCCCGTATATTGTCTTTTTTTTCGTTCATGAGACGTTATACTTTAAGACAATAAGCCAATACTTTCATGTACATATAAATGTTAGTATAGTTATTAGATTAAATATATTTACAACAATAGGTAATGTAGGACTAGCGTTTGGACGAAATTAGCTTGAAGTAAAGAGGAGATGAGGCCCTAGGGCCAGCAACACGCTAATCTATACAATACCGATTTAGGTAATCGCTACTTAAAAAGACCTTTGAAATTGAAATCCCTCGCAGTCCGCACAATAAGAGCGTTTAATAATTCACGTAAACTAGATGCTCAGACTTAATAAAAAAAAATGTACTATTGATAGACAGTATATAAAAAAACGAAGGAATCCTTTTTTAGGGCGCTGTACCCAAAGAGTAAAAATGGAACTTTCTTGGTCTTTCTTTAGACTGTTTCTCATATACCATGATATCTAAAGAGTTAAAACTTTCACAAACAATGTTATTCTGTTGCCGCTATACCACTTAATATTATAAACAAAAAAAATATAGCTTCCGTAAAACCAAACGTGATTGAACCCTTTTTTGAACCATATTATTACTAACATCATCATGTAGAAACTAGAACTAATGTTGTAGTAATAAAATGAAACGGCTCCCTTAATGCGCGAGTCCGACTCGCACTTGGTTGATTATTTTATAAGACGTAACTATTGAAAATGTTCTCGTGAGGTCGTTATATCAATAGTACACATCTCGTACACGCAAAAGGCAAACTTTCAGTGAGCGCTCGGTGTAGAGACTCACTCTTAGTGACATTGAAATAGCATAAAACTATTTTATAATTCAAACTATCGAAAGACTATTTTTTTAATTTGTATGAACGTATCATTCTGATCTTTTCAGTTTATTCTTTGACGCGTTACCTCATTTTTTTGAAATTATATATTGTAAGTCGCCCTATGTTACAAAACTCTTGGCATACTCAAGAAGAAAAATATCAGACCTTATATTGTTACAGCCCCTCAAGAAGAAAAAATGGTTATGATATCTATGGATTTTTTTCCCATGAATCATGTCATTCATAAGAACGTCGTTCTAAACTTAAAAACTCTGTTGAAACAAAGAATCAGTTTTTATCAATCACATGGGTTCTTACATCGTCTCAAAGTTGTGATTTCGGTAATCCTTATCAAAGCACTTGTCACACACCAGGTGCTACATCTTACGACTCACTACGATTATAATTTAACGTACTAAATACCTAAACCATCATGAATTTCAGCGTGCTCTAATGTTATCCCTCCAGCATCGTCTGAACGGCAAACCGCATTTCTAATATGCGAACTCGATACTACAAGTTTTAGTAGTTTAATCTGGCTACGATCGATGTTGGAGTGGTACTACGTGTAAGATTAGATCCAAGTTTGAACTAGAATGTCTATAGGTGTACACGCAAGTAGTTGGAATAGTAAGGCTAGATATGCAATAAGACTAATATATTAGACTAATAAAGTAACATCGGTTTACTAGGAAAAAAAAAATAGACTTCACTCAAATAGACAGCAAGAATTTGTAATTTTTTATTTTAATTTTTTTTTAAACGTAGACTGTTTAATATAGGATATTTTTTGAATGAAAATGACTTTTTATTTATCGAAAAACATTCGTAAAACTGAATATTTTTTTACAAAGCTCTACGGTAGAATTCGGATTCCAGTACATTTGATCAGTAGACCATTAAACTACTTTTCGTTCAGTTCTGGCCCAAGAGCCCGGAAACGCATTGCAAGCCTCAAATTGGGCGCAAAGCACATTCGTACGTCATTAATTCTGCAAGCACTGTGTGTTCGAACAAAGTTTTATAAACAAAGCTTTAAAACAAAGTTTTAAAACCAGTATTAAATAAAAAAAAAACTATGTTTGTTAACTCTGATCCCTAACAAATAAATTAATTTTTATACATGTCGTTTATGGTCGTTAGTAGGTGATCAATATAGCAATTCGATAATTATATTATTCGTGGACAGATTATTATAAAAATACTTAATAAATTAAAATAAGGTATTAAGAAGTTTTGGTGTTAACAGACCGGACAAATTAAAACTCAACAATACATTTAATTATAATATATACACATACACGCACACACACACACACACATATATATATATATATATATCACCAAGTTGACATTAAAAAAAACAAATGCAAACCTTTTTTTAGACAAAAAATTAAATACACACCTTATTTAGATTGCATAACATGCACGCATATATTTTTAATTTCCATTCATACAATATTCACAAAATATGAGAACATTACACTTCTCTTTTATTACTTCCGACCTACAAAACGAATGTTGGTAAAAATTCTATCGTATTTTTTGGCAGTGCGTGGCTTGCTGTAGGCGACAAATTGTCGCTTATTGCCGCGTCGCGAGGCGTCGCGGCACATTTTTCAAGCTGTTTCGAATAAAGTGGACGATGTAAGTTGCTTTTTGAAAATATAATAATAATAACGTTGGGAGCAGTTGGCAGACGCGATGCGGCTCTGCGCTACTGGCTTCAGCTTTGGGCCGGTCTAAGGCACGTCATCCAGCGGGCAGATGGTCCAAAGTAACGAAATATAATTCGTAATTATATTTTTTCTAAATGTCCTCCTCAAGAACTTAAAACTTTTTGTGGATTTGTAGGTAAATAATTTTTTTATGCATAAAAATAATATGTAAGAAGCTTAGATACCAGACCGAACCCTGTGCTGTGCTACATTCATACTATAACCGATAATTTAAAAAGAATTGCATTTTTATTTACAGCACCTTGAAAACTAACAAAAGTTTTGTAAATTATGGTATATCGTTGTTGCATTGAACACAAAGAAGATACATTACGAGTACATGTTAATAATAATTGCTTTCAAAATGTTGTTTTGAACAAACAATTTATGAAATTACATCGTCATATGAACTAAAGATATATAAAGATACTAGATAGGCATTTAGATGTCTACAAAAATGGTAACTGTTTATCCGCTTGTATCTTATTCCTCAAAACACCACGTCAAGCTACAGCCAGAACAAACGAGCAGCTCATAAAATATTATAACATTCAAAAAACCCGCCTCATACACACACAGAGAGATAATTGTTATAGGATATATGAAAAGTTTGCTTTGCATTTTTCGCTCTTTCGGCCTCGACGGTCGAATATCCGCCTGACAGTATATTACTCGTATATTTCGGACTCAATTGAACCGAAACATGATCATTGTTTTAACAATGGCTGAACATGTACACACCGGAATGATGATTGCGTGACGGCTGCGCTTTCGAGGATGGTTTTTCATTGTTAGTAATTGACTCAACGAGCGAAGTTTTTCTTTTTTTTGGCATTACTTGTCAGTTTTAAAGCAAGTTTTAAAGTATTTTATCTGTCAGTGTGTCTGGATGTTAGATAGTATTTGGAATTTGGGTCATGTTTAAAGCCGATTTATTTGATGAATGGATTTTATTCAATTTTCGAAACTATTATTAATTGGAAATAATTAGTTTTCTCGGAAGTATCGGATTAACTAATGTTGCTACGAGTATAAGCGTAGATATATCGAAAATAAATAGTTAATTTCAATATAAGCATCACTTAGTGCACAGAAGTTTTGCGAATTTATTAGAATCTATTGATGGCGTATTTTCTAGAAAACCCTATGTTTGGCCCGTTTATCAGTCAATTTCTCGAAAGTCCTGAAAAATCATATCCTATCATAATCATCTCTATCATCCTACGGGACTTTGGTCCTTGTTTGTTCGTTTAAGGAGACAGATGATCGACGTGACGAACAGAAATAAATCATTTGAAACTTAATTTTCAAGAATGTTAAATAGGAAAATAATCAGTCAAGAGTTACTAAAGATTTATTGTCGAAAGGGAAAGGCGAAAGCCACACTATGATTAAAGTCTTTAGCGCAGCAATAAGCATCCCCATTGAGCATCAACGAAAAATCCCTGCAGTTAAAAAAATATTTTTAGGCTTCGTTTACTGTAATTTTTAATAGTTGGAAAAATATTATTGGAATACTGGTAAATGATACGTTTAAGCATAACAAATCCTTTACAAAGCGTAACAAAGTTTGTTCGCCATTCTTTGCATAGATATTTTCTCCCTCAACATTCGATCCGTCATCACATTCCAATCTCTTCATAAATCAATTTAAAGTACCGAAACGCTCTGAATAATCCTGAAGAAAAGAATAATAAGCACGCAGATAATCGTACTTAACTTGGATGGCAATTTTTAGTAAAAAGGTCTTGGCATTTAACACAAGCATTATTAGTAGTTTTTCGAGCTGCTGACCCCGCATTTGTACATACTATGTACAACACAGCGGTCTTAGTTTCAATCAATCTTTACGAAACTTAGTACACAGGTTGTACAAATTTTGATTCGTTAGTCATCGGCGTTTCTTGATAAGAGGAGTATTTCCCTCAAGAGTGTAAAGTTTTTTTTTGCAACATTTAGGTTGGCTACTCATCGTGGTAGGCACTGTTAATACTAGTTCTCTCTACTTTTAGAGGCTAAATACCTCGTACGTAGAATTTTAACAAGGTTTAACAACCTTGTTAAAATAGTCATTAGTCATAACACAACTGTTGTGAACAGCACCAGATAACAATTAAATATTTAAGATAACTCTAATTTTAATTTAGCCTTGTTGCCTGGTGCTTGTCTTATTAAATGCCTTTTAGATTTTCTTTGTTTTTTACTAGAGTACTAAATTCAGTAAAAAAAGCTCGAATATTCACTTTAAAATAAAAGTTGTTAGTTGTACAATTTATACTCGTATTGTCTATGCAACACTACAATCGTAATTTTTAAAGTTATCCATCTCTACTTTCTTCCTTGTCTGTGTTCGAAGACTGCGGCACCTTCGAAGCGAGAGCCAGGTAACTTACGTACCATGATTCATACTCAGGCCATATATTAGGAGCCCTGAATATATGAGCTGTCATTTAGCGGAGATATTGTAGTACCTGCCTCGGAGAAGTGTGAAATTACTTTACGGCTTTCGAAGATGATTGTTTTGGCTTATTGGGAATAAAGTTTACAGTCAGACATTTCGAACGGACTTCTTATTTATTCGTTTTATTTTGTATTTATCTGATCAGTAGACTTTTTTTTAAGAATATCGTTTTTTTTAATGATATGTATCGGCCCAATTAATATTATATAGTTAGTCTGATTTATTACTCAGCTTTTCATTTACAAGTTATGATGAAACTAAGTTCAGTTCAAAAACTACATTCAGTGATAAAAACGTTCTGAATTTGATTATTAATTGACAAAAACTTAAGAAACAGCGTTATTAATACTCTAATAAACTAAATTAAATCTATTTACAATAATTACATAGATATTTAAAATATAAACATGGTCAAAAAGCCCGGTTGTCAAGGGAAAAGTAGCTAAAATGCTAGCAGCATTGCCATTGATTTAGAATTAATTATTGACCATTTAGATTTTATTAACGTATTTTAGCTAAACACATTGAAAATGTCATACAGCGCAATCACTCCACGCGTCATTATTCATTCAGTGGAAACACACGTAACCAGATTTCAATCTCCACAACAAATATAGTTAATGCGTAGTAAATAATTTATGTCTACGAGTATTTGTCCGCCCCAACCGGCTGTGGCGGCGGCGCACGCCGGAAATGACATCAACTATTGACACTTGTCCTTGTTTATGAATATAACATGATGCATACGCCGATCATATAGGAACTACATATTGAATTAGGTTTGATAAATAAATCTCTTTTTATGCATTATTATAGTATAATAAATCCTCCGTCAATATTCATCTTATAAGTGGTTGTTATGATTCCACGGCGAATAGCTTTTATACAGTCATGTCATAATTTTTACGCTGGTATGAGTTGTATTACAACACTAATTATTTACACATTCAAATCATTACTACTGTATGAATCATTCGCTCAATTCTACTAGTAGAATGGCACGATACGCACTTGACAAATTTATTTACTAATAATATTGCGTTAAATATAAGAGTAGACAACGAGTAAACCCAAGAGGCGCTATCTTTGCTGACTTTAATTAAGTATTCTAATGCCCGATCAATGGTTATAATTCATTTTGGGTCTGTTTCTTCAAATTTTCTTATCAAAAGAGGTAAATTTATTTTTTTTATTTTATCTATTCTATACTGCTAACGTTACGCGATACCACCTCTGGTCAGGGTTTACCCAAAGTTCAATGTGGGTTATCCATCAGGCCTACTACGAACAACATAACTGACTAACTAAATTGCAGGCAATCAGTACTTACAAATAAAATTTAAAATTTGAGAAAACCTATTCTTTACATAACAAACAATTAATACGCTATTTCGTTGGATTTGAAATTAATCATGGTGTACAGTATTCTACAAGTCAAGCCCTTTTATTTGATACCCATATTAAGAGAGTTGTGAAAAAATTATGTGCTCCGCTATGTATTTTGTAGATACCATTGTAGATACCAGCGGCCATTGTGGCCCATTTTTTATCAAACATAGCTAAGAATACTCCCGACTAATACACCTTATAAACTAAATCAAAGTTGGTTCATCCGTTCGAGAGCTACGATGCCACAGACAGACACACACACATGGGTCAAAATTATAACATTACGTCGTTACTGCGTGAGGGGTTAAAATAACATTAAAATTATTTTTAAAATAAAACCACTTCACAAGCAATAACCGTCTTATCCATCGATCGTTGGTTAAGCCAGTAGAGCTGGCCCGTTGTTAGAACCGAATAATTAATATTAAGAAATTGCGAGGTGAGGCGCCACCGTGTTTTATTAGGAGCCAGGTGATTTAGAAAACAAATAGCTTTCTGCGGCCCATTTAAGGCGGGAATTAAGGAATTATTTAAATGCTGGCGCACAAATCAAAAGTTAACAATTGTTGTTTGTTTTATACTAGAACGACATTTAATAAATATTACAATATTATGGTATATTTGAAATGTTGAAAACCAAAGTGTTTCTTAAAATATACAGACGTATTAGCAAAACTGCCCTGCTTTGAAAGAGTTCTCTAATCGGAATTCCAGACGATGATTTTCTTTTTAAGATAAAATTAATTCTAATATGAATATCAGTAAATTCCTAAGGAGTACAGAGTTAGACAGGTAATGAATGAGTTCAACGACTAGACTATTTCACATTACTATATTTTATAAAGCAAGATAAATAATACCCTTGACGGAAATAACTTCTCAACGCCACAAAATATCAGGACATTTCCGATTGTCCTGGAATGATACATCACGACTTAATTTCGTCTTCTCACAAAAATGGCTTGCAATTTTTCCTTGCCCTTACGAAGGGCACTAAAGGTTCAAAACTCACGGTACCTGGGAAGGAAAGAATTATTTTTGATGGTTCCCTTTACTGTTCACTCTTTTGTATCATGACAAGCCATCCGCGTGCGTCTAGGATCCAAAGTTCTCGGATTACGCGGGCGTGCAGATTCGACTTTTACTCTTACTTCGAAAACTGAAGATTTTTTATTGAAACTCAATTTTTTTTATATGTATTATAAAACTACAGTACTGATAATTTCAATCTTCATTTTGGAATGATCTGTACCTATTATTACACAAAATTTACCCTTACGAGTGACCTTCATGTCTGTTAAATGTGGTCTGGAAGATATGCATTTTTAGTGATGAGACTGCCTTTGGTGTCAATTTTGTATTTTTTTTTTTTATTTATTGTAAGGTAGTCTTATATTATGATATAAGTATCGAGTTGTTATATGAAATGACAAATTTATTGAACATTCAACCACGTATGTTAATTATGCGTCAAGACAAGCCAAATTTTCATATTTAACACAGTATACTGTGTAGACAAGTCAATTTATATGAAAAATGATATAAGCTAATAAAAAAAATACTTAGTAATAATGTCGATGCTACTAAATTATTTCAACTAATTTATTTTATTTCATTAGAAATTGTGAACACAATAGACGTTTTGTGCTCGCAAATACTGATGTTTTTTTTTTTATTATCCTAAATTATCCTTTAGTCTGATTGTTTTTTTAATATTAGTGGACATAGACCTCAAGGGTCAAAGTTGCGTTAAGTCGCCGCAACTTGAGTAATCCCGTACAATAGGATTTGGACAAGCCCTTGGGGATACAAGTACCTTAGTCCGTGGTGCAATCGACGGAAGATTCCAACACTTTGGTTACATAGCTACTTTACACAAAGAAGATTTTCCGTGTGCCATACTTACCTGGTGCTATTAGAAATCAGAAATATTTAATAGCCTTTACATCATATACAAAAGAGGCAAGTCAATTACAAATTAAATAGGTACTAAAACTAACTAAAATTAAAACGTTCTTTGAATGAGTCCTGAGTGAATTGATGGTGTCTCCTCGACCAGCCCTCTTGCAGTCATACGCAAGCATTTTTTTCTAAAAAAAAAAAAAAAGAAATTCCTTAAAAAGTTATTATACAATAATTAGAATGATTATTGTACCTACTATATTTTTTATTGGGTATATGACTGCACATAACACAATAATGCTACTACTAAGTAAATGGGCAAGCAGTAGAGTTGAGAAAGAGTTGTTACAGTCAGCAATACTTGTTGGTTGAGTTAACAAGCAAAAAAAAAATTATACACAAATTGTCGAAGAAGGCTGTAGCTATTTTAAAATATCTCAAAATTAAAGAAGATTCTATAATGTCAATCAATCTATTTTTTTAAAGCATATTTTTGTATTTATTATAATTAATGTAAGTAATATTTTAGACACTATCGATATTGCCCAATATTATAATTATTTTATGATTGAATTATGCAATTGATGTACGCATCTTTATTGTTATTCAGTTGGTGACAGAGCGGAAATATATTTTTTTAAGTATTGTGTCTGACAATAATAGAAATAGTCGTGCAAATTCTTGACCCAGTAGACCTAATCCACCGAGAGTAAATCACCTAGGTGCATTATCCAATACGTATGGCAGACTTAGTGCACCTGGTTGAACTAAGTTACAGATATGGTGAGTAGACGATAGACACTACTACTTACCTAAGTTAAATAGAAATTACGTTCTAGTATAATAATAATAGATCGTAATAGCCTGATTAAGGCTGACTGTGTTTCGATATAAAGCGATATAAAGTTTCGAGTCGAGTACCTAGTTTATCTAATCTACTAAAAACAAGAAACATGTTTTTGATAAGTCTTTTAAAATAAGTGATTTTTGACTTCAATTTTGGCACGCGCTCATAGAAGTTTTTCAGTTATTTTGATTTAAAAACTAAACTACGAGACCGATTTAGACAAAAAATTAATAGTACTATATGTAAAGTATAATATTTCTAAAAAAAACACGGTTTTTAAAATACGTAGTTACAGTCTTCGCTAAGAAATCAGAAAAAACAGTAGTATTGAGTACTTCCTTTTTAAGGGAAATTGATAAGACATATTATCAAATATATAAATTGCCTAGACAAAGACCGCGTGTTGTAAACGTAAAGCTCGCAAAAAATTTATTCGAAAATGAAAACGATATTGGATAATATATCTCTTAATCTTATAACTTAAAACCAATGTAGTACCCATAGATATGTAAGTTTATTAGATGCGAGGTGTTTAAAGGATTATCAGCACTTGCTAACATCCCTCGCAGAGTTAGCGTTATCTCGACCATGTTAGTTGATTGATAAGTCCCCGTCTTAGCAAACTTCGAGTAAATCGTTTTGGGCTTCGCTTAGGCAGGAGCTGAATTCAAAACTCATCTCTTACGTCTGCGTTAACGGTGGGCAACAACTACGATTTCTATCTTGAAATGTTTTTTAAAAGGTCTTCACTATCAATTGCACAATTAACAGCATTTATGAAATATCGAAAAATATTTCGAGAAACGTAATTAAGAGTTGACCCTAAAAGTACCAGATTTTTTAACCTATCTTTTAAAGACTTATTTACTAAAAACTGTGGTATTAATATTAAGACCGTCACATGCCATCAGTAAAAAATATTATTGTGTATGTCATCTGTGAATCATACCAAAACAAAAATACAGGTAATTAAGGACATAATCTTTTACGAGCTGTTACGAATAACGAAAATATAATGATATATAATACTTAACTTTTCTTATACTCGTATTTTAATAAAACTCTTAAACCAAATTACCTAAAACATTCTGATTATAATAAAAAATAGGAGTACGTCATTTTTCATTTGTCTCTCCATTATCGTAATATAAATGGTCGGTCATAAATTTGAAATGTTGTCAATCATAAACTATACTAACTGCGCCCTGCAGTATTCCCCGCGGAAATTCGATTTTCCTACGGCAACACTTCATTTTTCCAGAGTGAAAATATCCTTTGCGTTAATCCAGGTCATAAGCGATCTTGGTACCAAGTTTCATTCAAATCTATTAAGCAGTTTTTGCGTGAAAGATTTACAAACTCACGTACATCCATACATACAAACATTCGCGTTTATCATATTAGTGAGATTGTCATTAAATACTAATATCTTTTCAATCTTGTATAATCTAGATTATAAAAGATGTAATTACTGACTAAATGCCCAAATTTAAAAAGGATTTTTTATTTACTCTTATTTTCTCCTAACAACCTTATTAATAACAATTCTAAACAGCTACATGGTGGTTGGCTCGCGCCCAGCTCACAGCCCGAGTAATCGCGAGCTACGTTTGTACAAATTAGTTGGCCACCGTACCGCCGATGTTACCGCACCGCCCCGCCTGGTCGGTTCATTGTGAACTCACATCACATAGCCAGGTTTCAGGGTCATTGAGTGAAGTTCGGTGTGTTGCCATCTAGAGGTTATTTGTTATTTTATTTTATTTGAATTTGCTATATTTATTCTGTAAAAACAAAGTAATTACCGACTTTCATCACGACAGGCGCCGGCGCCGTTGGAACTTTTTTCAGGTATTTCTATTTAAAATCCAAATCTCTGAACCAATTTTGATATAATTTGAATATCAAAACAAGGTACACATAAAATCGGTTTACACGTCTCCAAGAAAGAAATTAGTTAGTAAATATTTCAAAATAAATTACCGTCTATTTCAATATCTCCTCCTTCTTTGGGAAGTCAGTTAAAAAGCAGTAATTGCAGTTGTATTAGCCGATAATGAATTAGCCGGCTTCTGGTTTCTAGATACCTATTTTAATAACCGCCAACCGTCTGCCCTCTAAAGAGACGACTCTCTGATATCTTCTGGTCATTAAGCCCTGTTTTATTACGCTTTTAGTGTTTAATCACGTCTGTTACGCCTTTCTTCTCCAGCAAATAAGATTTTTTGCGGTAACAAGCCTTTGCGGCTCACATTCCAGTGATTGTTAGCCATTTGCGGCCATTGCCAGTCAATAAAAATGTAGCTTTGCGGTGTTTTACGAACATTTAATTATAATAGTAAGTTGGACAATATTAAATACAGAAAAGTCAATAAGTAAATTAAGGTTATAATTAGTTTCAATTGGCTTCTGTATTGTCTTGCCTTGTCCATTTATTAAATTGTACATTTAAAAGAAGCTTTCACCTTTTATCTCACTGATACGAGCATCGAAGATACCTACCTATAAAATTGTTTTATTTACGTCAATAAACTATAAAATATTTTACGTTCAAAGTAAACGTGTTCGGTGAAAAACGAAGTAATAAAATAAGACCCAAATCGTTGCCAATTCTGTAAAAGTTTTTATTTCTCTCGACGTTAATATACAAAGATATTGTTTTCTACATAATATATTGAAATTGACAATCTCATAAAATATGTTTTTTTTACAATATTTACATCACGTACAACGGTACACTACTTTGTTGTATTGTTTATTCAATAGAAGAATTACTACATCCGTATTTTTTTTTGCAAATCTTTGTGAAATCATGGCAAAGTTTATTCTCTTATAATTAGCTACTGAAAGCAGTTGCAAAGGTATCGACTTGCCATTCAAACATGACCACACAATTGAAAACTACGTCAAACATATTCAATGGATTAATTGTATATTTAACTGATTAAATAACAGCCAAGCCTATTCTGGGCAAAGTAAATCTTCATTATGTTTCGATAGAAATCTAGCATTTGAGAAACTGTAACGTTAAAAAGTTTACCTGAGACTATAGTGTTAGATAATAGGTGTATCCTTAAGATCATATTTCTATTCTGACATTATAAACGCGAAAGTTTGTAAGAATGTATGGATGTGTGGATATATGATTTTATTTTGTAGCTCTTTCACGCAAAAACTGCTAAACCAATTTGGTTAAAATTTGGTACGGAGATTTTAGCTTAGACCCTGGATTAACACATAGACCACTTTTTAATCTCGGTAACACCTTAGGGCGCAGCTAGTAAAAATAATATGAAAGAATTTGAAACATTCTAGCCTTATAGGACATCAGCAAAAAACAAATATTAATAATATTACAAAAAGAAATATGTACTTAGGTATCTTTAACAAATCAAAAATTTATTATTTTTATACCTGCTTATAACTTAAAGGAAATCAAAAAAATTCTTCGATTGTCCAACCAAATTTATAACATGTATTAATTTCCGGAAAAAAAATTGATATTAACAGCTATAGACAAGCGTTTGTTTAAAGCTGTTAAAATCAATTTTTTTATACAAGCTAGAATATTCTAAAAATAAATCGTATTTTGTTACCACCGTAGAATACAAAACAGTTTTTGAGGGTAAAGTGGGCGGTTTTACAAAATCCTTCCCTTCTTTTCATATTATAATGGAACTTGAGCTCTCAGGCTTTTGTCTCGCGAGTTTATAATGAGTGCTCGGTTAGGGAACGCGTGTGGTAACAAGGATTAAAAATATGAGTATTCAAAATAAATGTTTAACATTTTATAAAAGCACAAGTTTTGTTTTCAATCAGTGAAATTAATATCCAAAAAATAATATCTGAACAATTTCTTTTTTATCATAAATGTATTTTTTTATTGTGTATGTTTTTTTTTAATATTTAATATATATATATATATGTATATTTAATATTTTTAATGGTAATGATAATGTCTTTAAAAATATAGAGTATATAATTAGAGACGTTTTATTTTTTAAGAAAGTATAGTTATTGTAAACATTTCTTAGTCAATGTTAGTATATACAGTAACATACGATATTTATTCTGAATTCGGTTTGAATTATTATTTAAATTATTCATATTTTAAGATGATTAGTTCTATTGTATTATTCTATTCTAACTAAGGATTTAACTTTATATGTAAATGTTATTTATTATAATATTATTATTTTTAAGTAGTATCATATCGTGGTAAACTTTGACGACTCTTTAGCTCGTCTCAAAAATGAGTGCGTCCAATAATGTAAATAATTCAAAATGAGGAGATATTAGAATGACGAAATCTGGTCAAGTCGATATTATTAGCAAAATAATAATATTTATTTTCTAAAGAACACGTCATATTTTTTTTCATAACTCGCCTTCGTCTTTGAACCATAACAGCAGCACGATGATTTACTGGAAGTACATTATATTATAATACGATACGCGTATTAAGAGTTTTGTTCCTTGTTTGTAAGCGCTTCAAACTCTTAGTCGCTTTCAACGGTGGTTTTATTGTACTACGCTTTTCATTTTAATGTGATATTGTGGCTTCCAGGTTTTCAAAGCTTTTGTAATTTATCTCTCCAAAGATTTTTGTTGCAAAGCTGTATGTATGAAATAACATTATGCGTAAAAATATTTACAAAAAAAACAAAGGAAATAAACCTTATTATTCATCGAAAATAATAAAGTGAAATAGTAAAAGTCCTATGATATAAGCTGGTGTTTCTATTCTTTTCATATATTTTTTTTTCGTTCGAAAGGATATATAATTCCCACGAAAATATTATATAAATTTTGTTAAAATTATCAGTTGATTTTATCAAAACAATTGTAAATTAAAAGGTGAATTCATTAAGAACGATCTGCCACAAAATTGTGAGTTAAGTACACATTTTTTCATAACTCCCTCATAATGTAAAATAGTATCAAATAAAAATCTTGACTAATACCTACATAATTATACAGAATGATAAATTTCAAATCCACTGCGGCTGTCACTACAAAATAGTGATACCAGGATTTTTGAAAGATTACTTGTTTTCGTATTTTTGACAATACATAATTTATTTAAACTTTCGATCAATGTCATCGCCGTAGTCCTGTCGACTCTAAACAGGTAGGTCATTTATCACGTTCTGTTTCAATTTGTTCTTAGATTGTATGGAGCTCGATACACGCTGGACTGATGAGATTTCTATTCAAAATGATAAATCGACGCTTCGATAAACTTCCATCGTCAACATAGATTTTTTTCCCAAAAACTGTTTTTATTATTTTTTTGGTTAAAATGCTTTGCTTTTCTACAGTATTAAAGAAAATAATTGGCATGTTGTTTAGTTAGCACTAGTAGTTTTGCAAATTGCGATTTAACATTCCAAGCTCTCGAAAAAAGAGCCCAAGCAAACTGTGTTACGAGTAAACTACTGACTATCATAATTTTCTTTGGCAGCACGGAAAGCAGCAGCAGCAGTGACACGTACCACGGAAATGAATAACTTCTTTAATTCGTATCATTGTCGGAATGCCACAATATTTTAGATCTTTATCATGAATGGTAAAATCTATTGTCGTGGTTTTTGCATTTTGAAGCAAACTTTCTTCAGTATTGAGGGAAATATATAATAAAAAATTCTCTACAATTAAATATTTCTAGAACTAATATATATTTATACCAAGTTTTGTCAAAATTGCTTGCAAATTACGACCTAATACATGAGTACAAAATTAGCATGCATATTTACAAACTGACAGACGGTATTATTCCTGACTTGAAGTAGTGACGCTTCGTTCACTCGCTTAACTACGGTAAGCATCAAGCTTCATAACAGTTGTACGTTACGTCAAATATGTTCACTCATAAGTTTTTTTTTCATATAAACAAGTGATTAGAAGTGACTTCAAAACTTTAGACCCATATATTTTAACAAGTGAAATCGCGGGATGCAGATACTATAGCAAATAAGCCTATGACCATCAGCCAGTGAAAATTAATCTATTGTAACCACTTACAAATACGACTAGCTGTTTAGAATTTACAGTCGAAAAACATAAGCCTGTTTCAGTTAGTTCAAAATAAAACTTAGGTATGCTTATTTCATGGCTGGAGCTCTTTGATCTCGATAAACTCCATCATATTTACTTATTATTGATACAAAATTTAGCCTGCATATGCGATAAACTTGCGACCATAAAATAGTAGTACCTATAGGTATAATTCTTATGCTTGCGACCTATTTTAAAACTACTTCGGTAAGAAATCCCTAGCAAAGACGAAGCGATCGGTCACAGGTGAACCATTCATCAAAGTGTCGGTGTGATTTGTTCTAAGATTGATTCTAACTTGCTTATTTTGTTATCTTTAAAGTCTTTAAGTTCTATTTATTTACGACTAGCTGTTGCTTAGGCGGATTTTTGAGTTAGGCACGTTCATAAAATTAATATACTCGAATCCTGCAACTTTCACGTTTTCTATGTTAGGCAAAATTTTAATTTTGTATGTATGTAGATATGTAAATATGTATGTTAGTCTGGATGTTGGTACACGCATACGGGTCGTTAAATCGAACCAGTTTTATGGAACTTAGTATACAGATTCCACATTTTTTTTTTAATTTTTAGTCGTTGGGTTAAGGAAATACTTTTAGCCTTTTTTATGGTAAACACGGAGTGGCTTGCCCTAAGTCAGAGATTCTACTTTACTTGCTTCTAGCACGACTGTTAAAGTCCCAGCTATATCAGAGAGAAATACAAACACGTACACAAATTTCAATACAGACTCTGTAAGTTAAAAAAATAATTCTATTCATACTGTTTGTCACTCTATATCAGACTAAGACCTTGATCTACATATACAGCTTGATGGCTATCAATTTATTGCCTTAAACAAGACAAAAGACTTCCAAAGTTAAATAGTAAAATGGAAGTCTTTTGTCTTTTTTTATCCGATTAAGAACGTCACGCGCCAAAAAGGTTAGAGTTAACACGCTCGTTTTTAATATCGCTGTTAATTTATCGTAAGTTATTCAAAAATATGAAAATCTTTATGGTATAATAACGGTACAGAAAAATAGGGTTACATACAATACAAACTGATCAAATTCACATTATAATAATGGGTACCTAGTTGGCGTCATTTCCGTTGCTAAATCTTACACTATTTTTAAAAGAAGTTAAAATTATAAGTAAACACGCGCAACCCCTCCCAGCAAATCGGACGTGTTTAGTGACAAATGAAGTAAATCAATAGCTATTTTATTCCATTCTTCAACATTGCCTTTGTCTCTCTCGCACACAATACATTCCGCACACCTCATTTGTCGGCGTAATCGTCGAGAAAGCACGATATGAAACGATTATATATCTTTACACACTAAACTAACTCTATCCACAGACTAGCAAAATATGGAAAATTTAAAATGCTTGCTACCAGAATGCAACTCGCATTGCATACTTATTTTATTAGTCTGTGGACCATGGAGGCTTAGTATGAACAAGGTTGAACACGAGGGTTCATTTTGGTTGCAGATATTCAGTGTTTCGACAAAATTGTGCATTAAATTTTAGTTCCATATGGCGTGGTTACTCAATCTTTTGAGTTCAATTTTACGTGAGTAAGCGTGTATTTAAATATTTTAGGAAAAATCCAAAAGCCTTTCCTTTGTTTGGATATGTGTTAATATAATTTTAAGTAACTCCTGATACTTGTAGCGGCAAAAATTTAATTTACAGCTACTCGTACACAAGAACATTTAATTTTTTAGGTTCCTGACGAGGACAAACTTCTTATTATACATATAAGGCAGAGTGACTCACCCTAGTGTCAGAGTTTCCGAGCCGCTGCCTAAAGGTCTCTGACGTGGCATATTAATGATGCTAAGCTAGCACTAACAATTTGGACCTACATTGTAACATGTCACTAGACTCGTGATAACGTCAAAAATAATACTCAATGGTCACCCATCTAAGATCTGACAAGACATGGCAGAATGTTGCTTAACATCGGAGATTCATGACAGATGCTTTAACAATGCTACAAATAATGGAAAGCCTCTTTCAACCTGGAGAAAAATACAAAAATGTCAGCGTCCACCAAACTTTTCACCACAGCCCTAAAAGACTGTGGCATAACGATTTGACCTATTTAATCCTTCCCCATAAGTTGGCAGCTCTCACCACATAAACATCAATGGGTGTAATAAATAAAATGTATTTACATTCGACTATGTCTTACAATGCAATGCCAAACTCGGTTGGTACGATTTGGGGCTTAGAGTATGGCACAAGTAAAAGATAGTAGCGGATTAATTTATATATGTGTCAATTTAAAACAAAGAAAATAAATATCTACGTATATATTATAAACTTATAGAAAATGCTTATTTTACTAAATAAACTGGGTTTCTCCAAACCCCACCAACATGGACAATATGACGAAACGAATGACGAAAGACAGATGGTAATGATGAACTCTAATAAACACATAAAATACAAAAAAAACACATCTCGTGCCAACAGTCATCATTTTTTAAAGAAAACGAAAAATACAACTAATGTAGAAATTTTAATTTGGTATTTATTAAATAGAACATAAAAACCTAATTTAATTTCTCCAGTATATGTTTAAGTAATAATCTCCATTTTCTAGTAACTTAAAGAAGTACATTGTTCAAGTTGCATACCGCAACATAGTTGTCTTTTTCTCATATGGATGTGCCAAGCGAAGTGCGGTGGCATTTTAATGTAGCAATAGATGAATCACAGAAAATGCAGAGCAGATGTTTGTTAATTATTAATGAGTTTTTGACTACAGTGACAGTAAGTAAAACTTTAGAATTACCTGACTCCAATTCGACACGCAAGACTAACGTTAAGAAATGACATCTATATTTTTATAATTTTATTAAGTATACTGAAAGAAAATGAAAAGGTATTTTGATTTCGAAAATACTAAAACAATATCGTGAAAATTTTTAAAAAGTAATTTGAAAAAATGGTTAATATTTTCAAATTAACTGTTCTGAACAAACAAAGATTTTTTAAAATCAGTTCATAAAAATTGGCAACGACGAATTGAATTGGTTTCTTTTTTTGAATCGTTTAAAAGCTCGACAAATTAAAGATCCAGAATATTTTAAAATTTGAGTTGTAAGGTAACTTTTAAAACTTACAAATGTAATTCAGCTAACTGCTAATAAGGGTACTGCAGATATAAAATCACTGAAATAATATCTGAAAAGCGGCTTCGCTCATCATATTCGAAATTGATAGTATTTTTTGAATGATAAATATAAAAATCTATAACGAGCCACGGCTCTCTAAAAAATAGGGGAGTTTCAAAAAGGCAAAATAAATATGAATAAAATTTTATAATTTTAGTAGTTTGTGGCCATTCTAAGCAGACTGAAAACCTAACATGCGTGGCCTGGTGAACATGTTCGTTTCGATATGCGACCATTCGGGTATTATCATAACTTCAAACTTTGTTTTAAATTTCCCGGAGTAATTTATTGTTATGAAAATTGTTTACCGGGAACCAGGGCTGCGTAATTTGCGAACAAGTTTTAAAAACTCGTGGAAATGTATAATAATAACTTTTTCTCCCCTTTTCCCAAAAAAGTGCCTAACTTATTAACTACGTAGTCAATAGGATTTTTTGCTACCGTGATTAGCTACAAATGATTGGGAAAATTTTTAGAAGACAAAAGAATACAAGTAATCATAGTAATAGAATTATCAGATACTAAAACAGCCATGCGAATACATCTGTTCTTCTCAAATCAGATGGCGAATTTTAGATCAAATTTCTCAGATGGACAACTAAAAATTATTTACCACAAAAACATTTTTTTTCAGTAAATTTAAAATAGCATGAACTGCGAACTTTCGGTTAGGTAGGCATTTTTATTAGAAATATACTCATTTAAGCTTTTTAATATAATAATCATGATCGTAATGCTAAAGGCGACCACTAAGCAAAATTACAAGGACCCTGCTTAATTAAACATTCAAAGTCTCGGGAAGTTTACGAATTCAAAAGGTTCATTCTACTTAGCACTTTCATCTTATTAAAACTGCTACAGTAACAAAACTGAAGAGGTACTTTAACAATAATTAATATTGCAAATGTTTATTGGAAGTGCTTTTTAGGATTAGTAATTCCAGAAATAGAATGACTCGAGTCTCTAGATTTATAGATCCTGACTTACTTAGTGGACAATTTTATTATCTTAAACCGTAGGCGGTACTATACCACTAGTCGCTTGTTTTTTACCATACAAACCAGATTTGTTGCTTTTAAGTGCTCGCCAGTATCTTACCTTAAATATAATTGTTTTTTGTGAAATTTAGATAAATTCTTATACCGTTAGAGAGATCCCTAATTTTGTGAGAGCCCAGCTAGTGTATTAATAATTATGAGCACGTTAGGCACTTTCTTGGTCAGTTTATAATTTGCCTTTTTAGAAACGTGAATTGAAATAAATTAAAACTTTACACAGACTTCTCAAAAAAAAATTAAAAAGGAATAAATAGAATAAAAAACATTAAATTCTCATCTCCTTTTCAGCGAGGAAAAGTGACTCAATGTTTAAAGGCAGAGTTATTTCTTATTTACTCGACTAAAATAATGCCCCGAGACAGCTTTCATGAGAAGTAATTTTTTAAAGTGAAATATAAAGCCAAACGAGTTTAAGATTGATTTGAAACGAAACTTCGGTTTTTTGACTGCTATATTTTTAACTAACTACTGACTTGTTTACAGAAAATGCATATTAAGGAGTATACCTATGTTTGTTCTAGTTAGCATAAAGTTCCATAGTTAGTAAGTAACTGTAAGTATACAGAAGCTAGTTGCTAAAATTTTTGAATGCTAGTCTAAACTGCTGATTGTCGAATTTCATTAACAATTAAGCGCTAACTCGAGTCAGATAAAAATACAAATAATAGTTGTCTAAAAATACAAATGTACATTTAATGACGTCAATCTTCTTATTATTTCTCTCACATCGGAGGTTGGACAGCATTATGCCCTAATGCTGTCCAATCCTAACTTTCAAGGCTCCCACTCTGAATAGCGATGTGGTGCTGCAGCCGAACAATTCCCGCAGATTCTTAAGCTAAGAATATCTCCTCAAGCTGACACTTCTTTTTTTTCTTTTGAATTTTGTAACATCTAGACAACCGTGTTAGTTTTCATTCTAAACGAATGTGGTTATATTTAGGTGCTACGCAAACGTAGAGATATATTTATGCTACCGACACAGTACACCATCACACAGCATATCGTAGTTGCAATGCCCGCTGGCGGCTACCGGACTCAGTTTATACCAACATAGCACACAGTACAATAGTGCCACGAACAGTAATTGCTAATGGTACCATTGACTACTTTCAATTTCCGTTTACCGAGTTCTATCACTTTTTGAATGTGTCAAATAAAAGTATCTTCGTCTGCGCAAGGAGTGACTTAAGTTATATTATTTATTATTATGACAATAAAATATTCAACGTGGCTTGTATCCAAAATAAGGAATCAAAAAGCGCCTATGTTTGCGCAGCGCCTAAGTATTACGGAAACTCGCATAACTACTCAACATGATCTTTCACGAAACAGCTGCCGCACTGTAATGGCTGATTTGCATTCGTTTCATCTTGTTAATAGAGCCACTCATTTGGCTTGCAAGGGAATCAGTTCTCAGTAATTATCTTAATTCCTTTAATAAATTGAATAATTTGTACTTGTAATTTGGAGTAGAGTATGCTGTTTTTTTAATATATTTATAATAGTACCAGTTACCGCCGGCATTGAGTAAGAAAAAAAATAATAGACCAGTGCCTTTAGAAATAATAAAAAGTGGATTACCAAACTTAGTGAAAAAAAAAAATGTTTTGTAAAAGATAATAATAAAACCAAAAACTATGTTTTTTGAATTTTTTACATAAATTTTGAGGATATGTGAAAAAAGTGTGAATACAAAAGTTATCTTTTTATTACCTACAACTTGGCTATATAACTTTTTTTCCGCAGGACTTTTGGTTATGCCGCAAATCGAGATAAACCGTTTTTTACCCTTAAACCCTCATCCCCCCCCTTCCCAACCTCAGACATACCGTAAATTAATTTTACCTTTCATTTTTATAATATTCTCTTCCTTTTCCAATGGGTTGCATCCTACTATTATTTTTTTGGTTACAAAAATTATCAACCCTGGTCTATAAAAGCTTAAAATAAAAAATGTATAATTTCCAGAAAATTAAAGTAAAATGGGGCGACTTTCAAATTACGAGGTGACTTTGATGATTACTTTTTTTATTTACATTTTCATTAATATATTTGAATTTACTAAACGCATCCTTTTGTTTTTTTTTTGTATAGCAACTCTGATATTGTCGGCCATTTTTTCTCGCGGCGTGAGCGCAGAGGAGTGTGTGCATCAATTGTAAAAAAATAATTTGGGCAGGCATTAAAAACATGCCCAAAATCATATGGTGAAAACTTCTGTGGTGCAAACGTGAGTATTGTTATTACATTGTTACTGATTTGGTAGGCTAATTGTAAGATTCAGTGTGATTCCGAGCGTTTATAGAGTGTTTGTTGGGGGCCATGTTTTTTCACTTTTTAGACTATGAATATAATATGGGGCTTATTTGATGGACTGCATGAGGTGACTTTGATAGCTATCAAAGTTACCCTTGAGCCTAACTGATTATCGTTTTTTAACTAAATGTCCTGGTTATCAAAGTGACCCCTTTCTTTGATTTTTTAGGTTAAGAATGGTACGAGATTATAAGAAACCGGCGGGTAGTCGCAATTACAGGAACTATACGGAAGATTCCCTCGAAGAAGCATTAGAAAAGGTTACAAATGGTGACTTGAGCATTAATGCAGCTTCTTTAAGTTATAAAAAAGTTCTTACATATTCCCAACTGACGTGAATGTAATAGAATTGTGAGTACATTTAATGAGTAGGTACGTAAGTTAGTTTGATCTCTGTCATAATAAGTTGTTTCCTAATAAGTAAGTTAAAATTACATTTGTATAACATGTGTACTGTGTAGTATAAGGTTGATCTCGTAAATAATAATTTGTTGCCAAATAAGTAAGTTCAAATTACATTTGTATAACATGTGTAGTATAAGGTTGATCTCGTATATAATAAATAAGTCTGATTACCTTTAAAAAGAGAAAACTGTAATTGTTTCTTTAATAGTTAGTTTTTTATAAATATATATGGTTTAATTTAAATAAAAAGTGTTTTAAAACTGGTGATCAAATTAACCCCCTTGTTCAAAGTCGCCCCTAAAAATTTTAGAGACGCGTAATTTTTTTATTTATGGGTGGAATTTTGTTTTTGTTTTTTTGATCTATTCCTTTACGGGGCGGCTTCGCTTATACGTCGAAAAAACAGCGTCTATCAAAGCGACCCCGTTCCAAGTATAGAGTTGATAGGCTACAATTTATTTTTTTTCTCAGAAAGTAATGATCAAAAATTTTTTTTTATTGCAGTTAACGAAAGTGTAAGCCAAGTCGTCGATGTTGTATTTTTTTGTATATTTCTATGTCGTAAAATGAAGGAGTTATTTCAATTTAAATTTTAAAATTAATCAAAGTAACCCCATTTTACGGTATGTGATTCAATATGTTTCGTAAAAGTCCAGATTAAAAAAAAATGTCCAGCGGAGCAGCGAGTGCGAAATTATAATTGCAATATTTTTAATCCTACAATATTTTTTAATATGTTTTTTTACTATATTTTCTTCTTAATTTTTTCGGACGGACGGACGTGAACTCTTAGTCCCGTTTTCATCCTTCGGACACAGAATACTATAAAAATAATAATAAATTGGAATTGACCTCATACATTTCAAAGTCTGGCAAAATAATGAGCAACGATCATACTATGGCACATATCATGAAATTTACTGACTGATATTTGTAAAAAACAAGATTCTTAAAAACACTAATAATCTTTAAAATATTCATGCGACATGTCCATGTACATGGTGCAAAAATTCAGGCCATACTCAAGTCCCAGGACATTGTCGACATTACGACGTGTAACAGCATTTTATTACGTGTGACGTCACTGTTATTACGTCATAAGTCACGGTGGCCATTTTAATTTGCTCATAAAGTGGCTATGTGTCATAGGGCGCAGTGCAACGACCGCTATTGAATTCTTGGCCGTTTTCTTTCACATTGTGTTCGTGTATCCAGTACGACATCTTTTCTTGGTCTGGTAATGGCAATTTTTAAAACGGTAGACTTCGCCCGCACAAATTTATGATAATAATTTTAATTAGGTGTGAACAAATCCGTCGGAAGAAATTGTTGAGGTATGAGGTTGCAAAAAAACTTTGTACAAGGTAAACTGTTCTCAGAATACTTAATAGGCTGCTCACATAAACTAAGTAGAAGAGAATGGTTCGTATTGTTGCGATAGCAACGGCGTAGCATTATACTATGATACACACGCTTACACAGAACACAGGCTTAATTTTGGCGTGTGAAAAAAGCGATGCTAAATGAAGCTAGTTAAAATATTTATTTAAACTAGCTTCATGTTTCTATCTGATAAAAAACGTCACCTTTATAAAAACGCTCCACATGGAGACAAGTTTCATAAAATAATACAGTTACTTTCTAATCTACTAGTTAGATTGTTTTGCTCTCTGTCGATTTCTACATTTACTTATTCCATTTTGTTTACCCGAGTGATATGAACAGGTTTAATTTGCTCACTCCGGGAAACGAAGATCTCTTTACTGTGTTTTTTCTGTGACCGGTAGTAAGTTTTATTCTTAGATATTTCAATAAGAGTGTGAAACGGGATCATAAATTAAAATTGCAGGGAGAGGTCGAGGTGTGACTGGTGGTTCACAGTTTTTATTTATAAAAATGTAATTGTATTTTAGGTTATATTTTACCATGGACTGTTTTTCGAAAATAAAATCTTTGGGAAATGTTAATTTAGACTCAAAACTTCTACACAACATTAGTTAGAACGAAATAGTAGGAAATTAATTTGATTTAGTAATCTATATATTAAACGTGAATAAAAAGACTACAGATTATTTTTATCAAAGTTCAGTATGTCTTATTTATAATGGTCGTTTCAATGTTTGTTCTATAAAAGTAATTAGTTAAGTCTAAATCAGTATATTTAATATGCAACTGAGATATATTTAAAGTAAAGTTTTGAATATGAAGGCACGTGTAAAACGTTTAAATATTTATTTTTTCTACTCCATATTTTTCTCATTCAATGGTTTGTCCTAATTTACTTAACCTTAACCTTATTTTTCTACAACTTCATAATAACAAAACACTAACACATTAGTTTATTGAATACTATCGTATATAACTACAAAAGCAAAGTCAAAACAATGCGAAAAAATGTACGCGTGGTCTTAGCTCCGTGATAAGAGCAGCCGGGAGCTGAAACCCAATATGATAAATTTAAATGGACGTAGTGTCACTAATACCATTGGCTAAATAGCACCATTAAGGCCGGAGCAGACCGCGTGCAACGTAGGACAACGCAGTTTATCCTCACCTTTCTTATGCAACGCAGTGCGACACAACGCAATGCACTGCAACACAATGCGTGCGGTGTGCTCCGCCCCGCCCTTTAAGGGTAACGGCAGAAGTCTAGATCGATGCAGCATTGGACAGTACGATAAACAAAATTTACTTGTGCCCTAAGGTGTTGCTAGTATTGTTGAATTTTTGCATGAAATAATGAGAAAAGAAACTAATCTTCATGTAATAATTATTTTACTTTTAAAGTATCTTTGCGAACAAAGTTTCAAAACAAACTTACGATACTAAATTACACTTTGCATTAACTAGAATTAGACTGATGGATAATGAATATTGAATGTCTCGAATAAATCCATTAATTTTAGAAGCTCACTTACAAACAAAGTAGATAATAAATTATGTCTAAATCACTTTATTTATCAAAGTCCTACTGCCCTTGCATAAACATAATGTAATTTGATTAGATAGCAGTTACATACTATTTACATTATTGTGTTTCTTAAATAGAATTGGCTTTAATTCCACAAAAAAATCGATCAAAAGTTTTGTTCTCTTACTGACTTATCGAGCGAAGCGTTTTTGCTTCGGGTCTGGCCAGTTTTTCCTTCATTAAGATGTTTGTCTTGTATATGTCATGAAATGTATGAGTGGTTATTGTTGTTTAGAATTTTTTAATCGTATTTCAGATATAATATATGGGGAAAGTTTGCTAGGGCACCATTTACTGGTCGATTTTAATAATAGTTAGTACAGACATGCGAAACATTAATTTAGAATTCTTAATTTAAACATATCCGTCGTGTGGTGGTGTTTATTTAAAAAGTCGCTAAAAATATTGTGCTTAGTAAGAATGATAATTTGCGGAACTCAAACACCAAATTTAAAATAATCGCTAATTACTTAAGTACCATCTAAATTGCTTACATAATATTAATTATATACATTCTAATGAACACATTTTTTAAAACACGATTTGTTTTTATTTTATTTTCTATAACTACAGTAAAGTGTAATTCTGTAAGTGTTATCATAAACGTCGTTCCAATTCATATGGATACCATAGACTGATGAAGGTCTCTCAAAACACAACATGGTTGCATTCTCATAATTTCTTGATTTTATTAACCATCTTAACTTAACTACGGTTTTTTCAACGTACATATTTTAATATGCGAGATATAAATTGCACATAGCTGTTTAACGAATTGAAATATATTTAAAAGAATCGTAAATTTCAATGGCATTTTTCAATATAAGTTTAGATGATTTAACTAAAACTGCTAGCCTATAACTAGATAGGTAGTAAAAAGTGTACAAGATAGCTAAAAATATTGTGTCCGAAACATCAACAAGCCCAAAATTGAATTACAACTAACAATTGCTTCCCTACGCATAATACAAATATAAATGATAGTTCTTCTTAAATTGTTGTTTTTGTTACAAATAAACTATATTGTACTCTATTCAAATGCAATGTATAAATATCAATCAAATCAAACAACATGAGTAAACTGTAAAATAACAATGAGATAGGTAACGCAGAAATTAAACACCATATTGAGTAGATTCGCATCGAACGGTATCATCTGGTACAGAGTGAAGTGGAGAGGTCGGGTTTGCACATATCGAATCAACTTCTCGATACCACGCCTTTTAGTGTCATCTTAAAAATAAAATAAAAATATATTACAAATTAGCATGTTAACTATGTTTTAGTGCGACCTGAGGAAATACCCATAGTTCGTTTCAACCTAAAGCCTCATCCTCACATATGAAGAGATTTACATCTAAAGTCCATCAGCAAAAGCCGAATTGTGAACCGGTTGCTCTGTGTAAATTGTAACATGATAATTAAAAATATGAATTTTCATGATTTTGCTGCCTTTCACGCTTTTATCGGCTAGGGATAGGAATACTTTGAACTGGTCTGGTGGGCCTGTATTAAATGATAACACTTAAAATGCGTGTAATTTTTTATCAGTTGCTGTACTCCGAAACATTAAGATGAGTCAGTATTTCATTACGATGGAGTAAAAAGAAAGACTTACAGAGCTGATCTTAATGTACGAGTACAAAATAAAACCAGCTGTTTAAGTCGTCGTTGGTCTCACCTTAAAAATTGTGCATAGTTTAGATTGTAAACTTTCTTACCACTTTCAAAAACGTTTATTTCGTTCAATAAAACTAAAATGTTTTTCCTTTGTTCACTTAATAACTCAGCTGTTATTGCAGGTCCGAACGTTGTGCATAAGTTTGAAGTCATGAGAACATTGTCAATCAGGAAATATTTTACATTTATCTGAAATAAGGATAACAAGCCGATAGATGTTCAGTTGGTAAAAGTTCTATTTTTGTAACAGTTTATTTATAAACATTATGAAATCTACACAGACAAATAAACAAAGCAAAGTTATCGAAAATAACTGGTGTATAAACGGAAATTTCAAATAAGATGCTTGGAAAATTTTAAATATTGCACTTTATAAATTTTATTATATATTATCAATAAACATTGCTCAAAATGATTTCTGGGTCGTAGACTATTGAAGGCGATTTTAGTGAACATTTAATTTTAAATCTACTGTAAATAAAACGTTTAGTTTGTATCCAAAATGTCTTGAGTTTAATTATTAATTGATTTAAATATAAATTACGGAAAATACAATTTGATACTTGCAAAAAGAAAGAGAGAAAGATTTTTTTACTTTTATATACCTCAAGTAAATTTAACTATATTTTTTAAATGAAAATCTGTCGCTTAATATAGTTTTCGGTCACTCATAATCTAATGGTTTATTTACTAACGGACCACCTAACTATACCATCATCCTGGATGGTCACTGGTAAGTTAGGAATTTTGGACTCAATTTGGACTTTAGTAGACCCTTAATAAAACATCGCTTGAAATATAATACCAAGGCAATTCATTGGTGTCAATAGTACTGTAGGTTTATATTATCTTAAATTTTGAAAATAGTTTTTGATGGTAATAAAAAGAAAGACATTTTTCTACAAAAATAGAGTAAGAAATTGTGTAATAAGTAAATTAAATGAACAAAAATATTACTCAAGTCGTTAAGATTTCGTTGACTGTATATATTTACGTTTTCTTGTAATTTTATTGAAAAACGTCGTGCTCATTTTGAAACTTATCACTGTCATAATAACTTTTCACATTATCTGAAACTTTATAACTAGGTATCTTATTCCATAGGTATCTTATTCCAAAAAATGCTAGTCTAATCCCGACCTCACTTACTTGTTTGCTATTAAAAAGCATCACGTTGCAGTAGATTGCATACATCGTGAGTGGTATGTTGAACAAAAGTGCCACTATAACCTGTAACACGAATACCTTTTTCATAAAAAAACATTATAATCCATAATGGCTAAGTAAACAGTTTTAGTAAAGGACCTATTCCAAAGTATTATAAAGATAACTATTTAGCTTTAGTTTTTGAAATTTGGAATGGTATCATATTAATATTCTAATCTTGTCTATAGACGCTTAAAATTCAACACGATACCCCGCGATCTTGCTTAGTTATAAGTCATTATGGTGTTCTTATTTGGAGCAGGTTATATTTGCTCGCCTTTCCAAGCAAGATGTTTTTCAATGATCTAGTGCCTGTTACTTTTCAAGACAGTTGGCTTGATTACAAGATTCAAGAGATGCATTATATACTTAATGTTTTCCACACGCATTCATACTACGTAGAAGAATGCAATAAAAATTAAACAACAATGATTCATGAGAAAGGAATGGTGTAATTACTTAACATACCACATGATCATAGGCTTTCTTATATTTTTCAATGATGTCCGCAAGCGACTTATATAATTGCCCAAACCAATCCATATCGTCGTTAGAACTTCCTCTCAAATTTGCTTCAAAAATCACTAGACGTAAGTGTATTGAATAAAATAAATAACTGACTGCCACCAATATAACATCATAACTGAAGAAATTCAAGTTAGTTATTACGCTTGAAGTAATGCCTAAAACATCTTCGGTTCGGAATAATTTTATACGGATGTATGTTACGATATAAATAATTAATCTTAACATAAAACACAACATGATTACAAAAGCAACTCTTCTTTTGACTGTAGTATAAGCCGTCTCACATTTCATAGATTTATCTATATCTTTTATTTCACACTCAAACTTGTATAGATTATATTTTGATGAGTTGAAAATGAAAAATAAAACATTGCAGAAGTATCGTCCTATGCTTAGTGTTGCAAAGATCGAAAACAGCTTCGAATGCCTGCTTGCGTCCCATATCAATACGGAGCAGACAATTAAACATTGAAGTAAAGCAATAACTTTTGATATAAATTTAGTTTTGCCATTAAAATTGTAATATCCTAAGTCATAACCAAATATAAATTGAACTGCCGTAAATATTTTTTCCATGACGTAATTGCACAAGCACTTTACTTATTTATTTTTCTGCTATATTTTATGAACACGTTATATAAAAAAAATATTAAAATATTTATCACGTTTCCCTTCAACATGTTGGAAGGAAATATTCAGTACTTTCTGAAATTGGTAATTTATTTTGTACCTAATAATACAAAAATGGAATTACCTCATTATTAGTATTGTAACAGTCATGTCTTATCTATCCCACTCAGCTTAATTATTTCTTGGAATAAAATATAATAACAGGCATTGAGGTAGATTGCTTCACGTCAACTACCACGTCGTCTACAAAATAAGCATAATAAAATTATATATATATAATAAATATGGAAAAGTAATCTTTGCGTTCAACACGTTGTTGTATATTGGGTGTAAAAGATTCATTTTAGAAACGCTTCTCCCAACTTCCATCTTGGGGATTTAAGTACAAAGCTCATGGACAAGCTACAGGAGGTCTAATTTAGCTCGCACAGAATTAGACTACAAGGTTTACCCCATTCACTGAAAAACTTCAATGCCGCTTCTGCATTTAACCAAATAATTACTAAAGTCTGTTAGAAATAGTTTCACTTTCCCTTAGAGATTTTAAGAAGAAAGCATACAAATAAATCTCAAAAAAGTAGAAATACCTCAATCTTTCTACTCTGTTTCTTTGGAAATTGTAAAAGCGTATGATATGGACAAGAGCCAGTGTCTTTAGCTATAAATATTTTAGTTTCTACGTCTGGTTTCGGTTACAGATTGGCTGTAGTAGTTTGCTACGATAACAGTTTTGGGGGAAATGCCCCAATCAAAAATCCCTTACGGTTAATTTTAGGTCAGAAAATTTGTAGACCCTTTATTTAATACGAAGTTTCGTCAAGATTAGTTGGAACCTACGATCAGTGCGTCAGTACCATCATCATATTCGAAACATACTTACTGACCAACCGCTTACAGAAACTTTGCCAGAACGAAACAGAACCGTTTTGTTTGCTCGTTTAAAAAGAAAACACGAGTCTCGACAACCTTGTATATTATTAACGTAAATAATAACAATATTAACACTCTTTACGAGTGTTTACATATCCCATAAGGATAATATGATAACTCAACATAAGCTGATTTTAACTTCCGTAAATCGTTATCCCGTGCCAGGGTCGTGAGTTGTTAAGACCCCTAACCATTAAAGTGATATACTACCATGGTAGGGGAGATAGGCTTCTTTACGGTAGGATGGTGAGGGTGATACATGCATCACGACAAGAGCTTGTGACAGAAGATTTTTGGATACTACGCTATTTAATCGTTTTCAAAATAGGAAGAGGTTCTTAATTTGTCGTAGCCTTTTTTATGTATGTCCCCGGTTTCTCAGAGCTGGCTGAATAAATTTGAAAGAATGATTTTTTATGTTCCAATGCATACTTTCCAATTAATCCAAATAAATTTTATCAATATCGGTCTACTAGATTTTTAATCAATATAACTATAAATTTTCTCTGTTTATACATAAATTACATTTTTGTAACGTAATTGAAGTTGGTTTTAAAATTTATAAGATATAACCTACTTGTTGTCTGAAAGGGTATACTTTCTAACCGGACTAATATAACTTTTATAAAAATGTGTCCATTAGTTTTGTTTGTTGGTTAAAATACAGAATAGGTGTTTTATGAGCGTGTCGAATTGAAGTCTCTTTAAAATACATTTTTAAAATATTGTAATTCCTTATTATTCAATCTATTTAGACAACATTTGTAATTATTTTTTTTAAAAGAAGATTATTTGATCTTTGATGATCCCAGTAAACCCTTTGTTTTTTTTAAAGTTTGAATCCCTGAGAAACTCAGTAAAGCAATTTCCATCTGTTTCTATCTAACTAATATTATAAACGCAAAACTTTGTACGTACGATTATGTTTGTTACTCTTTCAAGCAAAAACTGCTTTATGGATTTAAATGAAATTTGGCATCAAGATAGCTTATGTTCTGGGGATTCACACATAGAATACATTACTTTGAATGTTGTGGGATAGTAAATTTTTTGCAGGGAACATCGCGGGGCGCAACTAATAGCAACAATAATTATAGGTACAAGTGCATCGTGCATTACCAACCACAAAAACTTTGACATACATTTTGTAACCATACTATAAAATCATTTAGTTCGACCTTCATGAGCAAGACTTGGGTAAGATCAAATGGTGTAGTCTTTGTTACAAGGCGTCCATAGACGTTAATTAGCTGAAAAACTGAAAGTCTATAAAAAGTTACAAACGAATTCAATACGGCAAGCGCCAAAATAAAATGTACATTTCATTTGTGTGTGAGAAATCAAACTGCTAAACCGTTTTAAATTAAATTTATATAGGATCAATTAAATTTATATAGAAGAGAAGATATTATGTAGCAAACCTTAAGATATTTTTTTAAATTCTTGAAGTTGATTCACTATAGTCTACTGGCATTTGGCCACGGCTTTGCCCGAGTTATATTTTTTTTGCCTTAGTGGGATAAAGGTTGTCTATGGCCTTTAACGATTCTCAAGTTTTCTCTGTGCGAAAACTCAACACGATCCGTTTGTCAAATTATGAAAGAAAGACGAACAAATCAATAAACCAACAAACACACATATGTGTGGGCATGTGGGGATTATTGTGTTACTTATTCAAATCGTACTATCAGAAGTATGGCATTTACGCTAAATACCGTATGTCCTAACAAGCTATTACCCACAACTAAGCGACGCTAAGGCGGCAACAAACGACGCAAGTTGCTGTTACTGAGCAACTTCGACTAGTGCAAGCTGGACTCCGTATAATAGCGTGGCAAAGACTCGTCTTCGTTAAGAGGAACGATTTAAACAAGTCGTTTTGCGAACTATCTACATCTACTGCTATTAAAACACACATTAGTTCAAAAGTTCATCTAATTATGTACTAGTGCAAATAAGCGGGTTTTGTGACTAAAAAGAGGAATCAATAAACCATAAACATTTTCGTATTGAGCATTATTGTTTATTTTTGTGTCTTTTCCAAAGATGAAATAAGTTGGTAAATGGTGCCGAAACAAATATCCACTTTTTGGAGGAAAATAATCAAACATCGATGGAACAAGACCAGTTTACGGCCGCTGGCCTAGGGCAATGTATGTGCAACGCTATAAAACAGCTGAAACTAATATTTTGAAGAATTCAATTCGTCGTAGTATTTTTTTTATGTATTTTCTACGGTAATCCAACTACGGTAACTAAGACCGATTTGAAAAATAGTATTTTTTTGTTTTAATGGATATAATTACTTTCTAATTGGTCCCATTAAAGTTTTCTCGAAATTAATTAAGTAATTTTAAAATCAATATAACCTTTACATTTAAATTTTTTGCCCGCAAAATTGAAGTCGATTTTCACATTTTATGAAGCGTTTCGAGTAATAGCAAAAGCTCTTGAAATCATATACTGCATAAACGACATCTTTATGCTAGATACGATGCAGAGATGCATTTGCGGTAGAATTAATCCTTGTTACGAGAATAGCGATGCATTCCCTTGTTTTCCTCAGTTTGTCCACTAACTAGAGTGACCAATTATTAAGTTGCAAATAAAAAAAGTCAATTATGTTTTCTACTGGGAAAAAATACAGACTTATCTTACTGTACTTATCTATTAAATTGTTTTTTTACTTTAATATCTATCCAAAATAAAAGCTTATCAAATTAAAAATACTAAACCTGATTTATTAAAACTAAAACTTAAACTAAAAAAAGTGCTTAAGAATGCTGGCGGCATCGCACGTTGTATGCCAATGCTTAACTTATGTAGCAAATTAAAAGCAAGCATTCTGTACAAAAATAGCAATATATATGAAGTTGTTTTTGTCTTATTAGTATTTTTTGTAAAACTCTTACCTCGGTAAATATAACTGATATGGCAAGTCGCCGTAACTAGCCAAATATATTGGATTTTACCAATTGCTAGCTGAAAACATTATAACTAGTAGCTCTGCGAACTGTTGACCTCGCACCCATAATACTTTTGCCACACCAAAAATAAAATTTAAGATGCAAATATTTTTTTTGAGAATGTTTTAAGTGTCATACATGGATTTAAATTAAAATAACAGCGGGTGTAACTGTGGATATTGACATATTTATTCAATTCATTGATGGTTGTTAGTTGGAGTATTTTTAACTTTGTTACATAAGTAATAAAGTAATTTACAGATTCGTCATATTGCATTTTCAAGCAAACTTTCCCTATTTATAGGGAAATAAAAAATCCCTGACGACCAAAAAATTCTTTAATTTCGTAGAACCTGTACGCAAAGTTTAGTCAATATTTGATGGATACATTCAAACTTTGAAATAAAAAAACATTTCGCTAGACTCGAAGCTGTGACGCTTTGCTCGCTTTCCAACATAAAAGTAAGTTTTGTAGAATTTATCTTTGGAAATTCAAAGACAAATGTACACACTGACCCCGATTTGCGCAAGCCCAACTTAGTAAACTAACCTATTTGACAAAAAATAGTCTCCACTCTTTTTATTGCTAAAAGTGAGATAAAGATGGATATAATTTTAGAAACTGTCAGTTTATTTAGTGTGACTGCCCGAATTGGGATCATTGTCATTGCCATTTTTGACACAAAGTAACCAAGCTGTGTAAAATTATACGCATTATAAGTGTATAAGGCGTATAATTTTATACGTACATACTCTTGTCTTTGTTATTCACGTACTAACATAAGTGTGTTAGTTTATAGCACGTATCAAACTTCTCGCAGTCAACCAAAGAGACGAGTTTACTAACTATCATGAAATATCATATTTGAGAAATTGTTCATCATTTCCGTTACAGAACACTGAATCTAATAAGATTTTTTCAATGTTGAATACTTTGAATAAATCTTATTAAGAAAATTGTACCTAAATAAAACTGTAGTTGTGCGAGCGAGAAGGCGCAGGCCTCCAATTTGAACAATTGAAAATAATTATAGCTGTAAAGTAAACTACTGAACTGGCTCACAATCATGGTCACAGTATTAACAAATATCGGAGCTAACCAATAACATTACACTGAATCGTACTTAGAGCTCTGCAGCTGCTACTGGAAAACTTTTTACTGTGGCTTACGACGCAAGTTCAAACCTGAAAACAACCGTTTTAGGGCCATTCTACAGACTTTTATAGCACTCAGTTTATGAACCTTTAGGAAGAACTGTTTTACGTGTATTAGCATATAGATTTTATTGCACAAGTTTGCGGTAAGGTAAGGTTATAGGGCACAGTTGTAGGTGTTATGACTTTTGTAAGAGATTCATGTAAAAACTATTTTCCATTACGTGAAAATTGTGTCTAAAACTTGTTATAATTTTATATTATTATTTATGAAAATTTCATCATTTTAATAAAAACTAGTACAAATAGATTAATAAAAACTAGTACTAGTAGGTTTACGAGTACAGTAGGTATTGAAACAAGTTTCTGAAAAATTATCAAATGATTTTTTAGACTTCATTGTGTATATTTATTTTTTCATTTATATTGATTAGTATATAATTATAAAAACCAGTTTGAATACACTTTCAAAAAAAATATTTTTACAAATCGGTTCACCTGTCTCCGTAAAATCAGATATAAAAAAAAATGTATCTATGTTTTTTTAGGTAGGTAAAATAAGCCATTCTGAGAACATGAGCATTAGTTCGGAGTATGTCAGTGAATTTATATGTTAAGAGATTTCTTCAAGACGAATGTATGAAGCCTAGACTCGGTGCAGTTATGTTATCATCAGCTCCATGGCTCCATAGTAGCATATCATTGTTTTGTCACTGAAAGTACACAAGTAAGTATACATCAAATTTGAGTGTAATCGAACGTCGGGAAGTGGGTCAAATATATAAAATATATAGTAAGATTTGGTTACAAATAACTGCAGCTGAAATAAAATAAAAGCCTGTAAAAATAATTGGTTTGAAGAAATTAAAAAAAAATCCCATCAGCAAAACTATAGACCACTGTATCTTAACGAGCAAAACCGCGGGATGCGGCTTGTATAGCCTATGACCATCTACAGATAAGGGAAAATTAAGAACACCTCGCAAATCAACATCAGTCTACAGGAATAATGTGTAGAGTATCACAAAGTGTTAGACATCCATACAAACATACAAATAAACACTAAAAAAAACATTACCCTAATTTTTGTGCAGTCAAGTAAATGGGTAACTACTATTTATTTTTCAAAAATCCTTTTATTGACCTACTGTTGATAAAAGTTATGTTAGAGGTGAAATTTATAGGAATCGTAACATTGTATGATTGTGTGAAAGGAAACGAAATGAAACTATAAATTGATCGGCCCGAGTTCGCCTGTCCATCGCTGGATTGTTATTGAGGTATTGTACTACGATTTATTATTCCTATTGTGTTTTTCGGAACGAATACTTTGGATTCTGACAGACTGACGTAAGGACGGCAGCTTTTTCCAGTCTTTTCGTAATACTTGATTGACAATTATATTTCTGTAGGTTCTCTTTATTAAAAAACCAGCTTAACAGTAAAAAATATAACATATAAAAACTTACAAATATATACTAGGTTTCTTAACGGCCGCCTTATCGCTTAAAGCGATATCTTCCAGGCAAACATGCACGTAAATAAAAAATATAAAATTAAAGAGACCCTTAAATATTACATTGAACAAACATATATTAAAAATGAACAAATTATACATACAAATGAATACTCAGATAAATAAATACATATAACATACGATACAAATTAGGAGCATGGAAGTACATACAAAATATATAAATTACAAATTAAAAGAAGAGGACACAAATTTTAATGCTGTAGTGATAGGTAATAGACTATGACTCGATGCTTAAAGATGGAGCACGCCTAAGCAAAACAGCGTTCATAGTGAAAGAGGACTTACAGGAAACGGTGCGATGTGGTGGGATTGATAGCATGATATTGTCAGACGCCTTTAAGGAATACGTAGTGTGACAATATTTGAAATTTATATTATAATATATTTAGTAACGGATAGGATCTTTTTAGTGAAAAGAACAATTTATTAATTTTAATGTGTGCAAAATTAGATAAGTAAACTGTTTCCTGATAGTAAACAATAATGAAACAGCAACGGCAATTAAGGAAAGGATGTGTTTGCAATTTTGTGTAGTAAGGAGAAAAAATTAAATAAATATCCTTAACTTGCTTTTGTAGAGGAGATACTTTTTTATATTGTAACGGCCTTCTACTGCACTTGGGTCTTCTTTACGGCGGTGTGCCATAATCCACAACCCTGGAAATGTTGGGCACTTTACTTAAATTCGACTCAAATTGTGGGCGACGCGGTCATAGAATTTCGATCCTCCAAAGATACTCGTACCTGAAAATCGTCACTGCGCTTTCAATTGATTGAAGTTTTATAGCGGCGATAACATATTCAAAAGCTTCTCTAGTAAGCAGATTTCTTTACGATGTTTTCCATCACCGTTAAGGCAAATTATTCTAATGTGTATACGAAAGAAAATTTCAGAGCTGCATGCAAAGGATCGAATCTGCGCATTACGAGCATCCTAAACAACTATTTTACGGTCAGAGCAAATTTTCGTTCTTTTCAAATTATCAACTTCCATCTAGGTGTTAAATAAAGCAAACTCAGCAAGGCTATCGGCCAGAGTAGGACATGAAAGAAGTGAAAACAAGCAAACAAGAAATCTTAGTTTCGTTTAGACAGTTTGCCACTTCAACGCTGTCAAAATGCTACCAAGTTTACTTATGCTTTTGTTTTCACCTCTATCACTAGAAGATAACCCTGCTCATCCTCATTACATTTAATGACGTCCACATGGACTGTGAAATAACTCAATTATCTAGCATCTAGACAAACAAAAACCGAATATTCAATATGAAACAATAAAGTTCAACAGATTTAAGCCGACTTCAAAAAGAAAAACTCGTAGATGTAATAGCCGTTGATAAAATTTAACATTTCAATTTAAAAAACTTTTTGTAGAGTCCGCATGCAGTATATCAGTTATCTATCGTAAATAAATAATACGCCGAAAAACTAATAAATTAAACAGTTCATGCACGAAATACGTTGCAATACGAATATAACGAATATTTTCGTTGTAAGCCAATAAATTATTATTTTATTGTTTTAAAATAAAGTTCTCAAATTGTCCCGAAAATTCCAAATTGACGAGAAATATGAAGTGGTGAAGTTTTATGTATAACTAACTGACCCGGCGAACTTTGTAAAGACTAACAGTCGATTCTTTTAGAGTAATGTTACCATCTTATAAATATTGACAAATATTGACATTAATATTTATACGATAATGACTCAATTGTTTTGCCTTCCCAGAAGTTCTCCACTAACACTTAAACTTTATGGTATGGTATTAAAGTTCAAATTGACTTTTAAGTATTATTACGAATTGATTGTAAGGGAGTATAGAAAGGTGTTGTTAGTAGATCTTTTAAAGCATTTTTTTAAATTTTTCTTTCCGTAGGAACCATTTCCGTACTTCAAAGAATATTTAAAAAAAACAATTAGCAAAATCGGTTCAGCTGCTCTCGAGATTTGCGCTTAGCTATACATTCAGCTATTATTTTTTATGGTATAGAAGATAGATAGTAGTGTTGTTTTTGTTAATTACAAAGATATAGTATATAAAAAATATTTTTTTTTACTAGAAGCTGTCACCCGCGGCGTTGCACGCGATATTAAATAGGGTTTATAGAATTTTCAAAAGTTTGAACCCCAATTTATCCACTTAAACTCCCAAAAATCCTTTTTTAGTACATCCCTACAAAATATAAATAATTAACCCTCCAAATTTCATGAACCTAGGTTCAGCGGTTTAGGCTCTGTGTTGATTTCTAGTGAACATTAGTCAGTCAGTCAGGACTTACTCTTTTATACATGAAATAGATTATGAAGAAGTCTTGCGTTAAATTTTTGTTGAATGTTTAATGTTGGGTTGATTTTTTTGTCAAATATTTTTTCTCAATACACTCTCTTACACGCAAATATAAATACACCTCCAGGATATTTTTGGTCGCTCCCTTCTCAAGTAGCTGTTGCGTTATCTCAACAATAGTTTACCTAAAGATTAAGCGACAATTAATTATTTTCTTGTTCTCGGGGATTTCCATTAGAGTAGTAAAAATTAGTTAATTTGCTGAAATGATATTTACCGACCGATATAAATTTTGGCAAGAACATGCGGAACACAATATTTATTAATGTTTTGACACTTTTGCAATACTGTCACGTCTTCACTGTCCAATCTATTCAAATCGCGAGTGAATCAGTTTTTTCTAGGCAAGCGCGCCATATCTTAGGCCGCATCGTCGCTATACATCAGGTGAGTCTATTTTGTCTATCCCAAGCCTATAAAAAAATCACTTAATAATTAGTGTAAGTGTAAATATATAACAAATATTTTGTATGGTGTAGTTGGCATATCGTACGGAATACAATATAATTTACTAATTCCAACAAACAAAGTGCAACAGTCTAAACCACAAACTTCAGTCATATCTCAAGTACCAAAACACAAATATTCAAAAACCACAGAAACGTTTCCAAAATTTACTATTCCAATGCCGTGAATTTATGGTAATTGCCAACAAAAAGTTATGATTTACTTACATTTAGGAACAACGGTTAACTAATTTACAATTCACGATACGATACTACTCGTATCACGACCAAATATGAAATAGTATCCAAAATGAAAAGAGACCTAAATTATGATCATACATCGTGATTTTTTTGGTTTAGCGCTTTAAGACTTCAAAATGACAAGGTGGTTCGTAATTTGCTTGTTTGTTTTTTGTTATGTTCCTCAAGTACTTATTATAATAATTAAATTAATGTAGATAATTAGAATCAGACTTGTATATTATTATTATTAGTATTGTGGTATCGCGTAGAGTTATCGATGAAAGAAGTAACTAATCTTGGTTTCGCTTTGAGAGTTCGCCGTTTTAACTCTGTTTAAACGAAACTAAGATTGCTTTCATACACTAGTTTTATATCATTATCGTTGCTAATTCTGTGCGATACTACCACAAAATATACGATAGACGTGATTTATAACAATGGTGGAATATGTTTGCTTGTTATTTTAATTTGCGTTGCCACGAACCAGTCTTGGGATGTAAAAAGCTCAGTTCTCTTAATTTGCGATACCGCTTTGTGCCGGCATTAATTCGAGCGTCCAAGCGGTAATGATTCGATTTTCCAGACAACTTAGGATTGTTTTGCTCCAGAGACAACATGCAGTAAGTTAAATAAATAACTAATAATACTCTTATTAAGAATTGTTTTGTTTCTAATGTTAAAATATTCCTCAGTGACGCGAACTGTCGACCTCGCGACAGTAAAATTGCAAGATTAAAGAAAAAATCAAATATTATTATAAAAAAACTTTAAAATTCGTAGCTACAACCACCAATGCTCATAATCTATAATACCAGTTTTTGCAGCGCCAATACGCCAGCTATTATTTTCTTTAACATCGCGTATGACACTTTTTCATTTTCGCAAGCCATTGAGAAATTCCTTGAAATATTTTAAAAGCTGTATTTTATTCTGGTCTTTAGGTCAACAGTTCACAGAACTACTAGTAGTAAAGTGGTCCGTTATCGTTCATTGAAATGATCATGAGTGGCTTAAATTTAACTTAATATATTGGTTAACAGTTGGTAAATTATCTCTATCAACTTGATAACGACTGCTGCTTTCGACAACATTGTAAACAAATTGATTTCAATTAAGTTCAGCCATTTCTGTGTACCTATGTATGTATGTTCGAAATTAATTAGTTTATCTATACTAATATTATAAAGATCAAAGATTTGATTGCAAGTTTGTTTGTTGCAAACAAACATATATTGATTGAATTGAATGGGCTGCAAAACTACTGACCCGATTTCAAAAACTTTTTTGATGTTAGAAAGCTACATTTTTACTGAGTATCATAGACTATAAAAATAAGAGATCTGCGAGTAACACCGCGGAGTCCAGATAGTACCAGATAAACAAATAAGTTTCATATAAAATAAGTTAGCTCGTACGTCTCATGAAAAATATATTGAAGTATAAGTAAGTGTTTAAAAAGGTGTTAAGGAGAAGGTGAGGTCTTTTAACAAAAATAATATAATGGCTGTTAGAAAAAGCTCTACAGTTTAACGTGTTCTTTTAACTCAGCGAATAATATAATTTTCAGACCACAAACGAAACCCTAGGGCAGAAATCTTAAAGATAACGCCGCCTGTAGCGTTAATCGCTTCGCTCTTATACATACGAGTACACCAACGTCATCTCTCGAACTACATCTACAGGCCCTTTTTTCTAGGTAACAAGTCACTATATAAAATTGGTAGGTGCATTTTTGTTACACTATAAAACCATTAACTATCCGTTTCATTACAACATCCGTTTGTTCTGTTCGTCGTAGACAATATCCCCTAGTCATTCCTACATCAGTTCTTAAGGGGTGCTAAAACGCGTCATAGAACATCAAAAAATATAAGACTCGGTACATCGAAGGACGTTACAAAAAAATATACGAATAGATAATAGATTAACCAACAAAAACATCAAGCAAACATTCAGTTACATCAAGTTGACTTCAACACTTGCTAAAAGTTCATTTGTGGTATTTTTGATGAATGTAGATAATAGTTATTAAAAATATATATTACTAATGAACCGCGTTTCTGTGGACCATTTTTTCATATTGCAATTGTATATTAAACCAAGTAAATTCTTCAAATTTTGTCAGGTTCAGGCAGTTTAGTTTTGATGCAGACTCGCAACATATATTAATTATATTTGTTTTGGATTCGACACAACTCTCAGAGTGTAAAATTCACAACCATACATGTTTCTGAATCTTACACTTCGAGAATTGTTATCATAATTAAATACATAAATTGCATGTGACTATGAGAACTTGTAATATAAGACTTATACGGGTGATTCTAAATTGACTGCGTATATTTAGTATACTGAAATAATGTTACGAAATATAATACCTGTGTATTTTGCCCAACTTTAGTACAAATATATTGAGAAAGTTTCGATTGAAGTCATGCAAAGTAAACGCGAAACTCATGGTTACCCTAAGCCGAGACGCCACCTCGGTGCGAAACAAGGTTACGGCGACGACAAGCGCGTTTGCATGGACCACATTTGTATAATCGCGTTTAAATAGAAATATTTTTTCAGTTTTTTATGTAAACAAAAATTCAAAAAAAGATTTGGATTTTATCAGCATAATATGTTATCACCCCGTATTGGTACAAAAAAGTTCTACAGCCTAAACTATGAGTATGTATACAGAATGGAGATTCAGCAAAAACTAAATAAGTTGTTATTTGTTAAGAGAACTCCAACTCAATAATTAACGCATTTGTGAATAGCTTAGTGTATTTTTTTAACCCGTTTATAAGCTTTTACATCAGGATATAGAAGCAAAATGCTGGTTTCAAAATGAACCACCAGGCGGCGAGAAAAGTTCATAACAATTTGCCAGAGCCGTTATTAACCCGGAGCTCTTTACCCCGTTAACCGTTACAGCGTTTGCAGTTATCCATTAAATTGCAGTAAGAGTAAACAACTAATCTATGTAGTAGAATTTTATACAGAGTGAGTGGTTGATTACTTAAAATAAAGTTACTACTAAGATGTATAGTGAATTGGTGACATACTTACATTATGCAAAATGTACGCAGTATTTTATTCACGTTCCAAATAAGTAACAAATCGATTAATATTTAACCGTATTTTAATATAAAGAATTGTTATAGTTATATCGAACCATTCGCACGCAAAGAATATCTATGAAAAATCTAGAGGTCAACCACTGCTACAGCGTGATGACTTCCTACTGTCTCAGTACAGACTTTAATTAATATTTTCTATGTTATATTTAGTATTTTAATTTTCTTAAACGTTATATGAGTTGTGAAATTGCAATATAATTGTCTTAAATATTGTAACTGATCTTCCAGTCACTCTGTATAAGCACTGCCATGTACTAAAGTCTACTTATAGAAAAACGATTTGCAGAATCTAATCTTATTTGAGTATAAATAAGTATTGAATATTTTCTTGTATATTTAGCTGAATTTTTTATCATCTTCATCCTTTACTTACCCACTTCTGAGTGTAGGTTTCCTCTTGCGCGCTCCATTCTTTCCGGTCAGCGCGAATGTTGTAGAATTAAATTCTACCGCCTTTGCCACATCTTTTGAAAAACGCAGTAAGGATTATTAATAGGGATATTAAGCAGTCACTGTAGTCATCGTAATAAACAAATTCCACTAGGTACAAGACTGTCTTAAATAAGTAGTTTAACAAAAAAAATGCTTTATCTGCCCCCAATACAATGTATTGTAACATCTGGAGTCCCGGTTTAATCCCGATTTGAAGCTCGTTATGATGATTACAGCGACCTCCTTTAAGCCTAGTATACCTCTAACAAATAACTCAGTGATTCATATGAGGCCTGCGTCTCACGTACCACGATGTGTCTGCTGGAGCAAGAAACTACCCTGGAACTTTACTACCCTCGCGGATAATGGGCGCAACTCATACGTGACGAATATCTGTAAATATGCCGCGTCACATGTGTGTCGCCGCCTTTATTTATTGTTTCGACTTGTCTGGAAGATTTTTTTTACTAAGAGTTGATACTGTTGAATAGGTAAGAACAAAATTATCTCAATTTTTATACTTGACAACTTCTTGGACAATTTGTTTTTTTTTTTAATAGGAAATCTTATTTGACGTCCAACCTTATATTTCTATTAAATGTTATTGAAATCAAGCGTTGAGTGTTTATAGTGGTAGCCTAGTCGGTCAACCTCTTGCCTCTCAAGCCAGAGAGCGTGGGTTCGATCTCATGTTCAGGCGTACATTAGAATTTACTACCATATGATTTAAAATGAAAATATCCAAAATAAAGTATTCACAACCGGCAGTTTGTACCAGACATCTGTTGTCTTCTGTAGGAACTATTCGACTATACTCCAGGCCGGAGAGGTTTAAAAAACATATATCAACTATACCTACGGGATTATCGGTTAGGGGTGTAATAAGCAGGAAGGATGTTACTTTAATTATCCTTAGCAACTAATTTTTTATGTCACTAAATCTAACCTCAAGAAAAAAACGGTTTGATATATTTTGTTGGCGACCGATTAACTTATACTATGGAACACCTGATTTTATTTTGGAATTCAAAACAGCGGCCCCATTATAAAAACCATTTCTTATGATGAGTAAGTACTTATTTTTGTTTATTAGCTATTAATTCGAACACAAATACGAAGTACCAAGTGTTCCAGTGACAAGCAACGCTGTCGTCAGGCACTTACTTAGACTTGAGACTATTCATACAAGTAAAATTAAAAACTTAAAAGCCCCAAACCAAACAAAAAGTATAAAAAATGTTATTCGCCATTTTGTAATGGCGACCATCTTGGATTTGAAATTTATAATAGAGTAGCAATGCTTACAGACACATACACACATACTCAAGTCAAACTTGTAAACCCGTCGTTTTCGCGTCGGGGGTAAATAACTTAGAAGCGAAAATTTGATTGATGTCAATGTATGTAAGCTGCGAAAACCTACGAAAACAATAGTCTCTAATACTCAAACAGATAGTATTACATCAAAGGTTTATGAAAATGAGAAAATAAAAAAGATGGCAATATTCAAAGTAGCCTTCCACATCATTCTACTCATGTCTCTCGTCCAACGATCCAAAAGAATTGTCAAGCCGCCCGATTGATTGGACGGACCTTCAAAGGTATTTTTATATGCAGATCAGAAAATTACAGATAGATAACTAGACCATTATACGCGACACGCCTTAGGCGAGGGACAATGTAAGCAGCAGCCAAAAGTCCAAGAATCGTCTACATGAATCCTTTGAATTCCAGGGGATGCGACTAACTACTGGGATATTGATTTAATTGAAAAACTTGAATGCATCGATTATGAATTTTTTATTTCATCTAGCCACAAATAACGCGATCAACGGACACAATATAAGATATTTTTCTGTCGAAAACGAATCACATTATCGGTGATCTGTAGCATACTCAATCTGATCACGCGATCTGTAGATACAAACCCCTTCCTTAGCTGTTATATAATGTAATAGGTACCAACCTACAGCGTTTCATCCCACTGCTGGCTACGGATTTCTCAATGAATGGGGAGGTAGGCCAAAGTTTTGACGTTTTATAAACCATTGGAACTCAGTATAACCTTATTTCATTTTTCAAAATTTTCGTTTATTAGATTTGGAAATATTATTGATATCACAATGTGAGGTTACAAGGTCAACAGTTCGCAGAACGAATATAGCTACTATTATTAATAGTAATATTAGACGCTTTGTTGGTAGCGCAACCTTTTCCCGCTACTTTTTCATGGTCTTTCGAGTAAAAGGATCGGAAGCAAATAGAAATCAGGACGTTTCGCTGATTTCAGGTATATTTACAATACGAAATTTGTCGATAAACAAACCACAAGCTGCGAGACCTGAATATATTTATACTGTTAAAAGTTTCGTGACTAATATCCGAGAATATGTTTTTTTAGCGGAACAATTTTTTTACAGATGCGTTAGTATTAAAGGTAGTAACTATGTATATGCTAATAAAATTATATTCAACTCTATATCTTTATTGAGACTATATTTGAGCAAAATGGTAATATGAGCAAGCCCTCAGACAAAACCAACCACCTTGACTTGTAATCACTTTTACGACCAAGAGAATTGTAATCACTTTTACGGCTATCAGAACGTTTTGATTACATGTATCTCAAATCACATACGGCAGGCTCTACAATGAGATACCTTTCCAAAATCAGAACTAATCAAACCTTTTTGTCACTAAACAGGTTAAAAACAATAAAGCCGAATCACTACAAAAGTCCTCAAAGGTTAAAAAAGCAGTTATGATGGAACTCCAAGAACAATTTATTAATACAATTTCATTTTCCGGGTGAATTCCAAGAACATTGCACATAACTAGTTTTTCTAGTGTAAAAATTATTATCTTAGATATCACAGATATTTCACTCTTGCGTCATTTCTATGGTTTATTCCGCTTTGTTAACCTGGACAAAATCAGCGTTATTTCAAAGGCTTAAAACAAATCATCCTGCGTGAATACTCGGCAAGCACGACTGATTTAAAATCGGCGACAACAAAAATAACTACAATTTTACGATTTGGCAGATAATATTGCCCTGCTATTTGTGGACTTTGAAAAGGCTTTAGACATAATTAATCTGTTATTATATTTGTATACGCTTATGCCAAACCGACTGGTGATATGTCTACTAGGTAATGAGATGTCAAAACGTCAACATTGACGACTACCTAAAATTCACCTACGTCGTGAGACAATAGGATGTTAATTCCCCAAAATTAGTTTCAAACGTCTTTGAGAAAATGTTTAGAGCAGACGATGAATAAAATTAACGGCGAGTTTAATATCACTTTCGATTGCAGATATTCTTATGATGTATGTAGATATTGTATAAGTTTGCTTTTACTCAGCTCTTTGTTCTTTCATTACAAGTAAAAATATAGTGTATTTTATATGTACTGATGTATATATGTATTTATTGCTTCCGTGGCAGACTTGAGGATTACACAAAAGTCTCATTACGATAAGAAAAGCGGATAATCCTACGCGTGACAGCTTGTAAAGTAAAACAATGAGATCTAACAATACAATTCCTATAATAAAGAAATGCGTTAGTCAGCAACACAATTTATTTATAATAGCAGAGGCAACTTATGGTTACGGCTGTACTGCCTTGGGGCAGTATTCACTCTGGTAATCCGTTTGCACTGCATTGCTCAAACATTTCCTTGTTGCTCGTCGGCATATTGCTTTACAAACACATTCAGTCTACTGTAGTTGCAACACTAAATAAAGGAGTACTGTAACACTGAAGTACGAAATTTAAAATTTCTGCGTCACTAGTTGACGAGTAGTAAATGACGGTTATTAAATTACCAAAGCAATTTGAATTTGCGTTTGTAAATGCATAAATTGCTTCGACAGATCAAATTCAGTTAAAGGCTTGCTTTGTTGAATATTATAGCAATGCACAACTATAATTTACTTATTAATATCGAATCCTCTCTAGGATTCCATAATTATAAACTGTTCTGGTTGATACGTACAAGCAAAATGACATAATTTTAGGTATTGGTTTTACATCTTAACATAACAATAAAATTGTAGACCATATTTTCACTCAACCCATACGGAAAAACTTAACTTCACAAAATGACCTCCTTTTACTTTTTGTACCAGTTGTGATCCACAGGAATATTGTAATACCAAAGTAAATGTCATTGGGTATGAGTAGCACAACTATAATTATACATGAATAAGAATGATTATAAAAGAGATGTTTTAAAATTACGGAGCCCCGGCCAGGACAGCGTACATGATATCATAAATACGTCTGGAACTATTAATCTTTAATCTAACAACCAAATTAAAAAATAACGTAACTTATCGCAGTTAATAAAATTAGTTTCGAATCAAAATATAATACGTAATTTACAACGAAATGTGATTTGCGCGTTTTTGTAGTGTCAATTTCGTCATTTTTGACGGGTGGTACAATTCAAAGACCAATGAGATAATTGCAGTTAGCCTAGGTTACAAAAATATCCTAAGGATGCCATAATAATTCAACAACAATTTAAAAAAAATGTACACAATGAATTAGGCAACTGATGCTGGTTTCATTAATACTCAAAATTAATCACATCTTTAGGCATTTTTTGGTAGACCTACAACGTCCTGGCCAAAAATGAAACAAGACCTTTGCTCAAAGCTACGAGCTATATGAATTTGTCTTAATGATTATCCAATGTTTTAATTGGCAGTAAATTGCGAAAAGAGTGAAAAGTGCGCAGGACATAGTGCGACTCATTTTCGCAATCAGAAAGTGTGTTGCGTTAGTTTCTATTACTTACATTCGATCTGGTTGAATGCAGTTTGATTGATGATGTTTAGCTGCGCGCCCCCCGCGGTCCGCCGCCCTATTGATACCTTCCGCCCGCCCTCGCGCACACGACGCTAATATTCCTTCCACAAAATAATATAAATCCTGATGTGTATTCAATGCTCGCGGCTTTTTGATTAATGCGGAGCTGAATATTCGTTTGTGTCAAATTGTAAAGTTACCTTGATACATTTTAAACAACTGAATCGCGTATATTTTTTTAAAATTGGTTTAGAAGTTGTAAAAGTATTATTATGAATAAAATTAAACGTGTATTGCGTAATATTATTAATACCTTAATAAGTTGAAGTATTGACTTTGCTAACAAAGTAGCTTTGCATGTTTATATGAAATCTAATCTATTGTCACATATTCAGATTTTCTGAATATATACCCAGACAGACATATTATGTAAAATTAATTTTTTTTTGGCCAGTCAGACAACCACTGGAAGACAGCAACAGAGTTTTGTCGCTCTCATGATCAAATATTGTTATATATTCTTATCTTTTAGTCAATATACGCATTTTAAGTTTACTAACTGTTATATTACCTAGTTAGGGCTTTTATTATATCATAAAAATTAAATGTCTTTTACGAGCAGCGATAAGAACGCTGTTAAATACTCAGTATAATACACACTTTTATGCGCCTATTTTGTATTTTTTAATATAACGTTAAGCTGGTTTTGAATGAAGAGTAATGTATGTATAAAATGTTTTATCATAAAACATTTTGAACAATAAACCCAATTTGGTCCCGAGTCAAATAAATACAGACAGAACATATAACAAAACATTACAGCTGTCACGTCTCAACAGCTTATTTGCGCCTTTCACCCCAGAACAATCAATAAATTACTACCAGACTTAACAATAAAGGAATCACTCAAGTCAGGAGATGGTACGAAAAACCTGACGCATGGAAAGAAAAAAAAACTGTCGGGAAAGGTATAGGAATAGCGGTGAGCCAGCAAAGAGAGCGCATGCGTCGGAAATACTCCTCAGTGAGCCCTTGCATTTGCAGAGAGCCGACAGTGATCGCTCGGCCATACAAAGAGGTTCTGTCTCTCACATTGCGAATTTCGAAAGCGCGTCATCGAAACTTTTAAAATGAGAAGAAAATTTCTGCCGTTTTTGTAACGGTCAGTGTCATTTCTTTTTCTTCGTTGTGTGTGACGAAAGACATAGTGATGAAGTGGTCTATGATGTTGTTCTTCTTTGGAGTTACAGTGCTCTTTCAGTTTACGGGTTCCGTTGGTGAGTTTACTTTAAGAATTTAAGTTTTTAATTAACATAAATATAGTTAATTGCAGGTTAACATGAAAATTAGCATCTTTCACAGGTTAACATGTGAAAAGTGCTAATTTTCAGCCAGCCAGTAAAAATTAAAAGATACAGGTACCCAATAATGTTATAGCATATAGAATAAATCTCATAACGCAATATTACAAAAATTAGGGCACGTTTATATTTGAATTTCACTGTAAGCAAAATATTCTGTAGATATTTATTTGTAAACTCTGAATGTATATTTTTATCGTTTATATTGCCTGAGACTGATTTTTTAAGCGATAAAGCAAACATTAAAAATCTATGATACATCGACATCACTTCATTGCTTTACATCAGACAAGTAGCGGTAAAGCGCAAGGCTATTTTTTTTTTATTAGTTGTTTTTAGTTCTTTTTTAATAAAATTTTCTATGAGGCATTTTACCTTGGCATGATATTATTATTCTGTATTTCTATTACATTTGGAATTAGGAGTACTAAACTTTTTTCTCAACATTTCGAAAGAAATGAATAAAGGTAATGAAAGACGATTTCTTAGAAACTGAGAATAGCTACAGATACTTGATATCCTTCTAACAAAACAAATGATTTCTTTAAAGGTTTGTATAGATGACAGTGAAACAGATACCATAAATAGACTTGTACCTATGTATATTTGACGATCGTCACAGTCTAGTGGCTAACACGTTTACTTCGAGATCCGGCGGACCCAGGTTCGTTTCCCGGTCGGTGCTGATTTACAGTAGCATATGAAGTATTTGTTTGTTAATATTGCTACTGCGTCCCCGGCACAGGAGAAATCCTAGTGGCGAGCTAGGAGTGTGAAACATTATTTTTTTATTTATCTGGAAAGGCTTGGGTTCGAGAATTTTAGCTAAGAACCCACACAAGTATAGCAAGCATGACCATGTAAGCGTGGCAAGCAAAGGGTACATAACTGCTTCAAATTTAAATCTGGCATTATATTATATTATTTCTTAGAATTAATAGGTACTCGTATTTTCGGATGATGGTTCTCGCGTATAAACTGTATTTCAAACCAATGTTTACTTAACTTGGTATACCGGCTCTATGGATTTTTAGAAGTGTTTAGTCTTCAGGAATTTTTGATTTCCGTTTTCCCTCTTATAATAAAAGTTTCCTATAGCGCTACTTAACAACCGATTCCATAAATAATTCTATATATTGCTTCGGCCGTTTACGAAACTGGAGTTAAGGAACTAGTAACGAACTAAAATCATTCATCCTCCTACGATACCAGTTACGAGAAAACACGTATTTATCTTTACTGGAAACTAGGTTTCGTAGCAACAAATTTATATTAAGTTACGGAAAACTGCCTTCTTATTTTTCGGACGTAACTAGTAAAAAATACTGATATTTTGCAGACACGTAGAACACAACCTGAAAAAATAATTCAGAATATGAAAAAAATATTGTCGAATAAAAAAACAAATGGTTTTGCGGAGTCAACAGTTAGCAAAAGTTGTTTTACTGTCAGCATCAGAACCAAGAATTTAGAGAATTACAATACATTCCTAATGGTCTAGGTACTCGTAATTGTGCCTTATGTGGAATGCGCAGGCATACATAGATGAGTGGGTGTGACTCGTTGTTTTATCATAAGTATAAGGTTTTTGAAAAAAAAAACATATTTGTTATTTCTCAGAAATGAGTCATAGATGGCTTCTGTTAATCATAGGTACGACTATAATTACTATGAGTTTTGCAAATTCTTTAAACATAATTAATCTTCTCACATTAAAATTTAAACAACAACAAACTTTTACGTCGAAACAGGATTATTTTATTAAATCTTTCAAAAGTCTTTGAACTGTTTTTTTTTTGTTTACTGATGTAGTTGACATAAGCCACCTTTTAACAAAATATGAACCGATTATCTGAAACTCTGTATACTTACTCTCAACTACAGGGTTATCGATTAGGGGTGTTCTAAAACGAAAAGGGTTCAGTATACTCATCCTAAAAACTGCTTTCAGTTTTTAGGATGAGTATACTGAACCCTTAGGATGAGTATACTGAACCTAGTTTTTAGGATGAGTATACTGAACCCTTTTCGTACCCCTATAAGATAAACAGTGTATTCGTGAAAAAGGAACCAACTTTTCCATACATTTTGTAGACAACCGATGAACTTTTTGCATGACAGCTGAATTTTATTTTAGAATTACTCATTGGTCCCATAATGAAAGTTGTTGTTTAGGACGAGTATAGTGAACTACTTTCGTCTTAGTTCACCCCTTACTTACTATCCTGTATACTGTGGACCTAGTAAATTCAACCCGTGATGCGAATTTTCCTCAAAAGGGTATGAAATTTCTCGCCCCGGGCTCAGATACGGCTGTTTGCTCCTAAAAGGCACGTTTTGTGCGATAAGAATAACAGTACCTACATAAGAGCTCACTATACATAAGGTTTAGAATATAATATGGATAGTTATGTATAATATTTTTAACACTTATTACGTCATACAAATATTATAAAGATGTATGTTTGTGTGTGGTATTTTAGTACCTCCACTCAAATCAACTTACAATACAATACAATACAATAATTCTTTATTGTCACCACAAAAATACAACACAAAAAGAATACAACAAACAAATAACATGGCACAAAAGGCGGTCTTATCGCTAAAAAGCGATCTCTTCCAGAGAACCTTTATAGGAATGGAACATAATAAAAAAATAGCGTAGACGGTGGTGCAAAACAGATATGAGAAATTTAAATAAAAAAATAGTAATGAATACAACATACAAGAGTACATATAATAATCATCATACATAAAAATAATAACTAGCTACTTATATATGTAAGTATAATCAACTTCAAAAATTCACAAATAATCAACAGGATTGCTGTACTAAATCAACAAAGCACACTAACAAAACCACAACGATAGCACTAGAGCCCACATACTTTTCATATTTGTCCAATAAAAATATACAATTATTTTTTATCTAAAATTTTGGTGACATATGTACAAAAAGAAAGATATCTAGGTAGACAGTGGCGCAATGCAGCGATGAGCCGTGATGATCGTAACTCAATGTCATGGTGATGTTTTAATTGAGTGTTATTTTCAGGGTAATGTTAGATCAGGCTAGATATAAAACAGTGAAATAAAAAAAACCTGTATTATAATTAAAATCAAACTAAATCTTTGTATATTAAAGAGAAAGTCAAGGCTGACTGACTTACTGACTGACAGGTCTCAATCAACTAAGGTGTATTCATTATATGGTGTCATAGTGTACTAAAACAGGACTTTTGGAAAAAATACCTCAGTCAAAAAGGGGTTTAGAGTATGAAACTTCATTATATTATCGTCGCGTGAAATGCCACAAGAGAAAGCTACTTGTATTTAATAAATTAGCTACATCCGCAGTATTAAACGTGCTTATTTGATTATCACACGGGAACACTGCATTTTTCCTAGATGAAAAGTGACTTGTGTTTAAATCCGGGACCTAAGCTATTGTTGTGCGAAATTTCATACGTACAAATCCGTTATGCCGTTTGAGCGTGAATGAGTTACAAACAAACACACGCATAAACTTTCGTCTTTATAATATTAGTGTGAATTATGATGTGATGAATAAGGTTTCATGTGATGTTGAGAGACCTATATGCTCTACATTAAGATTTCTCCAGTGTCGAGGATGCCATGCTACGTTATGCACTACCAAAAATAGATATACAAACTAATTGAATTTGGAATTGGGCGTTTAATGGCTCCTAGTGAAGTTCCTGTATTTTTGGGTGGATTACCAAAAGTACTAATAAAAATTCTAATAACTGTCTTTGTCAAACAAAACTAGCAGCAGCGAGGCTAGCCATTGAATGAAAAGGTTTTTATCCACCTTTGATGGACGCAATTTAAATTCATTGACTCTCTTCTAAATTAAATTGGTTATTGATTGCGCCCTGAAGCAATTGTCGTTACATTATTACAAATCAGCCATAGTTTTTTTTGTTTTTCGTCTAAAAATAATATAGAAAAAATAATGATTTGCAAGTCTCGAAACGTAAACAAATCATTCGCTCTGTTCGTCAATTCTATAAACAAATTATAACCAAGGATCCAGTCTTCTCTGATGTTCTTATAAAGCAAAGATGGGATAGGAATAATTAAACACAGATTTTAATTGGACGAGGTACTGGTGACCTTAATTGGAACTTGCGTCGTTCACGTCAACCCTGAGGATAGATGAGCAATTACAGGTCTTGTTGAAATAGAGGATAAGGTCGTTACCTAAGATCTAGTATTCCTACAAAAGGCTTGTAAGCATAAATGAAAAGTGGTTGTATTGAAAAGAAGTAAAGATTATTTTCGCATCGAAATATCACTATACTTTAAACTTTGTATCATAAATAGTATTCCACAAGTAATTCTGTTAAAAGTAATATCTAATAATCTGAACTTCATAATTTTTTCCAACTCATGACAGAAATTCTAGGCATTTTTCATTTTTATTATCCATCTTATCCTTTACGGTCTTCGTCATCCCATTAGAGATGCCAATGCCACCGAACAAGTAATTGTATTTCCTAATACCTACTCGTAATGCATATATGAGTTTTATTAGCTATATTTTAGCTACAGTATTGAACTATGCTATGGTGAAGTGCTACGGCTTATATCTAAAAATAAATGTAATTTAACACGAATTGTATAAATTAAAGCATCTGAACTTCGAGCGTGTCATGTCTTGTTTTATCGTTTTGCGCTAATGCAAAACAAAATATGAACGATGCTCAACGTTGAAACTTGCTTTCATTAATTACACGTATCAATCAAAACCAAAATTAATTTATTTCATGCTAATAAACTCAAATTATAAACGTGACCTCCGCCTAATGCTACCTACATCTACCACAACGAACACTTTCTTTCATGCATCTTTTACTGTGCAAGCTATCCTTCTGTGAAACGTGATGCCTTTGTCAGTCGATTAGGATAAATCCCTTTTTATATTCAAAAACTTGCTGAACGTTCATTACCTCTCTATTAATTAATTGGAACATTTTGATTTGTATTGTTATTACGAATATGACGTGTGTATGTATCATATGTGCTTAATGTCATCTGTTTGCTATGGTAACATTAGATTATAATTACTTTATATGTAAATATATATTTCCGTTTTATTTTTTGGTACAGTATTTGTGCCATTTGTACCTTTTTTTATTGGTACACCACCGACATTACTATCCGATCTATCCAATGGTTGCCTGGAAAAAATCGCTTAAGGCGATAAGGCCGCTCAATGTACAACTTATGTTTCGTTTATTTTGCTATATTTTATTTTTTAAGTGCAATAAAGATATAATGCTTTGTATTGTATAAATCTAACTGAGGTAAATACAGAACATTAAAAACTAAACAAAAATTATACGAATCAATTAAAAATATTGAATAAAATTCAAAGACATAAAATAAAAATTACCACACTGAAATTATTGGACAGCACTACTTAAATAATTATTTAATTAAAACTTTCTCTCCGGCACTAGCACAGCGACCGACATGTCGCTCACAGCAATGCCGCAGATAAGTACAGTCCAATCTGTTTGCAATCTTTTTCAGTATGATTAAATATTATTCAACATTTTACATGCTTAAAATATTATTTTCTTCGTGGGGAACAAAGAAAACAATATGTTAAGCATGAGTAGAAAGAAAAAGATAAGAAATTATCTGGTATGTAGTCGAACTTAAAACTGTTTAGAGATACGAGATGTTGGGACAACGTCTGATCTCTCCCAATCCTTTTGGCAATCTAGTTCATTATATTTTTTTAATAGAGATATAATTAAAAAACTATAAACCATACATTGAGCTTTTATTTCATACACAAAATATGCCATATGCCGTTTGGGCTGCAAACTCCTAATAAGTAAATATATTAACATAGGAACATGCATAGACGTACTCTCAAACTTTGCTCTTCGTGAAATTGAAGCCAGGAAAATAATATCGAAGTTAAACACACCTACAGACAAAAACTCAGCTGCATAAACCCATTTATACCTAATTGCTACTTCAGCAAGTCTCGAAAAGCCTCACTCACATCCTTCAAAGGAAATTGAGGTCCGAAAACAACTCAATTATCGAAGTAATCTAAGAACAAACTCACAAAGAACCGAGAAAGTCTCTCGATTCGATTAAATCGAATCGTGTCCGTCTCAATTGAATATTCATCACTCGTATAATCGAATCAAAACTGGTATGAACGAAAAAAATCAAGTGGATTATTTGATTTAAAAAATAAGAGGTAGCGGCTATAATTTAATGTTATCAAGGCTCAACGGTGTAATATATGACAAATTGAGGTCTCACAGATGCAAACATTATACATTATAAAATATAATAAATGTCTATATGCTATACTTTAATGTTCTATGACAGATTTTATTTTCTTAATGTATTTATTGACTTTGTGACAGATATCCGGATGGAGATGACATCGGTGTGATCTTAATTTATCCATTGAAATATTTCTTATTCTGTTTAATTAGTACCTAACTATTTTTTGCCAAAACGAAATAATTTTCCGATTATATCCAGTTTGTTCAGCTGTTTGTTAACCGAATTGAACAAATTCAACGAATTAAGTACGATTTCTTTAACTATAAATATATGCAATTGAACAAATTCACTTTCTACAGTTGATAAAAACTTAAATTCAAACTGTTACAGTAAAATTCAAATAAATGTGATTTATACCATTTGTTACGTAGCGAACTGTATATTTTATCAAAGATGTGTTTTGTCATATACTATTTGTTTGTGATGAATTCATACAAGTGGTTCAAAAATAGAGCCCATGTTTCAAATTCCTCTTCATCAACATTTAACGTGTATAAATTTGCGACACCTACATTTTACTTCAGCGAGCACGGTAACTCGTCGACACGTTCGCGCCCAATGATCTGTGTAAATATACGACGTGACGTTACGGCTTCCTAAATTATTTCCGAACTAAATACGCTTATATTATTTTACTCCTACACGTAGGAAGATTTTGTAGTACCTAGACAAATAAAATATTAATTTTCTGCACGTGTTTATAGTAATCTATATCTATATATAAAAGAGTAAGTCCTGACTGATTGACTTACAGATATTCACTAGGAATAAACGCAGAGCCAAAACCACTGAACGTAGAGACATGGAATTTGTATTTATGATAGGGTGTAAAAGTGTACTCAGAAAGGATTTTTGAAAATGCTTCATCATGGGGGTCAAATGAGTTTTCGAAGTTTAAAACTTTTTTACTGTACATTTTATGTCGTAGGTATCGCCTCGGGTGACAGCTAGTTCTTTAATATAAATATGACAATCTCTATTGACAACTGACTTTTAATTTACTAATTAGGCAAATGTTAAACCCATCTTAGCATCACTTATATGAACATAGTATTGTATATATTTATATTATATATGTATGTATCTGTGTAGTTATATTAGTATTGACTGTATTTATTATAGAATTTAAGTCATTATAATTTACGTGCATGGATGCCTGGAAGAGATCGCTTTAACCGATAAGCGTTTTATGTATTGTTGCTTGTTTTTAAATAAAAAGTTGTCTTAAAGATGCTGTTTAAATCACTCTACACTGCATTAGCGGTTACATTAGGCTATAAAATTGCTTATCTTATCTTAACATAGTAAGATATAAAATAAGATTTCTATCTGCATTCCGTGTCAGACGCTCAGATGCCTGCCAATATGGCCTTAGCCTTAAAAACAGTAAAATGAAAGTATTAAGTGGAAAGACAATTGCGTGCATAACCAAAAACATTTAATTATTATTTATAAGAGACAAGACAAAAGCAGAAGCAACAGAATTAGCTGGCTTCAATTCTAAAGCCAAATGTAACCGCTAATGCAGTACTGCATTACTCGTAGCGGTTACATTTGGCTTTGATCCACTCTACACGTGTAGAGTGGATCAAACAGCTTCTATATGAGAAGTAGCGGATAATGATATTATTTGAAGCGTACCTAACATAATATACTGTAGGATTGATTGTTATTGGAGCATCTAGTCTTACTGTAGAGCTTATACTGCTTACTAGATACATTATGTCTTGATACGATCAATTGATTATATTATATCACCTTGTGTTATATAATTCCGGAGCATCGATATTGCGCCTTTGCTTGTATGTTCGATTGTCTTTATTGTAACATAGTGTTTCTTATTAATATGTGGCGTGGCATATGAGCCGAATAATAATATATTAAATCGCTGTATAGTAGATTATAAACGCATAGGAATCAAATCAGAAATTTTTCAAAATTCTGTTATTTTCAATAAATTAAAATTACTCACGGAATCATATTGTTACTTCAAAAACTTAATACTATAATTTGTATTTAGTATTAATGACTAGGCTGGGGCAGTGAGTCTAATATGGCTTTTGTTAGCAAAAGCCTTCGAGACTACTATATTGAATTAGCATTATGTTGAAATTATGCTGAATTTCAACATGTTGAAGTCCCACATTGAATATTGTTAAACACACGTATACATTTTACAGCACAAAGGGCACTGCTTGTCTGACTAAAGAGCGTGCTAAGTCAGCCCGGCGGTCGGGTGGCCCATGCGCAAATGTACATCCACGGCGTCACTCAAATAGCAAACACCTTGATCTCCTTTTCACAGCTCAATCCTCCTACATGAGTACAAAAACATATAAAAATATCAGCTGAGCTTAAATATAGTCAAATACATATAATTTGTTTTGGTAGCGACAGCTGCCATCATATCGCCGTAGGTCTAAATATATTTTGTAGCACCTTTGCTTTGTTACTAGAAATAAATATCTACCTTTAACGTAAGTATCTAAGCGGTCTATGCAATTACTTAAATTAATCTGAGTTAAATTTAAAATCGTATGAATGATTGGGTATGGTATAATATTGTTACAAACTTCTCAATCACGTTGAAAAAGTCACTGGCTTCAACGACATAATTGACGAACTAGTACGAGTAGCTTATGAATTATAATAAACATCCTTCTAATAAAATACGAAATATATTGCTGATAATTATAGGTTTATACGTCGAAATTCCACTTTTATTTCAGTCCCGCAGAGGTGACAAAATTTGCGAGTTTGATAAATGCAATTTCCATATTAAAGGAAGTACCGAAAAAAAACATCATTTTAGCTCGCGATTGAACATGAATTTGTAAACAGGTGCAAATTACAAAGTTGAAATGTCAAGGGGTTAGGTACATTTTATTATTCAAGGCGCGGTCCGTGTATTTTCTGATGAGTTATTATTTTTTTCCACCTTGTCCAGCTTTAAATTAGGGAGAGGTAACACTGTTATTTTTTTGAAATATAAATAGTCTGATTTTTAGAAAGTTATAAAATTGGCGGTCTAAAAAAAAACTCTCAAGTTTTAAAATCTGTCGCCAAACACCTAACAGTGTGTTCCAGCAGCCTTCCTTTAGAGCCAGTGTATTCCAGACTAGGCATGCTCCATCTTTCGCTACAGTATCGCAGAATTCCGTGGTCGTGCGAACTAGTAGTCAAATGTCTAGCTGTATATGATAAAAAAATATTAATTAAATTTTTAGCTATTGTGAATTATTAATTTTATTTTATTATTTTTAGCTTGTGATTTATCAATTAACAGCAATAATTTGTAAATTATTTATCTTTAACTTGACAATTTTTTCCGCATAATTTTTATATAAGTATACGAATAATAATGATTCCAATAATGGTACCATTTTGTTGCACTCGCATCAATTCCAGTTTGTATTGTTTGGAAGAACGTTGTACATATCTCGAGTGGTCATTTTACTTTGATAGCTTAAATCAATCAGTAACTCAAAATGTGGCAACTTCCGCGAGTGAAATTGTTTAAAGTGAAAAATAAAATAATTTTTAAAGTAATTAATGGTAACTTAAGACGGAAGTATCTATGAAATTTCATTGTAAGAAAATAAACACTATAATATGCATGCTTTCACATTAATTTAACCATATATACTTTTTGTAGAGTGAAAGTTATACCAGGATACTTTGTTCACCTGAACACCTTATAGAACACCATGACTTCCGAAAATACGCCCTTTATTTAGCTTATAATATAAAACGATACCAGTAAAAGTCACAGTCATTGCTCCATAAATCATAACGACATTGTGGAAGAGTCTAAATTTTTCTCAGCGGGGCTTCTTCCGGCCCGTGAGAGGGCATTTTTTACGTCTTTCCACTCTAACGACGAAATGAACAAAATATTTTTCCGCTGTTCATCAATGACAAAGAAATATTTTGCATTATGGAAAAGGCTACGTTAAAAATATGATGCTCTCCAGGACTCTAATGGACCTGGTACTTTATACGGCAATTTATGGAAGGTAGACCACCATCCTATGTAGACGTACCTAATATACATATTATAGCTCCGCCCCACGGTATTATTACTCGCGGATATTTGATTATCCCAAGGGAACGCTGTGTTTTTCGGGGTTAAAATAGCCTATGAGGCCAGGACTATAAACTAACTGGTTTGGTTTAAAAATGCAATATTTAACGTTGACAAATCTATAATTATATTCATTTTATTGTTCTTGGAACAATGTCTAAAATATTGTATCAATCAAATCAAAAACACGATTCGAAGATGATAGTTTACACGGTTATAAGTTAGTTGGTCATATTTAACACAACGCTTGAAATAATATTTGGTATCATGGAATAAATTAATAAGGTATAAATTGTTGTGGTCGAAGGTCAACAGTTCACACAACAACTAGTATTGTGTGATGTCTATTAAAATTTCACGAAAGTTGTAACCTAATGGTTACCACCTTGCTTGAAAGCCTGCTACAATGAGTTCTGTCCTTGGTATGGGCAAGTGTTCAAATGGTAAATTTTAATATCAGTTTTCGGGAATTAATATACTCAAAATGCAATGTAGGGCATCACAACTTTATTATAATGCTTGTTTTACTATTTGTATTATGTACAACATTATGTACTAAAATAGTAAAACAAGCATTATAATATTATAATGCTTGTTTTACTATTTTTATACATATGACTATTTATTAACGTTATCATAATACATTTTAAGAACATTATCACTAGAAATATTTACTAAAACAACGTGATGAACTATTATTAGAGTCATTTAGAAATATCGCTACTATATAAGCGAGTATGTTACTTGAAAAATCAAAAAAGAAGCACTTTACCCCTTCTTTGATACCACGGACTGGACTCGAGGGACGTTTGGCAAACAACATTGCCCGAGGGAAAAGCGCTGGATAAAAAACACGATTCGAGAAATCAAACACAGTACACAAGTTTGCACTAAAGCTGAAATTCAAAGTATTTTTCGGATATAAAGCAAAAATTTAATATTTAAATGTATATTTTTACTATGTTAATATTTAAATGTATATTTTAGTGATTTTGTTACTAAAGTGTTTTTTTTTTCAGTGCGTGGTGCGTCGTTGATTTTCATTGTTCTGTAAATAAACTGAGGTGACGGTTACGTAATATGATTTTCATTTAAGGTAAGTGTTCTTGTGAGCGTAAAGTGACTTTTCGAAAACTCATTTTTTTTAGTAAATGTACCAATGAATGAAGACGTATAAACATTACACACAAAAGTAAATTCTTAAATCAAGTGCCATAAGTGGCAGCCTTATCGCGAAAGAAATAATTTTCCAGACACAACCTTAGAGAGACGTGACCTGGAGACGATTAACAAAAAAAATACAGTTCTACTAACAGTTGTATCATTTATTCCTACTAACGTCGATCATAGTCGATGGCAAACAATCTCTGAAATGTACGCAAGTATAGTTCATATTTCAGTTATAGCTACGTACCTACCTACGTGGTATGTTCGTTCAATTCGAGTTATTTTATTATTTCCGTGTTTATTATAGGTTCATTTACATGTAGAATTATTTCAGTAATGCTCAATTTCACTTGTGGCTTTCTTTTGTTAAGTAGGTAGGTATTAAATTAAATTGAAAACCACACAGTGATTATTTACATATTATAATTTAGGGAGCTTGATGGTAATCTTTGTATAAACTGTAGTCTTTGAGAAAACTTGAAAATAATTGATTTGTTGTTATTTTCGTTTATTTATTACTTTGACTTTTACTAGTAGCATAGTTTATGACACTGACAGAAGTAACGCTGCGGATTGTGACGTGCGTGACGTCGCGTCCCGGTTCCAACGGAAGATCAACGCTGGCTTCAGCCGGCACTGTGTTGAGTTGGGACCGGTTTGTGACAGAAAGCACTTCGTAATGTTTACATGTTAGATATTTTGTTTAAGTTGTGTTTTCTGTGGCAAATAAATATATTTCTATTTCTACTATTGCGTTCATGACATCCCAGTAGACAATAAAAAAACATTGGCAATAGAAACAGCTCTGACTAGTAGAAAGAAACTCCACGCTATATTATAATTCGCTGACGATTGGAAATTGATAAGAGATCGCTAGACGATGACTAAGGCATAACGTTAGAAAAAATATATGTCTTCAAATATTTCATCATTTATACGAATAAGTTAAATATTTGACATGGGATTTCATTAATTTACACCTATAACCTAGATAACTGGCGTCTACGTTCAACTGATCCGCGGGCCGGCTTTGCCATTGTCGTGAGGCGCCATTATGGGGCATTGTGACCGGCCGACAATGCCGATTATAGCTAATAATGAGATTTGACGCGAGCCGGGGAGTGGCCGATCCTTGCCGACCTTTGTGTCTAGAGGTTTGAGGAAATAAATCTTGGAAATCTTTTGTGGACATCACGGTTTTGATAAATTTTTTCGGTACAAATAATTGGTGAGTGATTTTCTCCAGAACATTTAAGTTTTTTTATTTCTAAATTAAACCTTATAAGGAGAAACTCATGTCAAAGATATGTTATTATGGTGTGGCATAAAAATAAGTTACGAAAATATACCGTATCGTTGTTGGTATTGTATATAATTAAAAAAAAAATCGTTCTTGAGCCATACTTTGACAAGAAGCTCGAAGTAAGGTGCATGTACCTACATAATCTTTATTGTTGACTTTCTTTCATCCAACGTAAATTACGAATGTCACACAGATTTGGAAAGATTACTGTGAGAGTTTTTGCATCATCCAAACTGAAATTAGCAAAAAGTTATTGAAATATTAAAACGAAATGACAACATAATTTTTTGTACAGTGTTTTTTTTGAATTTAGTACTATTTATTTAATACGCTAAATTGTTATAATGTATTATACTTATCTATTGTAACTTTCTACGAATTTGGATTTTTCAAGACATCTACAAACATCAACAGGTTTAGCGTACTTAGACACCAAATACAGAAAATGATAATAACTATTATAACATTTTCTTTGAGATATTTGAATAGACTTTCATGGAACGGTCGAAATAAAAATAACAATCCTATATTTAGGCTGACTATAGACACAAAAGATAATAAGGGAAACGAAACAGATTGTTAGCGAGAAATGGTTTTTAGAAATTCTACAACTCAAATGATAAAGCGCTCAAGCTGGCGAGCTCTAGGAATAATACCTACTTATTCGTATTTTTTTCTAACACAATTTACCTCAATAATTTAGCGTACTTTTTACCCTCTTGATACATATTAATTCAAGTTGCTACCTCCTATCTTTCCGGGCTTACAAAGGAGAGTTCTGGTGGGTGTATCGGGAGGATGTGTTTTTTTATCTTGACTTGATTTAGTGAATACTTGGCAAGATGCTTAGAGGTCGTCTCTATCTGCGGTGGGCTACAATAATCACAAAAAGAAAAAAACGAGAGATAAAAAGTATATTTTTCTTTAAGGAAACCTTTTATGAGAAGCGATTTTAAAATCAATACTACCTTAATGTAAAAATACTGAAGTATTTCTTTACTTTTAATCTTAACAAATTTAATTAAATTATTAAAAATGCTTTTTTTCAGAGTTTCAAAGTAATTGAAAATACGAATCATATAAAGGGAATGATTTCGAGATCCCCTTTGTTACTCGCACACTTTGATTATACAAATTACATAGGTAGACTCGTAATCGTATACAAGAAAACACCTACGTGTTTTTCGTTTACAATGACGTCACAAGATTTAGATGACTTTATATATAGTCAGAACGTAAGCATACAGCTTTCTTTATTTCCAAGACATACAATCGAACTTTCACACGTTAAAAAAATCCTCAACAATTTTTTTGATACATTTGGATATTTTTCTAGCAAAAACTTAAAATAAAATCCATACGCATATTATGATTGTTTCAAAAATAACGCATTTTAGATTTGCATATGAAAGTTACGAGAAACGGACGAATACGAGTAGAGTAGGTGAAACTACAAGGTTTTCTTTTAATTCAATAGCGTTTGCGTTGATTCAGGGTTCTGAATCCATGTATGATTAAAAAATATGTATATATTATGATGTATTTATGTAATTGATCATAATAATAAGCAGCCCACTAAACTGACAATTATAATCTTCCTCCCTCTTTTTGATTTGGAACATTGTACTTCATTGATATTTGGTAATAAAAGTTAGTCGTAGCCTAGTCGCTAAATCCGTTGTCCCGTAAGCGAAAATGCCATGGTCAGGCACGCAACTTTGTTTCACTCATATGCGTATTATAATTAATCACTACTCAAGAAACGTCGTGAGGAAACCTGCTGTTCGGAGAGGGTTAAATCTTTCGAAAATAAGCGAAGCCCCAAACACACAATTTGATCAGCGTGATGGACTATGGCCTACGCCCCTTTCTAAGGAAGACCCGTACCCAGTAGTACACTATGGGTTGACAAGTAATATCAACCATAATGTTGCGGTATTGACGAGTCCCTATGTAGCGTACGAACAAGAAATTTCTCCCACGTTGAAATATACGCACTTCAGTTTAATTGATGCGTATGTTTCGCGGAACTAATGAGTGTGTTACTGATGAGTGTGCTGATGGAAGTGACTGATGGCTGTGTAAATGCTTAGAGCGTAACATATGGGAATATATTAGTTATTACTTAGTTAATATTATAGCAAGGCTGTTAGTAGGCTTAGGGTGGTGTTTACTGGGGTTAGTCGAGTATGTTTTGTTTTTAATACTTAAGAATTTATTTAAGTTATAATCGGCGAGCAGGTTTTTGAAAATGTATGGTCAAGTTCACATAGGCTTCAATCGTTAAGTATAAGAAGCACAGTTTTATTTTCATAGTAGTAGCTATCACCCGCGGCATTAAACGCGGTATAGTAGGACAAATAAATATGTATTCAAACTTTGAACCACCATGTGAGCCACTTTGAGGTTGAATTTCCAAAAAATAATCTTTTTTTAGTACACTCTTACAGCATATAATGAGCAAACCCTCAAAATTGAAAGATTCAGCGCTTTAGACTCCACGTAGACTCCTAACAAAGATCAGGACTTACTGTTTTATTTTTGATAACATGGACGTACGCCATTGAAAAGAGTAAATATTTTTGGTGTCACTGTCGTGATACTGAGATCGTCACGAACTTAGTTTGCAGCCAGTCTTATACGTAATCGTTTGTGTTTCCTAATTTTATTTACTTCCTTGCCGGCTTATCAAAAGTTACGTCGGCCGAACTCTGTTATCACATCATGCGACGCTTATTAGATTTGAGCGCAAACATTTGAGAGATGGTGATGTTTTTTTCTGTGAATATACATCGTTTATAATTAATAATATTTTGCAAGGACCCATTCTTACAATAAATTATTTAATTTATTATACTACTTTTGTAAGCCAATTATACCTACATAAATATTATAATATGATTTTGACTTATAGAAATAATTATCCGTTCTCCCCAATAATTCCAGAAAAATGCCCCAAGGTAATTAAGACAATGTACAAATTACTAACATCACGTATGTACGTATGCATTAAATGATCTGATTCTGAGCATCTAAGTGTGATTAACTCCGTATCTCTGGTAAAACTAAAACATCTTCTTGTCAGAGAAAGCTTTTAAAATATAGACCATGGCCTACATACCTTGTATGTTTTCACTCCATATTCTGTAACTAGCAGCGGGAAAAACTCGTATACCTACCTATTTATATATTAAAGAGTGAGTTCTGACTGACAGATATTTGACATATAGAGACATGAAATTTGGAGGATAAATTATAAAATTTATGGATTTACGAGTACTATGATAGGATTTTTAGAAATATAACCCTCAAAGCGGATTTCATTTTATATCGCGGGAAGTGTCGCGGTTGACAGCTAAGTTATATAAACTGCTGTGATACAGGTTATAAGATAAGTTAACTCTTTATTAAAACCAACTATAACACTATCAAAAAAAAAACAGACTAGATTTCATTTCAGTTTGTGGTTAATCTAGCAAGATATCAGCGTACAACTTACAATACAAAGGTACTTTACTAAACTACCTGCATGTCAAAAGCAATTAGGTCACTGCTGTTATTTAACGGACCAACCAAATAATTACAAGTTTACATTTACTATAATTACATATTTCAAATTACTTTTTATTTCGATTTGCTTTGTATAAGTATAGTATAGCTAAACATAATTTCGTGTTATGAGTTAAACTTGTAAAGGCAGTACTGTATATATATATATATATATATTGTAATATCTAAAGAAAAAAGCTGTTGGTGCACCTACGCTTGGCTATCGCCATCTCAACAGTCTTTATGAAAAAAAAGGGTTTAATGACTTCAATTCGTCAGGTGTCGATACTAGTTGCAGTTACTTTGATTTAATATTAACTAATGACCGATTCTGATAAAATTATAGCGGGGCTACATGTGAAGTATATTCTTTACACAAAAATAGTTTTTCATATCGGTCCAGCCGTCATTAAGATATCAGATAAGAAATATAAATAATACAGTCGAATTGAGTAAGAGAAAAAATGAAAACCTTAACAATTTTACATCTTCTTTATCCAACGCAAACCTGTAAATATCTCTGCTTGACTTGTTAAAATATGACACAGTCTTAATTCCGAGTTACGATCTCTGGGGAGAGTATTACCCAAGTCGCGGTTGCTAGAGAAGTGAGCCTCTGGTTTATACGGGAATTTTCGTAAAAAATAAACATGTCTGCGACGATATTTCGACGTAAAACCGCTATCCGTCACGCACAATGCTCCTCAGCGGATAAACTCATGAGCATGACAAAATCTGGAGTCAGAAGACAAAATACGGGTCATTTGAAATCTAGAATATTCTAGACATTGCATAGTATTGATCACTCGTGAACAGTAAAAACTAGCGCATAAATCCATAGTGAAATCCTACTGGCCGGAAATAATTTCTGTTTCTTATGATGCTTTTTTTATCTAAAAGTAAAATGTGTATATTTTATAATAAAATAACATAATTTAAATGTATATTATATACCTTGTTTCAAATATGGCAAGTTCCTTATTGAGATAAATGAAAAGACTAACGAAATGTCTGATGAATTATTTTAATTTTAATATTATTATACCTCATCTGTATTATATTACTCGCTGTGCACCGCGGTTTCACTCGCGTAGTTGACCATTTTATTTTTGAGATAATTAGATGGGGAGCTACTTTATTTGAAGTCGTTAAAAAGAATCCTATGTCCTTTCCCGGGGTGCAATCTACCTGTGAACCAAATTTCAGACAGATCGGTTCATTTGTTTTGGCGAGCGAGACAGACAGAGAGACAGACAGAACTACTTTCGCATTTATAATTTTAGTTAGATATAAAGTCTTGGCCGACTGACTGCGCTGTACTTTCGAGAATGTATTCATTATAGGATATAACGGTATACAAAGTAAGGATTATTGGAAATTCATCCCCGAGGAGGGTCAAACAAAGTTTTAAAGTTTTGTGTCACGAGACAGATAATATTGTAATAGTATAATATTATAATAGTAAAATTATAATCTATTTATACTGTCATGAATTTGCTCAATGTTGAGGTACTGTTGCCACAGAACACAGATTCTTGCGGTTGTGGCGACGGGAATAAAGCCACGACCAAATAAGCTACGGCTGCGTTTGTCAAATGTCCGGTTTGTTTTAGAAGTGGGAAAGGTTAATCATTAAGGGAAAGGCAGTAAGTATAAATGAGATTTGTCAAAGGGATCTCGTATGAGTTATATAATACCATTAATAATATTTATAGTAACTCAACTTACGGACAATGCTGAGGCATAAATTAAGACTTTTGTAATGCGACATTTATATATATTTCTACAATTAATCATCCTTAAAATTTACTAATCATATTCTCTATCTAATTTGTATTATAACTTTTAAACAATCCTCCATTAAGAATAAAAAACATCATACAAATAAATCAAAGTAAAGAAAAGCTACCCAGCAACTCATGAAATGAACTCTTAGGCATTTATTTGCTCATATATCAGGTCCCGCACAGTCGTGCAAAGTACTCGTCCGGATCAAAATGTGGCTTGATGGCGTAACCTCACATCCTTATAAAAACCTTTGCCACATTTGAAAAATGTCTAATCCGACCCGTAGAGGATGAGAAATCCCCAAACCATCTCCGGAGCTCATCGAGCATCCATTTCGCAGTTGGGACACCGAAAGGACATTTAAAGCCTTTTACAACCAGCGACTCGGTTTTTGCGAGGAAGATGCGGACACATATTGTAATAAAACATGTACAAAAGTAATTTTGTATACAGTTAACCTCTAATGTACAAGTTGACTTTGCAATCTTGTATTTATTTACTGCGGCTGTAGGTACGCTTGATAATATGTACATGAGTGTGGTTGCTCTGCGTGTCAGTCAGTCAGTCAGGACATACTCTTTTATATATTTACAGGGTTATCGGTTAGGGGTTTACTAAGCCGAAAGGGGGTCATTATACTCACCCTCATGAACAACTTTCACTATGGGATCAAATCTGAATTCGAGAAAAAAAACAGCTGTTCCATACATTATGTCGACGACAGATTTTGTATGGAACAGCTGTTTTATTTTCTCGAATTCAGAGTTGGTCCCATAGTGAAAGTTGTTCATGAGGGTGTGTATAGTGACCTCCTTTCGGCTTATTAGTAGTCTACAAAACAGCTTCCAGATATTCACATCAATATTCCTAGCAAGGGTAGGTATTATTTATGCTATTCGGTCGTTGTCGCAATTTGCATGAACACGACTTGGACTGGGACTGGGGTCCGATAGCAGGATTTTTTTCTCCGTAATTTTTTACGCACGTCACGAATTGAACAATAGATGGTAAAATAAATATATTTATGTAAATAGATGTATTTATGGTAAAAAAATATTTAGAATTTTATATTTTTAACGGGATAAAGAATACGTAAACAAATTGATAACCACATAAAAGCAGTAAGTTTAATAGTAACTTTAAGGACTGTTTTCTTTATATTTGCTTAGATAAGTACTTTCACTTTCAAGTTTTTCTTTATGTACAGGTACATTCTAAGGTTGTCTGAAAGAAATCGCTTTCAAGCGATAAGGCCGCCACTTCTAGCACCATTTTTTGTATGTCTGCAAATAAATAATTGATCTGTCTACTTTAATAAGCATAAATAAAATAAAACTTGGCATTCAAATGAGATTTTTAGCAATTATGTAAAACAACATGAAGAATAACTGGATAATATAAATCACGTTGCAATGGACATATATATATATAAAATGAGACTATGATTTCGACAGTTTTGTTTGATATTTTCTCTAAAACGGAGCTCTTGAATTGACCTAATAACGACAAAACCGGGCGCCTAAATCCTCTCCCAAAGCTAAGCTACGTATAATAATAGTCACTTCAAACCCCTTCTCACAGATTACCACTCAGAACCATAATATTTCGGCTTTACGCCCTCAAACTTACGCCATCACTATCAAAGTGACAAAAACGGTCCTCAGTCATGCGCCCGAAGGCCCATGGCAATCGCGTTCGTTGTTTAACGCAAAATATGAGTAAGAAGCAGAGATTTGTAAATTATTGTAGATAGGAAATGTAAATAATGAAGAGACAGGCTCGCAGTGAAGAGCAGGTGCTACGAAAATAATCGTAGAACCATTTTCGTAGTTACAACTTTTAACAGTTACGCTGCATAGTTTTACCGGCAAAATCAGATAAAAAATAATTTATACACTTATGACATCATGACTGCCCATACTCGTATTATAATCATTATTATCGTTGATAGTAATGTCTACAGTTTCCTCTCTTGAAATAACTAGGACATTAGGGAAACATTTACCATCCTTAGATTTAATAAACTCAATAACAGTATTTATAATAATTAACACTATATGAAAAATTCTCAAATTGACATGAACATTAATGAAAAAAGCTGTTTGATTGACAGTAAAAATTAATGTCATGAAGCTCATATTATTTGTTTTTAGTTTCTACAATGACTATTCTAAAGTTAGCGGATTGGCAAATACAGTTCTGTGTTTAACCCGAAATATGGGTGAAGAGTGAACCATAACCGCAAATGGGTGGTAATTTGGCCTACAGAGAAAGGGTGGGCCCCGCTCTTGACGTGATAAAAGGACTTTTTTACGGACGTGCTCTTCTAACGGTTGTGGTTTTTTGTAAAAATGGAATGGATATTAATGTGGTGTCTGTTTTTCATTTACAACGGTCATCAGTTGACCTATATTTTTGTTGAATAAAGTTATTTTTGCTAAAATTAATGCAAAAACGATGGATGTTATAAGTTTGACGTACCTTTGAGGGTGTGTGTATGTATGACAGTCACTGTGTATGTCGTGTTTTAGCTTGATTTGATGAAAATCGGTCCAAGATGGCCGCCACCACAAAATCATAGATTATTTATCTCAACCTGGGTATAAAATGAAACAGTTTGACTAGTAAAATACTAGATAATTGACGGAGTCAGGCGTTACTTTGCAGAAATCCATTTATGATAAGATGGTATATAAAAAATATTTAGTGTTTTTCCGCCTTGTCTTGATGTCAGCTTGAGAAATCGAAAAATATTTTTGTTTTTATGGTGTGGTTCCTCCTCACCACCGCCACACCTCACCTTATTATTTCTCTTTCTCTCAGTATCCGACTTCCTAGACACGTGTTTAGCTTTAGCACAAAACATCTCCGGCGGAAAAACACTAAATATTTTTTATATAACATCTTATTAGTAGAATACTAAATAAATTTCAAATCCAAGATGGCCGTCACCACAAAAAGACGATGGCGGAGATTTTTACTTACAATTTTTCTTTCTATAAGGCTGTTAGTGTCTGGTACTCACGACTCGTGTTAGATTCATGATGCCGTTAGTGAGTAACTGCAACTCCCTGTCTGTGACACGCCACCTTTGGCCAACTGTGGAGACACATATAACCAGCAGTAAACCGATTGTAAGTGTCAGACACCTGACCACTATTGGCGATCACCTTCGATTTTCCGGAACCAGGGAATAAGCGCACTGCAGCGCGCATACGCACTCGTATTCAGTAAGATACTGTTGTATCAAAATATCTATTTTTATCAGTGTCAAGTAATTTATTCGGAAAATTACAAATACGAAATATCTATTATAATAAAATTCATATAATTCTTTATCGTGTCGTGTAAATTGTACAAAGTTACTGGGAACTTACAACCAACGTTCGGCCTGGTGACAGAGTTTTTAGACCGACCGAAGGCTTCTACGACGAGGCCTGCATTTTTTTTACTATCCGTAGACAATCAACTGGGACCTACAATTTAACTTACTCGTATCTCCGACCCTTCGTAGCGCTTAGTTGTAAATACCACTCCGCGATCATCTATCCACATCCTGAGAGGACAGAAAAAAATCTATATGAAGAGAAAAGAAATATTACACAAGTATTTATTTAGTTTTTTCATTTTCAGACATCGCATATTATTTTTAAATGTCTAGAGTCTAAGAATGTCAAGTGTACCCAACACTGCCACCTGGTGGTTAGTTGAAGCATTTAGATTATCTTTAGATTTTAATAGGTCTATAGGTAATCCATCTACTACTTTTACCCGATTGCGAAAGAGAGTTTTCAAGTGTATGTATGTATATTTCGCCTTCACCTGCTGATGGTCCTAACACCTAGTTAGCGTCGATATGCATTAGTAATCAGTTTGGAACACATACAATTTAAGACATTAAAGTATCAATGGAAGGTTCACCTGGATGACTATATAAGTAATCATAATCATTAATTTATTTTATAATTGTACAGAAATGAGTGTTATTTACAATTATTTTTGTTTCAACACAGTATTGTTCTTTCAAACATCAATAATCATATGAGGTTAAATATATATAAAAAAACAAAATTATTTATCGTACTAATTCTTAATAAGAATTCATTAACGACAACAGAAATAGGTTAAAAAAATTATACTAACTCAAATTCCGCGCTTTTGTTAACAGGCGAAAAAACAACTAGGAAGGAACATACTCGTAAAATGCAAACATTTAAGCAAATTACTGGAGAGCAACATTTGTATTATTGTTCAAGCATGGTGCTGAGTAGTGGTGAGTGCTGTCACAGACACACGACCGCGTATAGCTCTCTCCATAGCTCTTGCGATGCGAAACAAGCATACTTGTACAGGGTTATCGTTTATGAGTGAACTAAGCTGAGAGGGGTTCACTAAATTCATCCTAAAGAAACTAACTCTGAATTCGAAAAAAAACAGCAGTTGCTTCATACATATTATTGAAAACTGATATCTTTTTTCTAAGGAACAGCTAATTTATTTTTCTTGATATAATAGTTGGTCATATAATGAAAGATATCTGTAATTGTGAGTATAGTTACTCTCTTTTCATTGCTATCTTTTCAAGGCTTAGTACAGCCCTAACTGATAGCCCTGTATATACTGCTATTAGCTAAGAACATTGTGATAAACTTGCCACTTAGCAAAGATAAACGACTAGTTAACACTTACTAAACTGTTAGCTAACTTAACAATTTTGTGTGAAAGGAGAATAATTTTAGCACGTCTATTTTAGTTTATTGAAAAAGTTAAAAGGGAACTCCAGGTTTGATTTTATTTGGAAATTCTGTTGATTTTGTCTGAGTGGAATTAGATCCAAACAGAAAATATTTTAGTACGATATAAATATTGACCAGCTCTCTATCGAACTCTATTGAACAGTTTTTTCTTTGTATTTAAATCGACCCATTCCCACTTATTGGGGCAAATACTCGTCCATCCCAAAATGTCTAAAGATTAAAGATCATAAAACAGTCGTAGTATTTTTACACCACGCACCCACGGTTAGTTAAGATTAGGTGGAAACTACTATACGAGTACGACTTGCAACCCAATCTGCTAGAGTTAGAGATGAAAGCAGTGAAAAGAAGAACAATCAAACTTGCTTTTGACAGCGTTGAAGCGGTTAACTTCAAAATAAAATCAATGCTGCTTGCTATTGTTTTCACTTCTTTCAACCACAACGTAAGTTGATTGGACCACTGCACGCAAGTCCAAGCAAACACACTGACAGATGAAAGAAAACTTTGTAAGCCTTCAAACAGTCACGCTTTGGTCACTTTTACGTAGACAGCAGAAATAATCAACAGTGAATTTGCTAAGAGTTTACGTAAGGACACGGTGCTCTCCGAGATTTACCTTCATCTCTATACCGTCATTTCCAAGAAGTATATGCAAGTTCCTGCCCCATTCTTCCCCTGATAAACGTGATTGTTTTCCGAAATTATTTCCTTCCTTTGTACTCTGATAAGTTGATGAGTTCGGGAAGCGATGTTCTAAATGTTTTCCTGTCTTGATGGCACTGTTTTTCTAGCAGCGACTCGTAGTAACAACGGATTGGATCGTCTAATAATAGTGTGTAATATTTTATCGTTAAGGTAGCGGTTTCAGTGGGCGCGTAATGTAACGTGTAACAAAGTTAGGTTTTGAATTTGAATAATATCCGTGAAGTAATAGTCTTACTAAAAAAAAACGTCATAAAATCATCAGTTCAGAGAAATAAATATTAGGACAATGTTCTAATGACAAAAAGTAATCATTTTACCCTAATGTAACTGTAACTGTAGGGAGTTTATATAAGCACTGTTAGGGAAGGTCCGTGTAAGTTTGTTAGGTATATCCATCGTTCCTATTAACTATTTAGTATTACTAATACCAGCGTTGCTCGTGACATTAAACGGAATGTAAAGGAGTTTGAAACGTTTCTTTTAAATTTCTTAAAACCATTTTTAAGTTCACCCTTACACCTTCTTTCATGTCTTTTCAAGTTAAGTGGTTTATACACTGCATTATGCAGATACTCTGTCAATCAGGACTAACTGTTTTATATTTATAGATAGTAAGAAGATAAAAACTTCCTCTTGAATTAGAACCGGTGATAAAGGACTAGTGAAATAAGTAAAATTTAAAAAAACCCTACATTTTCAGCCATCTACATTTATAAAAACACCCAAGCAAAGGAAAAAAAACAAACATTCACAGCTATAAAAACTAATCTAATAAGAAACCCCCCCCATAAAAGGGAAATTGCCACGTCAAATGGAATTTTCTAAATTATATCTAGAAATATATAAAAATACGTCAGCCATCTTAGATTTGAAATTATCATAATTTATAGTATTCTAGCAGTCAATCTCTTTCATTTGATACCAATATTGTAGGAGTTATAAAAAAATACGCAATCCACTATTTTGTGGCGGCAGCCATCTTGAACCGATTTCATCAAACATAGCTAGGCATACTCCTGACTCATACACCTAGCAAACAAAAAAATCTAAATCAGTTTATCGTTTTGGGAACTACGATTCCACAAACATTACACAGACACAGAGACACGTCAAGTGAAGAACGTAAAAGTGGAAACAATGGCTAAATTTTAATTCTATTTCTCTTCAAACACTGCGTGTAAATATTCGTTCGCATTACACGTAATGTTACAAGCTGTTACCACCCTTGTGTAACAGTCTGCTATATCTCACGAACGTTCAGCATTGATGAAGGGAGAAGTTTTGTTTTACGATCGAGCATTACTTATCCATCCATGGCTGATCATGTGGAAGGAGATTTTTGTATTATGCTATCGTGGGTAGAATAGAACATACTTTTGGTGCCTTTACATTTTATGATGCATATATTATAAGATTTAGCTATAAATAAGTATTATGGTGTTTTTTTGCCATCTTTTTACTTAACTTAAAGAACGATGAGGTTCACAATTCGATTGTACAATTTTATGTGCAACACGGATAAAAAAAAAAACTTCAAAATGGCTCAATTTTAATAGTTTAATTATATTTAGAAACTTTTGTTTCAAGTTTTTTTTGTAAATATTTATCTCGTTACAATCCCAAATCATCACGTATAAGCATTAGCTAGACGACGCATACGTATCACACATAAACGTTTTTAATTATCTAAGCAACATTATAAAATTGATTGTTTATTTATATAATTCATAGAGTTACAAAATCAAGCAGCTATTATTAATAAATCATAGTGATTGTTTTACTAACCAATGACTGTTGTTTATCTTTTAAACAAACAAAGCGAATAAATCAGTCTACATTTAGTCAACAAATTGTATTCAGAAGTTATTCGAGAGCGGTTCATTGTCTAAACAACGGGTTCATCGTCTCAACAATACAGGTTCATTGTCTTGTGACAATTTCTCCATCAAACAGATATTAGTCGACTGCTAGGACGAATCACTTGCAGGATAAGACAGTACATATGAAGATAAGGTTATAAGTATACAACAACAAGATATTAAAGTTCTCAATTCGTGAGAGCCTTTTCTATGAGATTTTCTTTCTATTTCTTAGCGACAGCTACATCGATATGTTTTTTTTTATTTAAATTTTGTCCTTTCCAATTGGTCCCATATACATTTAAATTTCTTTGAGTACATACACAAATTACATTTATGTAACGAAGTTTTGCGTACCGAATCGAAGTCGGTTTTCAGTTTTTTTATAGTAGGTATTAGGTACTTGTATCGTATTGATATTCTAATTAATAAGTACCAAATTACGATAACCAAAATGTATATGGAAACTATTAGCTGTCATAACACGTCAACCGTTAAGTCACGTCGGACGTTGCTGTGTGTTACAGCTTACGAGTACGTATAGTAACCTAATATTGTGCTACGCGTCTAGCAGATTTGTAATTTACTTTACTCAGTTTACCATAACAAACTTAGTTTACCAAATAACAGGTTCCTCTGCGTTCCGGCTCAGTTCCATTTTACCTGCTTCCAATAGGAGCTGTACTTATCCATTTTTATTAAAGGGTTTGACGTTGAAAAGTTACAACTATGGTTTTCTAGTTCTTGATATGATTATATTGAGGTAATCCTGTTCTTCACGGTGTTACGTCGAGCATCCGAGGTATAGAATAAATCGATATGAATTCAACACATTTTTTGTCTTAAAAACGGCAATTTACGAGTACAATAATCAACTTTATTTCTTAGTAAACTGTTTAAGAGTACTGGCTGCTACTCATGCGCGTCCCGAGTTTTATTTGTTCGTAGTGTGAATATCTGTCAATAAAGTCGTGCTGTTTTTTTGTATTGAAGTGACGTATTTAGTCTGAATCACGTCTGGTAAAATGGATTGTCCTCTGAAGCTCTAGGATTTAGTTCTTAAATCCCAAGTACTTTGCTAAGAGACCAAGAAGTCTATTCTCTAGCTTTAACAAATTATTTTTAGTAGCTTTATACATTAAAAATTTCGCTAGAATCTCTGTTCGTTTCGGATCTTAATGTACATACATAATTTAACATATATATTTGATTTTGGTTTTCATATATAACATAATAGCAATACATAGAAATCATTATTGTACGAGTATAAAGTGTACCATGTTTTCCAGTTCCCGAACTCTAAACAAGTTCATAAGTAGTTTCCTCTTGCAATTTCACAATGTATAAAATATATTAAATTATTATTTTCTAAAAGTGAACTTTCTAGGCTGTTATTTCATGTTAAAATACTCTCTTGCCAAACAGTTTCAAACGAAATTAGCCAAATACTTTCTAAACAATTTCAATGCTAAAAAATCTATAAATACAATAATCTTACTTATAGTATTTTAGAAATATACAGTATGCATGTCTCGACATTTACTTGGACTATTGTTGAATTTACTACTTAGGAAGTTCAAGTTTTCATACCTAACAAGTAAGAAAACCTACTTATTATAATACGGCACGCAACTTTAATTACAAAAATGTCATCGATGTATACGCACGAAAAATTATAAGTTATACAGGGTTATCAGCTAGGGGTGTTCTAAGCTGAAAGGGGTCACTTCTAAGAAACAAATTTCATCAAGAATAAACTTTTAAATAAATTAAGCTTCTGCATTAAATTTTGAACAGATTTTAACAAGGAACAACTTTCACAATGGAACCAACTCTGAATTCGCGAAAAAAATCAAAAAAATTCATACATTTTGTGGATTGCCAATCATCTTTTTGTATGGAACAGCTTTTTTTTTCGCGAACACTTTAATTTATTTAAAAGTTTATTCTTGAGAAAATAAATGTAATTTTCTCTAACTATGTAAGGACAAAACTAACCAATTTTTCAAACCGGCGCCTATACGATTCGCCAAGTTATTTGACTCGCGGTAGGCTAGGTTATTAATCTTACTACGGAGCCAAACCCAGATAAATAATGCTTATCAGTTAAGATCAATTGTGTTATATAAACGACTAGTAGCTGTGACCCGTAGCGTGGCCCGCGACAAATTTGCATACTAAAATGATTCAAACTCTGAACCCTCATTTGAACCTCTTAAGAATATGAATGTATTTATTGTCAAACTGTGAACAATGATCTTAAGAAATGTATAAAGTTTCAACGGTTTTGTTCTTTATGAACTTACAATAGCCCTTGGGGGTATAATTTCCAAATACGAGTATCCTTTCTTAGTAAACTCCCACACACTATAATGAGAACACTTTTGAAATTTAATATCTTTAGGTTGAGCGGTTTATGCCCAACGTTTATTTTAAGAAAATATCATTCACACAGGACTTACTCTTTTCTATATATATAGATTATAATACTAGGCAGACATACACTCGTATATTATTCTGTTTAAGCTAAGTGCATACTTACGACATAATCTTAGGGATTTTCTTCAAGCTGTTACTTTGTAACACAAAATTGCATTGCCCGCTCTGGTACAAATTAACAACGTTAAGTTTTTAATTAAGTGCAGACTTAGTTGCTTCTTACATAATTGCAAAATTTAAAAATAACTGTTTTCATTATTGTGATGGTGTTGTCACATTAAGATAATTACTGCTATTTTTAGTGTAGTGTTTCGTTTGTCTCAATTTAAAAACAGCAAACTTATGCTATCGAAAGTGTTTTACAACGGAGAGGTATATTTATTTATATTATTATGGGTATTTAAATTTATAAGGGTATTTTTATTACTTATAAAAGTTCCTTCAAAAATAATGCACATCTGACTTGAATCTTCCGCTACTTTTTATTTTCGTCTCTCTTATAATGAAGATTTTTTTTTTTTGCTAAATGACGTAATCCGGTTTTACATTAAAGTCCTCTGGTAATAACCGAAAACCGTGTTTTCAATTGATGGTTATTCGTTTAGTATTCGAATGAACTAATAAAAATAAAAAAATGTAAATAAAAACGTAGCTCGGAGACTAATACTTTTAGCCTATTCAGCTTTAGTTTCTTTATTTATTATAGTCGTACCGTGTTGTATAACATATTGCTCGTAGGATAACACTTTTAGCAAATACTGATATTGCATCGAAGTCCGAACATCTATTTGATTTCACTGTTTACCTATTATGTTTGTTTTATATCGAGACACTGATTTTGTACCGATGTATATAGTTATTTACATTATACGACACGATCATTTAAAGACGGCACTCACCAGTAGGCTTATGTGGATGAACGTTTGGCTTACAAGTAAAAAAAGCCTACAGCTATTAGCGCTTATTTTATTTTCTTATAGGACATAAAGCTTTCGTTTGACAGTATCTGGCATACAAATAAATCATTCATTCAATGTTTCGTTAATTTGTAGACCAAGTTTAAATAAGTAAAAAAAATCATGTTTGAAATTATAAATATTTTCCCCGTGGTCTGTATAATTTTTTACAAAATTACTCCTGTAGTGTGTTCTTTACTATTTTTAAGAGCTAACAATATGGACTTTTTGTCTGCTTTTCCTTGCATTGTCAGGTCAGAATTAACAAAATACCAAAATTAAAAAAAAGAAATATTTTGAAACCCAAGTGAAAATCGTATCGGCGATTGTAAATTGTTAGCTGAATTGACGTGAGCAGTGGACTGTGGCGAGTAAACGTCGAACACGCTTGGAAATAAAATGTTACTTACATTTGTTCTCCGAAGACAGATCTATAGTTATTGCTTGGAATAAATTGTGGTTTGTTTTTGGAGCACGCTTTGATAAGTAGTTTTTTTTTGCTGGACATTCTTATTTTTTATTTATGTCTGATAGATATGTTTAAATATTGTAAAAATAATGAAATACTATAGGATAAATGTCACACTACATGCTTAGAATTAGTTACCGCTTTCTTTATCGGTGAAGGAATACATTGTCAGCAGAAACTCGCTTATTGTGAAGTTTCCGAGCCGTTATGTGGCAGACTATATGATCCCCTATGCATGTTCTGCGCTCCCATATGGGAGATCCGTATCCAGCAGTGGAATAATATGTGTTGATACAATTATATCGTCCTCGATAAAAAAAGTATTATCTATACTTATACCATAAAGAGGAAAGATTTGATTGTTTGTTTGCATTAAATAGGCACCAAAACTACTGAACCGATTTCACTTAATTTGCCGTTAGAAAGCTACATTGTTACTGAGTATCACAGATCCGCGAGTAACAGTGCGAAGCCCAGCTAGTAAAATATAAAAATGAATTTGTAAAACTTATATTGAGTTGCTCAACTCAGTCTGCATCATATTTTTTTTAGTAGTCGCAGTCCTAAGTCATTTCGCTAAAGTATAAGTCGTGGTCTTTTATCGGATACATTTTGGGGAGTGTGCCTTGAAATTACATGAATTAATTCCTCCATCTCCATTCTACAATCGGACAAGTAGAGGTTCTGTAAGGCGCCACCGGTTCATGGTAGAAGTTCCACGGACTCGCACAAAACGCTTCGCGTCTACATTTATTGTGCAAACTGCAAAAAGGTTGTGGAATTCGCTGCCAAGTTCTCTATTTCCCGATAGCTATAATCTCGGTCTCCTCAAATCGCGAGTGAATCGGTTTCTTCTAGGCAAGTGCGCTACATCCTAGACTGCATAGTCACTTTGCATCAGGTGAGTTACGGTCAAGCGCAAGCCTATCGACTATTAAAAAAAGTAGAATAAAATTTACACCTATTTTACTAATTTACTTTTTTTATCAAGTTTCCTAAATAAGGAGGTACACTTCTTCGACCCGTTTTGTTTTTTCGTTTTTTTTGTACTATGCGGATTTCAAAATAACCTTTTTTGTTAACTTCTGAACTGGTCCTATTAAAAATGTATTAATAACTGATAAAATTACAGCGGCGCCTGCTGAATTGAAATCGGTATCCACCATAACAAAAAATGTTAGACATAATAACTTTAGTATCTGATCAAATGTTTAAATGACTATTAATAAACTCATTTTTAACGAAAAAACTACATTAAAACGACATTGAATAAAATGAATACAAATAAAGCGAGTATCCCCGCCCAGCCACTCGGCGCGACCTCTGCCGCCCGCCCTGTGATTCCGAACGTCCCGTGAACTCGCTCACTTATTCAATCACCGAATATGCAAATCAAGCCTTTGCTGGCTTTTGTCTGTCCCGACGCTTTGATTTTTTTATCTTTGTTATTTACTTGCCAACTTTTTTGTCGGATGAAGATTAGCGTTCTAATGTACGTAGTCGGTTGTGAATCAGGTCTTTATGAGTGGTCTTTCTTTTAAAACAACTGCCTCCAGTAGAGCTGAACGTAAAGTTTAATTTACAATTACATTTATTTTTCTAGGATGATGAATAATCCTAAATAATAAAACCTCTAAAGAAGTAAATGCTTATTGGCCGAACAAGCGAAGAAAAAAAAAACGACTACTACCCTACTTTAAATGTTTATTGTAAATTATCAAGAATACACAGCATTGTACCAAGTTTAGTTATCTATATATGTAAATAATATAAAGAGTCAATCCTGACTGATTGTCTGATTAAGATTAGCTAGGAATCAACGCAGAGCATAAACCGCTGAGCCTAGAGACATGATATTTGAAGGATGTGTTATAATAGTGTGTACTAAGAAAATATATTTGGAAGTTCAACCTCTAAGGGGTCAAAATGGAGTTTTAAACTTCTGTATAATCAATTTATGTCGCGGGCAACACCGCGGGTGAAATATATAGAGAAGAGTAATAACTCTACTCGTATTTTATAACATGACTTCAGATATAGTGCTACCAGTAGAAGCCTTATCGATGTTTTCCAAGCAACCCTAGGATGGAGACAGTTTTGGAAAATAAAATGAAATAGGATAGGATATGCAATAAAGAACATTAACCTTATACACAAAATGTTATAATAACTAGCATAAACCACAGTATTTTGTAAACTATTATGACTTTTAACTGGAGCTCAATATACATAGTAAAACCGAAATTGTTATCCTCACTCGTACTAGATACTGGTGTTTATATTCTGCAACTAGGTGAATACAATGCCAGTATGTTTAGCTGCCTCATAGCCAGCGGGAATTGTATGTGCGCGCGTTTATGCGACTCATGTTCTACATGTTTTACGACTAACGACACGATAATAGATTACGTCTTATTTTGCAGCTACATTTTTGACCGTGACGTTTTAGAATCATTTTCAATAATGTTTAAAATGCATAATGTGATTTTATTAATCCCTGATTTTTGTTTGCCAAAACATTCGCTGAAAGTGAGATAGCCCATCTCTTTTGGCTACTTGCCCATAGTAAAATTGCAAGTAAACCGGATTCAAACGATAGTTTGCAGATATTTAGTATTGAATTTTTAGATATAGCCAAAAGCGTTGTGCCTTCTTCATTGCGTTTGCGTTAATAAGCTGTTACTGGAAAGCTTATTAAGGCAATAAAGGAATATTTCAGCACTGAAAAATTGGACTTAAGAGTATAAAAATATTTTGATCACCGAAAAAGCAGTAAGTAATTGTTATTTTTATTATGATTAAAGAAACAGTTTAACAGTTAATCGGTTTCTTTTAGGCAAGCGTACTACACCAGGAGAGTTGCCGTCAAGCGCAAGCTTATAAAAATACGTCCAGATCTTAATACTGGAATTTCTAATGACTAGGTATGTCAGTAACAGTTATATCATCGGCCTAGTCAAAAATCGTCAACATTAAAAACGTCCTTAAACAGAATATCGCGATGCATTGTAGTGTAGTAATGGAACGTCGCGTCGTCGCTTTAGATTTTGGAAACAAAAAGCCTTTAATGGATTCCGCAAGCGTTAGTAATACATAGCTATTTATTTCTATCTAACATGCTACGAGTATGTGATGTGCACATTACACACATTCACACATTCTTTTTGAACAATGTTTTAGCCTGACATTGGCAGTGGATAAAAATATTTTTGTATTAACCTTCGAAGACATACTTCTAATTCGTTATTTCAAATTTGCCGATTATCTTGTTATTGACTCTTTTTTCCCCTAAAGCACAAATTTATGCACGCAGAAAAAATTAGGTATTTTTTATACCTAATTATCTTTTTACATTGTAGATTGATTGGCAATAATAACGTATTTACTGGTTTATTCTAATAGAGAGTGTCAGCCATAATCTACCACGCTGGCCATTGCGAGTTTGTTTCACTCTTCTTTGAAAGCTTGTAAGTCTATAAATGTATAACGTTATTTACTTTTAATACACAGCTGTTAAACTATCAATGTACATGTAACATTTATACATAAATACCTACATGTAGTAACAAAGAGCTCGCGTATCACGAATAACTGAGCTTATCTTCTGGGAACGTGCATTGTGAAGTTTCATTTGATACATGACCGAGAAGGGACGCGATGGATGGCTGCATATTGTTTAGAGAATGGGACTGTTTTGATGGATGGTTAAGTTATATGTGGAACTTTAAATGCCTTAGCGTGCGAAGCTTATTTGCTTCAAAAAAGATAAAAACCGGTATGTTCTAGATCACATTATTATTTACTATGAGATTTTTTTAAATAGTAAGTATATGAAAAGTAAAAAATACGCTTATCAGTATTTTTTTCTTGTCATCGGCCTTTTAAAATTGTGTAATCAAAGTTTCAAATTATTACGACGTTGTTAGGAGGGCGATAATCACGTACAAAGTTTTCGTTTTATAGATACGTACTAAGCTAATAAAAGTAACTTACAAAAACAATAAATATTTAACTTTTAGTACTTTACGACATAAGTTAGAAAATGTTTAGATTAGGGATAATGATGTCAGTTAAAATTATAATATACAGCAAAGTAAATACTGGTTTCAGTCACACCTATAAGCTATTTATTGTGATGGTGTTTTGTAACTAGTAAATTATTTCTTCATATAATTATGCTATCATCATTGTCATGCGACTGGTATTTTCTACTATTCAACATAAGCATCTCTCCGTCTCAAAATACCTATCCTTGTTGTACTGCTTGTTTTTTATACTTACACTAGTGATTGTAAATAATAAATATACATTAATGCTAAATATAGATAAATTAAAAAAAACATCTATCCATGTAAGGCTCTAGTGCCGATCCTTAGATAATCTTATCCATTTGTTGCTTGCAATGGCTCAAACTTGGAGTTAGAAGCTGCGGAACTATCAAAAGACGCTTAACAAACTTCAATATTTTTTGGGAGAAATACTCTAGTAAAAAATTATAAGAGAATCGTAGAACCTGTAAGTATACCAAGATTCGTTATAAACTATGATCTGTAAGTACACAAATACGAAATTTTCCAGAAAAACAAAAGAAAATAGACACTCTTAGCTCGCTCGGTCAAGTATATAGGGATATAATATTTCAGAAAAAAATCATTTCTCCCAGAATCCCTTTGCATTATCATTCAAGGGCAAACGCGAATATCCTACACGCTCAAGTCTACAAAAATTCACCAATCCCCCACTTTGTCTAACGTATGGCACCACTTAACCGGGTTGAAATGTATGAATAAAAAATAGTTTGGCCAAGGCTGGACCCTCGTCTTTATGATTGATGGACCATCACCCACGACTGATGGGGTATGGCGTCTTGTTAGCTTACTAGTAATTACTTGCAGCAGACTTGATGGAGAGTTTTGGAGGTTAGGTTGCTTATTTTCAATGGCTAGTTACATCGTGTGTGTATTTATTATTGACTTGAATTTTAGTTAGGTATATATATAGTATTTTCCAAAAATCAGTTCACGTCTAGATAGATATTCTGCGGATTATATTTAAAACTTTTTTAAAAATAGGTTTTTTTAATTCGCATGAATAATATTTTTAAATGATTGTCGGTTTATTATGATGCTGGGAACGATTTGGAATAATTTTATTTTGGTTTGAAAGGACATGAAAAAAAAATTGTGCCGAACCAAAATCGATTTTTCACTCATACTCGTTAGAAATTGTTATTTGCAAGTAACTTTGATAATCTTTTCTACGAGTATATTCATATAATACAACCTGATTCTAAAAAAAAATTAAATCAGTACCTGATTCTTGGTTTTAGGATTATAATGATTTCAAAGTGATCTAAAATATTGGGCTCTTTTTAGGCCTTAAAGTTACTTTGAAAATCTGTCGCTAAGCACCTGACTAAGTCTACAGTGTCGATGACTTTCGTGCGAACTTGTGGTCAAATACCTAGCTGTGTTGGTAAAAAAGGGGCTCTCACAAGAACAACTCACATTGCCTATAAAAATAACAGCTATACGAAGATAATGATAATCACAAAACTGTTAAATGCAAACGATCCACTCAATCCATATCACCTTAATGTGAAAATAACTGTTTTACTCGTTTAAACTCAAATCGAGCAAGGAAAATTATCTGCATTTCTACTTAGCACTTCGTAATAAGGTTCTCGCAAAATGGGTCAAGCAGCTGAGCTCCAGCTTCAATGGCGCTAGCGGCTTGCGATAGAAGCTATCCTATTGGAGTCTCTTTGTCCAATACAGGCTCGGAACTGCTACAAATTTCGTTAGTATTTCGGTCGTATTTTAAAAAGGTTTTTAGTTTTTTAAGGTGTCAGTAGTCAGTTTATACCACTTGTCTACAAAATATTGTTTGAAATACATAAAGTACAGGTAGATAGATAGATAGATCAACGCTTTATTGTAGACACACAAAATATAACAATACAAAAATATTAATTTACATATAGTGCCACAAGTGGCGGCCTTATCGCTAAAAGCGATCTCTTCCAGGCAACCTTAGGATGGAAACCTCTGAGAAAAAAGATGTATAGGACGGGGGTGTACTTACAATAAAGAAAGTAATCTATACGTAAAAACACATGCAAATATACACTATTACATTCTATTACATTAACTAAAAATATATACCAATATAATATATAATATTATAATATACATATATGCTTATACATACATACTAATAAAACTATAGAATTGGATAAAATACATTCATATTACTATCCAATTTAATATAAGAGAGAGAAAAAGAAAATACGAATAAACTAAATAATTAAATACGAGTAAAGCAAGCAATGAAAAAGGAAATTAGAAGTAAAAAATAAAATAAATATCATTATACCGAAGACAAATAAAATTATTTTTAAAGATTACTAATGTGAAAGTTTTTAATCTCCCCGATAAAAAATATGCAATTCGCCATTTTGTGGTATCATTCTAGTAGCTATGCCTTTTCATTTGATATCCATATTGAGTGCGTTGTGAAAAAATAAAATGTGTAATAACTTCGATGCGTCGGCCATCATGGACCGATTCCCATCAAACATATCAATTCTGTCAAATTCATGTTTTAAACAAAATGAAAATCGGTTCAACCGATCGAGAGTTACGATACCACAGACTGCCGGATACAGATTACAGATTGCCGGTAACATATATATTACTTTCAATGAGGTCTGACATACATTTTATCAAAATTAGTACAGTAGTTTGGTTATTAAGTTACTATGATTTACTAAATCAAAGTAATAATTTATATTAGTGTCTGCTGAATGGAAATTGAATATCACTTAAGCCCCCGACGCGAAAATGACGGGTTGTTATAAATATTTCACAGATACGTGATACACTTTCAAATAAACGATGAATTTTCTAAATCGGCCTAGGCTTCCTTGAGTTGATTGATGAAACATAGGTACATAAAAAAGGAATAGGGTGCCTCGTCTTTTTTTGGCCGATTCAAAATTCTTGTAAATTAGCATTAAAAATGATATTGCGTAGTATAAAACTAAAACTAGGCTATAGCTATACAATAGCTTATTTATTTAGTGTATTTTTAGCTACAAACTATTCTACAACTGTTTATTTATTTAGTCAAACGTAGTGTAGAGAGCCGTTCACAGTTTTAATTATTTTTTGTTAAGTTCAGTTAATTTTCTCTTTGTTTGAGTTCATTCTTTATCAGTGTTTAAAATGGTAGCGATGCCACAGTAGCTTTGTATAGCGGGTGGTCAATAGTTTTTAATTAAACTCTACGGCTTCCGTGACCAGATTGGCTGCGCACACTGTGGTTATTGAATATCGAAACCCTGTTTTTTACAGCGCCAGGGGGACCACGAACGGTAAATATGAAAAGCCAGTCAAATTAATTTGTGGTGGGGAGAATATTGACACTTTATTGCTTTGGGTTAGGTAACCTATGTGCGGATGGAAGTAGCAGGAGAACAAAGAGTGTTGAAACTCTGTTATTGAAATTCTTTTCTTCAAAATTTTTTTTCTGAGCAAAAAGACGATAAAAAGTTTTGAAAAAAGATCATAAGATATGAAATGGTATTATATAGGAATATTTACCGAGTGACCAAAGTCTGTTTAAAATTTAGCAAATATTTATGTCGTATGTCAGTATGTCATTATCTGAATATACTTATATAATTTATAAAAGTAGTTAGTGTTATTTTATGTAGTTGGTCAAAAACCTCCGAGACAATGAATTAAAACAGAATTATCACACGAGTCAATACTTTCATATTTCCAATTCAACATTTTCGTATCGGATTAAAATCGAATTACTCAAACAATCGCTCACTAGACTCGTTTAAAGCCAATAATTGTTTTATCGGGTTGCTCGTTATTTTCCATTTTATTATAACCCTTCATAATTACGAAGGTGTTAAGTGCTGCATATCTTAATTGAATACGCTATTCAACAATTCAATGCAATAAAATTGTTCAAGATTTGGTTTATGTAGTTTATAAGTGTATTTAAAAAACTTGTCTTTGAGTTATTGTTTTTTACGAGTAGCTATTAAATTTTAAATTATAAATGGAAAAAATACTATTCAATTATGTCTACAAAGCAATGTTATACAAGTAAACAAAAACCATTGCCGTAAAGTTAGGTCTAGCAAGCAAATATATCATTTAGAAATATTTAAAGAAGCAGGTTATTGAAAACCGGAATTGTTTTTGTTTGAAAGAGTATATATTTCAAGGACATATCTTTGAGTTATTAGCTTCTCTAACAAACTAATTTCCCGAAGGTGTGTCCCTATACTGGTAAAGAAAACAGTAATTCGATTCAATAATTCTAATGTGTAAATAAATGAAAAACTCAGAGGTGCATGTCTGATCCGGGATTAAAAAGACGCTTTCTCTCTTGAGAGGCAAGAAAACTGAATCTAGAACTGACAATATCGCTATTACACTTTCTATTATATTATATCGCACTTTCTCATAACTGTGTTTTTTTTTCACCAGACAAAATACTAGTAAAAGTTTATCCATACCGGTATACTAAGTTAAAAAGGGGCAACATAGTATTTACATGAAGCAATTTTACAAAGAGAAAAAGCCTAAATGCAAGAGCAAAATCTGCCGTCCCATAAAAAAGTTTATAATTGTAAAACCTCTTACAATATCCTAGTGAGTTGTTCATGAAGATAAATTAGTAACATGTTATCAGGTTAGATGAACTTTAACACATAACTATGTATACTTAGTTGCACCAAGTAACAATTCCATAACGAACTGCGACACTTCATGCAGTTACAAATTATTATAAACCCTCAGGGAATAATCAGTCAATTGGTTACGTGGTTTTGTTTCAATAATGAATTGCTCTCCTGCGGTTTAGATATAATTTAATTTTAAACTGGAAGTTTGTTTTTAGTTGAACGTAGTTTCAATTCAAAATTGCTACAGTTGTTTCATAGCGTACACTCTATGTAAAATAATACTTACCATTATTATTTACCAATACTCTACTACTTTATTATATTTTAGCACTAATTGCTCTATGATACCAATTAATTTATTATTTTTAATGAAATGAATTCTATAAATTTGATGCTAAAACAGCTGGTTTAAGCAAGTTCTTATTGAAGCGTCAACCTATAACAGCAATAATTGCTGTCGTGCTAGGACAACCTAATATTAGATTTTGTTATTCATGAACATAATTGACTTTAACAGAGCGACAGCAACAAATATAATAATGTAATGACAGCTTACCTTAAAAACTTCATTCTTTGCCTGATTTCGACGACGAGGACAGATATTTTATCATGTCATATCAAATAAAAAGTTATTTGATATGAAATGATAAAATATCTGTCGTCCAAAGACTTTAAAGACATTAAATATTATTGTAGTTATCTTGTAAAATGACATGACATTGAATGGCTTATGTTTTGTTGCAGTTAGTCATTTCATATTAAAGAGAGGTTCTTGCCCGGTATCTAGTCGTAGGACTTAAAAATACAAGGGTATTATGAGATTGTTAAATTTAAAAAAGACATATCCATCTTAATGACATTTTGGATACGACCTACGCAATTACTAACATCTATACTAACATACAAAGTTCATAATATACTGACTGATGACCAAAACCAGCCTTGAAGTAAAGACTACAATGACCTTTCAAAGTCTGAGCATTAGGACTTTGGAAGGTCATTGTAAAAAATTGTGAAAATTGGTAATAAATTTGATGGTACTGTTAGATTTTACTGCCTACATCTTTTTCTCTATAGATCTGTAAGCTAACATTTAGCTATTGTGCATAATCAATCGAGCGAATCCAGCAAAAAATACTTTGGGATATAGGCTGCGTTTATTATTATCGTAGAAACTGTTTAGAAAGTGTCTGAAATAACTATTATTTGAAAACCTGTCTGGTATGGTACATACGAAAATATTAAATAAGTTGTATAATGTACCTCTGAGTGCCTTTTAATATACGCGTTAATTAAACGGTTTATGTAACATAACATTGCAATTATAGAGCCTCATATCTGAACAAATTATAGCTGATATATGATAAAATACTGCCTAAATTTCATTTTAACTTAGGTTATTAATACTTTAGTTATTTTATGAGTTTATTCTATTTTCGTATTCCAAAATGAGTGTATAACTTATTCTAATCTTTTCCATTTGCCCCCTATTGCCCACATTCAAAAGCATTATTGCCTTCACTAATTTAATTTACTAACTTGAAGCTTTTGAACAAAAATGTCCATCTAAAACAATTAGAAGTCCCTCTAGGAGTCAATTCAACATTCATCTAATGTCTCAAACTCCTGTGAATTGCCAATTGACCTGACTAAAGTTCAATTTACCTTTGACTTGGAAAGTGCCTGGATACTATTACGTAGTCTGTGTTAAGCTCTGGGGTCCTTTGGTAGGAACGAATATGGCCGCTTTACCTACTAACTAATTATTATTCGATATAATTAAAATAAAATAATAGAGACTAAGGTATTAGAAAGTATTGCATAGGTAAATTAAAATAGGCTGAAGTAACCAGGGTTTAACGGATAATAAGACATCATAGGATAAATAACGACCGATTCACTAAATATATTTTATGGAAGTATTTTATTAAAAGATATTATTATACAGTTAGTGGTTACTATTTCATGCAATCACAAAAAACCGATTTTGACGATATTACGTCAAAATATTTCAATAAAAATATGTTTTGAGAGAAAGCTACTAAATATTTATTTTTGTGTAACCAACTATATCACTTTTTTATATAAACCAAGATATTTTTATTTTTAACAATTGGTATTTTTATATATATTTTTTACTTACGATTTTAAAGCCATTCCATTTCAATGGTCTGTTTGCTTTAATTGTGTGATATTATATTACTTAGTCGTGGGTAACTCACATCTGAGCCAGTTCAAATGTGTAGATCGCACCAATTTGAGCTCTGAGCAAATCGTGACTCCACTCACGGTGCAAGCTTAAACCAAACACGCGGCTCGCGGCTGTACTCGTATCAGTTCACTCGCTTTTACTGTCATAGATTCAATATACAAACTAAACTCGTGAGCGTGATCCATCCATGAGCTGAATCAATCGCGGTAGAAGACTCATCGCGATGGCGAGCCGCAAGTGCGTGAGCAAGATAGATTGATAGAGAAAAAAAAGAGATGAATATACGAGTATATTTTTCTACATAAAATAGAGACATGCGGTGGGTGGTGTTTCATATGAGCCTTGACTTCCTTGTAACGTAGTTTAGAAAGGAAAAAAACTGAGAAAAATTCTAAGCCATTTTCGTTTCATAATAATAATATTATTATTATTATAGATAAAAGTAAATTTTACTGTTTAAGATTCAGCAAAATTTTAGTAGATATTTGCACGAGCAGGTTATACATGTTTGTATTATTGAATTGGGTATTATAATTTGATCTGGCTTTAATTTCACTCGCTTTTGGTAATGGGGTATTTTTATATGTAAGATTTTTTTTGAGTTTGGTTTTTAGCTGATCTAGAAATCAGTTCGTAGGTCTGGCTGATCTGTTGAGTTACCCATGCTTAAATTACTTAGGTATTTCCTGAAATTGATTTAACTATAGATACATAACTATATATAGTTCCCCATACCCCGTGGTTACTGATATAGTTAGGTTAAACAGCAACCGCCTAAAGCTTTCAGGTCAGGGGCACTCTAGAATACATGATTACTTGCCATACCCGAATCGCCACGGTTCATTACACGTCTGGCAAGATGTATCGGTTCCTACCGTCGCATTTGGCAACTATATTTTTAGGCATGGGAATAAACGAACGAAGAAAATGGTAGCTTATTTAATTCGTTGGCGTTAAATAAAAAAGGTGAAAGAATTAAAAATAACCTTATTACTTATTTGTTTTTAAATTTGAATGATTTTTCAGTGTGATATATTTGTATTAAAACTATTTTGTCGAAGTCATGTGGCTAGAATGCATGCTTCGAGATCCAGCGGGTCTAGGTTCAATTCCTCAAGTTTTCGAGTCTTTCGACAATGAGTATGAATATTTGTCTACGAGTGTAGGTGTGTTGCATATGTATGTGATTGTTGAATGGTACCCCAGACATAGGAGAAATTCTAGTAGGGAGATATGAGTGTGAAATGTTGTTAAAAAGTCTAAGCTCAGTTTGTAACAGGACATAATAATGAGAGTAACTAATTTAATTTTTCTGGTGCCTGTGTTCAAGTTTAATATAACTATCATAATAGTAACTAAAGAGGATAGATTCTTATATCTACCGCTCTGTGCGTTAAACATTTTCTGTTGTCCAACCACCCATATTTGCCCTTGTGGAACACTGTTCATGGCTTGTTTTGCTCTGTATGGTGTTTGCAGAGTGTATCATAGTCATTAATTATAATTGATGGACATAACAAAGTATCTATATGAATGTTTGTATACTGTAAATTTTACATATTGGCCAAGGCCTATTCCTATCTATAGAATACGTTTACAAATACTAGCGCGATATGGCGCAAATCCTGAAAAACGATGTCACACAACATGCTTCTAACTGATAACACTAACTTTCTTGAACAATAAGACACAAAACTTCATTAAAAATGAATTTCTGTTCCTTCTAATGTTTCGAATCGGGTTCAGCAAACAAAAAGCTTTCATATACGTAACAAAGTAACTCGTGTCTCTTTTTAGGAAAACGAGTGACTTTGAACCAGCTACAACAGTAGGACTGTCTCTTGGCTTAACTGAAGAGTATTTTTGATTAAATCGTCAATGCCTAAAGAAACTTATGTTTTTCAGCTTAGTTAGAAAGTCAGCTGTCTACCTCTATTGAATTTTGTCATTATTCCATTCTATTCTATCTTTATTTATGGCTTCTGTGACTATGCTGTAATTGTTGCAGATTACGTTTGCTTTGTTCGTAATCAATTCTATCAGTTTGATGTAGGTATCTATTAAAGCTTATAATAATCTACATATCTGGGTGGTATCGCGTAACTTTAAGGAAACAAAGTGAAACAAGTGACAACAGTCTTGGTTTTATTTTGACAGTATACCCATTCAACTCGGTTAAAACAAAACCAATTTTATTATCACTTGTTCCACTTCTTTTGCTGCTAACGGGATACTCGTACCACCACTGGTTTGCGTCAAGGCTTTTATAGCCAGCGATGGAATAAGAATATTGTGTGATGTGAATAACTGCCATTACATAGAATAAAACATATTTTCTTTATTTAATTATTTATGTACCTACTATTAAATTTAAGATTAAAATAAAGGCAACTTCTCTCTACTGAACATTTTTCTCTGTGTTAATACTTAAGCTTCCCTCTCCACCTGTCATCGCAGGTAGGAAGCCATTCCACTAAGTAAACTCTAAAACTTTGTACATCTACTAAATCAGTTCGGATTAAATTTGCTGCGGGCCACAAAGTGCTAGGTTGGAGATGGTTTAAAAAAACCTTTTAACTTTAGCTTTGATTTCATTTTTAATGGATAACAGAACCAATATGTATGGCTTTCTTCAAACAAATACGTTAACTATTATGCTATTATATTACGTGTTATTATTGACGTTGAAAAAATAATCGATTTTTCCGACTTAATCTTCATCTGCTCATAATCAAACTTCTTTGGAACTAAGAACGAATGGATTGACATTCATAAAAAAATATGCTACTCTAAAAAAATATTCGAAACTCCCAAAACATGTCTGTCATGATGTCCTGAGGTATTTTCGAGAAAACTTCCCGCAATTTAAGAGAAATAATCCCCCAATCATGAATCCCCTATGCCATTTTTTTATACATAGATTTACATACACCAAGTTTCTTGAAGATTGGATAATAATTATGACCTTTTCGCTGAATTTGATGAATTTTCTTGCTGTAAAACATACAAACTGGCAACTGAGATGAGAAAAACGCTTCTATTCCTCGGCCAATAAAGACGAAATGTAAATAATCAACAAAATTTGATTCAGACATCTAAAATTAAAGTAGAGAACGAGTCCCGTGCTGCATTTCTCCTCACACTTACATTTCCGTTTCCTTTTGGTTGAATACAGTTTGCTCGTCGGTCGCCAAGGGACCGATCTGAGACTAACCGAACACTATCGTATCGACACTTCCAAGCGAACTTATTCTACGATAGTTGGGAATAGTCTTCACCAGCGCTAGGAGAAACTATGCTGAGCCTAATAGTTTTAGTAGCGATAGGTCACTTTTGTAGATGCCCCTTGGGGAATTGCAATATCGCTAAGCATATGTGCAAACATAATTTTATCTATCTATATATTATATACTACTTCCTACTTCTTTTCTACTGATATTATAAACGCAACTATGCAAGAATGTGTGAATGTATGTTTGTTACTCTTTCACGCAAAAACTAATGAAACGATTTGGATTAAATTCGGTATGGATATAGTTTAGACCATGAATTAACACACAGCAACTTTTTATTGTGTATTAATGCGAGTAATACCGCAGGGCGCAGCTAGTATATATATATATATGATCGTTATATATATATATGATCGTTTTCTAAAACATTTGTTTTTATAAAAAGCTTCAAGCTGATACGGCAATGGGTCGGTTGTTCATCCAATGACACCAGTATTTTTGTTTTACTAGGACTAGTGAGTCAGAAAACTGATTTTATAATGGAATAAAATAGTCTCAGTTATTCTTTATACCGGGACAACTCAATAGGTCTATTAAGACTCGTACGTCATAAGCGCATGGCTTAGCATGTAGCGCATATTCAACATTTTTGGAATTCGACGTTGTAGTAATTCGACATCGTCATTCGAAGCGGCCTTAGGGCCTTATGGAGCCTTATTTAACGTTGCTTACGTTCGTAAGTGACTTCATTAGCGAGTTTTGAATTCAATCGAACGTTTCAAACCTAATGCACCGGAAGAATAATATTCTTCTTAATTCTATTCTAAATACACTAGGCAAAAATGTTCCATGTCTACCTAAATAGCCATTTTCTTTGTCTATTCTACACATCTCTTGATCAGTGAATACCAACCCTTACAAGCATACTGGCATCCTCTATGCCTCGAGAGAGTGCTTACAATAAAAGAAAATCGCGGTGAATTAACTTGCCTTTTTGTTTGAAAGAGTTTTGTGTTTATGCCACGAAGCTAGAACTATGAGGAGAGAGCAAAGTACATTTTGTAAATAAAGGTACCGAACGCAATATCGTCATTTTAGCTACCACTAGAAAATATTTGACCAAAATTTAACCTGTACTTATCTATAATATGTTCGGCTTCAATGATACAGATTTTTATATTGTACTTATGTATGTCTTACATTTAAGTCACTAAATTTTTTTTTATTTGAAAATACTGTTTCTATCTCTTAATTAATTTAAATTACGGCAGATACATCTTCTTCCTTCAAATTAATGTCTTGGTAGGAACATAAATGATTAAACAATTTCTAATATCACATGGTTAGGTGGACAACCTTAGGTTCAAACTAGCTGCAACTTGATGGTGGAAGTCTTACTTAGGTACTCGTATATAAGGGTGTTACTTAGAATGCAGGTTCAAATCATATTCGTCGTTAGTAATTTTATTCGCATTCTTATTGTTTCGTAATTATCATTTCTCAGTGCCACACTGCTGGAAATGTGTCTTTTCAATAGGAAGGCGTAGGTAATAAAATTAGATTTATTCTCCTAAGAACAAAAATCTGCTGTGGTATTAAGCTTTACGCGACTTTCTTTGTGTATAAAGTTCTATGTTTTCTCCTTCCTCGAGAATATCCGGATGAAGTTGATGTCCTTAAACGAGGACTTGACTTGGACTTTGTTTGTAGTACGACTCTTTCACTTGGTTGGAATTGGGTGGGTTCTGGAAAGGGTTCTTTTGTTACAATGGAAAATAATGTTATTTTGCTACAAGTTAGGACAATATATTTTGTAGGTAAATAAAAGTAGTTCACATTTTATTTAGCAATACAAAATGCAGTATTGTTTTTTTTACTAATGAGTAGTTGACTATACTCGTATATGCAAATGACTTTAGATATGGTAGGACTTTAGGTATTTTATTATTTTTAATGACTATACAATTCAGTAATCAATTAGCAAATAATATGACAGCGTAGACAGCAAAATAACACACCCACAAAAACTTTTGATCGTTCCTGAGGCCTTATTTGATAAACATTTGAATGAATTCATCACTCACTAATAACGTCATTTACGAACAATAAACTATGAATGAATGCGACTTTTTGAAAGTCGTGCGTGACGTAATGAGCGAGTGATGTATTCATTCGAACGCTTCAAAAATGAGGCCCTGTGTGAGAAGTGTAAGTGACCCTGGTCGAATTGTTTTTTGTGTATTTGGCCTTAAAAAACTTTTGTTTCATACATTTCGATAACGACACCAGGCAAACAATAATTAAAACTAGTCAGTAAAAATATGAATATTTTAACAAGTAACATAAGTCCAAATTAGAATCCTGGAAAATCGGTTAGAATGATTTATATAATAGCATAAATATTACGTTGTCTAGGTCACCAGTTCGCAGAAGTAATAGTATTTAGACAACAATAAATATTGCAAGATACAATAAAAGTGAAGTGAATGTAATGCAATAGAACTACACTTTTATTTTGAGTACACAACCGCGAACTCTCTCGACAACCTTTCCACGGATGCAATGTCCGGTTTCCAGGTGCAGTTTAACCGTAGCCCGGTTATCCGGTTACGTGTTCCATTTGTTACTGGTTAAAACTGGATCGAACAAGAGTTGTTTTTGCTGTTCATTCAAATTCAAAATTGGTTAACTTCAGACATCAATTCATATTGCTGGTGAAATATTAAGTCTAATTAGTTTAAGGTACATAATTAATAAAGTAGGATAGTAAAATATCGTCGTCGCATATGCATATGAATTCATGAGTGACGCATTTATTGGATAATTAAAAACAGTGTTATCTAAACGAACTGTAACAGTAAAAATCTTAAGTTAGTAGTAGCCTCTAAGTTAGTTATACAACCGAAAGGGCGCGGGTTTTATCTAAGGTTCAGGCACGCACCTCCGTTTTTTTTTTCATTATATACATATTATAATTAATTACCATAAGCTTAAACAGTGAAGGACGACATCGTGAGGTAATCTGCTAGTCGGAGAAGGTCAATAGCTTTCGAAGATAAGTCCCCAACCCGCAATTTTGCCAGCGTGGTGGACTAACCTAGACTCCCCTGCATAAGGGAGACCCGTTCCCAGCAGTGGGATTCACAGTAGTACAATCAAGGAAAAAAAACCAACATGTACGATAACTGACTTCAATTCGGCAGGCGCAAATTCATTTCTTCAGTTATTTCGATGCAAAAATCAAACCACTAAAGATTTTGATAAAAAAATAAATAAGGCTGTTTCATAGGTTTACTCTGTCTTTCAAAAAAATTTTTTACCAATCGTTTATCGGAAAAATATTAAATATTTATTTTATCTTTTTACAATGTTTGTTGTTAGCTACCACGGTTCATGAGATACATCCAGCTGATAGACAGGCGGACTGACGAACAGTGAAGTCTTAGTAATAGGGTCCTGTTTTTAACCCCAACGCAAAAACGACGGGATGTTATAAGTTTGGCATGTCAGGGTGACTGTGTGTCTGTCTGTGGCATCCTAGCTCACAAACGGATGATCCGATTTTGATTTCTTGTATGAAAGGTACATTAGTCCGGAGTGACTTCCTCAATATGGGTAGTAAATAAAAGGGCTTGTCTAGCAGAATATCATACATTATGATAATATCCAAGATGCCTGCCACAACAAAAATCGAAAATTTTCAAAATTTTAAATTTTACTTGGTACCCTTTGTTTACGGAACCCTTAAAAGGAACTCGGTTAATAAGTCAACTAACAACAATGACTGAAAAAAGTGACACATTGAAGTAGATTGTCACTTTTTGGACATAATTGTTTTATAATACTTTTATTTATTGCAGATTTGCCTCGTTTCATCGGCCCCGGTTCAAACGTGACTGTTGCACTGGGGCGTGAAGCAGCGCTCACTTGCAAAGTCGACAACTTGCAGACATTCAAGGTAAACTCTAAAACTACAATATAATATACGAAACAGAACATAATTTTAGTTCCGCGAACAGTCGATTTCGCGACCACGATATATACACTGTTTTGAGTTGGGTGGGACTGGTTTGTGACAGAAAGCATTTCGTTGTTGTGGGTATTATAATTTGAGTATTTGTTTAAGATACCTATTTTCTGTAGCAAATGTTTCTATTTCCATATACTTTTGCGAAACTATAAGAAAAACGAAAGACGTTAAAAGAATAACCACCCGTAACTATGGAAACAAACATATTCGATTCATGTGATGGCTGCCTCAGTATTTTAGACGATTTTACGATTAATTTGCATTTTTAAGCACCTTTTTTTGGGGCAATAAAAAAACATTGACTACTAAAAAAATATTATTACTTCTATACCAAGTTTAATCAAGATTGCGTGGACCTGCACGAGAGTACGAAATTCCTCACAATCATCCATATATATAAACATACAAACTGACATACAAACATTCATCCATTTTCGAAGAAGAGTCGCTACGCAAGCCCGGTCCTAAAAATATTTATTTACGAATAACTATATTTTGTGCCGCATTATCGTTAAAGGGTCAAAATACATAATAATATAATTATACTCCTTGTTTTGGGTGTCTCCAATAAGATGTTCATCTCACCATGTATATATAAGGAGACATAATTACACAGTTTTGACATACGAGTACTTAATTCAAGCCTTCAGGTGTGCGACATTGAATTTGAAGTCACGTGGATTCGTACCCATCAAGACAAGTGTCCTTGGCAGTCATCCAATTCGAAAGAAAAGTGGTCACTTCTGCTTAATGGTCGAGATAAAAATCCAATTTTATCTGGAACTTGCACCTGCAGTGCTCTAAGCTCCGAATAATATTACTTTCAGACGATTTCTTCGCCTTTACTCCCATGGTAATAAAGTCTTATCATATATACTTATATTGCAATCAAATTTTTGATACGAAAATGGTTTCGAGCGAGCGTTACATTTTCTTAGGTTTGTTATTACTTTGGAATGGTAATTATTTTCATACAAACAGCAGTCGTCTAGAAAATATACGACACATTTATTAAAATTTATACCTACATTAGATATTGGTTTTTCTAATATTTATATTTAAAAAATCCTAGTTTTATGTGAATAGAGAATAGACAACTTATGTGAAGTCGGTCACGAAAATAGGTTAGCTATTTATTTGTAAAAATAAAGTTAAACAAAAAAACCTTTGGAATTAAAAATAAAATAAATACTAAGCTAATCTTATAATAGACCCTTAGTAGAAGGAAACATGAACCTAACATTTACTATAGGAAAATACTTATTTTCCTATAGTAAACGCCAGATTTTTTTAAATCATATTTAACAATTTCCCAGTATAATTAAAATCATGAACTAATTGTTTTTTATGAATAATGAATTTTATACATAATTTAATTAAGAATATGGTAAATTGAAATAAAATTATAACTATAAACGATTACTCGTATAAAATCGTCTGTTATTGCTTGCCTTTAAGTGCTGTGCCGTCGCGTGATGACTTCCATTTCCTTCGAAAATGAGGCACTGTTGTAGTTTAACCTACTTTGTTTTTTGTGCAATTGAAACCTCTATAGTTAAATAGAATATTAATTGAATTATTGTTTCTTTGTAAAAAACAAATTACAGTTTTTTATGTGACTTCAAATAAATTCACCAAACCAAAATGTTCACCTTTTTCTTTATTTTTATATCTTAACTATTTCAACACGTTATCAGCACGAAGATCTATGAAATAAAGACTATAGTGTAAACAAGTAATAGTGGGAATTTGAAATATTGTGAATTTGTCGTCGAAGGAGTCGTCGTCGTCCACTATGGCAAACAGTAACGGCGATTCGTCTGGTACTTACCAGAGGTGGAATTCCTCATCCTTGCCCACATTCAAAGTATCAAGTAAAGATGAATATGCGTCTTGGAAATTTAAAATGCGTAATTACTTAATACATGAGGATTTGTGGTGCGCAATAAATGGGTATGAGAATGGAGATTCCACGTCAGCAGCAGTCCGAATGAAAAATGAACAGAGAGCCTTAGCAAAGTTATGCTTGACTGTCGATGGGTCTGCGATGACTCATGTAAGAAGCGCCAAGACCGCTTTAGAAGCTTGGAATGCATTGCAGGAAGTATATGAAGATAAAGGATTAGGCAGACGATTATCCCTTGAACGGAAACTTTATAGACTTTCCTCTAATGATTACCAGAACATCGAAGCGTATATCAATGCTGTTTTATGTACAGTACAAGACTTGGCAGATATAGGAAAGATTATAGAAGATATATCTGTGGCGGCTATCCTATTAGGAGGTCTCTCAACTAGATATGAACCCCTAATAATGGCACTTGAGAATAGTAATGTAATCGTCACAACAGCTTTAGTCAAAACAAAGCTATTGAATGAAATGTCAAAACGTGACGATGAGGCGACAGATATTGCTTTCCAATCTAAAAAACAAGCAAATATGTCTCGAAACATCAAACCAGTAGTTTGCTATGAGTGCAACAAACCCGGTCACAAACGACCAAATTGTCCATTACGTCTGAAAAACAAGAAGGAAGCTGCTAAATTGGAAAATAATGCTGTGACATTTAGCGCACTCGGAGTGTCTTCCCAGTCAGATAAGGACAAGTGGTTTATTGATTCAGGCGCGTCTAAACATATGACACCGAGACGTGATTGGTTTGAGGAAATAATACCATTAGATGGTGGCACTGTTACTGTAGCAAATGGTGATAAGATTTCTTGTGGTGGAATTGGAGACGTATCCATAAATACAGCACATGGCGTTGTTAATAGCATAAAGGATGTAGCGTATGTACCTGAATTAACTAGTAATTTGATTTCAGTCAAAAAGGTCGTAGAGAAAGGTATTGCAGTAGTTTTTGATAAAAATGGTTGTGATTTTTATAAAAATGATTCTGATTTTTCTGTTAAAGGTGATAAGATTCTTCATGGTTCTGCGAATGGTGGACT